>OX387186.1:16031771-16631771 GCA_947561395.2 Buxus sempervirens | reverse complement strand
ATCCAGATTGGAGATTAGTAAGACTGTGTGACTAAGCAAATAGTGTCGGAGCTTCTGAGCTGCCCAGACTAGGGCACAACACGTCTTTTCAAGCACTGTGTATCTGACTTCGATGTTGGTAAACTTCTTGCTTAGGTAGTAGATAGCTTGTTCTTTTCTTCCTTTCTCATCGTGTTGCCCTAACACACATCCTACTGCCGTCTCTGAGACTGTCAGATACATGATCAAGGGTCGTCCCGAGACAGGCGGGACCAACGTCGGTGGACTCATCAGATAGGCCTTGATCTTATCAAACGCTACTTGACAGTCGTCATTCCAAACCACAGGGTTGTCTTTCTTTAGCAGCTTGAATATAGGCTCACACACAGGAGTCATCTGCGCAATGAACCTACTGATATACTGTAACCTGCCCAAGAATCCTCTCACTTCCTTTTCTGTCGACGGAGGAGGCATCTCCAGAATTGCCTTTGCTTTGACAGGATCGACCTCAATGCCCCGCTTGCCCACTATGAAGCCGAGTAGCTTTCCTGAAGTCACTCCAAACACACACTTGTTTGGGTTGAGCCGAAGTTTGTGCTCTCTGAGTCTGTCGAACATCTTTCCAAGGTTCACCAAGTGGTCTTCTTCTTCCTTAGACTTCGCTATCATGTCATCCACGTACACCTCCATTTCCTTGTGTATCATGTCATGGAATAACAGAGTCATCGCACGCTGATATGTAGCACCCGCATTTTTCAGTCCGAACGGCATCACGCGGTAACAGTAAGTGCCCCAGTGCGTGATAAAGGATGTTTTCTCCATATCCTCGGGTGCCATTCTTATCTGGTTGTAACCAGAGAAGCCGTCCATGAAGGAGAACATCGAGTGTGTTGCAGTATTGTCAACCAGTACATCAATGTGCGGCAATGGGAAGTCGTCCTTCGGACTTGCTCTATTCAGATCTCTATAGTCAACACACATCCTGACTTTCCCGTCTTTCTTGGGAACCGGCACGATGTTGGCCAACCACTCTGGATAGTGAGTTACTTGCAAGAATCCGGCATCCAACTGCTTGGTGACCTCTTCCTTAATCTTCAGGGCCCATTCTGGCTTCGTGCGCCTGAGCTTCTGTTTCACGGGTACGGCCTCAGACTTTGTTGGTAACCGATGCACAACCAAGTCCGTGTCTAACCCGGGCATATCCTCGTATGACCATGCAAACACGTCAGAATAAGATTTAAGAAAATCAAACATCTGTTTTCTCAATAATGGTGACAGCTTTTTACCAATTTGGAGAATCCTTGGTTGTGCTACTTCACCTATGTCAATTGACTCTGTTTCCTCAATGTTAGCCTGGGGACCCATCTCATGCCTTTCCAATGCAAGTTGGATTTCAAGCGGGGTCTCCCATGATTCATCGTCATCCTCCTGCTCGAAAGGCTCACAGGGGACGATGTCTGAATCTTCTAGCTGCGATGGGCGAGTGCCCCAATCTGATTTGTCGAGCTCTTGCTCGTTTTCAGGATTGGATACTGGCTCATGCATTTCATTTATTATTGCCATCTGGACTGGCTTTTCCAATTCCTTTTGTTCTTTTTGTTCACTTATGGCAATCTTATTACCAATCCCGTGCCCCAGATCTTCCAGGTGTGCGTCGGGATTGACACTAGGATTGCGATGCTCAAGTTGCTTATTTTTGTTATTTTCTTTTTCAAACAGATGCAAGTAGTAGGAAGCATAGAGATATTCATTAAAAATTTCAGCAGTAGCTACAACAGAAATCTCAGAGGTGATAGAAACCCCCTTTGGGATAGTAGCTTTGCTGATGGCAAAAGGCGTGGCGCTCCAGTTTTTGAGTGGTGCCTGATCTTCCTGATTGATAACGGCTGCCGCTTCCGGTTCTTCGGCTAGTACCATGTTGGCGCTGTCGTCAGAAGATAGGCAGATAGGATCATGCGCTGCGCATCCCACTGGCTTGTTCTGGCTTCTCTCTGACTGGGGGCCAGATTCTGATGATATCCCCATCCATGCTCCACTGATGGGGATGGCCCACGGTATCTCGTCCCTGGGTGGCGCATATGCGATGGTGACTTCGTTGGCCGGGTCAACTCTGGGGGGTGCAAACATTATGGGCATCCCAGTTGGTATCCCAGGAACCGTAGAAGAGTAAGCTGGTGGTGCCCATTTGCCGTAAGCTGCATGGTACACTTCTTCCGGTACCGGCCCTAGCACCTGAGGCATGCTACGGAACATGCGGTTCAAACCATCGCGAGTTCCAGGGTGCGGGATATAGGGGCGCGGAGGAGGCGATCTTGGCCTGCGGGTCGGTACTCCTGAGCTGCCTCGCCCTTCCATCATGCAGACATACATGATTGGGCCCTCTTCTTGGGAGTCTCCCAGGGGAGCTGGTGGTGGTGCTTCTATGACAGTCGCCGAGTTGATCGGGATCCCATCAGGGATGAACTGCTCATCTGGTGGGGCGAAGGCCATGGTGACTTCGTCGACTGAGTCTAGGGCGACCAGTGCTGGCAGGCCCTCTGGTGACCCCTTAGGAACCAACGGGTCTACTTCCATTATATCCCCAATCATTTCCATAGGTGGTGGCTCTTCCCAGAGCATCTGAGCTAGGCCTTGCAGGTAGTCTTCTTCTGCAGCAGGGGTGTCCAGAAACTCATCTCCCCACCCTTGGGGGACTATATTCTCGATAGCCTGAGCCGCTTCATGCTCCATGTTAGAGAAGCGGTGGTACAAGTTCCCGTGTGTGCATATGGGCCAGTGGGGGTCTCTTCCTTCAGTTCTGGCCCTTTTCCTCTCTGCACGGTTCCCATGGAGTCGGGAGTAGTCTTCTGGCTGCGGTCTGAACCCCAGTCCGAAACCAGTAGTCTGCTCATGAGGTCGGATGGCTGCCTTAATTCCTTGCTTATACTTGCCTAATCCATCACCGGCCCTGAGGCCCCAGTCCGCGCAGTCAGCAGCGCTGAACATGTACTTTCTCCTCTTTTTCGAGAGTCGTCGCCCCCTCTCAGTTTCAGGGATACGGTTCACCTGCACCATCTCCACTGCTTGGAAATTGAGTGTGGTGGGCAACTCATAGTCCACATAGGGTACTCCGACCCTTTCGAACTCTCGGTGATCCTCGGCATGTACTGTTATAAGTTCGTTGCCTGACACGAACCGGACCATTCTGTGCAGTGTGGAAGATACTGCTCCTGCCTGATGCAGCCAAGGCCTCCCGATCAGCAAGTTGAATGAGGCGTTGATGTCCATGAGTTCGAACTCCACGGTGAATGGCCTATCTGCGATCATGATTACCAACGTGACCTCTCCCAGCGAGTCCCTTCGGGCGTTGTCAAAGCCTCTGACATTGTGCCCACTTGGTTTGATCATGGTAGGGCTCAACTGCAGACTATGAAATGTCCTCATCGGGCATATGTTCAGTGCTGACCCGTTGTCAATCATGGCTCGTTTCACGATGAGATCGACGCACTTCACTATTATGTAAAGCGGCTCAGCGTGGTCACAACCCTCTGGGGGCAAATCTGCTGCAGAGAAGGAGATGGCCTGGGGTGTCATGATTACTGACACCACTGCCCCTAGCTGTTCCGGGTCAATGCTTGCAGGTACGTGTGCATCCCCTAGGACCTTCATCAGTATTGTCCGGTGCTTCTCTGAGTCAATCAGAAGTCGCATTATGGAGATTTGGGCGGGCACCTTGTTCAACTGCCGGAGGAGGTCGCACTCTGGGGTGAACACACTATGGTGCAAATCTGTGACTTCCTCCTCTGTGGCCCTTCCCTTTCTTTTGAGGGTCGGTGGCAATTCTGTGACCACGTCCTTCCCTTTTTCTTTCCTTTTTGCTTCTGCTTCTGCTTCCTCTCCCTCTGGTGCGGGTGGGGGATCGGTGTTTACGTATCGACCAGATCGGGTGATTCGGTCGATTTCTGCTTCAATGGTGGTTGCAGAGGTGGCGTGAAGGCGGAAAGATGTAGTGGGGTAGGGTGGGGATACCCTGTTGTACGAGGGTGGTTCCAGGTTGAGTTGTGAAAGGTTTAGGGTGGGTGGTTCAAATGAAAGGGAGAAAGGGTCTTGTGGAGGTGAGTCCATGATGTCATGGATGTTAAGGGCGGAGGGGTTGGCGAAAGGGGTGGGGTAGAAAAACTCTTGGTCTGTGTGTGGGTGAAAATGCACCAGAGGGAGATCCGTGGGGAAGTCACTGCCATCTCCTTCAACGACGTTCACTGCCCTGCTTTCCTCTGCCGACGTGTCCTCTGAGTCCGTGTCAGGGGACTCATCTGAACTCTCATATGGATCAAGCAGGGTTGCAGGTTCAGGAGTGGATGGCGGTTCCTCTTCTTCCGTGGCATAAGGGGGGACGAACCACTCTGACGTGCCGTGGGAAGAGGATTCTGAACTTGGCTCCGTTGATAGGAGATCGGAGAGGGATTGTAGGTCCGGCTCTGAAGTTGCAGACATATATTCAGGTGGCCATCCGGTAGACATCTGCGGGAGTACCTTTGAACTGCCCACTGACGCGTCCGTGTCCGGCGGCCCATTTCGGAACCAGGGTCCCTCAGAACTGCCGATTCCTTCCCTACGTGGAGGGGATGAGTCACTGATCCATCCGCACTGTACCGGGTTCCATGGCCCTGAGACCTCTTCACTGCTCTGAGGTTCATCCTCAATCGTGCAGACATGGGCCTCTGTATTCTCATTAGCTACCCTTGCTGCCGAGGGGGTTCCTGCTCGAAGCTGCACCCTCGCTGTCTGCCCTGGTTGGCCAATAAGTGTAGAAGGGTCGAACTTCCTGGTGCCCTGATCGCTGCTCACCTGATTCGCTGTTCTACTAGTGGAGGCTTTTGAGTGATCTGGGAGTGGATTGGTGGTTACGCCAGCTGCTGGAGTCTGGGCCGGTGGTGCTGGAGGGTCGACCGTGATGCGCTTACTATCAATTAGGTCTTGGATATCGTGCCTCAAATCCCAGCACCGATTGGTGTGGTGCCCTGGAGCACCAGAGTGGTACTCGCACCGCTCTGCAGCGTTATAGCTTCTGGCGTTGACCAAACGAGGGTTCGGGGGTTTGACTTGCACGTACCCCTTCTTTAGCAAAGTAGGCAGCAACTCTGCCGGTGCGTACGGGAGTGGAGTGAAAACCCGCTTCATTCTGGCCTCCATCTCTTCCCTTGTTCTTCTTACCCCTTGGTAAGCAGCTTGTCCGGTTCCTTGGGGTGCCACTGCTTCTGGTCTTTGAGAGAAATGATGGGGTTGTACAGGGTGCACGTAATTCACTGCCTGCTGTTCCTGCCTCCTGGGCTCCGGCCCTTGGTTTCTGCTGGCCTGTCCTGTTACTGGCCTCCTCGGCGCGGCACTCTGCCCACTGCCATCTATCTTTCCGGCCCTTACTGCGTCTTCAATCCGATCCGCAGTCAAGATCAGGTCATTGAAGTTCGATGTACTCTGTCCCAGCAGCAGAGTGAAGAAAGGCTGGCCCAATGACGCAATAAACAGCGACGTCATCTCTTGTTCTAGCAACGGCGGCTGTACTAATGCTGCCAATTCCTTCCAGCGCTTGGCGTATTCTCTTACTGACTCTTGGCTCTTCTTTGCCAGCCTCTGCAATTCTGCCCTCGTCTGTACTATCTGACTGTTCAGGCGGTACTGCTGGATGAAGACTGCTGCCAGGTCATTCCATGTCTTGATCTTAGCCTTGTCTAGACTCAGGAACCAAGAGTAAGCGGCCCCGGCTAGTGACTTCTGGAAGAACTGCACCATAATCCGCTCTTCCTTGGCATACTGGCACATGTCGCCAGAATAGGACCTCAGATGGTTCAGGGGGCACCCGGTGCCGTCGAACTGGTGCAACTCAGGGCATTTGAACTTAGCCGGGAGTTGGATATCTGAAAAGAAACAGAGGCTTTCCAGAGTAGCCTCGTTCTGCACTGTGCTAGGTTGGAGTTGTTTGAGCTGCTCCTTCAGGGCAGCCATTTCCGTTCTGTTCTCTTCCCTTACGGCTGTCAGCTTCTCCTCAAACTGTACCTCCTGAGTTCTGTACCAGTCCTCATCACCTTGTCCCAGATGGATAGGCAGAAATTGCTCTTGTTGTGCCACATGAAATGGCGCTGCCTGTGGTGGTGGTGGTGGCGGTGCTAGGGGAGGGGGGTTTACTGGACGCGGCGGTGGCACCGCTTCCGCTTGTGGTGGGAACTGCGGCGGTGGCTGCTGGGCAACCGGCACCCCGGGTGGGCCCTGCCGTAACTCTCTCAGCTCTGTCATTAGTTCCTGGATGATGGGACCCATGCTGTCCATCTTTTGTTGCATCTCATTAACCACTTGCGCATGACTAGACTCTGCAGGATGTTCCCCTGGCGGCGTCTGCTCTCCTTGCTGGTCCATTTCGAGCCTTCTCCTCGATCTTAACAGGTACGGGCTTCTGAAAGCAATTTTTGGTACCTGATGGGACAATTCTCAGGCATTAGTGCAATTTTACACAAATTGGTTATGCAATTAGTAGAATCTGTTTCTTCGATTTATGCTGTTTTTGTTTGTTTGATTGGATTTGGACTAACTAATCTATTTTAGCTACCCTAAGGCAACAAGGGAAGAGAACCTTGATGAATTTTGAAGACTGATCTATTTTAGTTACTTGGAAGTGACCGGGAGAGAGAACCCTAGTAACCGGATCTATTTTAGTCACCCGCAGGCAACCGGGAGAGAGAACCCTAAATGGATTAGCTGATCTATTTTAGCTACCCGCAGGTAACAAGGGAAGAGAACCTTGGGAACCGAGTCTATTTTAGTCACCCGCAGGCAACTGGGAGAGAGAACCCTATTTTTCTGAAAGCTGGTCTATTTTAGTCGCTCGGAAGCGACTGGGAGAGAGAACCCGGTTGAACTAAATCTATTTTAGCTGTTTAGGCAAGGAAAGAGGACCTTCAATTTAAGGGGTTTTGTTTGAGCTCAGAATCACAGGGTTGGACCAATCAAGGTCT
This sequence comes from Buxus sempervirens, assembly GCA_947561395.2. Lineage (NCBI taxonomy): Eukaryota > Viridiplantae > Streptophyta > Magnoliopsida > Buxales > Buxaceae > Buxus > Buxus sempervirens. The sequence continues at coordinate 16,624,806 of OX387186.1, read as the reverse complement.
CAGAAAGGGGACTGAAGAACAGCACTCAGGGTTGCCTTAACCAAATCCTGACTCACTCGTCGGGGGTCTCGGCGATACAAAGATTCAGCTAGTAGTACCCGGACGCTCCGCAGCCAATATCCGATTCACTCACCGGCGGCTTTGGTGTCACTGAAAGGGGTAGGCTATGCCAGGACGCTCCTCCACCAATATCCGACTCATCCGTCGGCGGCTTTGGTGCCCTAAGAATTCGGCTAGTAGTACCCGGACGCTCCGCAGCCAATATCCGATTCACTCACCGGCGGCTTTGGTGTCACTGAAAGGGGTAGGCTATGCCAGGACGCTCCTCCACCAATATCCGACTCATCCGTCGGCGGCTTTGGTGCCCTAAGAATTCGGCTAGTAGTACCCGGACGCTCCGCAGCCAATATCCGATTCACTCACCGGCGGCTTTGGTGTCACCGAAAGGGGTAGGCTATGCCAGGACGCTCCTCCACCAATATCCGACTCATCCGTCGGCGGCTTTGGTGCCCTACAGGTTTGACCGTATGATCTTGAAAAGATGCAGACGGGTGTGATCTGAGCTCAAAGTCTCGGGTGTTTTTAAACACTTGCCGGGTTTGGCGATCTCAATGAGAGAGATGCAATCAAAGGAAATTAGGTGGTCGCAGCGACCAAGCACGTTGCAATTATCTGGAGCGAGGTGGTCTGTCGGAGACCGATTTGCCCTATTGGAGGGAATTATTTTATCTCTTGTTCTTATTAAGTTTGCACAATATGTAGCAAAGTGGAAATAAATTCATGCTTTAATCAAAAGGCGCCGTCATGGCACAAAGTATATCATCATTTATGGCAAAATACAACAAAGCCAAAGTCTAGCTAGGTTGGTCATCATCATAGTGGGAGGACACGTCCTGCCTCCTCAAGGCTCGCAGAAGCTTGTTCCGCAGACGTCGGTCCTCCTCAGCGCGCTTGCGCACTAATTCCATTTCATGTTGCAAGGCCGTATTGGCCTGCCTACTCTCCCGTTCCGAATCCACATAAGCTGAATGGATACGGGAGTGAGTCTCTTGCAGTTCGGCCACCCTGTCCCTATATGTGTTAGGGGGCGGAACTGGAATGTCGCTTGAAGCGATAGGCTGGAGAGGTGGGGGGCCGTCGTGGCCGAACTCCCGAGCTATCCACTGCTCGTAGTCTCGAAAACGTGATTCGATGAAGACGTCTTCTCGATATACACACATTGTCTTCCATTCCACCAGCAGTTGGGTCCTTAGTCCCTTGGTGAGTGGACCAATCAAATTGCCCAAGTCGTCCTTGATCGGGATTCCCTGCGGTTTCCCAAACTGTCTCAGAACTCGAATCGGATAGTATGGCACGGCATGGGTAAGGCCTATCAAGGCAAGTCCCTCTCTTTTCTTGAAAGCTATGATGGGAGTGTAGGGGATGTTGTATGTACCCCACCATCTAATGTCTGTTTCTCCCTTCAGGCGGAGAAAGTGGTTAAACCAATCCTCACGAGTGGGTAGGTCTGGTTCGATCTCTCTTTGAGCCAACCAATGGATGTTGTCCCCGGTTGCCTTGTAATATGCACTGACAGGTGATGACACCATCAGGTGATCTTGCAGCCAAAGGTGGAGGAGGGGGGCGCACCCTTGAAACCTCCGAGTTCCGTTTTTGGACAAAGTCAGGGAATGGAACAATTGAGCTAGGATCAGTGGCATGATTCGGTACCCTGCCCTGAGTTGATCCACAATTTCCATGAGGGCCAAATTAATGGTGTCTCCCCCAGTTGGAAAGAAGATTTGTGACAGAACCACAAGGGTGAAGGTGTCAAACCAAGCCCGGGGTCTTTCCTGCTTTTTGTTTCTCATTTTCTCAGCTAGGAATGTTTTAGAGACCCGAGTAAATGATTTGTCACCTCCTAAGGTCTGAAATTCTCCCCTTGAGAGGCCAAAGAAAACACAAGCTTCATTCTTGTAACTTTCTTTGAGACTTGGCCTGGCGGGTTCTCCTAAGTCACGGAATCGGAGGAACAGATCAAGTTCCTCAATTGTGGGAGTCAACTCATTGACCCCGAATCGAAACACTGAAAGCTGGGGATCCCAGAAAAGCAGGGCTGCTTGGATCATATCCCAGTTAATCGGCACATTTAACAGGGACAAAGTCTGTCCCATGTGGTATTTGTGCTCCCATTCAATCTGCTCACTCCCTTGGAGCTGCCTTGTCCAAGAACGGATCCAGGGGGTATCCCAGGCACACTTCTCTATCCTAGGGAAACGGGTTCTCTCAGATGAGGATGAAGATGCCATGCCAACTATCCGATCAAAATTCCGAGTCAAATTAAGGTTCCACACCAAGACCCTAAGTTAGTCCTAAGACATGCATAATTTTAAGCAAAAGAGATAACCACTAGCAGTTCTATCATGCTTCACCAAAATGAGTAAAAACAAAACAGTGCGGAATTTAACTCAGGCACACATGGTGTGTGGTCCTAGGGGTTGGCGCCAGTTAAGGCGCGACTCCTAGACATACTTGTGTAGAAGAGCACATTCAAGTCCCGATCAGTCCTTCTGTCTTTCATCTGTTCTTTCATCTGCTTTCAGTGTCGGACCCTAGCGAAATTACAACTTGCCATCGAGGGCGAATTTTTACAAGATGTTTACAAAAGCTGCAAAGAATTCATCCTTAAGGCTGTTGGGAGCCAAAAGGGAGGATACAAATTGCTTTCAAAGTGGGTAGGCTAAAAATCCCTAAATCTAGGGTTTAGTACCCTGGCATGCTTTCATCTGTCTGTCTGATCTGGCCGGCTTTCGTCTGCTCTAAAATACCAATCTGGACTTAAAGTGCTCCCAGCGAACTCTAATGGGTCAAGACCCATAGCATACAGGACTCCATGCATGGATCTGGGGTGGTTCCCCTGATCATGGTTAGGTGAGTTTCTTAAGCCAGGGCCGAGGTAGCCCAGCAGCTAGGGTTTACTCAATTTGATGCAAGAAACGGGGGTTGCTGCCCCTGATGGACTCTGAATTTTATTCCAATTTTATTCATCATTCACATCCTACTCACCCTCTCATGCTCAACGCAAGGTTCATTCAGAAACGTTAGGTGGGGAAGGATACCCAGCCCGAGACATAAGCCTACAAGGGTCTGGACCAGCACTGGATCCTCGCGTGCCACGGCAAGAAACCAGTGGTGCTAATGGACTCCAGAAACTGGGGGGATGGGTTTACCCTGCTTTCCCCGGCAAGCCACGGGAGCGTAGGCGCTAATACCATCCCAAAGATCAGTTCATAGTAAGAAGAAGGGTAGGCTGCTAGAGAGGTCTAAGTTTTGGTAAAGAAGTAGCAGTATCCGATTCGCTCATCTATCAAAAGGTCGGATCATTCACGCATCCTCCCTCGTGCGGGTCACCCCACGCAGTTTTATCACACAAAATGCGGGAAATTAAATTTTACATATATGCCATCATCCATCCACGGTGTGGTGGTGTGCCCGTGTGTGCAGTTGGGCTGGGTGCTGTGCCTATACGGGCGAGTTTTGTCTGGATTTAGGTGATAAAGGAATCCTTACTGCCTCGTATAGTAAAGTTCAGAATTGGCACGCTTTACGATGTCCTGGGAGAATCCCCAGGTAAGTGGAGGGTCACAGGGGACCTCTTAAATTCCACTTGCCTTAGGCAATTATCGCGTCCTTGTGGCAGGACTCCCCAGAACACGTAGTTACGTGTATTCTGTACCTTGCTAAGCGGGGTAGCAAAAGTTCCTAGAATATCGCCTAAGTCCCTCTTGAGCTGACTCGGTCCTAAGTAGGGTCCTACTGGGCTGAGTAATCCCCAGTGGAGTCGCCAGGCTGTGCGCGCGTGGGAAACGCGGCACGGGGTAATTCGGAGTCGCCACCGCCTGATGAGGTGCAGGCGGACACCTGGGTGCCTAATCTTGTTTATTTAGGGCTTTTGGGTCTGCGGCTTGAGATTCTAAGTCGGTTCTCGGTTGCGGGCTGGGGAAGTCCGTAGACACCCCAATCCACCCCGTCGGATGACGGGTCCCGTGGGTTCCCTACTTTGAGTCAGCTTTCTAATTGGTCTTCACCCGATTCCTAATCCAGCATGTAACTTGATTGAGTCTTGGCGGGACCGCCTGAGTTGGTGTAGGTCCCTTTAGTTGATTTTATCTTTAATTTTAGGGTTTTCCGAGTCTGATTTGGTGGGCCCCGTTGGAAGGCCCAACCGGTGTCCTGAATGGGCTTGAGTTGGCCCGTGTGCCCTTGTGGGCCTCGGCCTATCCTAGGAGGCCCTGGGGGCTTTGGTTAATGTATTGATTTTACATGGGGGTTCCAGTTTGATTATTGAGTTATTTTCATGCAGGTGGTGGGCCGGATTGGTTTGTGGGCCCCTTAGGCAGGCCCACCTGGTGGCCAAGTGATTTTCTGTTATCTCATTTTAGTCTTGCCAAAGTGGGCTGGCCCCTGGGCTTGGGGCCCATGATCCAGATTTCGGGCTTTGAAAGCCCTGTGCTTCAAAGCTAGGGTTTTTTACCCTAACTTGGTTCGGTTAGCGGGCTTTGGTGGGCTCGACAGGCCCTAGCCCATGGTCTCGGCCAAACCAGGCATTTTATGCATCCATACACATCACAAGGTTCGGGCGGGCCGCATTGGGCTTGGCCCGTCCGCTTAAATTGGTTCATTTTACTTAGGTTGTTTAATTAGCATGCATTTGGTTCATTGGGCTTGGTGGGCCCCGTTGGAAGGCCCACAAGTGTGCCGGGTCGGACCGGTTGGTCCGGATCCCTAGCTGGGTTTCCGGGTGTCCCGGAAACCCTATCGGTTCACTAGTTTCGACGAATTACACATCCAAATTCGGCAAGTAATCAGAATCTGCAAAAAAAACATTTCTGTGCGTATCCGGAAACTCAGGCCGGATACGCGCGGTCTACAGGTGGTCCGGCCAAGGTATCCGGATACACAGTGGCCATAGGTCATCCGGCCTGAGTATCCGGATCACCCCAAAATGGCCCTTTTCGAATTTTTGGCAGCTGGGATGGCCTCCAGGGGTTCCTAGGGGGTTTCTAAGATCTTGTGGGCCCCCGTGAGGGCCCACGCAGGTTCAGACTTGGGAGAAGCCACACATGGCTTCTCCTTCTGTTTTTCTTGGCAATGGAAAGGGGGTACATAGCAATGGGGAAGGGGTTCATGCTTGTGGGAATGATGGACCATGCAAAGATCCTTAGTGATTATCCAGCCAAAGAAGCGCAACCATAGTTACCTAGCATGGTATTATCCAAAAAAAACATCAAATGCATGCTTGGACAATAGGAAACCACACGTTGGGTGAGGGGATCATGGAGCATGCAAAAGCTTTTACTGCGGCAATAAGATATCAATCAATCTATATACCTCAAACAGATAAAATCTCGAAGAAAGGAGAGAGGAGGGGGGCTTATCATGGGGTACATTTGATTATATTAAGAAGGGACATGCTCCCTTGGGAAGCTACTTGATGTAAGCTTATGGACAGCAGCTAAGAGAGATTAAAAACATGCTAAAACAAGGCTCCCAAGCTTCCTTAACACAGCCCACGTGACCCCCATACTGATGGATGCATTCATGCTATGAGAAAGGTGGTAAAGAACGTGGTTGCACCACCATGCAAGTGTTCATACCAAGCAAGAGGGGAAAACAAGAGAAAAGATGCCGGAAAAATCTAATTTTAATATATGTTAAGTACAATATGGTGAGGATTCTTACCTGAGGTCCTTGACCTCTTGTGCAAGGAGGTGGTATGCCTTAGGGGTGATGCAGCACCTGGAGACCTCCTTGGAACACCAACAGCAACTCAAGTCCTTCTTCTTTTAGTAGGGATAGAGAGGAGGAGGAGAAGGGGGGAAGGGCTTGGGATGGTATGGGGGCCAAAAGGGGTTGAAGAGGTGGGGATTCGTGTGGGAGAAGAGTGGAGGGAGGAAGCTCAAGACAGCCAAGAAAAGCCCAACCCCGGAAATGAGCTGCTGGTTTGCTATTTATAGAAATTTTAATGTATCCGGCAACTCAGGCCGGATACACTAAGGCCTCTTCGTATCCGGACTTCAAGTCCGGATACCCTAGCTTCCCTTTGTATCCGGTTTTCAAGTCCGGATACGAGACATAATCATTCGAAAATTAAATGCCGCCGCGAATTTGTCGGGCGATCGGCGCGGATCTCGCGCGAATATCTTGATGTATCCGGTCTTCAAGTCCGGATAAGAAGGGGAGGCAGTGTATCCGGTATAGGTAACCGGATACAAATCGAAAATTTACGGATTTGCCCCTTGACTTGACCGATTCGACTGACTCGACCGATTTGACCTTTTTTGATATCTACGGATCGCCCGTACGAAAATTTTATATTTAAGATTTAGTTCCTGAGATATTTTGCTGCGTTGGCTGCCACGTGTGCAGTTCTTGCGCCACGTGTGCAGTTTCTGGTTTTGCTGCTCGGAAACTTTGACAGATCATATCTCCTTCATCCGAACTCCGATTTGAGCAAACTCAATTGTGTTAAACTCGTATCGGAGCCCTCTATTTAATGACATGGGGCTAAGCACTTGGCACGGATCCCGAGAAAAGGTCAACTTTTGGCTTTTCCTTAAGTTTGACCGCCCTTAGAATCTTTATCCGGACTCCGATTCCTACAAACCCAGTTGCGCTGGGACCGTGTCGGGATTCTCTATCCATTGGGCTAAAGTAAGGTATTTGGCACGGAAATCGAGGAAAAGTCAACTCTTGGCTTTTCCTTAAGTTTGACTGCCCTTAGAACCTTTATCCGGACTCTGATTCCTGCAAACCCAGTTGCGTTGGAACCGTGTCGGGATTCTTTATCCAACTGGATAGACCAAGGTGGCCAAATTTTATCTGATTTAAAGGTCAACTTTTCACCCCTTCAGGGTTTGACTTCTTGGCTGGGTTTTACACTTTCTGGCTTTTTGGGAGCGCAAAAATGAGGTGCTTACAGAAATATTCACTCAAGGAAAATACCTTTTTACTGCATCAGAGTTAATGGGCTCAGGAAAATCTGACCCATCCATTTCTGCTAAGATGAGTGCTCCCCCTTATAAGACTTTCTTGACGACATATGGGCCTTCCCAATTGGGCTTGAACTTACCACGAGGATCTTCCAAAAATGGTAGAATTTTCTTTAGCACCAGGTTTCCTTCTTGGAAAGTTCTGGGCCTCACTTTCTTATTGTAAGCCCGGGCCATTTTCTTCTGGTACAACTGTCCATGGCAAAGCGCTTTCAACCGCTTTTCTTCTATCAGGTTAAGTTGATCATGTCTCGACTGGACCCATTCGGCTTCTTCTAGTTCTGCTTCCATGAGCACTCGGAGTGATGGGATCTCTACTTCCACAAGCAAGACTGCTTCCATCCCATAGACTAGGGAGTACGGGGTTGCCCCAGTTGAAGTCCGGATCGAGGTTCTGTAGGCATGTAAAGCAAGTGGCAGCATTTCATGCCAATCCTTGTAGCTCACTACCATCTTCTGAATGATTTTCTTTATGTTCTTGTTTGCTGCTTCCACTGCCCCATTCATCTTTGGCCTGTACGGAGCTGACTTATGATGGGTGATCTGAAACTGCTCACACATTTTCTTCATGTCCTTGTTCCTAATATTTGAAGCATTGTCTGATACTATGGCACTTGGCAGTCCATAGCGACAAATGATATTGTGCTTAAAAAATTTAATAACATGGTTGCTTGTGATATTTGCATATGATGCTGCTTCCACCCATTTAGTGAAGTAATCAATCGCCACCAGGATGAATCTATGCCCGTTCGATGCCTTAGGGGAGATCATGCCAATAACATCTATGCCCCAAATAGAGAAGGGCCATGGTGATGTCATGTTGTGCAACTCACCTGGGGGTGCATGCTTGTTATCTGCATATATTTGGCATTGATGGCACATCCTGACATGTATACAGCAATCATGCTCCATGGTCGTCCAGTAGTAGCCCAACCTCAAGATCTTCTTTGCAAGCATGTGTCCACTCATATGGGGCCCACAAACTCCTCCATGTACGGTCTCGATCAGCCTTGGCTACACATCTGAGCAGAATATCGTTATGTGACCGCTTGTACAAATGTCCACCACTTAGCAGAAACTGACCCGCCAACCTCTGTATTGTCCTCTTCTCAGTAGACGTGGCATTTTCTGGTAAACTCCGATTATTCAAGAAATTTTTGATATCTTGAAACCATGGTATTTCTTCTTCTGGTGCTCCCTCTAGAACAAGACAGTAAGCCGGTTCATCTCTAACCTCAATTTCCAGCAGTCTGATGTCTACTCCTTCTGGTATGCTGACCATTGAAGCCAAGGTTGCTAGAGCGTCCGCAAACTGATTCTTGGCCCTTGGCATATAGTTGAAGGAAATTCGAGTGAAATTTGTGCTTATTTCTTCCAAATACTGGTGATAGGGGATCAATTTATGATCCTTGGTTTTCCACTCACCAGTTGTTTGGAAGATGATAAGACTCGAATCCCCGTATACGTCAAGCTCCTCTACTCCATGATCCATGGCTGCTTGCAATCCAATTATGCATACCTCATATTCTGCTATGTTATTGGTGCACTGAAATCTCAGCTTTACTGCAATCGGGATGTGTGAACCATCTGGTTTAACCAAGACTGCCCTTATTCCGTTCCCATTCATGTTGGCGGCCCCATAAAAGAACATCTGCCAAGAACTATCACTGTCCTCCTCTTCAGTGTACAGAATTGCCTCATCGGGAAAGTTGGTCTTCAAGGGTTGATATTCTGGCAAAGGATGTGCAGCTAGGTGATCAGTTATGGCTTGACCCTTGATCGCCTTCTGGGTGATGTATGTGAGGTCAAACTCGGACAGTAGTAGTTGCCACTTAGCCGTTCTGCCAGTCAGTGCCGGTTTCTCAAATAAATATTTCAGCGGGTCCATCCGGGATATCAATAGTGTGGAGTGACTAAGGAAGTAATGCCTTAGCCTCTGAGTGGCCCACACTAGAGCACAGCAAGTCTTCTCCAATGATGAATATTTGGCTTCATATTCCATGAATTTTTTACTCAGATAGTAAATGGCCCTTTCTTTTCTACCAGTCTCATCGTGCTGCCCCAAGACGCATCTCATCGATGTTTCCAATACTGACAAGTACAGGATCAGTGGTCTTCCTGGAGTTGGTGGCACTAGCACAGGTGGGTTCAGCAAATATCTCTTTATTGTGTCAAATGCCTGCTGGCAATCCTCATTCCAGACTGTCGGGTTATCCTTCCTTAGAAGCTTGAAAATTGGTTCACAGATAGCAGTGAGCTGTGCTATGAACCGGCTTATGTACTGAATTCTTCCAAGAAACCCCCTGACCTCCTTCTCGGTTCTGGGTGCTGGCATTTCAATTATGGCCTTGGCTTTAGCCGGGTCAATTTCAATTCCTCTTCGGCTCACTATAAACCCCAGTAACTTCCCTGATGTAGCCCCAAAGACGCACTTAGCCGGGTTAAGCCGTAGACTGTACTTCCTGAGCCGATCAAACACTTTCTTCATATTGATCAAGTGGTCCTCTTCTTTGCATGATTTGGCAATCATATCGTCCACGTAGACCTCCATCTCCTTGTGGATCATATCATGGAATAGTGCTGTCATGGCCCGCTGATATGTTGCCCCGGCATTCTTGAGTCCGAATGGCATGACTGTATAGTGGAATGTGCCCCAAGGTGTGATAAATGCTGTTTTCTCTTGATCCTCCTTAGCCATCTTGATCTGATTGTACCCCGAGAAACCATCCATGAAGGAGAACAAGCTATGTACCACAGTATTATCCACTAGAATGTCGATGTGTGGAAGTGGAAAATCGTCCTTTGGGCTTGCCCTGTTTAAGTCTCTATAATCCACGCACATTCGGACTTTCCCGTCCTTCTTTGGTACTGGCACTATGTTTGCGAGCCACTCTGGGTACGTAGAGACTGCCAAAAATCCGGCTTGAAACTATTTGACCATTTCGTCCTTGACCTTCAAGGTCCATTCTGGCTTCAATCTTCTCAGCTTCTGCTTAATCGGCTTAACCCCTGGCAAAATTGGCAACTTGTGCACCACCATGTCAGTGTCCAACCCCGGCATGTCCCGATATGACCAAGCGAACACATCTTTGTAGTCTGCCAAGAACTGTGACATTTCATTTTTTTGCACATCAGACAAACATGACCCGATTTTCACAATTTTTGGGTCCTCTTCGGTCCCAAGATTTATGGATATGGTCTCCTCAATATTAGGTTGGACCCCCTTTTCATGACGTTCTAATTGGTATTCAATTTCTTTTGGAACATCAACTTCTTCGACCTCGGTCTCTTCTTCGACCCCCATGAGATCAAAGTCGAGCTCAAGGTGGAAGTCATATTCAACCTGGTCCAATTCGGTCTGATTATATGGTTCATAAGTGGTTTGGACCTTTTTGAAAAAATTAAATTTTCTAGAAAAAATAGAAAAATCTTTTTGGGTTTTTTGTGAGCCTTCTAAACATAATTCCCCTGAAGACGAAGGCTCATTAGGACCTTCAGGGAAATGGCAATCCACTATTGGAGTTTTTTTTTTGGAAGCCGCGTTAGTTTGCCGAACAAACGTTGCTTCAAAGGTAAGGGGAGTTTCCTCCCAATTGTTCATTACAAAATTTTGGGGAGCAGGGGAAATAGGGAAATCCCGCCCTTCAAACCCAGAATCCGATGCCATCATCACCGGGTGGGTACTGCCCTTTTCTGCTACGGGGCCCAATCCAGAAAGGGCCTCTTCCGGAATCTTTACTGCGGCCCAGTCAATAAACGGCAGTTCCATGTCTGCCCCTGTCTTTTCGCCCTCAGTCATGGCGAAGAATGCACCAACATCCTCAGAAAAGTCCACCTGCTGCTCAGGCTGTGGCCTAGGCCCATCTTCTGCTCCCAGTATTGGAGATGGGTTATAGGGTTGTAGAGCCGAAACAACAGGCTTCTGAAATGGGTTGATGTTGTAGTAGGGAGGCTTGGATTGGTCCAAGGGAGGAGATATTTGGATTGTATAGGAGGGTTTTGGAAAATTCTCCCTTAGATGAGGGAGTTTTCCTCTGCTTCTGCTCTCCCCTTCTTCATGTTTCATTCTTCTCCAGCCTCTGGGCTTGAAGCCCAACCCTACCTTGGGGATCAGTTTCTTAGCCGTGATTGGCTCCACCATCCCCTGCAGATTGATCCCAAGGCCTTTCCCTGGGTGAAAGTGGTATTTCTCCATCACTTTCTTGACCATTTTTTCTGCAGTGGTCCCCTTTCTTTTTTTTTCTCACACCCCCCAGGTATGTAATTTACTGCCTCAAATTGAAATGAGTGGAATGCAATCTTGTCGACAGTCAGGTCTACATTTATCAAGGGTATATCAGGTGACACGATGGGCGGCACCACGTTTTCGGCTAGGACTGTTATCACCCTTTGCCCTCTTATGTATTTCACCCTCTGGTGGAGCGTGGATGGTATTGACCTAGCCGAATGTATCCACGGCCTTCCTAGGAGCAGATTGAAGGCTGCGGGTATATCCATCACTTCAAATGTGATGTTAAAGATATTTGGCCCAATTGTGACCGGCAGTTCAATCTCCCCTAGGAAGTGGGTCTTGGAGCTATCAAAAGCCCTAACTATCCGCCCATTTTGTTTGATCCTTGACTGGTCCAGACCCAGCTTGGTAAAAGTGATTAACGGGCAGACATTTAATGCCGACCCATTGTCAATTAGAACCCGTGCAATCATGCAGCCCTTACAAAGCACTGTGATGTGCAAAGGGTCCACATGATAACACCCACTTGGGCTGATCTCACCCTCTGAGAAACTTATCACATTATGTGACAAGATTTGACCAACCATTTTGCCAAGCTGGTCTGGATCAATGGTCTGGGATACGTGTGCACTCTGTAGCACCCTTAACAATGCATCCCTATGCTTTTCAGAATTCAGCAAAAGGCCCAGTATTGAAATCTAGGCTGGGACCTTGTTCAGCTGATCCACAAGATTGAATTCACTTTTCTTAATTATTTTTATGAGGTCTGCTGCCTCATTTTCTGCACTCTGGGGGGTGTCTTCTCCCACTTTGTTTTTCCTTTCTGTTTTCTTTTTTCTTCATTTTCTTTTTTCTCCTTTTCTGCTTCTGTCTCCTTTTCTTTCTTTTCACCCCCTGCACATCTCCCCGACCTCGTCATGAGGTTCACCTCCTCCTGATTCTGGTTACTAACCTTTGGAACCGTAGCCGTGGTTCCCTCGCTGTAATTCCATGGTACAGCGGCCTCAGAGTAGGCTAATTTAGGGATGTTAACCACCAGTGGCTGGAGTTTGGACCGGGATGTATGGGTCGGTTTAGGGATAGTTTGGGCTGGCTGCACATTTACAACCAGGGGTTGAAGTTTGGATTTTGTGGGGACAAAAAAAGTGATGGAAGCAGTGGTGGGGTCAAGGTTGATGACCAGTGGAGCCTTGGACGGCTTAGATGGTGAATAGATGGGTGGACTGCAATTGAAGACCAATGGGGGCCTTGCAGTATTCATCTGGGCCATCAGAGAAGAGACCCGGTTTAAAGAGGAACTTATGTCCTCAGCAGCTGGATTATTTTTTTGGGAGACGATGTTGATCTCCTCTTGGAAGAAACGGACCTGGACAGTGGTCCCTACTGGAGCTATGAGCTGTGATGGGTCAAAGGCCCTTCTGGTGGTGGATATGGCTGTGATGGAGTTGGATGGTCCTGCCCCATTATGGTAAGGCAGAGGGTTCTGCCCAATATCATTCCCGGACGGGGCCGGTGCAGCAGTGTTGAACACTAAGGCCTTCTGGTCCAACAAGTCCTGGACCGCATGCTTTAATACCCAGCAGGTATCTGTAGAATGCCTCGGTGCACCCATGTGGAAGTCACAGGTGACCGATGTGTCAAAATTTCTTCCCCTGGTGGCATTCGGGTTGGGCTCTTTCAGAGTCAAGTATTCACCCTTCAGCAGGGTTGGAAATAGTTGGGAAAGAGATATGGGTAGAGGGGTGAAAACCCGGTTCTTTCTGTTGGCTAACCAGGCCTCTCTTTCCTCCCTGGTAAAGGCCCTCCTTGGGTTTGCTGGTACAGAGGGGGTGAAATTGACATTCAGCGGGCTCTGATAAGACTGCTGGGCCTGTTGGGCCTGCTGGGGTTGCTGGGGTACAGAGATGTTGACGTGCAGTGGCTTCTTGGCTGGAGGAGCCTGGACCAGGTTCACCTCTCCTTCTTTTCGGGCCCCTATCTTCTTGAACCCAGTTCCCTTCTTTTGGGCCATGGAGGCCGAGGAATCAGACTGCCCAGTCAGAGTAGAGTAGTCTATCAGCCTTCCTGACCTGACCCTTTCCTCGATCCGGTCTGCCACCTGCACTAGGGCTGCAAAGTTGGTGGTGATCTGACCCACCAGATGGTTGTAAAAGGGCTGCCCCAGTGTGCCCATAAATGTGGAGATCATCTCCGGCTCCTGCATAGGTGGCCTGACCTGGGAGGCGGCCTCTCTCCATCTCTTGGCGTACTGCCGTACCGGTTCATTCTTCCCCTTGGTCATCCTCATCATGTCGTACCGGTCTGGCACGATCTCAGAGTTGAACTTATATTGGTCTAAGAAGGCGTCGGCTAGGTCCTTCCACCTCTTGATCCTTCCATGGTCCACTGTAGCAAACCACCGAAGGGCTGACCCGGTCAGACTCCTCTGGAAGAGCTGGATCAGTATGCCATCATCCCGGCCAAATTGGCATAGGGCCCCGCAGTATAATTTCAAATGGCTCAATGGGCAGCCCGTGCCATCAAATCTGTCGAAGTCTGGGCACCTGAACTTAGCCGGTAGACATACATCCGGGTACATGCACAGGTCTTCAAAGGTGGTGCCTCCATGACTGCTTCCCCCCTTTACCTCCTTCAGCTCTGCCTGGATTCTTTCTATCCTGAGCAGCATTTTCTTTTCCATCTCATCCCTAGCCTTTTCTTTTTCCAGCTCTTTCTCAGACTCTGCTGTATTTTCCCTGATCAGAATGGGCTCAGGAACTGGTTCAGAAATGGGCTCAGGCATGGGCTGAGCCGGAGGCGAAATATAGGCCTGAGGTGGTGGTGCCGGATGGGAAGTAGAGGCTTGATTTTGGGCCTGGGCCTGTTGGGCCTGAGCCGCCAGTAGGTCCCCCAGCATCTTGGCCAGACCGGCCACTTGTTCCTGCAGTTGAGTAAAGTCCTGAGCAGGGACAGTAGCTTGGGCTTGGTTCTCTTCAGTATTCATTGTTCGGGCTTTGGATCTGGTCACGGGAGCAATGACTGCAATTAAGTGCACCTGAGTTGCAAGTAAATGTACCTGGTTAAAAATTAACAAAACATGTTAGCTTCCATTTAACCTGAGTCACACCCTTATACATGTAAACCAGTAGGTTAGGTGAACACCAATCCAGATTTTTTGTTTTGTTTTTTTTTTGTTTTTTTTTGTTTTTTTTTTGTTTTTTTTTTTGTTTTTTTTTTTTGTGTTGGAATATTCTAGGGCTTCCAAGGGTCCCATTTTTTGACTTGATTGGTAAAAAGGAGACCAACCAAGGGTTCATGGAATATTTTAGGGCTTCCAGAGGTCCCCTCCCTTTTTTTTTTTTTGGACTTGATTGGTAAAAAGGAGACCAATCAAGGGTTTTGATGGAATATTTTAGGGCTTCCAAGGGTCCCACTTTTTTGTACTTGATTGGTAAAAAGGAGACCAACCAAGGGTTTTGATGGAATATTTTAGGGCTTCCAAGGGTCCCATTTTTTGTTTTGATTTGATTGGTAAAAAGGAGACCAATCAAGGGTTCATGGAATATTCTAGGGCTTCCAGAGGTCCCACTTTTTTTGGGACTTGATTGGTAAAAAGGAGACCAACAAAGGGTTTTGATGGAATATTTTAGGGCTTCCAAGGGTCCCACTTTTTTGTACTTGATTGGTAAAAAGGAGACCAACCAAGGGTTTTGATGGAATATTTTAGGGCTTCCAAGGGTCCCATTTTTTGTTTTGATTTGATTGGTAAAAAGGAGACCAATCAAGGGTTCATGGAATATTCTAGGGCTTCCAGAGGTCCCACTTTTTTTGGACTTGATTGGTAAAAAGGAGACCAACCAAGGGTTTTGATGGAATATTTTAGGGCTTCCAAGGGTCCCATTTTTTTTATTTGATTGGTAAAAAGGAGACCAACCAAGGGTTCATGGAATTTTTAGGGCTTCCAGAGGTCCCGAGATTTTTAATCTTGATTGGTAAAAAGGAGACCAACCAAGGGTTCATGGAATATTCTAGGGCTTCCAGAGGTCCCAAATTTTGATCTTGATTGGTAAAAAGGAGACCAACCAAGGGTTCATGGAATATTTTAGGGCTTCTAGAGGTCCCACTTTTTACTACTTGATTGGTAAAAAGGAGACCAACCAAGGGTTTTGATGGAATATGTTGGGGCTTCCAAGGGTCCCATTTTTTTTTTTTTTTGATTTGATTGGTAAAAAGGAGACAAACCAAAGGTTCATGGAATATTCTAGGGCTTCCAGAGGTCCCAAATTTTGATCTTGATTGGTAAAAAGGAGACCAACTAAGGGTTCATGGAATATTTTAGGGCTTCCAGAGGTCCCACTTTTTTTGTACTTGATTGGTAAAAAGGAGACCAACCAAGGGTTTTGATGGAATATTTTAGGGCTTCCAAGGGTCCCATTTTTTTTTGATTTGATTTGATTGGTAAAAAGTAGACCAATCAAGGGTTCATTGAATATTTTAGGGCTTCCAGAGGTCCCACTTTTTTTGTACTTGATTGGTAAAAAGTAGACCAACTAAGGGTTTTAATGGAATATTATAGGGCTTCCAAGGGTCCCATTTTTTTTTGATTTGATTGGTAAAAAGGAGACCAACCAAGGGTTCATGGAATATTTTAGGGCTTCCAGAGGTCCCGAGATTTTTAATCTTGATTGGTAAAAAGGAGACCAACCAAGGGTTCATGGAATATTCTAGGGCTTCCAGAGGTCCCAAATTTTGATCTTCAAAACTTGCCCCAAATTGGGCTTGGACATCATACTTGCAAAATTCCCCAAATTTAGGAAAAGAACATGGCTTTACCTTGCCACCTTGTATTACCTTCATTCAATATGGTATTCACATTATACCTTGGCCTGTAAAACATGCAAACGGTCTTCCCACATTTACACCCAATTCCCCAAACGCAATTGTGTGCTTTTAGCTGAAAACGTGTTTCTCCACCTTCAAGCGTATGGTTTTTAGGTTTTGGCTTAATTGGCAACTTAGAACTCAAGTCTAGTGATGCCCGGAATCGAATCACAGATCCCATTGTCATCACATCAATGACCCAAATTCTAAGGTAAATGTTTTCACTTTCGCTTTCCGAAGTCACGACCTCGGTGCGCCAAGCTACACACATTCATGTTTCAACTTCCTAATAGGTAAAGGGTAGGCTGTGCAAATTGTTTCAAGTGCTCAAGTGCAATTTTAAAATTGTGGTAACATTCACAACGTTCCAGCCCTTGCCACTCTTTTTCGTAGCCATGCATTCATTCCAAGCCAAGGCATATATGACAAAATAATGAAGCTAAATACAAGCAAGCAAGCACCAAAACAACTAAATATGCACAAAAAATACTACATGCCCAAAAAGTAGTATACAAAACATGATATTTGTACAAAAAACAATTAACTCATGCTAGCATGCTTGAAACCCAAAAGCATTCCTAAAATTCCAGATTTCATGCTCAAAGTGTACCATTTCTACCCAAATTAGAGCCTAACATTTTAGCACTACTTGACATGGTTCAAAAAGTGTTTCAATGAGGTAAAACATGCTTGAAATCCCCCAAATATACACTGAAATTTCCAGAATTTTCATGCTCAAAATTGCTTCCCTTATACCCCAAATTAATTTCTAAAAATTTAGCAACTACTTGACATGATACAAAAGTGTTTTAATGAGGGAAAACATGCTTGAAAACCATCCTAATGGCTACTGTATTTACAGATTTTTGCTCATTGTTTTCATGCTCAAATCATGTCATCATATACCCCCAAATCCAAAACATGGCATAAAACAAACATTAAGCAAGAAAAGAGCTTTATTCATGGGAAACATGCTTGAATACCCAAGAGAAACACAAAATCCAGATTTCACATATTGCATATATTTTATTTTATTTTTTTAGCTCATGGCATTGAAACCCCAAAATAACATATGCTAATCACATAATATAGCAAAGTCATATAACAATATGGGTTTTTCCTTTAAGCAAAAATCAAGCAACATGCCCATGCCTTTATACATGTGAACTTTCTAATCATATATATAAATTTGAGTTTCAACATACACAAGCAAAATAAACAAATAGCAAGCATTCAAAAGTAAGTAAAAAGCATGAATATACAAAAAAATGGCTTAAATCCACAAGTCCCCAGCAGAGTCGCCAGTTGTGAGACATGGGAAAAATCACCGGAATGATCATCCCTCCGTCAACACACGGGCTCAACGCAAAAATGGGAGAGTCGCCACCATTCATGATTTTGGGGTGAGAATGGACACCGGAATGTTCAAAAGTAGGCAAAAATAGCCAAAAGAAACATTTTAGGGTGAAAATAACCCTACTTGAAAATCAAATCCAGAGATGGGTAAGGGGATTAGATTATGAATGGGGGAAGGTGTTAGGCACCCCCATTCATCCACACGAAGTGGTTGCTAAGTGTGTGTTCATGCAAAGAAATAGAAAGCTTGCTAAAATCATAGAAAACCTTGAAAAAGGACTAATGTATGATATTTTCACATGAAGATCTAAATGGATTTTAGATCCTCTCTTATGTCAATATCATTTCTGGAATATCTCAAAAGATGGAAATCAAAGCACAAGTTGCTAAAAAACCAAGTTGAATCAAATCCGGAAAATTCAGTAAAAAGTATGCCATTTGCCTTGAAATCATTCAAATACCATTTTAAGTTGAACCAAACCAAATCCATTTGAAAGATTAGGGTAAATAAGAGTCTCATGCAAAATTTCACTTCATTCCGATAAAAATCCTAGGAATTATGCTCCTTTGAAGTTGCTGCTGGGGATTTTTAAAAGTGATAAGTGGGCAACTTTGGGAAATTGCATAGAAAAATCCACTCCATAAAAATCCACGAAATTTGGTGCAATTGAAGTCTGTAGGGCCATCTTTCAAAAAAAACTAGCCTCATACAAAACTCCCTTCGGATGTGCCCTGGGTGGTCTCCCGAACAGGCCCCGAAGATCACAGATTTACCCAGAAAAGTACAAATGAACAGTTCTGAGTAAATCGGCTACCAATAATTCAAATGGAATCCAAAAATTATGAAACCAAATGTATTTGAAAATAGACTCATAAAGTAGTACTCAGAAAAAAAAATCACACGAATCGGACTTAAAACGAACACATGGCGCTCCGTCGAACTGACAAGTTCTGTATTTGAACCTGAACTGTCCACTTAATTTCGACAGAGAGGTGTCAAAAATCCGTTCGATGGAAATTTATGAAATTTGATGGACATAAACTAGACAGCCTCACCTTTTCCATGGTTCTAGAATCGCTCTAAAATTCATCCGGACGATGAAGTTATGAGCGTCCGAAGTAAGGGTACAGGTGCTGTCTAGTTAGGCCCTTTTTGAGTAAAACCAATGCCAAAATGTGACAAAAAGTGTGTGATTCGTGCAAAATGAATATAAAACCTTTAAAAATCATTGCAAAACCTTCCAGAATTGATTGAGGTCATTTATTTGAGATTTATCACAATAAATGCAATAAACCCCAAATATGAGCCTATTCCACCAAAAGAGTGTAATATGTGTGCAAGAGTGAAAAACCAAGCAAGATTAATACAACAACATATCATGCATATAGATTCAACTGGATAGGTTCTAGCATAGCCTAGGGTTCCGTTCCATTATTGTTTCCCTCTGTTCTCTCTCCCCGTTAAACACGGTTCTTCGAGATAATCAAGGGTACTTTGATTATAGAACGGTTTTCAATCATTCAAAAGCTTTATGCTACATGGGTTCTAGCACTAGGGTCAATCCCCAGTCTCGTTTCTCCTAGATCCCGCCTTCACGTTTTACGGCTAGGGGGGTCTTGAGATACTTTGAGCCGGGAAAGGATTTCCACACACAAAAAGAGGCTTTATTCTACAGAAAGGTAGAAGAAGAGATCTAGATCTAATAAATTAAATACAGAAAATAAATGAGGGTTGAGGCTTACCTGGGGTTCTAGAAGCAATCCGGCAGCGGTTCCCTTCTTCACTCGGAGTTCTTCGATCTCCAAAAACTTGGGTCTTTTGCTTGAAGAGAAGCCTCCTATTTATAGGCAAAGGCTAAGGTCATTGGTAGACACAACTTAATGTCTAGAACCCCCCAACCTTAACCCTAGGGTTGTTCCCGAGATTTCCCCTCATTAAATGAGGGACATGATGGTAACAAGTGATTTCTCTCGGAAAACCCTAATTTTGAGCAAACTTAATGTATCCGGTATATCAGACCGGATACACAAGGGCCTTAAGGTATCCGGTACATGGTACCGGATACACTAAGCACTGCTTGTATCCGATACTTGTTACCGGATACGAAAAGGCCTGCTTGTATCCGGCCTGAGTTACCGGATACAGGTAAAAATTCATTTTCTTCAATTTCTGTGCTGGCTTTCAAGGAGATAATGATTTTTGATGATTGTTTGTGCAGTTTGGGGTGTCTACAGTTTCTGAGACCGCAACTTTTTGGTTCTGGCTGGCCTGAGACATGCGGTGCTTTACCTCCCTTTGCGGGTTCTTTGTCAGTTCAGAGCAACCCAGGGGATTATAATCCCAAGTGGATATGAGGACCGCCTTGGGCCACTTTCTCCAGCCACCATGAAGCTGAATGCTTGGTTGATGAGGGAGTGGTCTTATGTTCGCTTCATGCGGGGCCCAGTCTTCTCAGAGTCCTATGTGAAGGACTACCTCTTCTGGATCAGGGAGCAGATACAGAGTCAGGCCCCAGTACCTGAAGATCCTCCTGCAGTCTTGGCCCCTACTTATGAGGATATCTTGGAGCCTGAGAGAACCTCTCACAGGCGTCTGTGAGACATGGAAATTTCACCTAAGATGACTTCCTATATCGTCACGCGGGGATCAATAAAAGTGAAGAGTCGCCACCATCCAAGTTAAGGTGTGAATGGACACCAAAGGGATCATTTATGCCAAATAGAGCCAAAGTAGCTCTAACACAAGGAAAAATCCAGAGATTAGGTAAGGGGAATTATTTATGAGTAGGGGAAGGTGTTAGGCACCCCCACTCATCCGTCTAAGACGGTTGCCACATGCTTGTTTATGCTATAAATTGTTTGCTAATAATAGAGAAAAACAAGAGATGCTTAAAATAAGCACAATGTGTGTGATTATTCCACATGAGCAATCCAATGAAATGGAACTCTCTTCGTGGATATATCACTTCAGAACTTCATGAGTGAAGAAAAATCTAAGTCAAATTTGAAGAAAATCAAGCCAACGTAAATCTAGAAAAATCAGACTAAAAGAGCTTGAAAGCTTCAATTAACCATAACTCACTCAATTTAAATCCAAATCCAATGAAACCAAGGCCATTTGAAAACTGGTATATAGTAGAGTATACAATAAATATTTCAGCTCAATCCAATTGAAAATGAGAGAGATATCTACATCTGAAATCTGCTGTTATAACTTGGAAAATGTGTTAAGTAGGCATTTTCAAAGTCCTATTCGTGGAGTTTGGCTCGATAGAAATCCGTGAAAATTGGTATGGAGGAATTATGTGGTTCCATCTTTCCAAAGAAATAAACCTCACCCCAAACTCTATCCGGATGTGGCTTGTGCTCTCTTGAACAGGCCTAGAAAACCACAGATTAGCTCTGGACTATGCCAGCGAGCACCTCTGAGTCAATTGAGCACCCAAGGCGCAAATCAGATCAAAATCTACTGAAACTAGTTGGAAATGAAAATAGACTTCTTAAGGAAAACTCAGAAACTTGAATCACTCAAAACAGATTAAAATTGAGCAAATAGTGCACCATCAAAGCGGCGAGTTCAGCAATCTGGACTGAACTGACTTACAAACTTTGAACAGATGGTGTCAAAAATTGGCTCCATAAAAGTAAACGAAATTTTCCAGATATGAAGTATGCCAACTCATCTATCACATGTCTTTGGAATCATTCAAAAATTCATCCATGTCTTTGGAATCATTCAAAAATTCATCCGGAGGATGAAGTTATGAGCATTCTAAGACAGGCCACAGATGCTGCCCTGTTTTAAAAGTTTTTAAAGAGAAAGCCAAAATGGTGCATGTGTGCATATGAATTCGACCAAAACACTTAGAAATCAATCAAAATCATCTCATGAAGCTCTAAAATTCACTCTAAAGCCAATAATCTCAGATTTCCCATATTAAACATAGAAATCCTAGATCTAGCCTATTTGATGAAAATGGTGAAAAGTGTGTGAATAGGTGGAAATCAGCTCTCTAGGAGAAGTTTGGAATCCATTGCTATTGAGAGCAAGGATTCACTCAATTTCTCCAGAAACACATGCAAAAACATCAGAAAACAAACATCCATAGGTTCAAAATAACCACATAGCATGCTCTTCATCACTTGTAGGTTCTAAGCCTAGAGGATCCATTCCTACTTCTTTTTCCCAAGGCTCTCTCTTCACGTTTTCCGGCTAGAGAGGATTCCCAGGTACTTTGGAAGAGGTTTGGGGCTACAAAAATGCACAAAGGCCTTACACTACAGAAAGGTAGAAGATGAGAGGTTGCTGGAATGTAAAGAGGAAACCAGAAATCCAAAAAGAACTTTACCTTAGGTAGCTTGAGCCTTGAGTAGACAATCCAGCAAAGTTTCTCCTCTTCTTGCAGAGCTTCTATGCTTCAAATTACTAGCCATTTGCAAGAGGAGGACCCCTCTATTTATAGGCAAAGCCAAGGGTAGAAAGGTCCCAAGGGTAGGCCTACAAACTCTTCTAGATTATTCCAATTCTCCTTAAAGGCTTGAATTGGAGTAATTTAGCAAGTTTCAGAGGGTGAAATAGGGATTTCAAGTCCTTGAAAGAGAGGTAATATGTGTAAATAAGGCTCAGAGATCGAGCCATTTCGCAAATCCCCGAAATAGCCAAAACCGTATACTCAGTGCGGTTTCTACAGAACCGTCACTATATGTGCGGTTTCTATGCAAATTCATCTCAACCGCACATACAGGGCGGTTCCAATTCAGTTACGCTCGTCATGATTGCTGTCGACGTGACTCAACGGCCGAAGCTTCCGGAAGCCACGTGGCAGCTCACGTAACGAGCATGAACATCAATCGTGCTGTATGTGCGGTTGCAACCGTACATACAGGGCGGTTGAGACCAAATTCTCAAAAACTGCACATATACTACGGTCAGCACATTTTTGGTTGGTTTTGAGCCTTAACTGCACAGGCCAGGCTTATTTACATGTAATATCATTTAAGTAAATGTCCTTGTATGTTTTAATCTCCATTTACTTAAGATATTACATGTAAATAAGCAAACACCCCCCCCCCCCATTTGAATCCATTAAAAATATTTCCAGACCCAAATTCCAAGTGAATAAAAAGTCAACTTTCCAGTTCCAAGCTAAATTCCTGTTTTTCAGGTCCGGTAAAAAGATTCAACATGTTAATACCAAGGTATTCGTCAAGATTTAAAATCTCAAAAAATTCATTTATGCAATAACATTTCTAAAAACCTAATTACCGGGAAAAATTATCTTCAAATCTTGCTTTAAAAAATATTTCATTTTCTGGGGTCAAAAGTCAACAAAATTCAACCCGAAAAAGTTTGACTTTGCATAAAAGATTGAATTCGGGCCTTTTCCTTTGCGGCTTTGGATTCAAATGGGTTAAGGATCTTAAACCCAATGCTAAGAATTCAAAATTCCAATAAAATATTTCTCTCCTTTAAGATTTATCAAAAATCGTGCAATTTTGGGGTGTTTACAACTGCCCCTCTTTGCTGGAGTTGTAACACAATGAACAGCAAAGAATAGATACAACTCAAAATTGCATGTTTGAAAGACATCTCATCAGTTGAACTTGCTTTGGTCAAACAAATGAGTGATAAAAAACATGGATTTGAAGATAGCCAATGAAACCCCTGCTAGAAGTCTGATGGGGTGGCGTCTCTTCCTTATCTCAGATTTCTTGGAGCTCTCGTGGCTATGAAAAGAAATCTGAGATAAACAAATTTTAAAAAGAAGGTGTTTTCAAAATTGACCTCTGCAAACTCAATTGCTTTTGATGTTTTTCACTTTTCAGCTCAACGATATGGAAAGAAATATTTTATTGAATTTTTCAAGATTTGATTTTTATTGACTTACCTGGGTGCCATGTGCTGCCCAAACCTGTGCTTGAATATTCTGCAACATGCTTTTGCTTCATCTTCTTGCTCTTTCAATAATGATGTATGTGCCCTTGCTGCCCATAACCCGCTTTCATGCTTTTTAACTGCTCAAGTGTATGCTCTTTTCTTGATTGTTGGATTTAAGAATCATGATCTGTTGATCTAACCTCATACCCTTACTGCCCATGTTCTCTCTTTCATGCCTTCTTACTACCAAACTGAATGCCATCCTCATGATTGAAAGATAAGGGCTCTTGTTTGGAGGCATTGCCCAATCTTTAGGATGATACGATTCCTTTCATTAAGGATTCAGAAGCAAAGGAAATTGAGCATGCCCCAGCCTTGATGCTTTGGAAATGCACTTACCTCACAGCAAAGATGAATTTTTTCCTCTTTTTTTTTCTTTTTCTTTTTTTTATTTGTTGTCTTTTTTCTTCTTCTTTTTTTTTTTTTTTTTGCCTTTATAAAAAGAAATCCTTATAAAAGAATGCAAAAGTGCATATGAAAAAATAGGTTTTATACTAGTGGCCTCAGAATTCTCTAATGCTTGCAAAACCAATGTTTTATGAAAAGACATAGATGCTCATCATAGGCCAAAATATAATTTTTGCTTTTTTTGTTTTTTCTTTTGTTTTTAAAAAAAAATGATCCAATCACTTATTAGCATATAGTCCAAAAGAATTAAAATCAAGTTGAATAATGAGGAGATTATTTCAGAAAATGAAGAAAGACCAAAATAAGCCTTCGGAACCTTTAGAATCATTCCCATGACCATCGGCTTGTTAATTGATGCTCCAGATATGACAGCTCTTTCAATCAGACCATTTTGCCCCGGTTGTAGACACCCCAAATTGCACAGTAAAAATGATCAATAATCAGCAAAAATCATTATCTCCTTTGAAGCCAGCACAAAAATGTGAAAAAGCAAGTTTTTCCTTGTATCCGACAACTCAGGCCGGATACAAGTATATCTCTTCGTATCCGACATAAGTTGCTGGATACAAGCAAGCTTTAGTGTATCCGGCATCATATGCCGGATACATTAAGGCACTAGTGTATCCGACCTGACATGCCGGATACACTAGTTTTGCTCAAAATTAGGGTTTTCCGAGAGCTTTCACCTTTTACCATCATATCCCTCATTAAATGAAGGGAAATCTCGGAAATAGCCTTAGGGTTAAGGTTGGTGGGCTATAGACATTATGTTGTGTCTACCATTCTCAACAACCCTAACCCTAATCTTTGCCTATAAATAGGATACTCCTCCTTAAGCAAATGGCCATTAACTCTCTTGCCAATAATTCTTGCCAAGAATCTCTGCCAAGAAAAGCTTCTAGTGAAGAGGGAAACCGCTGTGGAATTGCTTCCAGAACTTAGGTAAGCCTCAAACTTATCTTTTATTTTCTATTTTACATTTCTAGATCTATAACTCTTCTTCTACCTTTCTGTAGAATAAGGCCTTTTTGTGTGTATGAAAATCCTTCCCCGGCTCAAAGTATCTCAAGACTCCCCCTAGCCGTAAAACGTGAAGGCGGGATCTAGGAGAAACGAGACTGGGGATTGACCCTAGTACTAGAACCTATTTAGAATGAAGCCTTTTGAATCTTTGAAGCCCGTTTCATATTCAAAGTACCCCAAGATTATCTTGAAGAACCGTGTTTAACGGGGAGAGAGAACTAAGGGAAACGATAATAGAACGGAACCCTAGGTTGCTTTTAGAACCCTATTTTCAATGAATAAGAATGCATGCTATGTTGTTATATTGTTCTTGAATGATTTTCACTTACACATACATTGCATCCGTTTTGGCGGGATAGGCTCATATTTTGGGTTTGTTACATTTATTGTGATAAATCTGAAATAAATGGCCTCAATCAATTTTGGAATGTTTTTAAAAGGTTTTTAAAAGATTTGGATTCATCTTGCACAAATCACACACACTTTATCACAGTTTTGAGTTGGTTTTGTTCAAAAAAGGCTTAACTTGACAGCAACTGTACCCCTACTTTGGGTACTCATAACTTCATCGTCCGGATGAATTTTGGAGTGATTATGGAACCATGGGAAAGGTGAGGCTGTCTAGGTTTTGCCTACCAAATTTCATTAATTTCTATCAAGCAGATTTTTGACACCTCTCTGTCGAAGTTGATAGGTCAGTTATGATAATACGGAACTTGTCACTTCGACTGAGCGCCATGTGTTCGTTTTAAGTCCGATTCAAGTGATTCTTTTTCTGAGTTTTCCTTTGGGAGTCTATTTTCAAATCCAGTTGGTTTCATAATTTTTGACTCCATTTGTGTCATGAACAACAGATTTACTCAGAACTGTTCATTAGCATTTTTCTGGGTAAATTTGTGGTCTTCGGGGCCTGTTCGGGAGACTACCCAAGGCACATCCGAATGAATTTTTGTATGAGGCTAGTTTCATTCGAAAGATGGCCATACAGACTTCAATCACACGAAATTTCGTGGATTTTTATGGAGTGGATGTTTCTAGGTGATTTTCCAAACTTGCATGCTTATCACTTTTGATTTTCCCCAGCAGCAACTTTAACGGAGGCATAACTCCTAGGATTTCAACCGGATCTACTTGAAATTTTGCATGAGTCTCTTATTTACCATAATCTTTCAAATGGATTTGGTTTGATTCAATTTAAAATTGAATTTGAATGATTTCAAGACAAATGGCATTGCGTTTACCGAATTTTCCGGATTTAACTCAACTTGATTTTGTGCAACTTTTGCTTTGGATTTCTATCTTTTGATGATATTCCAGAAATGATATTGACATAAAAGAAGATCTGAAATTCATTTGGATTTTCATGTGAAGATATCATACAAGGTTTTTAATGATTTTTAGCAAGCTTTCTTACTTTTTTGCATGAACAAACACTTGGCAACCACCTTGTGTGGGTGAATGGGGGTGCCTAACACCTTCCCCCGTTCATAATCTAATCCCCTTACCCATCTCTGGATTTGATCTTCAATTAGGGTTATTTTTACTCTAGAATTTGCCTTTTAGCTCTTTTGTTTATCTTTGAATCTTTTGGTGTCCATTCACACCCCGAAAATCTGAATGGTGGCGACTCTCCCACTTTTTACGTTGAGCCCCGTGTGTTGACGGAGGGGAAATCATCTCCGGTGATTTTTTCCCGTGTCTCACACCGTTTTCGAAAGACCTTCAACTTGAAAAGTTGTTTCTTGCATCCATGATGTGAAAACTCTCTCATATTTCATGATAATCATGGACTTCTCTTCTCATATGACCCCATTGGTTTTCTCCTTGCAGGTGGTTGATCATTTGCCATCTAGCGCCCTTCCGGGTTTTTACTACATTTTCTCCATTTTTTTTTCTTTTTAATCCTTCATTACCAGAAGCATATGTAGTCATACTTGCCTTAATTCAAAATTTCTTAATCAAAGAGGACTTATGAATGGGACAAAATGTAGGCTTGGTTTTTGTTTAGGAAGAAAAGGGATAAAAGGCTCAAACACCATATGATCAAATGGGTTAACTGAGATTGTAATTCTTAAGGCATATCTTTCCTTCGAATACAAAATTGCCTCCAGTGTTGAAGTTCTTCTTCCTTTAGAACTTTCACCCCGGTATTGAACTTCTTTTCTTCTCTTTGAAATTTTTATTGCCCCTTTCTGAAGACATTCTCCAAATATCCCATGGCATTTGATGATTTTTTTTTCTTTCTTCTTCTTCTTTTTTCTTTTTTTTCATTTCTTTGCCCCCTTTTCTGAAAACATCCTCAAAATCCATTTTGAAATTCAATAGTGCTCCTTTCTTCTTTTTTAATTTGTCCTTTCATGCCTAAATAAATTTGCCCCAGTGTGGGGTTACAATTCCCAGTTTAGGTTATTTGAAAAAATTTATCAAGCTCAAAGGATCTAACTAGGTTTTTAAAAAATTTTGGGGATATAAGAAAGAAAGGCCTCTTATCATTTTAAGAAAAATTGAATTTTTGATCATTTTAAGAAAAATTGAATTTTCAGACTTAGTAAAGTTGCACTACATGACTGACTCAGGATTTTTCTCTCTCTTTTTTTTTTCTCTTTTGTTTTCTTTTTGTTTTGAATCACCACCACCTATCAAGATGGAGATCCATTCATATAAAATTTCAACCACAAAACATCATTCTCATCGGATCAGGCTCTTAAATCAAGCTTCCTTTTCATTAGACTTTGTAGCTGATTCATAGCTCATATCTCAACAAAGAAATCCAATCTTTCCATATTTTCCAATGCAGAGTGCAAACTTGGATTCATCTTTAGAGTCAAAAATGCAAAAAAACTTCTTCTTTCAATATCTTCTCCTTTGGCTTCTCCTTGACGAGCAAATGATGCAATCTTCTCTGAATCCATATGAAATAAATTTCCGTACTTGCTGCTTTCAAGTGAAAACTACGGGTCATCTTTGATTCCAAAGTCCATAAGATTGGTCATTTCAAAATTTTTGCAAAATATTCTTCTCATGACACTTAAAAAGATTTGAATTTTCATTTAGAGTGTCGTTTTCTTCGATTTTGGTCTCGAAATTGAGCCCAATGTCGAAGTTATATTCAACTTCAAGAAATTTAATGGGAGATATGACTCATAAGTAAAAAAGGACCTTGTTCGAAACCTTTTTTTCTTTTTTATAAAAATGCTTAAGGAAAAATCTTTTTTTTTTTCAGGAGCCTTTATTGAAATCACTTCCTGAGAACAAGGCTCCTTAGGATCCTCAGGAAATGTGCATTCTTTTTTATGGGGGTTTCTTTTCAGAGAACGTGGGAATTCGAAAATTGCCCCTGTTCTCAAAGGCAAAAGTTGATTTTTCCCCATTTTTGCAAAAATTTTCATCTTCTGCTGGTTGAGGCAAGAATTCCTTTCTTTGATCAGCAATTGTCTTCATATTTAGGGCATCATGCTCAGCCCTTGGAATAAGTGACGTTACTTGATCTGTAACTTGAATGACTTCCCAATCAATGGAAGGCATCTTTCTTGCTGCTTCTTCTTTTTCCTCATTCTCTGCCATTGCAAAGAATGCCCCGGCTCCTTTTGTGAAATCCTGTTGCTCTCGTGGCAATGGCTCAGGCTCACCCGCGGCTTTGGGCAAAGAAGGTGGTTTGGAGGCATTGATTTGGGCCATGAAGGATGCGACCCAAACTAGAGAGGAGTCAATGTCCTCAGCAATCTTGCCATTTCTTTTCCTTCCAGGAATGACACTGATCTGTTCCTCTACCTCTTCTTTGTCAAAATAGACCTTAACGGACGTCCCTATAGGCGCAATTAACTGCGAGGGATCAAAAGTCCTAGGTCCAGAAGAGATGGCCCCCACGAAATTGGAGGGGCCTGCCCCATTGTGCTGGGGTAGAGGATTCTGACCAATGTCAGCCCCGGAGGGAGAGGGAGCAACCGTGTTAAACTGCAGGGTCTTCTGATCGATCAAATCCTGGATGGCATGTTTTAAAGGCCAACACTTGTCTGTAGGGTGTCCTGGTGCACCCATATGATAATCATAAGTGGTGGAGGGATCAAAATTCTTTCCCTTTGAAGCATTAGGATATGGTTCTTTTAGAGTAACATACCCTGCGTTTAACAGGGTTGGCAAAAACTGGGATGGAGTCACGGGAAGAGGGGAAAAGACCCTGTTCCTTCTGGACGCCATCCAAGCGTCTCTCTCCTCTTTCGAAAAGACCTTCCTTTGGTAAGGCATTGCTTGCTGAGGAACATTGACATTGAGAGGGTTTTGATAGGTGGCTTGAGGTGGCTGGACTAGCCTTGTTGGAGGAGCAGAAATGTTGATGTGGAGGGGTTTCTTTGCAGATTGGAACTGTACCATATTCACATCCCCTTCTTTCATTCCTCCATTCCTTCTTGCTCCATTCCCCTTTTTCTGAGCAAAGGAGGCAAATGCATCTGATTGGCCGGTTGCGGCAGAGTAGTCGATGATTCTCCTTGATTTTACTCCATCTTCAATCCGATCGGCCACTTGCACTAAGGCGGCGAAACTGGTGGTAGTCTGACCCACTAGATGATTGCAAAATGGCTGCCCCAGTGTGCCGATAAAGGTGGAGGTCATTTCGGGCTCCATCATTGGAGGCCTTACTTGGGAGGTAGCTTCTCTCCACCTCTTGGCATACTGCCTAACTGTCTCTTCCTTTCCTATGCTCATCTTCATCATATCGTACCGGTCTGGCACGATGTCGGAGTTAAAGCGGTATTGAGCTAGGAAGGCATCGGCCAGATCTTTCCACCTCCCAATCTTGCCATGGTCTACAATCGCAAACCACCTCAAGGCTGCCCCAGTCAGGCTCCTCTGGAATAGTTGGATCAAAATACCGTCATCCAAGCCAAATTGGCACAATGCCCCACAGTAGAGCTTCAGATGGCTCATTGGGCAGCCAGTGCCGTCGTATTTGTCAAAATCCGGGCACTTAAACTTGGTCAGTAGGCATACGTCGGGGTAGAGGCAAAGATCATCAAAATTTGTGCCTCCGAACGTGTTAACCCCCTTGACTTCCCTCAGTTCCTCCTGGAGTGATTCCAGCCTCTCGAAAAATTTCTTCTCCGTTTCTATTCTTAGTCTTTCCTTCTCCTTCTCCATCTCCTTCTCTTTCTCAGATTCAGACTCCTCTTCCTTGATCAAGATAGGCTCAGAGATAGGTTGGTGGAATTCAGGTTGAGGTGGAATGGGTTGTGCTGGTGGTGGAGGTTGGATAGGTTGAGCTGGTGGTGGTGCATTGTGGGAAGAAGAGGCTTGGTGAACCTGAACCCGAGCTTGTGCCTGCTGCGCCTGCATCTGGGCTTGGGCTGCTTGGTTAGCCAGTAGATTCTCTAGTAGTTTGGTCATCCCAGCCACTTGCTCCTGCAGTTGAGCAAAGGCTTCAGCAGACACAGTAGAGTGTTCTTCAATAGGGTTCATGGTGGCAGATCTTAGTCTCTGAGAGCACCTGGGAGCAATGGTTGTAGGTAGGAGCTGAAGACCTTTTGAAATAAAATAAAAGAAACACAATTAGTGCATATTTCAAGTTAAACTCACACACTTTCAAGAATGCATGTATGCATGTTTGGGTGAACATGAGTTTGAATTACAATTTTTTCTTTTTTTTTTCTTATTTTTAAATTTTTTCTTTTTTTTGTTTTGTTTTTGTTTTGGTCGAAATTGACTTTGTGAGAAGAAGTGGTTGGTACAAATGACCATCCAAAAGAATATGGGATTTAAGGGCTTCCAAAAGGTCCCAAAGAATGAGAAATGTCTAAAATTCAAAGGCTTTTAGACGGCCCAAGATATTAGTTCTGAAATTTAAAGGCTTTCAGAAGTCCTATTATTTTTCTAAATTCAGGCTTTAGAAGGCCTATGAGGTGTCTAAAATTCAGAGGCTTTTAGACGGCCCAAGAGATAAATTCTGAAATTTCAGGCTTTCAGAAGTCCTATGAGTTAAGGAATTACGCAAGCTTCCTTAGGCCTACGAATTGGTTGCTACGAAAAGACCGACCAATGCTGGAATATTCTAGGGCTTCCAACGTCCCACAAAAATGAGATGCCTAAGGTAAAAGCCCTTAAACAAATCACAACTTGGAATTACGCAAGCTTCCAAGGGCTTATGAATTGGTTGGTACGAAAAAGACCGACCAATGCTGAAATATTCTAGGGCTTCCAACGTCCCACAAAAATGAGATGCCTAAGGTAAAAGCCGTTAGACAAATCACAACTTGGAATTACGCAAGCTTCCAAGGGCTTATGAATTGGTTGGTACGAAAAAGACCGACCAATGCTGGAATATTCTAGGGCTTCCAACGTCCCACAAAAATGAGATGCCTAAGGTAAAAGCTCTTAGACAAATCACAACTTGGAATTACGCAAGCTTCCAAGGGCTTATGCTTTGGAATTAAGGCTTCCACAGCCTCTTGAAATTACGCAGGCTTTCAAGGGCCTATGAATTGGAATTAAGGCTTCCAAAGCCTCTTGAAATTACGCAGGCTTTCAGGGGCCTATAAAGGGTTCTAGAATCACGCAAGCTTCTAGAGGCTTATGAAGATAAAGTTCTGAAATTTCAGGCTTTTAGAGATCCTATGAGTTAAGGAATTACGCAGGCTTCCTTAGGCCTATGAAGTTTTGGAAATTTCTGGAATTTCAGGCTTCCAGGGTCCTATGAGTTTCTAAATTAAGGCTTTAGAAGGCCTATGAAGTTTTTGAGAAAAAATCTGGAATTTCAGGCTTCCAGGGTCCTATGAGTTTCTAAATTAAGGCTTTAGAAGGCCTATGAAGTTTTTGAGAAAAAATCTGGAATTTCAGGCTTCCAGGGTCCTATGAGTTTCTAAATTAAGGCTTTAGAAGGCCTATGAAGATTTTGATAAAAATCTGGAATTTCAGGCTTCCAGGGTCCTATGAGTTTCTAAATTAAGGCTTTAGAAGGCCTATGAGATTTCGGAAATTTCTGGAATTTCAAGCTTCCAAGGTCCTATGAGTTTCTAAATTAAGGCTTTAGAAGGCCTATGAGATTTTGAAAAAATTTGGAATTGAGTTGATTTTCTGAAATTCCAAGGCTTTCAGATGCCTAAAAAATATTTTTGAACCCCCTTAGGTGTTTTGAGTTAAAAAGATACTCAAATTGCTTTCAAGGAGATGATTTGCTTGAAATTTTTCTTTCATTCGATTTTGGAATGATTATTTGCTTGGAATTCAAAGGTTTCCAAGTGACCCACAAATTACTCTTTGGAAGAAATCTTAAAAGTTTGAACACTTTATGATTAAAGATTTCTTAAAGATTGATTTTTGATTGGAATTTGCCCCATTTTAAAAGAGTTGAGCTTCCTTTCATGAATTGTATTACACTTTAAGCTTAACATGTTTTGGAAACTTATTGTGATTTCCAAGTTCAATTCTTGAGATTGAAGTATGATTAGGTTGGTTATTTGAACCAATTCTCTTTTAATCATTTACTTCACTTAAGATGGGTTAAGTGTTCAAACTAGGTAAAGAAAGCCTTACTTAAACCCCAAAAATGAGGTGCTTGACTTGGTTTCTGATTTGAACCAGTTTTACTTTGTCACTTGCACCCTTTAGTTAAGCCAATTGTTCAATTTAGGTGAAATATGCCTAACATGATCTTAATCCTTTGATTTGGGTGAATTTGGAATGGTTTAAATGCCATTTATCTTATTTGGAACCCCTGCCCATTTGCTTGTATGACTTAGGGATGAAAGGACCCAGAAATGTTTGATAAGCAAGGCTGGAATAGGATTTCGACTTAAAATCGCGCACTCAGAACGGTTTGGCTCAAACCGCATATATCCTGCGGTTGCAGCAAAAATGCAGGAAACCGCATACTCAGGACGGTTTTAAGCCAGAAATCAGATTTTCGAATTGTTTCTTTTTCCAACTGGTTTTATTAGCTTGGTTACTTGCCCAAACACACTGTTCACCATTGGGTGGCTTCCAGACTGCCCCAAATTGGGCATTTGACACATCAAATGGTACTAAAAACCCACATATACCATGAATTGTATGAGATTGCATAATGGCATTACAAACATGCATGAAAACACCCCTTACGATTAAAGGAAATGAATTATAATACAAATTTGCCTTCCAGGGCATGAAAAAAAAATAAAAGTACAATTTAGCCTTCTTGGGCTTGAGAAAGAAAATTCCTAAACTAAAAAAAAAACCTTTGGTACCAGCAGCTCCTGGGTGACCTTCACATACAAATTTCCTGCAAAACAGATGATTAGTAATACTCATACATAGGAGGGCCTAGGTTCCCTCCCCAAAATGGACACCCAATGCATGGATTTTGGGACTTTTGGGTGCCTCCTATGGGCATTCGGGTAGAATGATACCTAAGAAGAGTAAAAACTCTCTCTAAGGGCTACACCAATCCTAGGATAACAACAACTTTCTGGGAACAACAAAATCCCACCAAATGGACACCATGAGCTTGATTTAACAAAGTATAGAGGTCACCACAGGAAATAAAATGAGAATACCTTGTTACCTCATGTTTACCTTCAAAATGGTGTCCATATCATACCTTGGGTCACCTGAGCCATGCAAGACGGCCTTCCCTCATTACAAACCCTTTTCCCATCGCATTTGGTTTATTTTGGCCAAAATTGTGTTTCTCCACCTTCAAGCGTGGGGGTTTTGGGTTTTGGCTTATTGGCAACTTAGAGCTCAAGCCTAGTGTATGACCAGAATTCTAGATCCACCATGTCATCACATCATTGGCTCAAAACTTCTATGGTGAATGTTTTCACTTTCGCTTTCCGAAGTAACGACCTCGGTGCGCCAAGCTACACACATTCTTGTTCAACTTCCTATAGGATAATAGGTAGGCTGTGTACAAAAAGAAAAAGGTGCACAAGTGCATTTGAAAAAAAATGGGTCACATTCAACACAACGTCCCACCCTTGCCACTCTTTTTTTCGTAACCATGCAAGCCATACACATTCACCAAGGCATGATATAGAGATCAAATTTGATAAGTAATCACAAGCATATCAAGGTAATAAAAAACCTAGCATGCTCAATCTAAACATGCTGTAAGCACCTCATTTTTGCGCTCCCCGAAAAACCAAAAATGCAAACCCTGGACAGAAAGTCAAACCCTAAGGGGTGAAAAGTTGACTTTTTGATCAAGTGAAATTTGGCCACCTCGCTTTATGCCATTGGATAGAGAATCTCGACATGGTTCCAACGCAACTGAGTTTGCAGGAATCGGGGTCCGGATGAAGGTTCTGCGGGCGGTCAAACTTAAGGAAAAGCCGAGAGTTGACTTTCCTCGAATTCCGTGCCAAGTACCTTGCTTTATACCATTGGACAGAGAATCCCGACACGAGTCCAACGCAACTGGGTTTGCAGGAATCGGGGTCCGGATGAAGGTTCTGCGGGCGGTCAAACTTGAGCAGAGCCAAAAGTTGACTTTCTGCTAAAATCCGATCCAGAGACCTACCCCTAGGTCATTGGATAGAGAATCTCGACACGGTTCCAACGCAACGGAGTTTGCAGGAATCGGGGTCCGGATGAAGGTTCTGCGGGCGGTCAAACTTGAGCAGAGCCAAAAGTTGACTTTCTGCTAAAATCCGATCCAGAGACCTACCCCTAGGTCATTGGATAGAGAATCTCGACACGGTTCCATCGCAACTGGGTTTGCAGGAATCGGAGTCCGAATGAAGGTTCTGCGGGCGGTCAAACTTAAGGGAAGGCCAAAAGTTGACTTTTCCTCGAAGCCCGTGCCAAGTGCTTAGCCCTATGCCAATGGATAGAGGGCTCCGATACGATTCTAACGCAACTGAGTTTGCCCGAATCAGAGTTCGGATGAAGAAGATGTAAGCAGTTGAAGTTCTAGGGCAGCGTGCCAGAAAACTGCACACATGGCAAAAGTCTGCACACGTGGCAGGCAGCAGAGCAAAAAGGTCCCAGGGATTGAATATGTAATTACCCAAATCAGTGAAAAAGATCTCAAGGGTAAAGCTGCAGATCTCCAAGGGTATCAGGGACTAGATCCATAAGTATCAAAACTTGAGCAAATATCCCAGGGACCAATCTGTAAATATCCAAAAGTGTCAGGGACTAAATCTGTAAATACCAAAAGTATCAAGGACTAAATCTGTAAATATCCAAAAGTTTCAGGGACTAAATCTGTAAAAATCCAAAGTTCCAGGGACCAATCCACAAATACCAAGATTTGCTCATAATTGATGTCCCCTATGGGCATGCATGGGCATCATCCATGCATGCCACCACTCATGCATCTCTCTCTCACTCTCTCTCCCCCCATGACCAACCATGCATGTCTCATACATGCATCCCCCTCTCTCATGGTGGATGGGCATGCATGGGCATCATCCATGCATGCCACCCCTCATGCAACTCTCTCTCTCTCTCTCTCCCATGATTATGCCCCCCATGCATGCATGCCCATAAGACATGCCACATAATAAAACCCCCCCAAAGCCCCATACGTATGGGTTCCTCTCTCTCTCTCTCTCTCACTTGGAGCAAGCTTTTGCTCCCACCATCCTTCTTCTCAAAAGCTCCCATCTCTCTCCCAAAAGCCATTGAAGGATCTCTTTAAGCTTCTTCCACTTCCTCTTCTCTTCTTCTTCTTCATTCTCACCCAAGCAAGAGGAGGAAGAGCTGCTGTTGGTGGTGAAGAAGGAAGCTCCAGCAGCCGTCCAAGCTCCAAGGAGGCTCCACATAGCTTCAACCTAGGTTTCAAGCCCAAGGTGAGCTCCCTTAGGCCATTTTCCTTAACATATGTAAGTATTGATTCATTTGAAGCATATAGGATTTTGATCATGATATGGGATTTTGGGTATGAGTAGTGTTCGAATTTGCCTATTCTTATTGTTCTCCTTTGCATGGTTTTCTAAGCATGATTACCCTTAGAAGGTAAAAAAGGAAGTTTTGGTCAAATTAAGGAGAGAATGAGGGATATCTAGCTTGGTTTGAAGTGTTCATGATCATTGTTTTACATGGATGCTTTGCTGTTCCTCCCTTTTATTTCGGAGTAGGGGAGCATGTTCCCCTTTGCCCTCATCTTATGTACCCCCCATGTAACCCCCCCTCCTTCCTTTCTTTGGTTCCTTAAGTTGAAATGCATGGTTAAAGTGAGCATGGTATTGCTGTAAATCACAAGTGATGTATGCTAGATTAGGCCTTTACTTTTACATGCATATAGTTAGGTTGTCATTTTATGCATGCTAGAGTACACCACCATTTGAAGCATGCCGTTCCTCACTCCTAGGGCCATATGGATGCCTAACCTTGCTTGCTGTTTTGGGTGATTTATCATAACTTTTGCCCCACTCCAACTGCTGTTTTCGGTCATGCATGACCACCCCACTTGGTTTAGGCATGGATTCCGGGTGTATGCTTTTGTGTTTGCTCATTAGGAATGTCTTGAGCACTTGCTGATTTTGCATGGTCATAGGCCATTTTTCAGTCTTTGAACACCACAAGCACAAGCATACATCTCTTGATGAAAGATAGGCCTCAAATGGAGCATGTTTTTTAATTGATTTCTTTCTCTTTTGTTGTTCATGTTGATTGCTGTTTCCTTAGGCTACAGATGGCTTGAACAGAGGTGCATGGCCTCTGTTCCCTTGCTGGATTTCGTCCAAGAGAAAGGGGAGGGGAAGCCCCCCACCTATCCTTCACAATTTGACTTGAAAAACCCCAAAGGAGAGGCAAGTGGCTCTACCTTGACCACTGTGGGCTCACACAGGAGCCCACACAATCCCTGGAACACCCTAGGAGGTCCAGAAAACCAACCCCAGTGCCAGAAATCCGAAAAAAATACCATCTTGAGGTGATCCGGCAACTCAGGCCGGATCACCTGTAGACTCTGTGTATCCGGCCTGAGTTGCCGGATACACACAGAAATGTGTTTTTTGCACTCTTGTGATCCCCAGCCGAATTTTTGAGCGATTTGAACCATAACCATTGAACCAACAGGGTTTTCGGGCCACCCGGAAACCCAACTTGGGACCTGGACCGCCGGTCCAACTCGGAACACCCGTGGGCCTTCCAACGGGGCCCACCGAGCCCAATAAACCCAAAAGCATGCAATTAAACCACTTAAGTAAAATCAACTTATTTGAACCGGATGGGCCAAAGCCAATGCGGCCCACCCAAGCCTGGATGTGTGGATTAAGGCATAAACTGCGTGGTTTGGCCGAGACCAAGGGCTAGGGCCTGTCGGGCCCGCCAAAGCCCGCCAATCGAACCAAGGAAGGGTGCAAACCCTAACTTCCGGTAACTTGGGCTTTCAAGCCCAAAACCTGGATCACGGGCCCCAAGCCCAGTGACCAGCCCACTTTGGCGAAATTAAATAAGATAAACCAAAATTATTTGGTCACCATGTGAGCCCACCAGAGGGGCCCACCAACCAATCCGGCCCACCTTTTGCATGGAAGACATTTAAATTGCAAACTTAAACCTTAATAAAACCAACTCACTAACGAAAGCCCACAGGGCCTCCTAGGGTTAGACTGAGGCCCACCAAGGGTACATGGGCCAACTCAAGCCCATCGAGGACACCGGTTGGGCCTTCCAATGGGGCCCACCCAAACCGACCCAGATCACTTAAGGATAAATCAAGATAAAATCTACTAAAGGGACCCACACCATTCAGGTGGTCCCACCCAGACTTAACCAAATCGCATGCGGGATTAGGAATCGGGTGATAACCAAAAAAGACAAAGCTGACTCAAGATAAGGAACCCACGGGACCCGTCATCCGACGGGGTGGATTGGGGTGTCTACGGACTTCCCCAGCCCGCAACCGAGAACCAACCTTAGAATCTCAAGCCGCAGACCCAAAGCCCTAAATAGACAAAATTAGGCACCCGGGTGTCCGCCTGCACCCCATCAGGCGGTGGCGACTCCGAATTACCTCGTGCCGCGTTTCCCACGCGCGCACACATGCATTCACACCAATCATGTAAACATGGAAGCATGTTATCATTTTACACAAAAAGCATTCAATCATGGTGAGCATGCTTTTGACACATTCAAAATAACTCTTTAAAATCCTTATCACATGCTCAATGACATTAAAATCCTAATCAAAACATGCTCATCATATAAACATGGTAGCCTAGCATGGTAAATCTAACTAGGTCTCCTAACATGGTTTTGAGCATAACCCAAGCATACACACATCACATGCCCTATTTTTATGGGTTTCATGTGTTCTAAAAACAGGAACACTCAAATAAAACATGCTTATCACAAAAGGCAAAACAGCAAACAACTCATGAAAGTCAATTAATCATGCACAAGCAATCAAAACATGGCTCAATTCCACCGTCC
Source organism: Buxus sempervirens (assembly GCA_947561395.2). Taxonomy (NCBI): domain Eukaryota; kingdom Viridiplantae; phylum Streptophyta; class Magnoliopsida; order Buxales; family Buxaceae; genus Buxus; species Buxus sempervirens. The sequence continues at coordinate 16,586,606 of OX387186.1, read as the reverse complement.
CCAGCAGAGTCGCCAGTTGTGAGACATGGAAATGTCACCTAAGATGACTTCCTATATTGTCACGTGGGGATCAATAAAAGTGAAGAGTCGCCACCATCCAAGTTAAGGTGTGAATGGACACCAAAGGGATCATTTATGCCAAATAGAGCCAAAGTAGCTCTAACATAAGGAAAAATCCAGAGATTAGGTAAGGGGAATTATTTATGAGTAAGGGAAGGTGTTAGGCACCCCCACTCATCCATCTAAGACGGTTGCCACATGCTTGCTTATGCTAAAAATTGTTTGCTAATAATAGAGAAAAACAAGAGATGCTTAAAATAAGCACAATGTGTGTGATTATTCCACATGAGCAATCCAATGAAATGGAACTCTCTTCGTGGATATATCACTTCAGAACTTCATGAGTGAAGAAAAATCTAAGTCAAATTTGAAGAAAATCAAGCCAACGTAAATCTGGAAAAATCAAACTAAAAGAGCTTGAAAGCTTCGATTAACCATACCTCACTCAATTTAAATCCAAATCCAATGAAACCAAGGCCATTTGAAAACTGGTATATAGTAGAGTATACAATAAATATTTCAGCTCAATCCAATTCAAAATGAGAGAGATATCCACATCTGAAATTTGCTGTTACAACTTGGAAAAAGTGTTAAGTAGGCATTTTCAAAGTCCTATTCGTGGAGTTTGGCTCAATAGAAATCCGTGAAATTGGTATGGAGGAAGTATGTGGTGCCATCTTTCCAAAGAAATAAACCTCACCCCAAACTCTATCCGGATGTGGCTTGTGCTCTCTTGAACAGGCCTAGAAGACCACAGATTAGCTCTGGACTATGCCAGCGAGCACCTCTGAGTCAATTGAGCACCCAAGGCACAAATCAGATCAAAATCTACTGAAACTAGTTGGAAATGAAAATAGACTTCTTAAGGAAAACTCAGAAACTTGAATCACTCAAAACAGATTAAAATTGAGCAAATAGTGCACCATCAAAGCGGCGAGTTCAGCAATCTGGACTGAACTGACTTACAAACTTTGAGCAGATGGTGTCAAAAATTGGCTCCCTAAAAGAAAACGAAATTTTCCAGATATGAAGTAGGCCAACTCATCTATCACATGTCTTTGGAATCACTCAAAAATTCATCTGGAGGATGAAGTTATGAGCATTCTAAGACAGACCACAGATGCTGCCCTGTTTTAAAAGATTTTAAAGAGAAAGCCAAAATGGTGCATGTGTGCATATGAATTCGACCAAAACACTTAGAAATCAATCAAAATCATCTCATGAAGCTCTAAAATTCACTCTAAAGCCAATAATCTCAGATTTCCCATATTAAACACGGAAATCCTAGATCTAGCCTATTTGATGAAAATGGTGAAAAGTGTGTGAATAGGTGGAAATCAGCTCTCTAGGAGAAGTTTGGAATCCATTGCTATTGAGAGCAAGGATTCACTCAATTTCTCCAGAAACACATGCAAAAACATCAGAAAACAAACATCTATAGGTTCAAAATAACTACATAGCATGCTCTTCATCACTTGTAGGTTCTAAGCTTAGAGGATCCATTCCTACTTCTTTTTCCCAAGGCTCTCTCTTCACGTTTTCCAGCTAGAGAGGATTCCCAGGTACTTTGGAAGAGGTTTGGGGCTACAAAAATGCACAAAGGCCTTACACTACAGAAAGGTAGAAGATGAGAGGTTGCTGAAATGTAAAGAGGAAACCAGAAATCCAAAAAGAACTTTACCTTAGGTAGCTTGAGCCATGAGTAGACAATACAGCAGAGTTTCTCCTCTTCTTGCAGAGCTTCTATGCTTCAAATTGCCAGCCATTTGCAAGAGGAGGACCCCTCTATTTATAGGCAAAGCCAAGGGTAGAAAGGTCCCAAGGGTAGGCCTACAAACTCTTCTAGATTATTCCAATTCTTCTTAAAGGCTTGAATTGGAGTAATTTAGCAAGTTTCGGAGGGTGAAATAGGGAGTTCAAGTCCTTGAGAGAGAGGTAATATGCATAAATAAGGCTCAGAGATCGAGCCATTTAGCAAATCCCCGAAATAGCCAAAATCGTATACTCAGTGCGGTTTCTACAGAACCATCACTATATGTGCGGTTTCTATGCAAATTCATCTCAACCGCACATACAGGGCGCTTCCAATTTAATTACGCTTAACTTGATTGTTGTCGATGTGGCTCAATGGCCGAAGCTTCCGGAAGCTACATGGCAGCTCACGCAACAAGCATAAACATCAACCGTGCTGTGTGTGCGGTTGCAACCGTACATACAGGGCGATTGAGACCAAATTCTCAAAAACCGCACATATACTACGGTCAACACATTTTTGGTTGGTTTTGAGCCTTAATTGCACAGGCCAGGCTTATTTACATGTAATATCGTTTAAGTAAATGTTCTCATATTTTTTAATCTCCATTTACTTAAGATATTACATGTAAATAAGCAAACACCCCCCCCCCCCCCCATTTGAATCCATTAAAAATATTTCCAGACCCAAATTCCAAGTGAATAAAAGGTCAACTTTCCAATTCCAGGCTAAATTCCGGTTTTTCAGGTCCGGTAAAAAGATTCAGCATGTTAATACGAAGGTATTCGTCAAGTTTTAAAATCTCAAAAAATTCATTTATGCAATAACATTGCTAAAAACCTAATTACCAGGAAAAATTATCTTCAAATCTTGCTTTAAAAATATTTCATTTTCTGGGGTCAAAAGTCAACAAAATTCAACCCGAAAAATTTTGACTTTGCATAAAAGATTGAATTCGGGCCTTTTCCTTTGCGGCTTTGGATTCAAATGGGTTAAGGATCTCAAACCCAATACTAAGAATTCAAAATTCCAATAAAATATTTCTCTCCTTTAAGATTTATCAAAAATCGTGCAATTTTAGGGTGTCTACAGCGTCTTCAGCAGATATGGGTAGGAGAGGCTCGGGAGCTTAGGATACGAGGCCTTGACATGGAGAGGCAACTTGCTGAGCAGGTATCCCACCGTCTCGCTATGGAAAAGCAACTTGATGAGCATAGGCAGGCTCGCTGTCTTGAAGTCCGAGCCTTGAGGCAGAAGCACCAGGATGCTTTAGCCAACCTTAGGAGCATGAGGATTAGGCAGACTCTTTCAGATGAGGTCATTTCCTTCTTGAGTGATCCTGCTGCAGAGGGGGCTTTTGGAGTTATTGCAGCTCAGGCAGCTCGGATTCGGGAGCTTGAGGAGCGGCTAGGAGACAGAGACTAGCTTTATTTCCTGCACATTTTTTCTTTCTTTTTTCATACCTTCGTACGACAGCAAACTCCAATAGTGGAAAGACAAAGGATTTAATTCAAAAATAAATTTTTTATATTATTGGCCTCAGAATGCTCAGATGCTTGTAAAGCAAAGGTTTTATGAAAAGTATTTGATTTATTATCACTGGCCAAAGTATAGTTTTTCTTTTTTATTTATTTATTTTTTTTTTGAAATTTGGTCCATGCACTTAATCACCCATAATTAAATGAATTAAAACCAGGTTAAATAATGAAGAGGGTAGTCCAAGTAATAATGAGGGATCAAAACCGTCCATCTTAGGACCTTTAGAGTCATCCCCAAATGCCTTTTCTTCCAGAATTGACCGTATTACCCAATCTGCTCAGTCTCAGTACTTGTGCTAATTTCTCTTCAAGCTTGGATCGCCATGATCAACTCAACCTTTGATTTTTCCTTTTTTATTTTTTTCTTTCTTTTCTTCTTGCCAATATTGCCCTTAGCGCCAGTTACAGTTTTCACTAGGGCCGGCTTCTACATTCCGTCAACACCAATTTCACTCTGAAATTTGAATGAACATACTAAGATCACCGAGGACTTAGAAATAGGACGAAACAAAGGCTAGGCTTGGTTTATGAAAGAAGAGGTATTAAAAGCTCAAAAATTTTCAAATGTGGAAATAGGTCGACCGGACTTATAGTCATGATGAATTTAACCCCATTTCCCCAAATTGCATTCTGTGCATCTCTTTTCCTGCTTGGCTTTCATTTGCCATTTTTCTTTGTTTTTTTCTCTCTTTTTTCTTTTTTTCCTTATTTTGCCCCAATTGGGCTTGCCCCAATATAAGACTGCAAGTCCGGTTTAGGTTTATCAAAGAAATGAACCGGCTCAACTTGGCTAGACTAGGGATTAAAAATTTGAAGGGAATGAAGAAATATGGCCTCGGATCATTTCCTAGTAATGTTCAATCAAGGAAAATACCTTTTTACTGCATCAGAGTTAATTGGATCAAGAAAATCTGTCCCATCCATCTCTGTCAAGATGAGTGCACCCCCTGACAGGACCTTCTTGACAACATAAGGCCTTTCCCAATTGGGCTTAAACTTACCACGAGGGTCTTCCAAAAATTGTAGAATTTTCATTAGCACTAAGTTTCCCTATTGGAAAGTTCTGGGCTTCACTTTCTTATTGTAGGCCCGGGCCATTCTCCTCTGGTACAATTGGCGATGACATAGTGCTTTCAATCGCTTCTCTTCTATTAGGTTGAGTTGATCACTTCTTGACTGTATCCATTCAGCTTCTTCCAATTCAGCCTCCATGAGCACTCTGAGTGATGGGATTTCTACTTCCACTGGCAAGACTGCTTCCATTCCATAGACTAGGGAATACGGGGTTGCCCCAGTTGAAGTTCTGATTGAGGTTCTGTAGGCATGTAGAGCAAGTGGCAACATTTCATGCCAATCCTTGTAGCTCACTACCATCTTTTGAATGATTTTCTTTATGTTCTTGTTTGCTGCTTCCACTGCCCCATTCATCTTTGGCCTGTACGGAGCTGACTTATGGTGGGTGATCTGAAACTGCTCACACATCTTCTTCATGTCCTTGTTCTTAATATTTGAAGCGTTGTCTGATACTATGGCACTTGGCAGTCCATAGCGACAAATAATATTGTGCTTAAAAAATTTAATAACATGGTTGCTTGTGATATTCGCATATGAGGCTGCTTCTACCCACTTAGTGAAATAATCAATTGCTACCAGGATGAATCTGTGCCCGTTCGACGCCTTAGGTGAAATCAAGCCGATGACATCTATGCCCCACATGGAGAAGGGCCATGGGGATGTCATGTTGTGCAACTCACTTGGGGGTGCATGCTTATTATCTGCATATATCTGACATTGGTGACACCTCCTGACATGTATACAGCAATCGTGCTCCATGGTCGATCAATAGTATCCCAACCTTAGAATCTTCTTTGCAAGCATGTATCCATTCATATGGGGTCCACAGACTCCTCCATGTACAGTCTCAATCAGCCTTTCCGATTCTGCCTTAGCAACACACCTGAGCAGAATGTCATTATGTGACCTTTTGTACAAATGTCCACCACTTAGCAGGAACTGACCAGCCAACCTCTGTATTGTCCTTTTCTCAGTAGACGTGGCATTTTCTGGCAAACTTCTATTATTCAAGAAATTTTTGATGTCTTGAAACCATGGTGCTTCTTCTTCGGGTGCTCCCTCCAGAACGAGACAATAAGCTGGCTCATCCCTGACCTCGATTTCCAGTGGTTTGATGTCTACCCCTTCTGGCATGCTGACCATTGAAGCCAATGTTGCTAGAGCATCCGCAAATTGATTTTTGGCCCTTGGCATATAGTTTAAGGAAAGTCGAGTAAAATTTGTACTTATTTCTTCCAAATACTGGTGATAGGGGATCAATTTGTGATCCTTGGTTTTCCATTCACCAGTTGTTTGGAAGATGATAAGACTCGAATCTCCGTATACGTCAAGTTCCTCCACTTCATGATCTATGGCGGCTTGCAACCTAATTATACATGCTTCGTATTGTGCGATATTATTGGTGCACTGGAATCTCAGCTTTACTGCAATGGGGATGTGTGAACCATCTGGTTTGACCAAGACTGCCCCTATTCCATTTCCATTCATGTTGGCAGCCCCATCGAAGAAAATCTGCCAAGAACTTTCACTTTCCTCTTCTTCAGTAAACAGAATTGCCTCATTAGGAAAGTTGGTCTTCAACGGCTGGTATTTTGGCAAAGGATGTGTAGCCAGGTGATCAGCTATGGCTTGACCCTTGATCGCCTTCTGAGTGATGTACGTGAGGTCAAACTCGGACAGTAGTAGTTGCCACTTTGCCATTCTGCCAGTCAGTGCCGATTTCTCGAATAAATATTTCAGCGGGTTCATTCGGGATATCAATAGTGTGGAGTGACTAAGGAAGTAATGCCTTAGCCTCTGAGTTGCCCACACTAGAGCACAAGAAGTCTTTCCCAATGGTGAGTACTTGGCCTCATATTCTGTAAATTTTTTACTCAAATAGTAAATTGCCCTTTCTTTTCTACCAGTCTCATCATGCTGCCCCAAGACACATCCCATCGACGTTTCCAATACTGATAAGTACAGGATCAGTGGTCTTCCTGGAGTTGGTGGCACTAGCACAGGTGGGTTCAGCAAATACTTCTTTATTGTGTTAAAGGCCTGTTGGCAGTCGTCATTCCAGACCGTTGGGTTATCCTTTCTCAGAAGTTTGAAAATTGGTTCACAAATAGCCGTGAGTTGTGCTATGAACCGGCTTATGTACTGAATTCTTCCAAGAAAGCCCCTAACCTCCTTCTTTGTTCTAGGTGATGGCATTTCAATTATGGCCTTGGCTTTAGCCGGGTCAATTTCAATTCCTTTTCTACTCACTATAAATCCCAGCAACTTCCCTGATGTAGCCCCAAAGACGCATTTAGCCGGGTTAAGCCGTAGACTGTACTTCCTGAGTCGATCAAATACTTTCTTCAAATTGATCAAGTGGTCCTCTTCTTTGCACGATTTGGCAATCATATCATCCACGTAGACCTCCATCTCCTTATGGATCATATCATGGAATAGTGCTGTCATGGCCCGCTGGTATGTTGCCCCAGCGTTCTTAAGCTCAAATGGCATGACTGTATAGTGGAATGTGCCCCAAGGTGTGATAAACGCTGTTTTCTCTTGATCCTCCTTAGCCATCTTGATCTGATTGTACCCTGAGAACCCGTCCATGAATGAGAATAGGCTATGCACCACAATATTATCGACCAGAATGTCGATATGTGGAAGCGGAAAATCATCCTTTAGGCTTGCCTTGTTCAGATCTCTATAGTCCACGCACATTCTGACTTTCCCGTCCTTCTTTGGTACCGGCACTATGTTTGCAAGCCACTCGGGGTACGTAGAGACTGCCAGAAATCCTGCTTGGAATTGCTTGACCACTTCGTCCTTAACCTTCAAGGTCCATTCAGGTTTCAATCTTCTCAGCTTCTGCTTGATTGGCTTAACCTCTGGCAAAATTGGCAACTTGTGCACCACCATGTCAGTGTCCAACCCCGGCATGTCCCGATATGACCAAGCAAATACATCCTTATAGTCTGCCAAGAACTGTGTCATTTCGATACGCTGCACATTAGATAAACATGCCCCAATTTTCATTATTTTTGGGTCATCTTCGGTCCTAAGATTTATTGAAATGGTCTCCTCAATATTAGGTTGGACCCCCTTTTCATGACATTCCAATTGATATTCAATTTCTTTTGGAACTTCTTCTTCTTCGACCTTGGTTTCTTCTTCGATCCCTATGAGATCAAAGTTGAGCTCAAGGTCGAAGTCATATTCAACCTGGTCCAATTCGATTTGCTTATATGGTTCATAAGTGGTTTGGACCTTTTTGAAGAAATTAAGTTTTCTAGAAAAAATAGAAAAATCTTTTTGGGTTTTTTGTGAGCCTTCTAAACATAATTCCCCTGAAGACGCAGGCTCATTAGGACTTTCAGGGAAATGGCATTCCATTATTGGAGTTTTTTTTGGAAGCCGCGTCAGTTTGCCAAACAAACGCTGCTTCAAAGGTAAGGGGAGTTTCCTCCCAATTATTCAATACAAGATTTTTGGGAGCAGGGGAAATAGGGAAATCCTGCTCCTCAAGCCCAAAATCCGATGCCATCATCACCGGGTGGGTACTGCCCTTTTCTGCTATGGGGCCCAGTCCAGATATAACCTCATCCGAAATCTTCACTGCCGCCCAGTCAATGAAATGCAGGTCCATATCTGCTCTTGTCTTATCGCCCTCAGTCATGGCGAAGAAAGCCCCAACATCTTCAGAGAAGTCCGCCTGCTGCTCTGACTGTGGCCCAGGCCCGTCCACCATTTCAACTGTAGGAGATGGGTTATAGGGTTGCAGGGTCAGAACGGAAGGCTTTTGAAATGGGTTGATGTTTCGGTAAGGAGGCTTGGATTGGTCCATGGGAGGAGATAGTTGGATTATGCAAGAGGGTATAGGAAAATTCTCCCTTAGATGAGGGAGTTTTCCTTTGCTTCTTTTCTCTCCTTCTTCGTGTTTCTGCCTTCTCCATCCTCTGGGCTTGAAGCCCAACCCTACTTTAGGGATCAGTTTCTTGGCCGTGATTGGCTCCACCATTCCCTGCAAATTGATTCCCAGGCCTTTCCCCGGGTGAAAGTGGTATTTCTCCATCACTTTCTTTATCATTTTCTCTGCAGTTGTTCCTTTTCTTTTTTCTTTCTCACACCCCCAGGTATGTAATTGACCGTTTCGAATTGAAATGAGTGAAACGCAATCTTGTCAATAGTCAGGTCTACATTTATCAAGGGTACATCAGGTGACACAATGGGAGGCACCAAATTCTCAGCTAGGACCGTTATCACCCTTTGCCCTCTAATGTATTTCACCCTTTGGTGGAGCGTGGATGGTATTGCCCTAGCCGAGTGTATCCATGGCCTCCCTAGGAGCAGATTGAAGGCTGCGGGTATATCCATTACCTCAAATGTGATGTTGAAGATATTCAGTCCGATTGTGACCGGCAGTTCAATCTCCCCTAGGGAATGTGTTTTGGAGCTATCAAAAGCCCTCACTATCCTCCCATTTTGCTTGATCTTCAACTGATCCAGACCAAGCTTGACAAAAGTGACTAATGGGCAGACATTTAACGCCGACCCGTTGTCAATTAAAACCCATGCAATCATGCTGCCCTTACAAAGCACTGTGATATGCAAAGGGTCCACATAATAACACCCACCTGGGCTTATCTCACTTTCGGAGAAGCTTATCACATTATGTGACAAGATTTGACCAACCATTTTGCCTAGCTGATCTGGATCGATTGTCTGGGATACGTGTGCACTCTGTAGCACCCTTAACAATGCGTCCCTGTGCTTTTCAGAATTTAGCAAAAGGCCCAGTATTGAAATCTGAGCCGAGACCTTGTTAAATTGATCCACAAGATTGAATTCACTTTTTTTTTTTTTTATGAGGTCTGCTGCCTCATTTTCTGCACCCTGGGGGGTGTCTTCTACTACTTTTGTATTTCCTTTTTGTTTTCTTTTTTCTTCTGTTTCTTTTTTTTCTCTCTCTACTTCTGTTTCTTTTTCCTTCTCTGCTCCTTCCACACACTTCCCCGACCTCGTCATGAGGTTCATCTCCTCTTGGTTCTGGTTCCTGACTGCTGGAACCGTGGTTGTAACTCTCTCTTCCATGGTACAGTTGCCTCAGAATAGGCTAGTCTAGGGACATTGACCACTAACTGCTGGAGTTTGGACCGGGATGTAGGGGCCAGTCTAGGGATACTGTATGAAGCAGGAATGTTTACAACCATGGGTTGGAGTTTGGACCCATATGTGGTTGGTGGAACTGAAGAGGTGACGGATGTGGTAGTGGGGTCGAGGTTGACGGCCAATGGAGCCTTTGATGGCTTGGCTGGAGTATAGGTGGGTGGACTGCAATTGAAGACCAGAGGAGGCCTTGCAATATTTATCTGGGCCATAAGAGAGGAGACCCGGTTCAAAGAGGAGCTAATGTCCTCAGCAACATGATTGTTTTTCTGGGAGACCATATTGACCTCCTCTTCTTCCTTCTCTTGAAAAAAATGGACCTTGACCGTGGTCCCTACGGGAACTATAAGTTGAGATGGGTCAAAGGTCCTCCTCGTGGTGGATATGGCAGTGATAGAGTTTGATGGGCCTGCCCCATTGTGGTATGGCAGAGGGTTCTGCCCAATATCATTTCCTGATGTGGAAGGTGCAGCAGTATTGAAGACCAGGGCCTTCTGGTTCAATAGGTCCTGGACCGCATGCTTTAGCATCCAGCAAGTATCAGTAGAGTGCCCCGGTGCACCCATGTGATAGTCTCAAGTAATGGCTGGATCAAAATTCCTCCCCTTCGGGGCATTTGGGTTAGGCTCCTTCAGGGTCACATACTCCCCTTTTAGCAGTGTGGGTAACAGTTGGGAGAGAGACACAGGAAGGGGAGTAAAGACTCTGTTCCTCCTTGCTGCCATCCAGGCCTCCCGCTCCTCCTTCGTAAAGGTCCTCCTCTGGTTTGCGGGCACGGAAGGAGAGAAATTGACATTGTGCGGGGGCTGGTACAACTGCTGGGCTGGCTAGGCCTGCTTGGTTTGCTAGGCTTGTTGAGGTACGGATATGTTGACATGGAGTGGTTTCTTGGCGGGAGGGGCTTGTACCAGGTTCACTTCCCCTTCTTTTCTGGCTCCGTTCTTTTTGAATCCAGCCCCCTTCTTCTGTGCCAAGGAAGGGGAGGAATCAGACTACCCAGTCAGAGTAGAGTAGTCAATAAGTCTTCCTGAACTGATCCATTCCTCGATCCGGTCTACCACCTGGACCAGGGTTGCAAAATTGGTGGTGATCTGCCCCACTAAATGGTTGTAGAAGGGCTGCCCCAGTGTGCCCATAAATGTTGAGATAATTTCAGGCTCCAGCATAGGCAGCCTGACCTGGGAGGCGGCCTCTCTCCACCTCTTAGCGTACTGCCTTACAGACTCATCTTTCCCCTTACTCATCCTCATCACGTCGTACAAGTTTGGCACGATCTCAGAGTTAAACTTATATTGGTCTAGGAAGGCGTCTGCCAAGTCCTTCCATCTTTTGATCCTTCCGTGGTCTACTGTGGCAAACCACCTCAAAGCTGACCTTGTCAAACTCCTCTGAAAGAGTTGGATTAGTATGCCGTCATCCCGGCCAAACTGGCACAAAGCCCCGCAGTATAATTTCAAATGGCTCAATGGGCAGCCCGTGCCATCAAATTTGTTGAAGTCCGGGCACTTGAACTTGGCCGGTAGACATACATCCGGGTACATGCACAGGTTGTCAAAGGTGGTACCTCCATAGCTGTTTCCCCCCTTCACCTCCTTCAGTTCTTCCTGGATCCTTTCTATCTTGTGCAGAATTTCCTTTCCATCTCCTCCCTAGCTTTTTCCTTCTCCATTTCTTTTTCAGATTCTCCAGTGTTTTCCCTGATCAGGATAGGCTCAGGGACCGGTTCAGAAATGGGCTCAGGCATGGGTTGAACCGGAGGCGGAATGTAGGCTTGAGGTGGTGGTGCCTGATGGGAAGTCGATGCTTGATTCTGGGCCTGGGCCTGTTGGGCCTGAGCCGCCAGTAAGTCCCCCAGCATTTTGGCCAGACGGGCCACTTGCTCTTGCAGCTGAGCAAAGTCTTGAGCGGGTACAGTGGCCTAAGCTTGGTCCTCTTCAGTATTCATGGCTCGGGCTTTGGATCTGGTCACGGGAGCAATGATGGCAAATATGTGTACCTGGAGAAGGAAAATCAAAGAAACTTGTCAGTTTCCATTTAATTTGAGTCACACCCCTATAAATGTAGACAAGTAGGTTAGGTGAAAACATGTCTGGGTTTATTTGCCCCCTTTTTTTTCATTTTTTTTGCTTTTTTGTTTTTTTGTTTTTTTGATTTTGATTGGTTCTCGTGACCAAAGGTTTTTTTTTTTTTTGAAATATTCTGAGGCTTCCAAATGTCCTAAAAATTTTTTGACTTTGAGTGGTTCTCGTGACCAAACAAAGGTTTTTTGGAATATTCTGAGGCTTCCAAATGTCCTAAAAATTTTTGACTTTGATTGGTTCTCGTGACCAAACAAAGGTTTTTTGGAATATTCTGAGGCTTCCAAATGTCCTAAAAATTTGACTTTGAGTGGTTCTCGTGACCAAACAAAGGTTTTTGGAATATTCTGAGGCTTCCAAATGTCCTAAAATTTTTTTGATTTTGAATGGTTCTCGTGACCAAACAAAGGTTTTTGGAATATTCTAAGGCTTCCAAATGTCCTAAAAATTTTTGACTTTGAGTAGTTCTCGTGACCAAACAAAGGTTTTTGGAATATTCTGAGGCTTCCAAATGTCCTAAAAAAATTTTGATTTTGAGTGGTTCTCGTGACCAAACAAAGGTTTTTGGAATATTCTGAGGCTTCCAAATGTCCTAAAAATTTTTGACTTTGAGTGGTTCTCGTGACCAAACAAAGGTTTTTGGAATATTCTGAGGCTTCCAAATGTCCTAAAAAATTTTGACTTTGAGTGGTTCTCGTGACCAAACAAAGGTTTTTGGAATATTCTGAGGCTTCCAAATGTCCTAAAAAATTTTGATTTTGATTGGTTATCGTGACCAAAAAAAGGTTTTTGGAATATTCTGAGGCTTCCAAATTTCTTAAAAATTTTTTGACTTTGAGTGGTTCTTGTGACCAAAAAAAGGTTTTTGGAATATTCTGAGGCTTCCAAATGTCCTAAAAAAATTTTTTGGTTTTGATTGATAAAAATAACCAACCAAAGGTTTCTTTTTTTTTTCTTTTGCTGAATTTTCTCAGTTTTCAAGTTCAAGAGCTTGATTGAAACATGTTTGAATTGAATTGGTATCAAAAAATATGACATCTTGGTTCCCTCTTTGATTTTCAAAATTAGGTTAAATCCTAAAAGAATGTTTTATTTTATTTTATTTTTATGTTTTTTATTCTGTATTTTGTGAACATTTTTATGTTCTTTTCGGGGTGCCTAGAGATTATCCACAGTATTTTAGGCATTTTATTCTGAAAATTTGGGCTGAAAAACCAATTTGTGCAATTTTCTGCATGTATCCGGCATAAAATATCGGATAAGGCTATGGCTTATTGTATTCGGCATAACTAGCCGGATACATGCATAGGTCTTTGTAACCGATAATGTGTGCCGGATACGAATAAGATTCTTCTTATCCGACCTGAGTTGCCGGTTAATGCCGAAATGGCCCTTTTTGACTCATTTCTTCACCAGATTATGTCTTTTTCATTCCCACTTGATGTTCATCTTGACTTGGCCTTTAAAATTTGCCCTAAATTGGGCTTTGACATCATTCTTGCTAGAATTCGCAAATTCATGAGGGTACTTGTACCCTCCAAAGTTATGCACCAATCCTTGGATTTTGTACACTTGGTTGCCTCCTACATGGACCTTGGGTAGAATGACTATTATTGAGAAAAATTTCATCCCAAGCATATGGACACCGTGGCTTTTAATTCACATGAAGATAAAAGAATACATGGCTTTTACCTTGCCACCTTGTGTTACCTTCAATATGGTATTATACCTTGGCCTGTGAAACATGCAAACGGTCTTCCCACATTTACACCCAATTCCCCAAACGCAATTGTGGACTTTTAGCTGAAAACGTGTTTCTCCACCTTCAAGCGTACGGTTTTTGGGTTTTGGCTTAATTGGCAACTTAGAACTCAAGTCTAGTGATGCCCGGAATCGAATCACAGATCCCATTGTCATCACATCATTGACTCAAATTCTAAGGTGAATGTTTTCACTTTCGCTTTCCGAAGTATCGATCTCAGTGCGCCAAGCTACCCACATTCAAGGTTCAACTTCCTATAGGTAATGGGTAGGCTGTGCAAATAGTTTAAAGTGCTCAAGTGCATTTGAAATTCAAGGTGCATTCATAACGTCCCAGCCCCTTGCCACTCTTTTTCGTAGCCATGCATACAATTTCAAGCCAAGGCATATGACATTATATTGAAAGCAAAACATAAGCAAGCAAGAGTGCCAAAGCAACCAAATATGCACACAAGTATTACATGCCCACAAAGTAGCATACAAGCATGGCATTATATTGCACAAATCACCATTAGCTCATGAAAAGCATGCTTGTAAAATTCAAAACATCCCCTAAATTTCCAGATTTCATGCTTTTTTTTTTCATGCTCAAAAGTGCATTCTTTTTACCCAAATTGAAGCCTAAAAATTCAGCAACTATATGCATTGTTCAAGAGGTGTTTTTTTCCAAGAAAGCATGCTTGAAAACCCCCAAAATGGCTACTGAATTCCCAGATTTTTTTTATTGCTTTCATGCTCAAAGTGTATCAGTTATACCCCAAATTGATGCCTAAAAATTCAGCAACTACTTGACATGGTATAAGAAGGGTTTTGATGGTGGAAACATGCTTGAAAACCCTCACAATGGCTACTGAATTTCCAGATTTCATGCTCATGGTTTTCATACTCAAATCATGTCATCCTAGACCCCCAAATCAAAAGCATGGCATAAAACAACCATTAAGCACAAAAAAGCATTATTCATGGGAAACATGCTTGAATACCCAAAATTAACACTAAATTTCCAGATTTCAAATTTTTTTTTTTTAAAAATTTTTTCTCATGTTCACCTCATGGTATTGAAACCCAAAAGAACACATGCTCTCACAAAATATAGCAAAGTCCTATTACAACATGGGCTTTCCCTTAAACACATTCATAGACACAATCAAGCAACATACCCATGCTTTTATCCATGTGAACTTTCTAATCATACAAATCAAATTTGAGATTCAATATACACAAGGAAAGTAGGAAAAATAGCAAGCATTCAAAAATAAAGAAAAAGGCATGAACAAATACACAAAGAGCCTTAAATCCACAAGTCCCCAGCAGAGTCTCCAGTTGTGAGACATGGGAAAAATCACCGGGATGATTCACCCTCCGTCAACACACGGGGCTCAACGTAAACATGGGAGAGTCACCACCATTCAGAATTATAGGGTGAGAATGGACACCAAAAGATTAAAGATAAGCAAAAATAGCTAAAAGGCAAATTCTAGAGTAAAAATAACTCTACTTGAAAATCAAATCCAGAGATGGGTAAGGGGATTAGATTATGAATGGGGGAAGGTGTTAGGCACCCCCATTCACCTACACAAGGTGGTTTCCAAGTGTTTGTTCATGCAAAAAAGTAAGAAAGCTTGCTAAATCATTAAAAACCTTGAAAAAGGACAAATGTATGATATCTTCACATGAAGATCCAAATGGATTCCAGATCCTCTCTTATGTCAATATCATTTCTGGAACATCACCAATAAATGGAAATCAAAGCAAAAGTTGCACAAAATCAAGTTGAGTCAAATCCGGAAAATTCGGTAAAAGATAATGCCATTTGTCTTGAGATCATTAAAATCCAATTTTAAATTGAATCAAACCAAATCCATTTGAAAGATTATGGTAAATAAGAAACTCATGCAAAATTTTAATTGATTCCGGTTGAAAACCTAGGAGTTACGCTCTTTTAAAGTTGCTGTTGGAGATAATTAAAAGTGATAAGTGGGCAACTTTGGAAAATCATTTAGAAATATCGGCTTCATATAAATTTATGAAATCTGGTGTGATTGAAGTTTGTATGGCCATATTTGAAATGAAACTAGCCTCATACAAAAATTCATTCGGATGTGCCTTGGGTGGTCTCCCGAACAGGCCCCGAAGATCACAGATTTACTCAGAAAAGTGCTGATGAACAGCTCTAAGTAAATCTGTTGCTCACGACACAAATGGAGTCAAACAATTATGAAACCAACTGGATTTAAAACTAGACTTCCATAAGAAAACTCAGAAACAATAATCACTCGAATCGGACTTAAAACAAACACATGGCCCTCAATCGAAGTGACAAGTTCTGTATTCAGACCAGAAGTGACCTATCAACTTCGACAGAGAGGTGTCAACAATCCGCTTGATAGAAATTGATGAAATTTGGTAGGCATAAACTAGACAGCCTCACCTTTCCCATGGTTCTAGAATCACTCCAAATTTCATCCGGACTATGAAGTTATGAGTGTCCGAAGTAGGGGTACAGTTGCTGTCAAGTAAGGCCTTCTTTGGAGAAAAACAATTCAAAACTATGACAAAGTGTGTGCAATTCGTGCAAGATGAATAAAAATCCTTTAAAAATCATTTAAAGACATTCTAGAATTGATTGGGGCTATTTATTTCAGATTTATCACAATAAATGCAATAAACCTGAAATGTGAGCCTAACCCGCCAAAACATGTGCTATGTATGTGTAAGTGTAGAAATCATTCAAGAACAATATAACAACATAGCATGCATTCATATTCATTAAAATAAGGTCCTAAAACAACCTAGGGTTCCGTTCCATTATCGTTTCCCTTAGTTCTCTCTCCCTGTTAAACACGGTTCTTCAAGATAATCTTGGGGTACTTTAAATAGGAACGGGTTTTCATAGAATCACAAGGCTTATAGCATGCATTTAGATCAACTAAAAAAAGGTTCTAGAACAACCTAGGGTTCCGTTCCATTATTGTTTCCCTTAGTTCTCTCTCCCCGTTAAACACGGTTCTTCAAGATAATCTTGGGGTACTTTGAATATGGAACAGTTTACATAGATGCAAAAGGCTTATTCAAATAGGTTCTAGCACTAGGATCAATCCCCAGTCTCGTTTCTCCTAGATCCCGCCTTCACGTTATACGGCTAGGGTGAGTCTTGAGATACTTTGAGCCAGGGAAGGGTTTTCATACACACATCAAGGGCCTTATTCCACAGAAAGATAGAAGAAGAGATCTAGATCTAGAAATGTAAAAAACGGAAAATAAAAGAAAAGTTTGAGGCTTACCTGAGTTCTGGAAGCGATTTCGCAGCGGTTTCCCTCTTCACTCGGAGCTCTTCTTGGCAAAAGTTCTTGGCAAGAATTGTTGGGAAGAGAGTTAATGGCCATTTGCTTAAGGAGGAGCCTCCTATTTCTAGGCAAAGGCTAGGTTTAGGGTTGGTGATAGTGGTAGACACAACATAATGTCTATAGCCCACCAACCTTAACCCTAAGGCTATTTCCGAGATTTCCCTTCATTTAATGAAGGACATGGTGGTAAAAGGTAAAAGCTCTCGGAAAACCCTAATTTTGAGCAAAACTAGTGTATCCGGCATGTCAGGTCGGATACACTAGCGCCTATGTGTATCCGGCATATGTTGTCGGATACATTAAGGGCTACTTGTATCCGGCATGTTCCATTGGATACGAACAGATGCACTTGTATCCAACCTGAGTTGTCGGATATAAGGAAAACTTGCTTTTTTCACATTTTTGTGCTGGTTTCAAAGGAAGCAATGATTTTTGCTGATTATTGATCATTTTTACTGTGCAATTTGGGGTATCTACACCTATTCCAATCCTAGCTGGAATAGGCTCGGTCGTATTGCAAGCTACCTGTAAGAGATAGCGATTAGGCAATTGTAAACGAAGGTTGGGGTTTGTCCTTCGATAAAGGTTCTGGGAAATAATTACGGTAAACAGCAATTGAGTAACAAGACTAATTTAGCCAAAGCCCCCCGACCACTATAAAAGGCGGTCAAGGTATATTCTTTTATTTTGTCTAGCCCTATTACAATGGATAGTGGCTATTTGAGAACGACACCCTTTCACAGCTACTGAAGTCAACCACTCTAAGCAACTTGAAATAAAGTACAAAAGAAAACCTATGCTACTAACAATACCAGCCTTCGCTCTCTATTGCCATGGTATCGGTGGAAAAAGAAGGATTAAAGGGGGTGTTTAACGATAGCTTAGATTGGAGATTTGTGCTAGCTGTACTACCTGGCCATAACATCAGTTACTCTCTTGGCTTGAACAAAACTTATTTGGATACTTGTAGACATCCCAAATTACACTTTAAAAACCAATGAATGGATATATGTACAAAAAAACTTTATTTGTGTTTGACTGAAATTACATTTTGGATATGATGAGTTCATGTGTAGCCAAATTAAGATTTCAGTCATAAGTTTTTAATGTGTAGCCGAACATATATTTCGGTCATTAACAATTTATGTTTCGGTTCATTTAATGAGCTAGCATTTGGATTCTTCAACAGTTATGCCACATCAGCAATTGCACGTGGGCTCTAATTGAATTTGATCCGAACTAAAATTTTGGTTAAACATAAATTTGGTAATGGCTGAAATTGTATTTCAGATATAAAGGAATTTTTGTGTACCCGATGTGAGATTTCGATCATGAACATATTAATTCAAATTGAAATTTCTTTCAAGCGGTCTCTTATTTACCTTTAAACCTCTCTCTGGGAAGTCTGAATTCTCCAAATTAACCTCTGAAATTGATCAAATTTCTGCCAATTCATGCTTTAAACTTGAATTAGAAGGATCTAGACACATTTTAGTGTCTAAGAGCACTTGAAGAAGAAGTGAAACTTAACCCAATTATCCTCTTAAGCTTCCAAAGCATTCAAGGTAAACCTCTAACTTTTTTCTTTATTTTTCCTTTTAATTCAAGCACTCTCTCATCTTCTACCTTTCTGTAGCATAAGGCTTAGGTGTGTTTGAAACCCTAAACCATGGTTTAAAGTACCTTAGGTCACCTCTCTAGTCGTAAAACATGAAGAAAGAGCTAGGGAAACAAGCCATGGGATGGATCCTTAGGCTTAGAACCTTGATTGTCATGTTTTGTGATTAATTGTTGCTTGTGTATGATTTGGCTTCAAATTGAGAGGAATTACATAGATCTATATTGTTTGATAGCATTTGATCTCACTTCTCTACACAAATTTGGTTTCCTATACAATTTTATGTACACAGTTACTTGATTTTTTCAATTTAGGCATTGCTCTTAGATCTACCATGCTCAATATGGTAGATATGAGATTAGAAACCTTAGATCAATATTACAGAACTCTTGATCCTTGATTTTGATGATTTTAAATTCTTAGAGAAGACCTCATGGTTTACTCTCTCTCAATTTGAGGTAATATAATGCCAATATAGGCTAATTTGGCTCTCGTTCTCCATATAATGAAAGATCTGATGTAAAACCCCAACTCGGATTATACCTTAATTATAAAGTTTAATTACTTAAAGTGTGATTATCAGACTAGTTAAGTACTTGTGTTATGAAGGTGAGGTGGATGTGGACCACGCTTAAGGATTTCGGGGAAATCAAATTGATCTTTATTGAAGGTTATTAAGGTAAGCTTAGTTAATGTTATTTCTCAATTTCAATTGGCTAAGATACCCTCTGTAGAAACCCGACATTTTTCTCTCTAAGAATTATTTTTGTTATTAATTGTGTGGAGAAATAAAGTTAAAGAGCTTTGTATATACGTAGGAGTTTCGGTGGGCAAGCACACACCAGATCAAAGGTTTTTAAAAACTCGTCAAGCGACAAAGTGTATACAAGGTAAGTATAAATACCTAGCGTATTTAGACTCGTAAGGTTTCTTTTCGTTTGTGCACACATTGTGTTGAAGGCGATTGTGGCTGTTGATATAGGGTTCTCGGAGAGAAGAAGAAATCTGGGTTTTCTTGCCGATCGAGGTGTTCCGTATTGAGGGTATTCGGATAAACTCTCGCGACCGAAGGAGTTGAGCGGAGATCGACTGTTGGTGTTGGTCTTGGTCGAGGTTTGCTCTACGAGGGTTGCTGTTGCAAAGACTTGGTAGCGTATAAGGTGAGTAGCATCGTTTTAAAACTGGATTTCGTATTGTTTCGTGAGTTTAATCTGAATGTATATGTTTTATGGAATGAGATAGTCATGTTTTCTGGAAGGAGATAGTCCGAGTGTGGGTTTTCTTTAGGACTAAATGAGACGAATAAAAATGTGTTTAGATTAATTTCAAAAGTGTTTTAAAGGTCTTCTGGGGATATTAGGAGACTAAAGAAATTGTTACAAAGAGAAAAAGTTCAACTAGTGGTGTAGATCTGAAAATAACATAGAGTCGGAAATCCAGGGTAGTATTCGCCGAGTTGGCGCTATCTGGCGCCAACTATAGGTACTTGGCGCAAGGGACTTTGTCCCCTATCCGCTGAGCTCGCGCTTAGCGTGCGCTTAGCTCGTGCGGACTAATTTCTTTCCGCCCATCTCGTGCAAGTCTCATGCGTATCGCGCGCTCAGCTCGTGCCTAGTAATATTGAAGTAAGCGCGACCGATATTTGTTAAGAGATTTCTTACCGCCGACCTCGCGCCTAGCGCTTGAGGTCAGCGCAAGCCCCGATCTTTTGCCGAAAGGTGAGAATTGATAAAAACCAGTTACAGTGGACACCTTGAGGGTTTAAGCACTTACTTATTGACTAGTTAGAATGTTAGAAATCCTATATTCGATTCAAACCAAACTGGAGACTATTGAATCACATTCTGAACATTATTGCAAACTATTCGAAAGGAGAGTTTAAGAAATTTAGGTAGTTTGTGCTATTCATGATCCTATAAGTAAATGAGCTAGTTTGGGTATATATTTTATCTGTTTCCCGTTTTTGAAATTGTATAAGTCGGTTTTGTTCAATATCCAATGCCTGAAAAGTATTGAATGGTTTTGTGTGAGTAAGAGAAATTTTATTGTATGAGAGTGTTGTTGTGAGGTTGGGAACCTTTAAATTGTGTGAGTTGATGTTCTGGTTGGAACAACTTGTCAATGAGTGTATTGAGATACAAAAGTTTGAAATCAATGTGAGTTTATTTTATGCGGAGTTTATATGGTTATTAATCGGTTTTGGGTTTAGCTTCCCTTGGATCCTTGTTAAGCTTAGTAATGTGATGGTATTTGTTTATTGGTATAATTGCATGGCCTTGTGTGTTGCTACAACCAGTGTAGAGCATCCAGATACCCTGAGTAGGTCTGGTTGTCAGTGCCGATACCCAGAGTAGGCCGGCATTGGACGACGATACCCTGAGTAGGCCGTCATTTCAGAGTGTCTGATACCCTGAGTAGGCCGGAACTGTGTACATGGAGGTGTGGAGTGTCTACTTGGCATGTAAAGTAATCAATTTAACAATATGCATGACATTGACCTTTCGTGGTGTTATCGGAAAAATCTGGTTGTTTAATTGTTGGTTATTTATTGAAGCATGTTTATAACTTGTGAGACATGGAAAAATCACCCAGGATGATTCCCCTCCGTCATCACACGGGCTCAACGTAAATTGGGAGAGTCGCCACCATTCAGATTTTGGGGTGAGAATGGACACCAAAAGATTCAAAATAAGCAAAAAGAGTTAAAAGGCAAATACTAGAGTAAAAATAACTCTACTTGAAAATCAAATCCAGAGATGGGTAAGGGGATTAGATTATGAACTGGGGAAGGTGTTAGGCACCCCCATCCACCCACACAAGGTGGTTGCCTAGTGTTGTTCATGCTAAAAAAAATAAGAAAGCTTGCTAAAATCTTTAAAAAAAACCTTGAAAAAGGATTAAACAAATATGTGATATTTTCACATGAGAAATCCAAATGAATTCCAAATCCTCTTTTATGTCAATATCACTTCTGGAATATCACAAATAGATGGAAATCAAAGAAAAAATTGCACGAAACCCAAGTTGAGTCAAATCCGGAAAATTCGGTAAAAGATAATGCCATTTGTCTTGAAATCCTTTAAATCCAATTTAAATTGAATCAAACCAAATTCATTTGAAAGATTATGATAAATAGAAGACTCATGCAAATTTGAAATTAAATCTGGTTAAAAACCTAAGAGTTATCCTCCTTTAAAAGTGCTGTTGGAGATAGTTAAAAGTGACAAGTGGGCAAGTTTGGAAAATTATTTAGAAAAATCGGCTCAATAGAAATCCATGAAATTTGGTGTGAATGAAGTCTGTATGGCCATCTTTCAAATGAAACTAGTCTCATACCAAATTGCATTCGGATGTGCCTTGGGTGATCTCCCGAACAGGCCTCGAGGATCACAGGTTTGCCCAGAAAAGTGCTGTTGAGCAGTTCTGAGTAAATCTGCTACCCACGACACAAATGGAGTCAAAAATTTATGAAACCAACTGGATTTGAAACTAGACTCCAAAAGGCAAACACAGAAACAAGAATCCCTCGAATCAGACTTAAAACGAACACATGGCGCTCAGTCGAAGTGACAGGTTCCGTAATCAGATCTGAACTGACCTATCAACTTCGACAGAGAGGTGTAAACAATCCGCTTGATAGAAATTAATGAAATTTTATAGACATAAACTAGACAGCCTCACATTTCTCATGGCTCTAGAATCACTCCAAAATTCATCCGGACGATGAAGTTACGAGTGTCCGACGTTGGGGTACAGATGCTGTCCCATTTTGCCACTTTTGAGTAAAATCAATTTAAAATAGTGATCAAGTGTGTGTGTTCCGTACAAGATGAATCAAAATCACTTGAAAAAGTGTTGAAGAACCTCTTGGAAAAATAGGGCACAAGCTTGGCTCACCATTCTCTCCGATTGGAGAGAATATGCCAAAAAGACCCCATATTGAGCAAAATTTCCCAAAACCGAGAGGTTGGACCTAGAGGCCTTCAATACTCAACAAAACTTGCTTGAAATCAATTTCAAAATCAATAGGAAATATCCCAGAATTGTTTGGGGCTATTTATTTTAGATCTACCACAATGACGGCAATAGATCCAAAATATGAGCCAAATCCGATAAAACAAGAACTATGTGCACGTATAAAAATCCATTCTTCAATAATATAATAACATATTATATGCATTCATATCAATCAAATGGGGTTCTAGAACAACCTAGGGTTCCGTTCCATTATCGTTTCCCTTAGCTCTCTCTCCCCGTTTAACGGTTCTTCGAGATAATCTTGGGGTACTTTGAATATGAAATGGTTTTCATAGAATCACAAGGCTTATTCCAACAAGGCTCTAATACTAGGATCAATCCTCAGTCTCATTTCCCCTAGATCCCGCCTTCACGTTTTACGGCTAGGGGGAGTCTCGAGGTACTTTGAGTAGAGGAAGAGTTTTCACACACATAGAAGAGGTCTTATATTACAGAAAGGTAGAAGAAGAGATCTAGATCTAGAATGTAAGAACAGAAAAATAAAGGGAGGTTTGAGGCTTACCTGGGCTTCTGGAAGCAAGACTGTAGCGGTTCCCCTCTTCACTCGGAGCTCTTTGATCTCCCACTTATGGCAAAAGTTCTTTGCAAAAGTTGTTGGGAAAAGTTATTGGCCATTTGCTTGAGGAGTGACCTCCTATTTATAGGCAAAGGCTAGGGTTAGGGTTTGCATGATGGTAGACACAAAATGATGTCTAGAATCCACTAACCTTAACCCTAAGGCTATTTCCAAGATTTCCACTCCTTTAATGAAGGATATGATGGTAAAAAGTGAAAACTCTCGGAAAACCCTAATTTTGAGCAAAAAGCATGTATTCGACATATCAGGTCGGATACACAAGCATATATGTGTATCTGACATATGTCATTGGATACATTAACGCCTGTTCATATCCGACAACTTCTGTCGGATATGAAGAAGGATGCTTGTATCCGACCTGAGTTGTCGGATACAAGGAAAAAACCTATTTTCTCAAATTTTGTGATGGTTTCAAAGGAGATAATGATTTTTGCCAATTATTCATCATTTTTACTGTGCAATTTGGGGTGTCTACATAACTGTGTTAAACTATTTCTGCATGCATGTGTTACTCGCTAAAATATTCGTATCTCATCCCTCGTTGTTGTTTTGTTTTTCACATCTTTGTGGTGAGGTGCCTACTGGGGTAGATCCGACTGACACCTATAGGGAGGAGGATTATTACTACAATCCTTAGACTAGTAGGTTATTTTAGATTTAAACTCTGTTTTAATTGATTTTTTGGGAAATGTAATAAGGTAGTAAATTGAAACCATTTGATTCTACTTGAAGATTCCATAGACTTCTTAGATAGGAAATTTTGATTGTGCACTCTGATATGGTATAAATTGTGTGATTATCCAGCGATCACTTTTATTTGGATCCTTACCTAACCCTCTGTGAGACGTGTTATATCTTTAATGAACAATATGGATCCGGGGGCATTACAGAGATGGTATTAGAGACTCAAAAAGCTGGAATTAGAAGTTACTAGGTAGTATGACCTTAGGAAACCTTGGGGAAACATGGTGTGTACGCTATATAGAACCATGAGGATTAGAAGAGAGTCCCTAACTAATGTGGTGTTTTCTGTTTGCAGGAATACATGGCTGGTAGAGGCAGACGCACGAGGGCTGTAGAATATCCTGAGGATATACCGCAGGAGCAGCCACCTGCACCACCACGAGGAGCTCCGCCGGCAGTAGAGGATATTTGGGCTGCTGTTGGTTCACTTGCCAACCTCCTTGCACTGGAGAGGGAGGAGAGGATGAGTCACACTGGAAATGGAAACGGAAATGGCCACAGAAATGGTCATGGAGCAGCTGTGGATCAGCAGCGGAGGGGAGAGGAGTTGTCCTTGAGGGACATTGATCAGTTCAGGAAGTTGACCGCCCCACCCTTCCATGGAGTTCCAGATCCATTAGAGGCAGAGAGTTGGGTGGCCAGAGTGGAGCAAATGTTTGATACCATGGACTGCCTAGAGGATAAGAAGGTGCGATTAGCTACTTTTACACTAGAGGGCGAGGCCCAACACTGGTGGCAGTCTTTGAAGAGGCGGACTGCAGAGGGGATTCAGATGATTTGGGACCAGTTCAGGCAGGTTTTCTACGAGCAGTATTTCTCTGCTGAGGTGAGACTGCAGAAGGAGAGACAATTCATGGACGTCTCTGTAGACACCCCAAATTGCATAGTAAAAATGGTCAATAATTAGCAAAAATCATTATCTCCTTTGAAGCCAGCACAGAATTTGAGAAAACAAGCTTTTTCCTTGTATCCGACAACTCAGGTCGGATACAAGCACTCTTCTTCATATCCGACATAAGTTGTCGGATACAAGCAGCCTTTAGTGTATCCGGCATCATATGCCGGATACATTAAGGCCCTAGTGTATCTGACCTGATATGTCGGATACATTAGTTTTGCTCAAAATTAGGGTTTTCCGAGGGTTTTCACCTTTTACCATCATATCCCTCATTAAATGAGTGGAAATCTCGGAAATAGCCTTAGGGTTAAGGTTGGTGGGCTATAGACATTATGTTGTGTCTACCATCCCACCAACCCTAACCCTAGCCTTTGCCTATAAATAGGAGGCTCCTCCTTAAGCAAATGGCCAACAACTCTTCTCAAGAACTTTTGCCAAGAAGAACTCCGAGTGAAGAGGGAAACCGCTGCGGAACTGCTTCCAGAACCCAGGTAAGCCTCAAACCTATCTTTAATTTTCTGTTTTTACATTCTAGATCTAGATCTCTTCTTCTACCTTTCTGTAGAATAAGGCCTTGATGTGTGTATGAAAACACTTCCCCGGCTCAAAGTATCTCAAGACTCCCCCTAGCCGTAAAACGTGAAGGCGGGATCTCAGAGAAACGAGACTAGGGATTGATCCTAGTGCTAGAACCTTTATTTGAATAAGCCTTTTGAATCTGTGAAGACCGTTCTATATTCAAAGTACCCCAAGATTATCTTGAAGAACCGTGTTTAACGGGGAGAGAGAACTAAGGGAAACGATAATGGAACGGAACCCTAGGTTGTTCTAGAACCCTCTTTTTTATTGATCTAAATGCATGCTATAAGCCTTGTGATTCTATGAAAACCCTTTCATATTCAAAGTACCCCAAGATTATCTTGAAGAACTGTGTTTAACGGGGAGAGAGAACTAAGGGAAACGATAATGGAACGGAACCCTAGGTTGTTTTTAGAACCCTATTTTGATTGATATGAATGCATGCTATCTTTGCTATGTTGTTGGAATGATTTTTACACTTACACATACATAGCACGTGATTTTGGTGGGATAGGCTCGTATTTCGAATTTATTGCATTTATTGTGATAAATCTGAAATAAATAGCCCCAAGCAATTCTGGAATTTCTTTAAATGATTTTCAAGTGATTTTGATCTATCTTGCACGGATCACACACCTCTTGTCACTATTTTGAATTGATTTTCTCCAAAAATGGCTTAACTTGAGAGCAACTGTACCCCAACTTCGGACACTCATAAGTTCATCGTCCGGATGAATTTTGGAGTGATACTAGAACCATGGGAAAGGTGAGGCTGTCTAGTTTATGCCTACCAAATTTTATTAATGTCTATCAAGCGGATTTTTGACACCTCTCTGTCGAAGTTGATAGGTCAGTTCTGATCTGAATACAGAACTTGTCACTTCGATTGAGCGCCATGTGTTCGTTTTAAGTCCGATTTGAGTGATTCTTATTTCTGAGTTTTCCTATGGAAGTCTAGTTTTAAATCCAGTTGGTTTCATAATTTTTTGACTCCATTTGTGTCGTGAGCAACAGATGTACTCAGAGCTGTTCAACAGCACTTTTCTGGGTAAATCTGTGATCTTTGGGGCCTGTTCAGGAAACCACAAAAGGCACCTCCGAATGAATTTTTGTATGAGGC
This sequence comes from Buxus sempervirens, assembly GCA_947561395.2. NCBI lineage: Eukaryota > Viridiplantae > Streptophyta > Magnoliopsida > Buxales > Buxaceae > Buxus > Buxus sempervirens. The sequence goes on along the minus strand of OX387186.1, from coordinate 16,560,273 downwards.
TAGTTTCATTCGAAAGATGGTCATACAGACTTCACTCATACCAAATTTCATGGATTTATATGGAGCCAATTTTTCTAAATGATTTTCCAAAGTTGCCCACTTATCACTTTTAATTATCTCCAGTAGCAATTTAAAAGGAGGCATAGCTCCTAGGATTTCAACCGGATTCAATTGAAATTTTGCATGAGTCTCTTATTTGCCATAATCTTTCAAATGGATTTGGTTTGAATGGATTTGGTTTGAATCAATTTAAAATTGGATTTGAATGATTTCAAGACAAATGGATCTTGCTTTTACCGAATTTTCCAGATTTAACCCAACTTGGTTTTGTGCAACTTTTGCTTTGATTTCCATCTTTTGGTGATATTCCAGAAGTGATATTGACATAAAAGAAGATCTAAAATTCATTTGGATTTTGATGTGAAGATATCATACATTTGTCCTTTTTCAAGGTTTTTAATGATTTTTAGCAAGCTTTCTTATTTTTTTAGCATGAACAACACTTAGCAACCACCTTGTGTGGGTGCCAAGTAAAGTTATTTGCCCTTACCCATCTCTTGATTTGATTTTCAAGTAAAGTTATTTTTACTCTAGAATTTGCCTTTTAGCTCTTTTTGATTATTTTTGAATCTTTTGGTGTCCATTCACACCTCAAAAATCTGAATGGTGGTGACTCTCCCACTTTTTGCGATGAGCCCGTGTGTTGACGGAGGGGGAATCATCTCCGGTGATTTTTCCCATGTCTTACAACTGGCGACTCCGCAGGGGACTTGTGGATTTAAGCCATTTTATGTATTTGTTCATGATTTTTATTTATTTTTGAATGCTTGCTATGTTGCTTATTTTATTTGTGCATAGTATTGAATTTTAAATCTGATGGGGATGCTTTGAAATTTTACATGGATAAAGGCATGTCTATATTGTTGGATTATGCCTAGGATCATGTTTATGGTCTTATCTTGGTGTGCATGCCTACTTGTTATATTTTCGTACCTTGTTTTGGGAGGTTTTAGTACCATGTTTTGAGCATGAAAATAAAGTGCATAAATTTAGTAAACTCAATGGGCATTTTTGGGGTTTCCAAGCATGTTTTCCCTAATTCAAACCTTTCTTATGCCATATTTTAGTTATTGAATTCCTAGGCTTTGATTTGGGTATGAATAAAGCATGTTGAGCACCAAAGATGAAGAACACAAAATCTGGAAATTCAGTGGATAATTTTGGGCTTTTTCAAGCATGTTTCCTTGAACAAAACATTTCTTGTACCATACATTTAGGTGATGTATTTTTGGGCTTTGATTTGGGCATAAAACAATGTCACTTGAGCATCCAAATGAAGAACATGAAATCTGGAAATTTAGTGTATATTTTGGGAGTTTTCAAGCATGTTTTCCCCTAGCAAAACACCTCACGTGCCATATTGTTAGTTGCTGAAATTTTAGGCTTCAATTTGGGGTATAAATAATGCAATTTGAGCATGAAAATGAGACCACTAAAACCCAGAATTCTGTAGATGTTTTGAGGTGTTTTCAAGCATGTTTCCCCCAACAAAACACCCCTTTGCACAAAGTGCCTAGTTCCTGAATTTTTAGGCTTCAATTTGGGTAGAAATAATGCACTTTGAGCATAAGGAAAAGAGCATGAAATCTGGAAATTTAGGGGATGTTTTGAATTTTACAAGCATGATTTTCATGATCTAATGGTGATTTGTGCAACATAATGTCATGTTTGTATACAACTTTTTGGGCATGTAATACTTGTGTGCATATTTAGTTGCTTTGGCTCTCTTGTTTGCTTATGTTTTGCTTCCAATATGATTGTCATATGCCTTGGCTTGGAATTGTATGCATGGCTACAAAAAAGAGTGGCAAGGGGCTTGGACGTTGTGAATGTACCTCAATTTTAAATGCACTTGAGCACTTTAAACTATTTGCACAACCTACCCATTACCTATAGGAAGTTGAACCCAAATGTGTGTAGCTTGGCGCACCGAGGTCGTTACTTCGGAAAGCGAAAGTGAAAACATTCACCTTAAAATTTGAGTCAATGATGTGATGACAATGGGATCTGTGATTCGATTCCGGGCATCACTAGACTTGAGTTTTAAGTTGCCAACTAAGCCAAAACCCAAAAACTATACGCTTGAAGGTGGAGAAACACGTTTTCAGCTAAAAGTACACAATTGTGTTTGGGGAATTGGGTGTAAATGTAGGAAGGCTGTTTGCATGTTTCACAGGCCAAGGTATAATACCATATTGAAGGTAACACAAGGTGGCAAGGTAAAGCCATGTATTCTTTTTCATCTTCATGTGAATTAAAAGCCATGGTATCAATATGCTTGGGATGAAATCTTTCCCAAAAATGTATATAGCCTAAGGTTGGTGTAACCTATAGGATGAGTTTCCAACTCAATTTAATAGTCATCCTACCCACAGTTCATGTAGGATGCAACCAAGGGTACAAAATCCAAGGATTAGTGCATAACTTTGGCGGGTACAAGTACCCTCATGAATTTGGGAATTTTAGCAAGAATGATGTCAAAGCCCAATTTGGGGCAAGTTTTAAAGGCCAAGTCAAGGTGAACATCAAGTGGGAATAAAAATAACATAATATGGTGAAAAAAATGAGTCAAAAAGGGCAATTTCGGCCTTAACCGACAACTCAGGTCGGTTAAGAAGAATTTCATTCATATTTGGCATATATTATCGGTTACAAAGACCTATGCGTGTATTCGACTAATTATATCGGATACAATAAGCCATATCCTTATCCGACATTTCATGCCGGATACATACAGAAAATGTGCAAATGGGTTTTTCAGCCCGAAATTTCAGAATAAAATGCCTAAAACACTGTGGATAATCCTTAGGCACCCCGAAAAGAACATAAAAATGTTCCAAAAATACAAAATAAAAAACAACAAATAAAAAATAAAAAAGGAATAAAATAAAATATTCTTTCAGGATTTAACCTAATTTTGAAACTCAAAGAGGGAATCAAGGTGTCATATTTTTTGATACCAATTCAATTCAAAACATGTTTCCATCAAGCTTTTGAACTTGAAAACTGAGAAAATTAAGCAACAAAAAAAAAAAACCTTTGGTTGGATTTTTTTTTTCCAATCAAAATCAAAAAAACTTGTGGGACATTTGGAAGCCCCAGAATATTCCAAAAACCTTTGTTTGGTCACGAGAACCATTCAAAATCAAAAAACTTGTGGGACATTTGGAAGCCCCAGAATATTCCAAAAACCTTTGTTTGGTCACGAGAACCAATCAAAATCAAAAAACTTATGGGACATTTGGAAACCCCAGAATATTCCAAAAAAAAAAACCTTTGTTTGGTCACAAGAACCAATCAAAATCAAAAACTTATGGGACATTTGGAAGCCCCAGAATATTCCAAAAAAAATAAATAAAAAACCTTTGTTTGGTCACGAGAACCAATCATAATCAAAAATTTATGAGACATTTGGAAGCCCCAGAATATTCCAAAAAAACTTTTGTTTGGTCACGAGAACCAATCAAACCAAAAATTTGTGGGACACTTGGAAGCCCTAAAATATTCCAAAAAACCTTTGGTTGGTCTTTTTCATACCAATAAATTGAATTTTCTGGGCTATTTGAAATCCTCTGAATTTCAAACATCAACCTATTTTGGGCCGTCTATAAGCCTCTGAATTATAGACACATATCCTTTGGGCCGTCTAAAAGCCTCTGAATTTTAGACACAACCTTTGTGGGCCATTTGAAAGCCTCTAAATTTTAAACATCAACCTATTTTGGGCCGTCTATAAGCCTCTGAATTATAGACACATATCCTTTGGGCCGTCTAAAAGCCTCTAAATTTTAGACACAACCTTTTTGGGCCATTTGAAAGCCTTTGAATTTCAAACATCAACCTATTTTGGGCCGTCTATAAGCCTTTGAATTATAAACATATATCCTTTGGGGCGTCTATAAGCCTTTGAATTATAGACATATATCCTTTAGGCCGTCTAAAAGCCTCTGAATTTTAGACACAACCTTTTTGGGCCATCTAAAAGCCTCTGAATTTTAGACACATATCCTTTGGGCCATCTAAAAGCCTCTGAATTTTAGACACAACCTTTTTTGGGCCATTTGAAAGCCTTTGAATTTCAAACATCAACCTATTTTGGGCCGTCTATAAGTCTCTGAATTATAGACACATATCCTTTGGGCCATCTAAAAGCCTCTGAATTTTAGACACAACCTTTTTGGGCCGTCTAAAAGCCTCTGAATTTTAGACAAATTATTTCTTTGGGCCGTCTATAAGCCTCTGAATTATAGACATATATCCTTTGGGCCATCTAAAAGCCTCTAAATCTTAGACAAATCATTTCTTTGGGCCGTCTAAAAGCCTCTGAATTTTAGACACAACTTTTTTGGGCCGTTTATAAGCATTTGAATTATAGACACGTATCCTTTGGGCCATCTAAAAGCCTCTGAATTTTAGACATTTCTCATTCTTTGGGACCTTTGGAAGCCCTAAGATATTCCAACAATCAAAAAACAAAAAAAATGGAAAAATATAGAAAAAAAAAACAAATAAATTCGGATTTGTGTTCACCTAACCCACTTATCTACATTTATAGGTGTGTGACTCAGATTAAATGGGAGGTGACATGTTTCTTTGCTTTTCCTTACCCAGGTACACTTACTTGCAATCATTGCTCTCGTGACCAGATCCAAAACTCGAGCAATGAATACTAAAGAGAATCAAGCTCAAGCCACCATTCCCGCTCAGGACTTTGCTCAGCTACAAGAGCAGGTGGCTGGACTAGCCAAGATGCTGGGAGACTTACTGGCAGCTCAGGCCCAGGCCCAAAACCAAGCCTCTACTTCCCATCAAACACCGCCACCTCAAGCCTACATTCCACCTCCCGCTCAACCCATGCCTGAGCCCATTTCTGAACCTGTCCCTGAACCTATCCTGATCAGGGAAAACACTGTGAAATTTGAAAAGGAGATGGAAAAGGAAAAAGCCAGGGAGGAGATGGAGAGGAAACTCCTGCATAAGATAGAGAGGATTCAGGAAGAACTTAAGGAGGTAAAATGGGGAAACAGTTATGGAGGTACCACCTTCTATGATCTGTGCATATACCCGGATGTATGCCTACCGGCAAAGTTCAAGTGCCCAGACTTTGATAAATATGATGGCATGGGTTGCCCAATAAGCCACTTGAAACTATACTGCGGGGCTTTGTGCCAGTTTGGTCGGGATGATGGCATAATAATCCAACTTTTCCAGAGGAGTTTGATAGGATCGGCTTTGAGGTGGTTTGCCACAGTTGATCATGAGAAGATTAGAGGATGGAAGGACATGGCAGACGCCTTCTTGGACCAATATAAATTCAATTCGGAGATCGTGCCAGATCGGTACGACATGATGAGGATGAGTAAGGGAAAGGAGGAATCTGTAAAGCAGTATGCTAAAATATGGAGAGAGGCTGCCTCCCAGGTCAAGCCGCCTATGTTGGTGCCTGAGATGATCTCAACTTTTGTAAGCACACTGAGCCAACCCTTCTATAATCATCTGGTGGGTCAGATTACCACCAATTTTGCAGCCTTAGTACAAGTGGCCGACCGGATTGAGGATGGGATCAGATCTGGCAAGATAATTGATTATTCCACCCTGGTCAATCAACAAGACTCCATTCATAACAAGGGAAATGGTAATGGAAAGAAAAAATCTGAAGAAAGGAGAGAAGCAGAAGTGAATATGGTGCAGCTTCCCAAGGGACCCTTTCAAGTCAATGCCCATCCAGTTCCTTTGCTACCTATCCAAATTAATGTCCCTTCTGCACAGCCTGTGAACGAGGAAATAGAAGTAAGGAAGAGAAGGGAGTTTTCAAAACTTCCTATGAGACCATCTGAACTTTTGCCTACCTTACTTCAAAAGGGTTATGTGACTTTGAGGTTACCAAATCCTCATGCAAGCAAGGGGAAGGGTTATGATCCATCTGCAATTTGTGAGTATCATATGAGCACTCCAGGGCATACCACAGATCATTGCTTGGCCCTAAAGCATGCAATTCAGGATTTGCTAGATAATAACTCTTTATCATTCAATTCAGTCACACCCACTCCTCCCACCAGCAACAACGGGGCAGGCAGCTCAAATGCAATAGGGGCAATTTTCTTTGGAGAAAAAAGATTTGACCTTTCTCAACTTATTGCTCCTATAGGGTCAACTGTCTGGGTTTATTTTGAAAGGGAAGAAGAACAAGAAAATATGATGGTTGGGGAAGAAAAAAAGAATGAAGAAGAAAAAGAGCCAAAAGAAGAAGAAATGGTGCAGATGACCATGACTACACTGCAAGAGCGATCAAGGGAAGGTGATGTAAAGATTGTTCTAGGGCAGAATATTCTACAAGAAGCCAGTACAAAAAATGGGGCAGAGTCGATTGAGAAAGAAGGATGGCAGAGAAAGAATGGGGGTGTTTTCAAAGAAAATAAACAGGCAAAGGTTGAATTCATTTTGCCACACATTGATTGGGCAATCATCCAAGTTCCAGATCAAGTAACATCACTTCTTCCAAGGGCTGAGCATGATGTCCTGAATATGAAGGCAATGGTTGATCAAAGAAAGGAATTCTTGCCTCAACCAGCAGAAGATGAAAATTTTTGCAAAAATGGAAAAAAAATCAACTTTTGTCTTTGAGAATAGGGGCAATTTTCTAATTCCCATGTTCTCTGAAAAGAAACCCCCATAAAAAGAATGCACATTTCCTGAGGACTCTAAGGAGCCTTGTTCTTAGGAAGTGATTTCAGTAAAGGCTCTTTCAAAAGCAAAAAAAAAAATTTTCCTTTAAGATTTTCGTAGGAAAAGAAAGATTTTTCCCCTTTAACATTTTTCTAAAAAAAAAAAAAACTTTCAACAAGATCCTGTTTTACTTATGAGTCACATCTCCTATTGAATTTCATTAAGTTGAATATGACTTCGACATTGGGCTCAATCTTGAGACCAAAATCGAAGAAAAAGACATTTTATATGAAAATTCAAATCCTTTTAAGTGTCATGAGAAGAATATTCTGCAAAATTATGAAGTGACCAATTTTATGGCCTTTGGAACCAGAGATGACCTCCAGTCTTCAACAGAAAGATAGAAGAAGATTTGAAGTTCCTTCATTAGAACACAGAATGGATCACACCACTTGCTGATTTGTTCAAAGGGAGGTTGATAATATTGTTTGAAGAAATTTTGGGGCTTTGTACTTGAAAATATGGGAGAAGATTTGAACTTTTCGTTGGAAATCGAATTGAGCATCATCTGATGGAAAGAATCCAAAGACATAAGATTGATCAAAAGGTGAAGAACTTGTTCATAACAGAGGTTCTATTTGAAGAGGCTTTTATCTTGATAGAGGTTGATTAAAAAAAAAAGAATAGAAAAAAAGGAAAGGAAAGTAGGAAAAATCCTGAGCCAGTCATGTAGTGCAACTCTACAAAGTCGGAAAATTCAAACTTTTCTTAAAATGATAAGAGGCCTTTCTTTCTTATATCCCCAAATTTTTTGAAATCCCTAGTTAGACCCTTTGAGCTTGATAAATTTTTCCAAGTAACCTAAACTGAGAATTGTAACCTCATATTGGGGCAAATTTATTAAGGCAAAAAAAAAAAAGGGAATGAAGGGGCATTATTGAAGTTCAAAAGGGATTTTGAAGATGTTTTATGAAGATGGGGCAAAGAAATAAAAAAAAAGAAAAAAAAGGAAGAAAGAAGAAAAAGAGATCATCAAATTATATCTTCAAAATTGTGAAGAGAAGAATGAGAAAAGAAGTTCAATATTGGGGAATGAGCTTCAAATGAAGAAATCAAAGTAGGGGAAGAACTTCATTACTGGGGGCAATTTTGTATTCATTCCAAAAAAAAAATGCCTTAAGAATTACAATTTCAGTTAACCCATTTGATCATATGGTATTTGAGCCTTTTATTCCTTTTCTTTCTAAACAAAAACCAAGCCTCCGTTTCGTCCCATTCATAAGTCCTCTTTGATTAAGAAATTTTGAATTAAGGCTGTTTTAACTACATAGTTGCTAGTGATGAAGGATTAAAAAAAAAACAGAAGAAAAAAACGAAGAAAATGTAGTGAAAACCCAGAAGGGCGCTACATGGCAAATAATCAGCTATCTACAAGAAGTAAATCGTTAGAGAGGAAAGTCCAGAATTGGCATAGATTCAGGTGAAGTCCTCATGTTGGTGGTTATTTTGAGATACAGTCACTTTTCAAGTGATTGAGGAAAATTCTCTTTTCAAGACTGAAGCAACATAATCAGAACTATGATATGAATCATCTATGAACAAGTTGATGGCCATCAAAATTGCCATTAGGAAATTATTGCTAAAGTTGAAGTCATAAATTCTCATATCATGAATACAATGGAGAAACAATTGCTCCTCAATTGGATGAAGGAAAATGTCTTTCTAGACTGGGGCAAAATAGTCAGATTGAAAGAGTCGTCATATCTGGAGCATCAATTGACAAGCCGATGGTCATGGGAATGATTCTAAAGGTTTTGAAGGCTTATTTTGATCTTTCTTCATTTTCTGAAATAATCTTCTCATTAGTAAACTTGATTTTAATTCTTTTGGACTATATGCTAATAAGTTGTTGGATCAGTTTTAAAAAAAAAATAAAATATATATATATATATATATATATAAACACAAAAAAGCAAAAATATATATTTTTTGCCTATGATGAGCATTTATGTCTTTTCATAAAAACATTGGTTTTGCAAGCATTAGAGAATTCTGAGGCCACTAGTATAAAACCTATTTTTGTATTTGCATTCCTTTATAAGGGTTTCTTTTTGCAAAGGTTAAAAAAAAGAAAAAAAAGAAGAAAGAGAAAAAGAAGAAAAAAAAAAGAAAAGAAAAAAAAGGGAAAAAAAGAGGATCATCTCTGCTGAGGGGCAAATACTACTTCAAGCAATCAAAACCGGGGCATGCTCAACGCCTTTCCCTCTGGGTTTTCATTGAAATAAATTACAGTATCTAGAAGAAGCAATCAGGCCTTAGTCTTCGGATTTGAAAAAAAAAAGCTTCGAAGCAGTTGCATGTTTTCTCCTTTAAACAAAGGTTTCCAATTCTGAAGAAGGATTTTACTGGAGCAGTAAAAAGGCATGAATGAGAGGTCATGGGTTGTAAGGGCATGAGATTAGATCAACAGATCATGATTTTCAAATCCATCAATCAAGAAGAGGCATTCACTTGGGCAGTTGAAAAGAATGAAGGCAGGCTATGGGCAGCAATGGCACATACATCCTTATTGAGAGAGCAAGAAGATGAAGAAGCAAAAGCAAGTTGCAGAATATTCAAGCACAGGTTTGGGCATCAAATGGCACCCAGGTAAATCAAATAAGAAAATCAATCAAGAAAATTCAATAAAATATTTCCTTCCTTATTGTTGAAAAACATCAAAAGCAATTGAGTTTGCAGAGGTCAATTTTAAATCTATATTCTTTTCAAAATTTGCTTGTCTCAGATTTCTTTTCATAGCCACAAGAGCTCAAAGAAATCTGAGATAAGGAAGAGACGCCACCCCCGTCAGGCTATAAACAGTAAGGGTTTCATTGGCTATCTTCAAATCCATGTTTTTTATCACTCATTTGTTTGATCAAAGCAAGTTCAATTAATGAGGTGTCTTTCAAACATGCAATTTTGAGTTGTGTCTATTCTTTGTTGTTCATTGTGCTACAACTCTAGCAAAGAGGGGCAGTTGTAGACACCCCAAAATTGCATGATTTTTGATAAATCTTGAAGGAGAGGAATATATTATTGGAATTTTCAATTCTTTGCATTGTGTTTGAGAACGAAAAAAATGTGTGCTACAAAATCTGCTATTTTCACAAAAAAACCCTATTTTGGCTTAAAATCCATTTCACAGCCACGAGAGCTCAGTGGAATTTGGGACAACTTGGGGGAAATGTGCTGGTCAAAAGGAAAATATTCACTCAATTTTTACCTTGGTCTGATAAAAAAATCAGTTTTCAAAAAAATCTTATTTTTGGGCTTGAAATCCACTTTATAGCCACGAGAGCTCAATGGAATTTAAGACCTCTTGGAGAAATGCCCCCCCTAAAGTTAGGGCTTTTTGGCAAATCTTCACCCAAAAATTATATTACAAAATTGAATTGAACCAAGCATATCATGGTTAAAGGAGTGCAATTTGGGCTTGTCTAATCTTTGCAACTCATTGCTTCGCAACTCCCGCAAAGAGGGGCAGTTGTAGACACCCCAAATTGCACAGTAAAAATGGTCAATAATTAGCAAAAATCATTATCTCCTTTGAAGCCAGCACAGAATTTGAGAAAACAAGCTTTTTCCTTGTATCCGACAACTCAGGTCGGATACAAGCACTCTTCTTCATATCCGACATAAGTTGTCGGATACAAGCAGCCTTTAGTGTATCCGGCATCATATGCCGGATACATTAAGGCTCTAGTGTATCCGACCTGGTATGTCGGATACATTAGTTTTGCTCAAAATTAGGGTTTTCCGAGGGTTTTCACCTTTTACCATCATATCCCTCATTAAATGAGTGGAAATCTTGGAAATAGCCTTAGGGTTAAGGTTGGTGGGCTATAGACATTATGTTGTGTCTACCATCCCACCAACCCTAACCCTAGCCTTTGCCTATAAATAGGAGGCTCCTCTTTAAGCAAATGGCCAACAGCTCTTCTCAAGAACTTTTGCCAAGAAGAACTCCGAGTGAAGAGGGAAACCGCTGCGGAACTGCTTCCAGAACCCAGGTAAGCCTCAAACCTATCTTTAATTTTCTGTTTTTACATTCTAGATCTAGATCTCTTCTTCTACCTTTCTGTAGAATAAGGCCTTGATGTGTGTATGAAAACCCTTCCTCGGCTCAAAGTAACTCAAGACTCCCCCTAGCCGTAAAACGTGAAGGCGGGATCTAGGAGAAACGAGACTAGGGATTGATCCTAGTGCTAAAACCTTTATTTGAATAAGCCTTTTGAATCTGTGAAGACCATTCTTTATTCAAAGTACCCCAAGATTATCTTGAAGAACCGTGTTTAACGGGGAGAGAGAACTAAGGGAAACGATAATGGAACGAAACCCTAGGTTGTTCTAGAACCCTCTTTTTTATTGATCTAAATGCATGCTATAAGCTTTGTGATTCTATGAAAACCCTTTCATATTCAAAGTACCCCAAGATTATCTTGAAGAACCGTGTTTAACGGGGAGAGAGAACTAAGGGAAACGATAATGGAACGGAACCCTAGGTTGTTCTAGAACCCTCTTTTTTATTGATCTAAATGCATGCTATAAGCCTTGTGATTCTATGAAAACCCTTTCATATTCAAAGTACCCCAAGATTATCTTGAAGAACCGTGTTTAACGGGGAGAGAGAACTAAGGGAAACGATAATGGAAAGGAACCCTAGGTTGTTTTTAGAACCCTATTTTGATTGATATGAATGCATGCTATCTTTTCTATGTTGCTGGAATGATTTTTACACTTACACATACATAGCACGTGATTTTGGTGGGATAGGCTCGTATTTCGGATTTATTGCATTTATTGTGATAAATCTGAAATAAATAGCCCCAAGCAATTCTGGAATGTCTTTGAATGATTTTCAAGTGATTTTGATCTATCTTGCATGGATCACACACCTCTTGTCACTATTTTGAATTGATTTTCTCCAAAAAATGGCTTAACTTGAGAGCAACTGTACCCCAAATTCGGACACTCATAACTTCATCGTCCGGATGAATTTTGGAGTTATTCCAGAACCGTGAGAAAGGTGAGGCTGTCTAGCTTATGCCTACCAAATTTCATTAAATTTTATCAAGCGGATTTTTGACACCTCTCTGTCGAAGTTGATAGGTCAGTTCTGATCTGAATACAGAACTTGTCACTTCGATTGAGCGCCATGTGTTCGTTTTAAGTCCGATTTGAGTGATTCTTATTTCTGAGTTTTCCTATGTAAGTCTAGTTTTAAATCCAGTTGGTTTCATAATTGTTTTACTCCATTTGTGTCGTGAGCAACAGATGTACTCAGAGCTGTTCAACAGCACTTTTCTGGGTAAATCTGTGATCTTTGGGGCCTGTTCGGGAGATCACCCAAGGCACCTCCGAATGAATATTTGTATGAGGCTAGTTTCATTCAAAAGATGGTCATATAGACTTCACTCATACCAAATTTCATGGATTTATATGGAGCCGATTTTTCTAAATGATTTTCCAAAGTTGCCCACTTATCACTTTTAATTATCTCCAGCAGCAATTTAAAAGGAGGCATAACTCCTAGGATTTCAACCGGATTCAATTGAAATTTTTCATGAGTCTCTTATTTACCATAATCTTTCAAATGGATTTGGTTTGAGTCAATTTAAAATTGGATTTGAATGATTTCAAGACAAATGGATCTTGCTTTTATCGAATTTTCCGGATTTAACTCAACTTGGTTTTGTGCAACTTTTGCTTTGATTTCCATCTTTTGGTGATAGTCCAGAAGTGATATTGACATAATAGAAGATCTGGAATTCATTTGGATTTTCATGTGAAGATATCATACATTTGTCCTTTTCAAGGTTTGTAATGATTTTTAGCAAGCTTTCTTATTTTTTTAGCATGAACAACACTTGGCAACCACCTTGTGTGGGTGAATGGGGGTGCCTAACACCTTCCCCCATTCATAATCTAATCCCCTTACCCATCTCTTGATTTGATTTTCAAGTAGAGTTATTTTTACTCTAGAATTTGCCTTTTAGCTCTTTTTGATTATTTTTGAATCTTTTGGTGTCCATTCACACCTCAAAAATCTGAATGGTGGCTACTCTCCCATTTTACGTTGAGCCCGTGTGTTGACGGAGGGGAAATCATCTCCCGGGGATTTTTCCCATGTCTCACAGTCTCTCAAGGTTCGCTGACCGTGGCGCAGTATGAGGCTCGGTTGGCAGTTCTTTCTCGATTTGCGCACCACATCATATACGATGAGCAGAGGCGCACTCAGCATTTCGAGAGAGGGTTGAGGGCCGATATCAGGCGCATGGTCTCAGTGTTGATGTGCACTGAGTATTCTGATCTGGTTGGGAGAGCATTGCGGGTTGAAAGAGAGATTTGAGACTCGGGAGCTGAGCAGAGCAGAGGGAGAGTGCAGCCTAGTGTTCCAGAGCCACGGAGGATTCCAGACAGGGACAAAAGGCCAAGGATTGATACCGGAGGTTTTGGGTCTTATGGAGAGGGAGCTGAATATGAGACAAAGGAGATGGATGGACCTCCTAAAGGATTATGATTTCACTCTTCATTACCACCCTAGTAAGGAAAATGTGGTGGCAGATGCTTTGAGTCGTAGGGGTGTTTCTCAGGAGGGGGTGGCCACATTAGCTACTTTTATGACTAGCCAGTGCACTCTAGTTGATACAGTGGTAGACTGGCCAGGAGAGTTTAGCACCCACGGTCATGGTTTGATTTTGTCACGAGTCCAGGTGGAGCCTGAGTTGATACAGAAGATTCGTAACAGGCAGTTGACTGATACAGATTTGACACGTACCAGGGAGTTAGTATCGAAGGGTGATGAGACCGCTAGAGAGTTTGAGATCAGGGATGGACTACTGAAATTTAAGGGTCGTATTTGTGTTCCGAATGACGATGAGATCAGAGGAGTGATACTTGATGAGAGTCACAGGTCTAGATATGCGGTTCACCCGGGTGGCACCAAGATGTATCGAAACTTGAAGGGGGTATATTGGTGGTCAGGTATGAAGAAAGACATTGCCGAATTTGTAGCTAAATGTCTCACATGTCAGCAAGTAAAAGCAGAACATCGGAGACCTCCAGGGTTGATGAGACCGTTACCAGTGCCTGAGTGGAAATGGGAGCATATCATGATGGATTTTGTGAATGGGCTACCGCCTACAGCCAAGAATCACAATGGTGTATGGGTAATTGTTGATAGGCTGACCAAATCAGCTCACTTCTTGCCTTATTCGACTACCCAGAATCTAGCGTCATTGGTTGAGCTATACACACGGGAGATAGTCAGGTTGCATGGGATCCCAGTGTCTATTGTGTCGGATAGGGATTCCCGTTTCACATCTCATTTTTGGTAGTGCTTTCAGGAAGCCATGGGTACCAAGTTGAGTTTCAGTATCATTTTCCATCCGCAGACTGATGGTCAGTCCGAGAGGACTATCCAGACCTTGGAGGACATGTTGAGGTGTTGTGTTTTGGATTGGGGTGGCAGCAGGAGCAAGTATTTGCATCTGGTAGAGTTTGCCTACAATAATAGCTACCAAGCTAGCATCCAAATGGCACCGTATGAGGCTTTATATGGTAGGGTGTGCAGATCACCAGTATGTTGGGTGGAGATTGGGGAGAAACAGTATTTTGGGCCAGAAATTATTCAAGACAGTATGGAAAAGGTAAAACTTATCAAGCAGCGGATATTGACTGCACAGAGTCATCAGAAGAGTTATGCAGATACTAGACGACGGGAGCTGAGATTTGAAGTGGGAGATATGGTCTTTTTAAAGATTTCCCCATCCAAGGGCATTAGGAGATTTGGGAAGAAAGGGAAATTATCACCTAGGTTCATTGGTCCATATGAGATAGTGAAGGAGATTAACCCAGCAGCATATTGTTTGGCTTTACCGGGCCACTTGGAAGGGGTACATGACGTATTTCACATCTCTATGCTATGTAAGTATATCTCTGATCCCAGTCATGTGATAGACTCCGAACCCTTGGTGATTCGGGAGGATTTGACGTATGAAGAGAATCCAGTACAGATTTTGGATCGACGTGAGCAGATCCTTCACACCAAAGTGATACCCTTGGTAAAATTGTTGTGGCAAAACCATTCCATTGAAGAATGCACTTGGGAAGGCGAAGAAGAGATGAGAAAGAAGTATCCAGAGTTATTCGTTTCCTCTTGAGGTAAATTTTGACGAAATTTTTGTAGGGGGGAAGAATGTAGAAACCCGACATTTTTCTCTCTAAGAATTATTTTTGTTATTAATTGTGTGGAGAAATAAAGTTAAAGAGCTTTGTATATACGTAGGAGTTTCGGTGGGCGAGCACACACCAGATCAGAGGTTTTTAAAAACTCGTTGAGCGGCAAAGTGTATACAAGGTAAGTATAAATACCTAGTGTATTTAGACTCGTAGGGTTTCTTTTCGTTTGCGCACACATTGTGTTGAAGGCGATTGCGGCTATTGATATAGGGTTCTGGGAGAGAAGAATAAATCTGGGTTTTCTTGCCGATCGAGGTGTTCCGTATTGAGGGTATTCGGATAAACTCTCGCGACCGAAGGAGTTGAGCAGAGATCAACTGTTGGTGTTGGTCTTGGTCGCGGTTTGCTCTACGAGGGTTGCTGTTGCAAAGACTTGGTAGTGTATAAGGTGAGTAGCATCGTTTTAAAACTGGATTTCGTATTGTTTCGTGAGTTTAATTTGAATGCATATGTTTTATGGAATGAGATAGTCATGTTTTCTGGAAGGAGATAGTCCGAGTGTGGGTTTTCTTTAGGACTGAATGAGACGAATAAAAATGTGTCTAAATTAATTTCAAAAGTGTTTTAAAGGTCTTCTGGGGATATTAGGAGACTAAAAAAAATTGTTACAGAGAGAAAAAGTTCAGCCAGTGGTGTAGATCTGGAAATAACAGAGAGTCGGAAATCCATGGTAGTATCCGCCGAGTTGGTGCTATCTGGCGCCAACTGCAATTAGTCGGTACAAGGGACTTTGTCCCTTATCCGCCGAGCTCACAATCTGCGTGCGCTTAGCTCGTGTGGACTGATTTCTTTCCGCTCATCTCACGCGAGTCTCGCGCCTATCGCGCGCTCAGCTCGCGCCTAGTAATATTGAAGTAAGCGCGAACGATATTTGTTATGAGATTTCTTACCGCCGACCTCGCGCCTAGCGCTTGAGGTCAGCGCAAGCCCCGATCTTTTGCTGAAAGGTGAGAATTGATAAAAACCAGTTACAGTGGACACCTTGAGGGTTTAAGCACTTACTTATTGACTAGTTAAGATGTTAGAAATCCTATATTCAATTCAAACCAAACTGGAGACTATTGAATCACATTCTGAACATTATTGCAAACTATTCGAAAGGAGAGTTTAAGAAATTTAGGTAGTTTGTGCTATTCATGATCCTATAAGTAAATGAGCCAGTTTGGGCATATATTTTATCTATTTCCCATTTTTGAAATTGTATAAGTCGGTTTTGTTCAATATCCAATGCCTGAAAAGTATTGAATGGTTTTGTGTGAGTAAGAGAAATTTTATTGTATGAGAGTGTTGTTGTGAGGTTGGGAACCTTTAAATTGTGTGAGTTGATGTTCTGGTTGGAACAACTTGTGAATGAGTGTATTGAGATACACAGGTTTGAAATCAATGTGAGTTTACTATATGCGGAGTTTATATGGTTATTAATCGGTTTTGGGTTTAGCTTCCCTTGGATCCTTGTTAAGTTTAGTAATGTGATGGTATTTGTTTATTGGTATAATTACATGGCCTTGTATGTTGCCACGACCAGTGTAGAGCAGCCAGATACCCTGAGTAGGCCTGGTTGTCAGTGCTGATACCCGAAGTAGGCCGGCATTGGATGACGATACCCTGAGTAGGCCGTCATTCAGAGTGTCCGATACCCTGAGTAGGCCGGAACTGTGTTGTAGACACCTAAAAATTGCACGATTTTTAATAAATCTTGAAGGAGAGAAATATTTTATTGAATTTTCAATTCTTAGCATTGGGTTTGAGATCCTTAAACCGTTTGAATCCAAAGCCGCAAAGGAAAAGGCCCGAATTCAATCTTTTATGCAAAGTCAAACTTTTTCGGGTTGAATTTTGTTGACTTTTGACCCCAGAAAATGAAATATTTTTTAAAGCAAGATTTGAAGATAATTTTTCCCGGTAATCAGGTTTTTAGCAATGTTATTGCATAAATGAATTTTTTGAGATTTTTAATCTTGACGAATACCTTGGTATTAACATGTTGAATCTTTTTACCGGACCTGAAAAATCGGAATTTAGCCTGGAACTGGAAAGTTGACTTTTTATTCACTTGGAATTTGGGTCTGGAAATATTTTTAATGGATTCAAATGGGGGGGTGTTTGCTTATTTACATGTAATATCTTAAGTAAATGGAGATTAAAAAATACGAGGACATTTACTTAAACAATATTACATGTAAATAAGCCTGGCCTGTGCAGCTAAGGCTCAAAACCAACCAAAAGTGTGCTGACCGTGGTATATGTGCGGTTTTTGAGAATTTGGTCTGAACTGCACTGCATGTACGGTTGCAATCGCATACACAGCACGGTTGATGTTCATGCTTGTTGCGTGAGCTGCCACGTGGCTTCCGGAAGCTTCGGCCGTTGAGACACGTCGACAGCAATCATAGCGAGCGTAACTGAATTGAACCGTCCTATATGTGCGGTTCAGATGAATTTGCATAGAAACCGCACATATAGGGCGGTTGTGTAGAAACCGCACTGAGTATACGGTTTTGGCTGTTTCGGGGATTTGCGAAATGGCTCGATCCCTGAGCCTTATTTACGCATATTACCTCTCTCTTAGGGACTTGAACTCCCTATTTCACCCTCCGAAACTTGCTGAATTACTCCAATTCAAGCCTTGGAGGAGAATTGGAATAATCTAGAAGGCCTTTTTGGCCTACCCTTGGGACTCTTCTACCCTTGACTTGGCCTATAAATAGAGGGGTCCTCCTCTTGCAAATGGCTGACATTTTGAAGCTTAGAAGCTCTGCAAGAAGAAGGAGAAACCCTGTTGAATTGCTGCCTCAACTGTTCAAGCTACTAAGGTAAAGTTCATTTGAGTTTATTGCTTCCTCTTTATATTCTAGCAATCTCTCATCTTCTACCTTTCTGTAGTGTAAGGCCTTTGTGTTGTTTTGTAGCCCCAAACCCCTTCTAAAGTACCTGGGAATCCTCTCTAGCCGTAAAACGTGAAGAGAGAGCCTGGGGAAAAGGAAGGTGGAATGGATCCTCTACGTTTAGAACCCATAAATGATGAAAAGCATGCTATATGGTTATTTTGAACCCTTGAATGCTTCTCTGATTTATTTTGTATTAGGAGAAGATGTGAATCCATGCTCTCAATAGCAATGGATTCCAACCTTCTCATAGAAATGTGATTTTCCACATCTTCACACCCACTTTTCACTGTTTTTGCAAAGATAGGCTAGATCTTGGATTTCCGTGTTAAATATGGAAAATCTGAGATCATTGGCCTTAGAATGAGTTTTTAGAACTTCATGAGAAGGTTTTTTGTTGATTTTTGAGGTTTTGGTCGAATCCACATGCACTGGTTTCCATGTTTCCTCTTCAAAAATTTCAAAACAGGGCGGATCTGTAGCCTGTCTTGGAATGCTTATACTTCATCCTCCGGATGAATTTTTGAGTGATTCCAAAGACAGGTGATAGATGGGAAAGCCTACTTAATATCTGGAAATTTTCGTCCACTTCCATTTAGCCAAATTTTGACACCATCTCTTCAAAGTTTGTAAGACAGTTCAGCCCAGATTGCTGAACTTGCCGCTTTGAGGGTGCACTATTTGCTCAGTTTTAATCCGTTTCCTATGATTCCAGTTTCTGAGTTTTCTTTGAGAAGTCTATTTTCATTTCCAATTGGTTTCAACAGATTTTGACCTGTTTTGTGCCTTGGGTGCTCAATTGACTCAGAGGTGCTCGCTGGCATAGTCCAGAGCTCATCTGTGGTCTTTTAGGCCTGTTCAAGAGATCACACAAGTCACATCCGGATAGAGATTGGTGTGAGGTTTTTTTCTTTGGAAAGATGGCACTACATACTTCCTCCATACCAAATTTTATGGATTTTTATTGAGCCAAACTCCACGAATAGAGCTTTGAAAATGCCTACTAAACGCTTTTTCTGAGTTATAACAGCAAATTTCATATGTGGATTTCTCTTTTGTTTTGAATCGGATTGAGCTGAATTTTCTACTGTATATTCTAATATGTATCAGTTTTCAAATGGCTTTGGTTTCATTTGATTTGGATTTAAATTGAATGAGTTATGGTTTATCAAAGTTTTCAAGCTCCTTTGACCTAATTTCTCCAGATTTGCCTTAGCTGGATTTTCTTCATTTTTACCTTGATTTCACTTCACTCATGAAGTTCTAGAAGTGATGGATCCATGAAGAGAGCCTAAGTTCATTAGACTTCTCATGTGGAAGGGTCACACACATTGTGCTTGTTAAGCACCTCTTAGTTCATTTTACTAAAAAATGATTTAAAGTATGAGCAAGCATATGGTAACCGTCTTAGACGGATGAGTGGGGGTGCCTAACACCTTCCCCCGCTCATAAATAATTCCCCGTACCCAATCTCTGGATTTTTCCTTGTATTAGAGCTACTTAGGCTTTATTTGTCATCTATGAACCCTTTGGTGTCCATTCACACCCTAAAATGGATGGTGGCGACTCTTAACATTTTATCGATCCCCGCGTGACGATAATCGGAAGTCATCCGAGATGACGAATCCATGTCTCACATGTGTACATGAAGGTGTGGAGTATCTACTTGGCATGTAAATTAATCAATTTAACAATATGCATGACATTGACCTTTCGTGGTGTTATTGGAAAAATCTGGTTGTTTAATTGTTGGTTATTTATCGAAGCATGTTTATAACTATATTAAACTATTTCTGCATCATGTGCTACTCACTGAGATATTCGTATCTCATCCCTCGTTGTTGTTTTGTTTTTCAGATCTTCATTGTGAGGCGCCTACTGGGGTAGATCCGACTGACACCTATAGGGAGGAGGATTATTACTACAATCCTTAGACTAGTAGGTTATTTTAGATTTAAACTCTGTTTCAATTGATTTTCTGGGGAATGTAATAAGGTAGTAAATTGAAACCATTTGATTCTACTTGAAGATTCCATAGACTTCTTAGATAGGAAATTTTGATTGTGCACTCTGATATGGTATAAATTGTGTGATTATCCAGCGATCACTTTTATTTGGATCATTACCTAACCCTCTGTGAGACGTGTTATATCTTTAATGAACAACACGGATTCGGGGCGTTACACCCTCCAATTAGTTTAAGTGTACCTAAAGTACCTTCAAAATATACCAAAGGTACCTTTCAGGTGTACTTAAATTATCCCTTAAGAATACCTAAAGTAACTCTTAAGAATACTCAAGGTACATCTCAAGTGTACCCAAAGTACACTCAAGTATTACCCAAAGTACCACCAAAGTATACCTAAAGTACACCCATGTATAACCCAAGGCACCACCCAAGTACACCTAAAATACCCCCAAAGAATACCTAAGGTACCCCACTTGAATACCAAAGGTACCCCATTGTTTTACCTAAAGTACCCCACTGTTTTACCTAAGGTACACCCCCTTATATAGCTAAAGTACCCCCTCTTGTATAATTAAAGTACCTCTCTTATATAAATAAGGTACATCCCTTCTATAACTAAGGTACCTCCTCTTATATAACTAAGGTACCCCCCCCCCCAGCATCTTTAAAGTATAACCCTTGAAATAGCTAAGGTAAACCCCTTGAAACACTAAGGTACCCCCACTTAACACTAAGGTAACCCCTTGGTATGCCTTAGGTATACCCTAAAGGTTTTAGTTGAATAAAAGCTTTGTTTAGGGGCAGATTTGAAAGACCAACAGTTAGGCATATAAAAAGATGCCTGTAAAATCCCGAATTTTAATAAAATTAAAATTTGGATTTTAGGCTTGATTAATTTATTTAATTGATTAAAAATTTCAAAAAAGGGGATCAGTGTATCGAGTTTGGATTGCTGGTCGAACCGGATGGGGTAATTACGTTTAAATAGGTAAGAACATTATTGGAATTTTCGATGGCTGGGTTATGAAGGTTCAGTGGTGTGGCAAGCTTGGAATCAAGTGGAAATAGATGGTGTATGTGTAGGAAAATCTCTGGAGTGCCAAGTATAGAATCAGACTTTAAACACATGTCTGGCGGCAATTATAAATAGGAAGAAAATTTCAGTTGTGTGGTTATTTTGTTGGTTGCTCAAGAGATCCGGAATTCAGAGAGAAGAAGAGAAGCTAGGGTTTTGTGGAGGCAAATCTGGAGATTTCAGTGGGATCAGGGAGAATTCTAGTTGATCATCTCATCTCTGTTTGAAGTAGAGATAAGGGCACCTGCGGCAGCACTCCAATCAATCCAGAAGCTGTGTTTCCAGTCAATTTCGAGGTGATTCAGATTTGTTGGAGTATGTTGGTAGGGAATTAAAGTTATTTCGTGCAAATTCCATTGCTATTTCAGATCAGATCTCAGATCTGGAATATTCTAATTGAATTGAGATAAATGGCAGAATCAGGAGTTGGCAGATAATTTAACTTTGGTTTGCTGCAATCGTGCTTGAGGAATTTAGAGAATTGAGCAGTATTCTGTCCACAATCAAGTAAGTAGCATCTCTGAATTTTGTCTTTGTTTGAGTTAAATTGAAGAGGTGAGTCGAATCATACATTTGAATGTGCTGAAAACCTGTTTGGATTGAGATTGGCGTCTAAATCTATGGAAAGATGATTCATGCTCTAATTAAATTCAAATATACATCAGATGGTTGTTTAAAAGATTAGAAGTATGTTAGAAGTGGATTGAACAAGAAAGAAATGGACAGTCATGGTTAAATTTGAACTGCCACACTCCTCTTATTTCATTTTGTCAGGGCACCCATGGCTGCTGAGTGGCGGCAGCCTTTCCCAGGGTTGGCGCCAGCAAACATTTCACAGCCAAGTGTGGCTGCCCTAACTGAAGTCATACCTATTGTTAAAATGATTAAAGCTTGAACTAGGAGTTTTTAGTAGATGATTAGCAATAGGTTGATGTAATTGTAAGCTAAGGAATTCGTATCAATAAATTATGGAAGAGTTATATTGTGGATTAAGAATCTATTTGTTAAAAATTCTGTTTGGAAGGATAAAGGGCTGCTGATTCAACATAGAATGTTTTCATGTGTTGATTAAAGACCCAAATGTGTATAAATTAGCTGGTTACATTATTATGTTTGTTAGAAGTGGAGTGAGATAAGAAAATCAGATCAGAATATAAATACAATTCATATTTACATTTGTTTTTGCTGAAATTTCTGTTAGAAAACTCTCATGAATGGCTAATGTTTTGGTTGTTGTTTTTGTGACTTAATTAAATCCAAGTGAAGGTAAAATTACTGTTTAGAGGGTTAGGATTTTATTGGAAGTGGTTTGATTGCACAACATTAGATTAGTTTTGGCTTAAATTCATCATCCGCACTTGAAGTTGTGAAAAGTGAGTTGGCGCCAACGTCTGCCAAGTGCTGCTGACCTCAATGCCAGTTATAAATTAGAGGGTGGGCTGGCTGGTGCCAACCTCTTCGGGTCAGCTCCGGGTCAGCACCAGCTCAATACCAGCCTATTTTTTTTTAACTCTTATGAAACTTCTATTAAAATCTACTTTGGGAGCTGTTTTGGGGGAATTAATTAGTGGTAATCTAGGGGCTTTGAAGGAGTAAAGAGATGCTAAATTGGGATTATATTTGGGGTTTTCAATTAAAGGAATTGGAACAAGAGTATTATGTAATAGTTTGTAGCATTCTTAGAGTATTGTGAATGTGGGGTGTTCATTATAGGAATTTTGTGAAGGAGCAGATTACATCTGGAATTAACTTGAGATTGACTGAGGGGAATTGGAGCAATAAATTAGATGCTGAAATGGTGGTATAAATGAAGTGTTATCCTAATTAAACTGGTGAAATGGTGGTATAAATGAGCAAATTATATATATATATGTTTTAGTGCATTGGAATTTATAAGTAGAGGTTATGTAAATGTCCTTGTAGGTTCATATCGAATCTGAGATTGTTTGGAGCCATATTATAGCTAAATTGTTGTAGTTAAGTTAACTTAAAGGTGGAAATCTGCAGGTTTTACATAAGTTAGAGGTGTTAATGGAAAGCATTAAGAGATCATGTATAGGTATTTCTATAGCATTAGATAATTAAGGTAAAGCTTATATAAACTTTTCTTTAAGAGATTTCATATCTGAAAATAAGTTGGAGTCATATAAGTAGATAATTGTAGAAACTTAGTAGTGGAAAATTTATGAGTTGCTTTTAAATGAATTGGGAGTACTAAAGGGAGACATTAAGGACTTATGTTAATTAAAAGTGAACTAAGATTAATTTTCATAAAAATTAAGGATAATTATACTAGTAGAAATCTGCTATTTAAGATTAACATGAGTAAAACCAATCTGGATTTATTTAGAGGATTGAATTCTGATTTTTGCATTCGGAGTTATCGGTTGTGTTGAGAACTACACTTTTACATAAATTTGACTTTTAAAAGGGAGTTAATGGGAAGTCTATTTTGAGAAATTGAAGGGACTATAAGGCAATACATGTAAGACGTATTATTTAAGCTAAATTGTGTCTATAATTTTCTGATCTTTCGTATACAGTTGAATCTTGATTATTAGTATTAGATTTCCTCGCAGATTAGGCGAATTGTTATGATTATATAATTTTTACATTGCACCAGTTTTAAGTGGATTCTACCGAAAGAGGATTTTAAACTGATTATGAATGATGGGTTTTCTGGTTTAGAATTGGTTTTCCTCCATGTACTTGGAGAGACAGATTGTGATGCTCATGCACTTGGGTAGTTGTGATACCTCCATGTACTCGAGGATGCCCCATGTACTTGGGATGTTGATGCCTCTGTGTACTCAGAGATTGTGAGACATGGAAATGTTACCTAAGATGACTTCCGATATCGTCACGCGGGGATCGATAAAAATAAAAAGTCACCACCATCCAAGTTAAGGTGTGAATGGACACCAAAGGGGTCATAAATGCCAAATAGAGTCAAAGTAGCTCTAATACAAGGAAAAATCCAGAGATCAAGTAAGGGGAATTAGTTATGGGCAGGGGAAGGTGTTAGGCACCCCCACTCATCCGTCTAAGACGGTTGCCACATGCTTGCTCATGCTAGGGATTACTTGCTAATGAAATAAACAAGGAAGTGCTTGAAAGTAAGCAAAAACTTGTGTAACTATTCCATATGAGTAGTCCAATAAATTTGGACTCTCCTCATGGATATATCACTTTAGAACTTCATGAGTAAAGGAAAATCCAAGTAAAATTTGAAGAAAAACCAAGTCAAGGCAAATCTGGAAAAATCAGATTATAAGGACTTGAAAGATTCGATTAACCACAAATCACTCAATTTAAATTCAAATCAAATGAAACTAAAGCCATTTGAAATCTGGTATGATGTAGAGTATACAGTAAAAAATTCAGCTCAATCCGATTTAAAATAAGAGAGAAACACTATATGGAAATCTGCTGTTGTAACTCGGAAAAAGCGGCGAGTAAGCATTTTCAAAACCCTATTCGTGGAGTTTGGCTCCATATAAATTCATGACAATTTGCATGGATGAAGTATGTGGTGCCATCTTTCAAATGAAATAAGCCTCACACAAAACTCCATCCAGGTGTGACTTGTGTGACCTCTCGAACATGCCTAGAGGATTACAGATTAACCCAGAACTCTGCGACAGAGCAACTCTAAGTCAATCGAGCACACAAGCCACAAATCAAAACCAAATCTCTTGTAAACACTTGGATTCGAAAATAGACTTCTCAAGGAAAACACAGAGATTAAAATCACTTGACACGGATTAAAAATGAGCAAATGGTGCTCAATAAAAGTGGCAAATTCAGCAATCTGGACTGAACTAACCTGCCGACTTTGAAGAGATGGTATAAAAAATTGGCTCTATAAAAATTGATGAAAATTTCCAGATATAAACTAGACATGCTCATCTATCACATGTCTTTGGAATCACTCAAAAATTCATCCGGAGGATAAAGTTATAAGCATTCTAAGACAGGCAACAGATGCTGCCCTGTTTTGAAGATTTTTTAATAAAAGGTGAAAACCAGTGCATGTGGATTCGACCAAAACAATCTTGAAATCAGGAAAAATAACTCATGAAGTTCTAAAAAGTTCATTCTAAGCCCTGGAATCTCAGATTTTCCACATTGAGCATGGAAAATCCAAGATCTAACCTATTCTTGCAAAAACAGTGAAAAGTGTGTGTGAGATGTTGAAAACCACATATCTAGGAGAAGATTGGAATCCACTGCTATTGAAAGCATGGATTCTTGTATCTTATCCAAATACAAATACAAAATAGATCAGAGAAGCAACTATAGGTACAAAAATAACCAACACGCTCTTCATCATATGTAGGTTCTAAGTTTAGAGGATCCATCCCATCTTCCTTTTCCCAAGGCTCTCTCTTCACGTTTTACGGCTAAAAAGGATTCCCAGGTACTTTGGAAGAGGTTTGGGGCTACAAAATACCACCCAAGGCCTTACACTACATAAAGGTGGAAGTTGGGAGTTGGAAATGTAAAGAAGCTGGAAATGAAATAGAGCTTTACCTTTGATGACTTGAGCACTTGAGGCAGCAATCCAGCAGAGTTTTCCCTCTCCTTGCAGAGTTTCCAAGCTTCAAATTGTCAGTCATTTGCAAGAGGAGGACCCCCTATTTATAGGCACAACCAAGGGCATTAAAGTCCCAAGGGTATGCCCCAAAATCCCTCTAGATTGTTCCAATTCAAGTTAAAGCCTTGAATTGTTGTAAATCTAGAAGTTTTGGAGGGTAAAATAGGGAGTTCAAGTCCTTGAGAGACAGGTAATATGCGTAAATAAGGCTCAGAGATCGAGCATTTTCGCAAATGCACGAAACAAGCAAAACCGCATACACAGTGCGGTTTGGTCTAAACTGCCCAATGTATGCGGTTGCAGAACAAAACCTCAGAAACCGCATGTACAGAGCGGTTTGAATTCAGTTATGCTTTAAATGATTGCTGCCAACGTGGCCTAATGGCATAAGCTTCTAGAAGCCATGTGGCAACCCATGAGAGAAGCGTGATCATCAACCGTACTGTGTGTGCGGTCGCAACCGCACACACAGGCGGTTGAGACCAAAATAACAAAAACCACACATATACTGCGGTCAGCACATTTTTGGTTGGTTTTGAATCTTGTCTGCAAAGGCAAGGCTTATTTACATGTAATATCGTTTAAGTAAATGTCTTCGTATTTTTTAATCTCCATTTACTTAAGATATTACATGTAAATAAGCAAACACCCCCCCCCCCCAATTTGAATCCATTAAAAATAGTTTCAGACCCAAATTCCAAGTGAATAAAAAGTCAACTTTCTAGTTCCTGGCCAAATTCCGGCTTTTCAGGTTCGGTAAAAAGATTCAACATGTCAATACCAAGGTATTCGTCAAGATTTAAAATCTCAAAAAATTCATTTATGCAATAACATTGCTAAAAACCTAATTACCGGGAAAAATTATCTTCAAATCTTTGCTTTAAAAAATATTTCATTATCTAGGGTCAAAAGTCAACAAAATTCAACCCGAAAAAGTTTGACTTTGCATAAAAGATTGAATTCGGGCATTTTCCTTTGCGGCTTTGGATTCGAATGTGTTAAGGATCTCAAACCCAATGCTGAGAACTAAAAATTCCAATAAAATATTTCTCTCCTTCAAGATTTATCAAAAATCGTGCAATTTTGGGGTGTCTACAACTGCCCCTCTTTGCTGGAGTTGTAATACAATGAACAGCAAAGAAGATACACAACTCAAAATTGCACGTTTGAAAGACATCTCATCAGTTGAACTTCCTTTGGTCAAACAAATGAGTGATAAAAAAACATGGATTTGAAGATAGCCAATGAAACCTTTGCTTGAAGTCTGATGGGGTGGCGTCTCTTCCTTATCTCAGGTTTCTTGGAGCTCTCGTGGCTATGAAAAGAAATCTGAGACAAGCAAATTTTAAAAAAAAGGTGGATTTAAAATTGACCTCTACAAACTCAATTTCTTTTGATGTTTTTCACTTTACAGCTCAACAATAAGGAAGGAAATATTTTATTGAATTTTTCAAGATTTGATTTTAATTGATTTACCTGGGTGCCATGTGCTGCCCAAACCTGTGCTTGAATATTCTGCAACTTGCTTTTGCTTTTTCATCTTTTTGCTCTCTCACTAATGATGTATGTGCCCTTGCTGCCCATAACCTGTCTTGATGCTTTTTAACTGCCCAAGTGTATGCCATCCTCATGATTGAAAGATAAGGGCTCTTGTTTGGAGGCATTGCCCAATCTTTAGGATGATATGATTCCTTTCATTAAGGACCTAGAAGCAAAGGAAATTGACCATGCCCCAGCCTTGATTGCTTTGAAGAAGTACTTACCCCTCAGCAGAGATGAATTTTTTCTCTTCTCTTCTCTTTTTTTTTTAACCTTTGCAAAAAGAAATCCTAATAACAGAATGCAAATGTGCATATAAAAAAATAGGTTTTATACTAGTGGCCTCAGAATTCTCTAATGCTTGCAAAACCAATGTTTTATGAAAAGACATAGATACTCATCATAGGCCAAAATATAATTTTTGCTTTTTTTGTTTTTTGTTTTTTTTTTTTTGTTTTTGAAAAATGATCCAATCACTTATTAGCATATAGTCCAAAAGAATTAAAATCAAGTTGAACAATGAGAAGATTATTTCAAAAAATGAAGAAAGACCAAAATAAGCCTTCGGAACCATTAGAATCATTCCAATGACCATCGGCTTGTCCATTGATGCTCCAGATATGATAGCTCTTTCAATCGGACTATTTTGCCCTAGTTTGGAAAGACCTCCAACTTGAAAAGTTGTTTCTTGCATCCATGATATGAAAACTCCCTCATATTTCATGACAATCATGGACTTCTCTTCTCATATGACACCATTGGTTTTCTCCTTGCAGATGGTTGATCATTTGCCATGTAGCGCCATTCCGGGTTTTCACTACATTTTCTCCATTTTCCCCTTTTTTTTTTCTTTTTTCTTTTTGATCCTTCATTACCATAAGCTAATGTAGCCATACTTGCCTTGATTCAAAATTTCTTAATCAAAGAGGACTTATAAATGGGACGAAATGTAGGCTTGGTTTTTGTTTAGGAAGAAAAGGGATAAAAGGCTCAAACACCATATGATCAAATGGGTTAATTGAGATTGTAATTCTTAAGGTATTTCTTTCCTTGGAATACAAAATTGCCTCCAGTGTTGAAGTTCTTCTTCCTTTAGAACTTTCACCCCGGTATTGAACTTCTTTTCTCATTCTTTCTCTTTGCAATTTTTATTGCCCTTTCGGAAGACATTCTCCAAATATCCCATGGCATTTGATGATCTTTTTTTTTTTCATCTTTCTTCTTCATCTTTTTTCTTTTTTTTCATTTCTTTGCCCCCTTTTCTGAAAACATCTTCAAAATTCGTTTTGAAATTCAATAGTGCTCCCTTCTTTTTTTTTTTTTTATTTGTCCTTTTATTCTTCTTCTTTCATGCCTTAAAAAATTTGCCCAGTGTAGGGTTACAATTCCCAGTTTAGGTTATTTGGAAAATTTTATAAAGCTCAAAGGGTCTAACTAGAGATTTCAAAAATTTTTGGGATAAAAAAAGAAAGGCCTCTTATCATTTTAAGAAAAATTTGAATTTTCAGACTTAGTAGAGTTGCACTACATGACTGACTCAGGATTTTTCTCTCTCTCTCTCTTCTCTTTTGGTTTTTTTTGTTTTTAATCACCACCACCCGTCAAGATGAAATTTCAACCATAAAACATCCTTCTCACTGGATCAGTCTCTTGAATCAAACCTCCTTTTCATTAGACTTTGTAGCTAAATCGCAATTCATATCTCAACCAAGGTACCAAATCTTTCCATATTTTCCAATGCAGAATGCAAACTAGGAGTCATCTTCAGATGCAAAAATTTCTTCCTTTAGTTTCTTCTCCATTGGCTTCTCCTCGATGAGCAAATGATGCAATCCTCTTTGAATCCATAAGAAATAAATTTCCATACTTGCTGCTTTCAAGTGAAAACTACGGGTCATCTTTGATTCCAAAGTCCATAAGATTGGTCATTTCAAAATTTTGGAAAATATTCTTCTCATGACACTTAAAAAGATTTGAATTTTCATTTAGAGTGTCGTTTTCTTCGATTTTGGTCTCGAAATTGAGCCTAATGTCGAAGTTATGTTCAACTTCATGAAATTTAATGGGAGATATGACTCATAAGTAAAAAGGACCTTGTTGAAAACCTCTTTTTTTTCTATTCTTTTTCTATAAAAATGCTTAAGGGAAAAATCTTTTTTTTTCCAGGAGCCCTTACTGAAATCACTTCCTGAGAACAAGGCTCCTTGGGAACCTCAGGAAATGTGCATTCTTTTTATGGGGGTTTCTTTTCTGAGAACATGGGAATTCAAAAATTACCCCTGTTCTCAAAGGCAAAAGTTGATTTTTCTCCATTTTTGCAAAAATTTTCATCTTCTGCTGGTTGAGGCAAGAATTCCTTTCTTTGTTCAGCAATTGTCTACAAATTTAGGACATCATGCTCAGCTCTTGGAAGAAGTGACATTACTTGATCTGGAACTTGAACGACTGCCCAATCAATGTGTGGCAAAATGAATTCAACCTTTGCCTCAATCTTTTCTTTGAAAACACCCCCATTCTTTCTCTGCCATTCTGCTTTCTCAATCAACTTTGCCCCATTTTCTGTACTGGCTTCTTATAGAATATTCTGCCTTAGGACAATCTTTGCACCACCTTGCCTTGATTGCTCATGCAGTGTAGGCATGGCCATTTGCACCATTTCTTCTTCCTTCTCCATATTTTCTTGTTCTTCTTCCTTTTCAAAATAAACCCAGACAGTTGACCCTATAGGAGCAATAAGTTGAGAAGGGTCAAAGTATATACTTTCAAATGAAATGACTCCAACTGTATTCAATGTGCTTGCCACATTATTGCCATTGGGGTGAGGAGCGGGTGTGACTGAATTAAAAGATAAAGAATTATTATCCAACAAATCCTGGATTGCATGCTTTAAAGCCAAACAACGATCTGTAGTAAGGCCTGGAGTTCCCATGTGAAAGTCACATGTCACCGATGCATCATAATTCTTGCCTTTACTAGCATGAGGATTTGGCTGTTTCAACGTCACATACCCCTTCTGAAGTAAAGTAGGTAAGAGTTCAGATGGTTTCATGGGAAGTTTTGAAAACTCCCTTCTCTTCCTTACTTCCATTTCCTCATTGACAGGATGTACTGAAGGTACATTTATTTGAATGGGAGGTAAGGGAGCTGGATGAATGGGTTTGGCAAGAATGGGGGACTTGACATTGATTTGAAAAGGTTGTCTAGGTGGCTACACCATATTAACTTCTGTTTCTCTTCTTTCCTCATTCTTCTTTCTTCCATTACCATTCTCCTTTTTATGTGCAGAAAAAGTGGTGGAAGCTTGCTGATTCACCGCTGTAGAATAATCAATTATTCTTCCAGACTTGATCCCATCTTCTATCATGTCTGCCACTTGCACTAAAGCAGTGAAATTGGTGGTGGTCTGGCCCACCAAATTATTGTAGTAAGGTTGCCCCAATGTAGTGATAAAAGTAGAGATCATTTCTTGTTCCCCCATGGGTGGCCTCACTTGTGCAGCTGATTCTCTCCACCTTTTCGCATACTTTCGAATAGCTTCATCATTTCTCTTCACCATCCTCATCATATCATACTGGTCAGGAATAATCTCTGAATTAAACCGGTATTACGCTAGGAATGCATCAGCTAAGTCTTTCCATTTCTTAATCCTTGAGTGGTCCACAGTGGAGAACCACCTTAAAGCAGACCCCGTCAGACTCCTTTGAAACAGTTGGACTAGGATTCCAACATCCTTCCCAAATTGGCATAATGCCCCACAATATAGTTTCAGATGGCTCATCGGGCACCCAGTGCCATCATACTTCTCGAAGTCCGGGCACTTGAATTTGGGTAGAAGGGATACATCTGGATACATGCACAGATCTTCAAAGTTAGTGCCCCCAAATGTGTTGACCCCCTTGACTTTTCTCAACTCTTCCTAGATTGATTCCAGCCTATCGAGAAATTTCTTCTCCATTTCCATCCTCAATCGCTCCTTCTCCTTCTCCTTCTCATATTCCCTTGACTCCTCCCTAATCAATATGGGCTCTGGGATAGGTTGGTGGAATTCAGGTTGAAGTTCGGGGATAGGTTGAACTGGTGGCAGAATGTTGGCCTGGGGTGGAGGTGCATTGTGGGATGATGAGGCTTGGTGAACTTGAGCCTGAGCCTAGGCTTGGGCTTGTTGTGCCTGCACCTGAGCTTGCTGTGCCTGAGTAGCCAGCAGGTTTTCCAGTAACTTAGTGACTTTTGCAACTTGCTCTTGTAACTGAGCAAAGGCTTCAGCAAACACGGTTGATTGTTCTTCAATAGGGTTCATGGTGGCAGACCTTAGTCTCTGAGAGCGCCTGGGAGAAATGGTTGCAGGTAGGAGCTGAAGACCTTTAGTAAAAGAAAAGAAAAGAAACACAATTAGTGCACATTTCAAGTTAAACTCACACACTTTCAAGAATGCATGTTTGGGTGAACATGAGTTTGAATTACAATTTTTTTCTTTGTTTTTCTTATTTTTAAATTTTTCTTTTTTTTTGTTTGTTTTTGTTTTGGTTGAAATTGACCTTACGAAGAGAAGTGGTTGGTACAAATGACCACCCAAAAAATATGGAATTTAAGGGCTTCCAAAAGGTCCCAAAGAATGAGAAATGTCTAAAATTCAGAGGCTTTTAGACGGCCCAAGATACGAGATCCGAAATTTAAAGGCTTTCAGAAATCCTATGATTTTTCTAAATATAGGCTTTAGAAGGTCTATGAGGTGTCTAAAATTCGGAGGCCTTTAGATGGCCCAAGAGATAAATTCTGAAATTTCAGGCTTTCAGAGGTCCTATGAGTGGGTTCTAGAATCACGCAAGCTTCTAGAGGCTTATGCAGGTGTCTAAAATTCAGAGGCTTTTAGACGGCCCAAAAGAAAGGATGTTTGAAATTCAGAGGCTTTCAAATGGCCCAAAAAGGTTGTGTCTAAAATTCAGAGGCTTTTAGACGGCCCAATATATGTGTCTATAATTCAGAGGCTTATAGACGGCCCAAGCAAAAGGTTTCTAGAATTACTCAGGCTTCTAGAGGCCTATGAATTGGTTGGTACGAAAAAGACCATCCAAAGGATTTGTTGGAATATTCTAGGGCTTCCAACTTGTCCCACAAGATGTGAGATGTCTAAAATAAAAAGCTTTTAGACAATCATAGAGTATCTTGGAATTACTTAAGCTTCCAAGGGCTTATGAATTGGAATTAAGGCTTCCAAAGCCTCCTGAAATTACGCAGGCTTTCAGGGGCCTATGAGTGGGTTCTAGAATCACGCAAGCTTCTAGAGGCTTATGAAGATAAAGTTCTAAAATTTCAGGCTTTCAGAGATCCTATGAGTTAAGGAATTACGCAGGCTTCCTTAGGCCTATGAAGTTTTGGAAATTTCTTGAATTTCAGGCTTCCAGGGTCCTATGAGTTTCTAAATTAAGGCTTTAGAAGGGCTATGAGATTTTGAAAAAATCTGGAATTTCAAGCTTCCAGGGTCCTATGAGTTTCTAAATTAAGGCTTTAGAAGGCCTATAAGATTTTGAAAAAAATCTGGAATTTCAGGCTTACAGGGTCCTATGATTTTCTAAATTAAGGCTTTAGAAGGCCTATGAGATTTTGAAAAAATCTGGAATTTCAGGCTTCAAGGGTTGTAAAACCCCGAATTTTCCTTAAATAATAAATTAAATTAATAAATAATATTAGTGAGAGTTATAATTGATAGAAATAATTTATTATTGTAGGGGATGATCTAATTAGTGGAGATCTAGAATTGGACGCAGATCTGACCGTCCGATCATGAGATATCGAGGTATGTATTCTGATTGGGCGTGTATATGGAGTTTGGTGTATGTGAGATACATGGGATAAGTGAGTATAAGTATTAGTTTAATAACCTAAATTTATACTTCGTATTCTCGCTCGTATTGAATAGCCGCAAGCAACAGCCTTGAGCGAACGAGCAACCGAAGGAGAAGAAGAAGAAGAGGGAGAAGAAAAGCTTGGGTTTTTGAGTTCTTCGTCGTCCAGAGTGTTACTGGGTGATAGAGAATCGTTGTTGAAAGAATAGAGGAAGAGGAACATTCGTTCAAGAGGTAGGTGATACCGTTTTCCTTCGTTTTTGGCTTTACATGTGATTAATCGACAAAAGTATGTTTTTATGATATATAATGATGTATATATGTTGATAATCATGTTATATATATGTTAGAATGAGTTTAGACGAGAAAAATCATGTTTTGGAACTGATTCTGATCGTTTTCGAACGACCGCCGACCTCGACTGTGCTCGGCGATCGTCGGCGATCTTAGGCGCTCGTATTAAATTTCAGACCGCCGTAGATCGCTTGAAGACGTATCGTCGGCGTTCGATTTGGAACTACCGCCGACCACAGGCCGCCGGGGCGATCCTGAGCGATCCTAGGTGCTCAGTTCAGATTTTGCAGATTTTCATAATTTTACACCCTGATTCAATTCTAAACTATTTTTAGACAATTTTAATGATTAAATAAGATGTTTTAAGACTAAAATAAACTATCTAATTCCCTGTTTTACAGAAAAATAAATTAGGAAGTGATTTAGGACATTAGTTGCCAAACTTTGAAAGAAATGGAGAAACCTAGGTTTTGGAAAACCTAACTTGTATTTAATTACTAGAACATCTTCTAAATGACACTATAAGTTAGAAAACTTTATAAAGAGAATTCAAAATTCAAATGACAGAATATTGAAGTAAAGTGACAGATTTAACCTTTATATGCCGCTAGGCACCAACCCTTATAGAAATATTATATTTTAGGGAATTTTGGAGTCTAGTGGGCATAGCTGGTTATGGATCCATAGTTGTAGCTAGATAGCTGAGGGATATGTCATTTGGGTTGAGTTACTCCTATATGCGACGCGCTTCCTTTGCAAGTTAGTTTGTCTGGGAAGGTCCTATGTCTAGAGGGACACCCTGGTGAGCCGCTGGTGATTCCCTGTACATGTGGATAAGCGACCATCTCCATGTATTGATTCTGGTGCTGCATGCTAGTGGTACATGCCAACTCTGATGGGTACGTGTGCAATAAGTCAGTGACTACGGCTCTTGTCTAAGCTGCGCTGCATGGGACTTGAGTATCATTAGTAGCATTGCTCCTAAGTCGCACGGTGGTATAGCAATTGGTTGAGAATCATCTCAAAAGGTTTATCTATCTTTGTGAGTCCTACAATGACACTGAAATCACAACACTTGATATTATAATTGAATACATGCTGGAGGCAAGTGATTGGGATATTGATCGGATGTTACTCATTAGTGCATCCTAACAAAGTGTGAATCATGTTATTGATCTTGATATTGGATTCTTATATTTAAACTTGCTGAAATTCATTTCTAGAACTGTTTATCAAACTGTTTTGTATTCATGAATGAGATGAATGATTATACGAACCTGATTAGTCGATATTGCTTAATCGTGCATGAACTGTTACTTTACTTATATGAACTGTTTAACCATGCATGTGTTACCTACTGGGATATTCGTATCTCACCCTACTTTTATTTCATTTTTCAGCTGATACGCGAGAGGGGGATCTTAGTGATTTCCAGGGAGAGATAGCTGAGTATACACCAGAGGATTACTATTATCCAGATCTTGTTTGAGGTGGATGAATGGCATAGACTTAGCACTTTTGATTAGATTATTATTATTCATTTGGATTTGATGTATTAGAGAGATGAGAGAGAGATAGTAACCAGTTTATTTTACCAGACTTTGATATTAATGATTGATGATCAAACTATATGTTTATTTGAGGATTTTAAACTACACTTCCGCACATACTTGTTTCCGCAACTCTGATAGTATAATAAGTTGAATGGATTTTAATTCTTTGGTCTGGTATATTATTGATGATGTATTTGATATGGGCCAGTAACACCTCGGATTTGGTTGTTGAACTAAATTCGGGTTGTTACAGTAGCGAACCGAGTTCGGGTCGGGTGCCGGTTTGCACTGACTTGGGTTCGGGGTGTTACAAGGGTCCTATGAGTTGATTTTCTGAAATTCTAAGGCTTTCAGATGCCCAAAATATTTTTGAACCCCCTTTAGGTGTTTTGAGTTAAAAAGAGACTTAAATTGCTTTCAAGGAGATGATTTGTTTGAAATTTTTCTTTCATTCGATTTTGGAATGATTATTTGCTTGGAATTCAAAGGTTTCCAAGTGACCCACAAATTGCTCTTTGGAAGAAATCTTAAAAGTTTGAACACTTTATGATTAAAGATTTCTTAAAGATTGATTTTTGATTGGGATTTGCCCCATTTTAGAGATGAATTGAGCTTCCTTCCCTTTATCCTTAAATTGGATTACACTTTAAGCTTAAAACATGTCTTGAATGCTTATTTTTGTTTCCTTGTTCAATTCTTATGGTTGAAGTATGATTATGTTTGGTTGGTTTGAACCAAGTATAAAAGAATCTTGCAGAACCTTCGGAAGGCTAAAACAAACAAACCATGCACCACATATAAAGAAAAATATATGAATTTAAAATGGTATTATATTACAATTCAATATCAATATGGTTTACAATAATAATTATCCATATTTAATTATTTGTCATTATATTACACAAACATTTCAAAATAATAGTAATACATATTTAATACAAGTGGGTTCTACATCAAGTATGATTTAGTTGTTTATTTTTAATAATACCACATATTTAATTAAGGCATACAAATTATGTTTTTATATGAGATCATGATTAGGGGCTCATCCATAATTATCAATATCTAAAAGTATATTTTATTATTATTACTTTATTTATTTACTCATTTTAGGGTTAAGGTAAGCAATTTATTTCATTATAGTATTAATAGGACCAACTCAATAAAATATTTATTTA
This sequence comes from Buxus sempervirens, assembly GCA_947561395.2. Taxonomy (NCBI): domain Eukaryota; kingdom Viridiplantae; phylum Streptophyta; class Magnoliopsida; order Buxales; family Buxaceae; genus Buxus; species Buxus sempervirens. The sequence goes on along the minus strand of OX387186.1, from coordinate 16,524,331 downwards.
ACAATAAAGGTAATTATAAACCATCCCACATTATCTGACATTCAAAATATATTTATTATTTTTAACCTTTTACTAATTTATTTTTAAATAAGTAATTCATTTTATTATATGATCAACTAATAACAAAAAATTATTTAGCAATTATAACTGACTTAAATTGTAGATATCTTAAAATATTATTACTATTATTATTATTATTATTATTACTACTACTACAACTACTTTATATTTATGTGACATACACCAGTTCAATTCTACCATTTTATGGCCTAAACCATAAAGTTACTAGAATTGTTATGTCAGGCGACAGGTAAATCTAGATCTTAATTAAAAATTTAGATAATAAGCCCGAATTCACTCGTCTAAGAACACTAGTGTAGATACCCCCAAATTGCACAGTAAAAATGAAGAATAATTGGCAAAAATCATTATCTCCTTTGAAACCAGCACAAAATTTGAGAAAATAAGCATTCTTCCTTGTATCCGACAACTCACGTCGGATACAAGCATATCCCTTTGTATCCGACATAAGTTGTCGGATACGAGCAAACCTTAATGTATCCGACATCATATGTCGAATACATATAGATGCTTGTGTATCCGGCCTGATATATCGGACACATGATTTTTGCTCAAAATTAGGGTTTTCCGAGAGTTTTCACTTTTTGCCATCATATCCTTCATTAAAAGAGTGGAAATCTCGGAAATAGCCTTAGGGTTAAGGTTGGTGGGCTCTAGACATTAGTTTGTGTCTACCATCACACCAACCCTAACCCTAGCCTTTGCCTATAAATAGGAGGCTCCCCCTTAAGCAAATGGCCATTAACTCTTGCCAAGAACTTTTGCCAAGAAGTTGGAGATCAAAGAGCTCCGAGTGAAGAGGGGAACCGCTGCAGTCTTGCTTCCAGAAGCCCAGGTAAGCCTCAAACCTCTCTTTATTTTTCATTTTTTACATTCTAGATCTAGATCTCTTCTTCTACCTTTCTGTAGAATAAGGCCTCTTCTATGTATATGAAAACCCTTCCCCTACTCAAAGTACCTCGAGACTCCCCCTAGTCGTAAAACGTGAAGGCGGGATCTAGGGGAAACGAGACTGGGGATTGATCCTAGTGCTAGAACCTTGATTGGAATAAGCCTTTTGATTCTATGAAAACCATTTCGTATTCAAAGTACCCCAAGATTATCTTGAAGAACCGTGTTTAATGGGGAGAGAGAACTAAGGGAAACGATAATGGAACGGAGCCCTAGGTTGTTTTAGAACCCTATTTGATTGATTTAAATGCATGCTATATGTTATTATATTGTTAAAGAATGGATTTTTACACTTACACACATAACACTTGTTTTGTCGGATTTGGCTTGTATTTTAGATCTATTGCCGTCATTGTGGTGGATCTAAAATAAATAGCCCCAAGTAATTCTGGAATGTTCGTTATCGATTTCAATCAAGTTTATTTCAAATCTTGAAGGCCTCTAGGTCTAACCTCTCGGTTTTGGGAACTTTTGCTCAATTTTGGGGTTTTTGGCATATCCTTTCCAATCGGAGAGGATGGTGAGCCGAACTTGTGACCCATTTCTTTCTAGAGGTTCTTCAATATCTTTTCAAAATGGTTTTGATTTATCTTGCATGGATTCCACACACTTTATCACTGTTTTAGTTGATTTTCTTTAAAAAAAAAAAAGGCTTAACTTGACAGCAACTGTACCCCAACTTAGGACACTCGTAACTTCATCGTCCGGATGAATTTTAGAGTGATTCTAGAGCCATGGGAAAGGTGAGGCTGTCTAGTTTATGCCTGTAAAATTTCATTAATTTCTATCAAGCGGATTTTTGACACCTCTCTGTCGAAGTTGATAGATCAGTTCAGGTCTGAATATGGAACCTGTCACTTCGACTGAGCGCCATGTGTTCGTTTTAAGTCCGATTCGAATTATTATTGTTTCTGAGTTTTCCTTTGGAAGTGTAGTTTCAAATCTAGTTAGTTTCATAATTTTTTGACTCCATTTGTGTTGTTGGTAACAGATTTACTCAGAGCTATTCAACAGCACTTTTCTGGGTAAATGTGTGATCTTCGGGGCCTGTTCAGGAGACCACCTAAGGCACATCGAAATGAATTTTTGTATGAGGCTAGTTTCATCTGAAAGATGGCCATACATACTTCATTCCCACCAAATATCATGAATTTATATGGAGCCGAGTTTTCTAGATAATTTTCCAAACTTGTCCACTTGCCACTTTTTACTACCTCCAACAGCACTTTTAAAAGAAGCATAACTCCTAGGATTTCAACCGGATTTAATTGGAATTTTGTATGAGTCTCTTATTTACCATAATATTTCAAATGGATTTGGTTTGGCTCCATTTAAATTGGATTTAAATGATTTCAAGACAAATGGCGTTGTCTTTTACCAAATCTTCCGGATTTGACTCAACTTGGTATTGTGCAACTTTTGCTTTGATTTCCATCTATTGGTGATATTCCAGAAGTGAGATTGACATAAAAGAGAATCTGAAATTGATTTGGATTTTCATGTGAAGATATCATACATTTGTTTTATCCTTTTTCAAGGTTTTTGATGAGTTTAGCAAACTTTCTCATTTTTTAGCATGAACAACACTTGGCAACCACTTTGTGTGGGTGAATGGGGGTGCTTAACACCTTCCCCTGTTCATAATCTAATCCCCTTACCCATCTCTGGATTTGATTTTCAAGTAGAGTTATTTTTACTCTAGTATTTGCCTTTTAGCCATTTTTTGCTTATTTTGAATCTTTTGGTGCCCATTCATACCCCAAAATTCAGAATGGTGGCGACTCTCCCATTTTACATTGAGCCCGTGTGATGACGGAGGGAATCATCTCAGTGATTTTTCCATGTCTCACAACTGACGACTCTGCTGGGGACTTGTGGATTTAAGCCATGATTGATGTATTTTGTTCATGCTTTTTATTTATTTTTGAATGCTTGCTATTTTGACTATTTTATTTGTGCATATTGTTGTATTTTAAATCTGATTGGGATGCTTTGAAATTTACATAGATAAAAGCATGTATGTGTTGCTTGATGTTGGCTAGAAATGTGTCTAGAAGAAGCCTATCTAGAAACATGATTTGGATGTGTTTTGTAATAACATGCTCTAATTTAAGTTGTTATGACATGAGTTGAACAAAAAAAAAAAATTTCTTTCTGAAATCTGGAAATTTGGTGTAAATTTTGGGGTATTCAAGCATGATTCCCATGAACAATGCTTTCGTAAGCTTAAATGTTTTTTTTATGGCATGCCTTTGATTTGGGGTATAGGATGACATGATTTGAGCATGAAAACAATGAGCAAAAAAATCTATAAATTCAGTAGCCATTTTTGGGGGTTTTCAAGCATGTTTTCCTCAAACAAAACACCTCTTGTGCAATACATTTAGGTGCTGTATTTTTAAGCTTGGATTTGGGCATAAAACAATGTCACTTGAGCATAAAAATGAAGAATACAAAACCTGGAAATTTAGTGTAGTTTTGGGGAATTGTCAAGCATATTTTACCTAATCAAAACACTTCTTGGACCATATTGTTAGTTGCTGAATTTTTAGGCATCAATTTGGAGTATAAACAATGCACTTTGAGCATGAAGATGAGACTATAAAACCCAGAATTTGGTAGAGTTTTGGAGGGGTTTCAAGCATGTTTCCCCGGATAAATACTTCTTGTACAAAATACCTAGTTGTATTTTTATTTTTTTAGGCTTCAATTTGGGCAGAAATAATGCACTTTGAGCATGAGAAAAAGCATGAAAATCTGGAAATTTTTGTAATGTCTTTGGGGGTTTCAAGCATGCTTTCCATGTTTTAATGGTTGTTCGTACAATAACATGTTTTGGGTGTCACTTTTGGGTATATGATGGCCATGATCATGTTTGGGTGTTTACTATCTTGTTGGCTTGTATTTTGCTTCCAATATGATGATTGTATATACCTTGGCTTGAAATTGTATGCATGGCTACGAAAAGAGTGGCAAGGGGCTGGGACGTTGTGAATGTACCTCAAAATTCAAAATGCACTTAAGCACTTTAAACTATTTGCACAGCCTACCCATTACCTATAGGAAGTTGAACCTGAATGTGGGTAGCTTGGCGCACCAAGGTCGATTACTTCGGAAATCAAAAGTGAAAACATTCACCTTAGAATTTGAGTCAATGATGTGATGACAATGGGATCTGTGATTCGATTCCGGGCATCACTAGACTTGAGTTCTAAGTTGCCAATTAAGCCAAAACCCAAAAACCATATGCTTGAAGGTGGAGAAACACGTTTTCAGCTAAAAGTACACAATTGCGTATAGGGAATTGGGTGTAAATGTGGGAAGGCCATTTGCATGTTCACAGGCCAAGGTATAATATGAATACCATATTGAAGGTAACACAAAGTGGCAAGATAAAGCCATGTATTTTTTTATCTTTATATAAGTTAAAAACCATGGTGTCCATATGCTTGGGATGAAATTTTTCCCAAAAATGTTTGTAGCCTAAGATTGGTGTAACCCATAGGATGAGTTTCCAACTCAATAAAGGTCATCCTACCCAAAGTCCAAGCAAGAGGCAACCAAGTGTACAAAGTCCAACAATTGGTGTGTAACTTTGGAGGGTACAAGTACCCTCATGAATTTGTGAATTTTAGCAAGAATGATGTCAAAGCCCAATTTGGGGCAAGATTTAAAGGCCAAGTCAAGATGAACATCAAGTGGGAATGAAAATAACATAATCTGGTGAAAAAATGAGTCAAAAAGGGCTATTTTGGCATTAACCGTCAACTCAGGTCGGTTAAACAGAGTTTTATTCGTATCTGATATAATTCGTCGGTTACAAAGGCTTATGCATGTATCCGATCATTTGTATCGGATACAATAAGCCATAGCCTTAGCCGACATGTCATGTCGGATACATTTAAAAAATGTATAAATTGGTTTTTCAGCCCAAATTTTTAGAATAAAATGCCTAAAACACTGTAGATAATCCTTAGGCACCCCAAAGAGAATGTAAAAATGTTTTCAAAAAATATATATATAAAAAAAAAAACAAACCAAAACAAAAAAAATATTCTTTTAGGATTTAACCTAATTTTGAAAATCAAAGAGGGAACCAAAGTGTCATTTTTTTTTTATACCAATTCAATTCAAACATGTTTTTATCAAGCTTTTGAACTTGAAAACTGAGAAAATTCAGAAGAAAAAAAAACCATCGGTTGGTTATTTTTATCAATCAAATCAAAAAATTTGTGGGACACTTGGAAGCCCCAGAATATTCCAAAAACCTTTGTTTGGTCACAAGAACCATTCAAAAATCAAAAATTTGTGGGACATGTGGAAGCCCCAAAATATTCCAAAACCCTTTGTTTGGTCACAAGAACCATTCAAAAATCAAAAATTTGTGGGACATTTGGAAGCCCCAGAATATTCCAAAAACCTTTGCTTGGTCACAAGAACCATTCAAAATCGAAAATTTGTGGGACATTTGTAAGCCCCAGAATATTCCAAAAAACCCTTTGTTTGGTCACGAGAACCATTTAAAAATCAAAAAATTGTGGGACATTTGGAAGCCCCAGAATATTCCAAAAAAACCTTTGTTTGGTCACGAGAACCATTCAAAAATCAAAAAATTATGGGACATTTGGAAGCCCCAGAATATTCCAAAAACCTTTGTTTGGTCACGAGAACCAATCAAATCCAAAATTTGTGGGACGCTTGGAAGCCCCAGAATATTCCAAGCAAAATAAAAAAAATAATAAAGACAAATGAATCCGGACTTGTGTTCACCTAACCTACTTGTCTACATTTGTAGGGGTATGACTCAAGTTAAACGGAAGCTGACATGTTTCTTTGCTTTTCCTTCCCCAGGTACACTTACTTGCCATCATTGCTCCCGTAACCAGATCCAAAGCCCGAGCAATGAATACTGAAGAGAATCAAGCTCAAGCCACCATACCCGCTCAAGACTTTGCTCAGCTGCAAGAGCAAGTGGCCGGTCTGGCCAAAATGCTGGGGGACTTACTGGCGGCTCAGGCTCAACAGGCCCAGGCCCAAAACCAAGCCTCTACTTCCCATCAGGCACCACCACCTCAAGCCTACATTCCACCTCCGGCTCAACCCATGCCTGAGCCCATCTCTGAACCTGTCCCTGAGCCTATTCTGATCAGGGAAAATACTGTGGAGTACGAGAAAGAAGTGGAAAAAGAAAAAGCTAGAGAGGAAATGGAAAGAAAAATGCTACACAAAATAGAGAGGATCCAGGAGGAACTCAAGGAGGTGAAGGGGGAAATAGCTACGGAGGCACCACCTTCGATGACCTGTGCATGTACCCAGATCTATGCCTACCAGACAAGTTCAAGTGCCCAGACTTTGATAAATACGATGGCACCGGCTGCCCAATGAGCCACTTGAAACTGTACTGCGGGGCTTTGTGCCAGTTTAGCCGGGATGACGGCAAACTAATCCAACTCTTCTAGAGGAGTTTGATAGGATCGGCTTTGAGGTGGTTTGCCACCGTGGACCATGGCAGGATTAGAAGGTGGAAGGACTTGGCTGACGCCTTCTTGGACCAGTATAAATTCAACTCTGAGATCGTGCCAGACCGGTACGACATGATGAGGATGAGTAAGGGGAAGGATGAGTCTGTAAGACAGTATGCTAAGAGGTGGAGAGAGGCCGCATCCCAGGTTAGGCCACCCATGCTGGAACCCGAGATGATCTCAACGTTTGTGGGCACACTGGGGCAGCCCTTCTACAACCATCTGGTGGGGCAGATCATCACCAATTTTGCAGCCCTGGTACAAGTGGCAGACCAGATTGAGGAAGGGGTCAGGTCAGGAAGGCTTATAGATTGCTCTACTTTGACTGGGCAATCTGATTCCACCACTTCCCTGGCACAGAAGAAGGGAGCTGGGTTCAAGAAGAATGGAGCCAGGAAAGAAGGGGAAGTGAATCTAGTCCAAGCTTCTCCCGCCAAAAAACCGCTCCATGTCAACATCTCTGCACCCCAGCAGGCCCAACAGGCCCAGCACTCGTATCAGACCCCGCACAATGTCAATTTCTCCCCCTCCATGCCAGCAAATCAGAGGAGGGCTTTTACTAAGGAGGAAAGGGAACCCTGGATGATGGTAGCAAGAAGGAGCCGAGTCTTTACTCCCCTTCCTGTGTCTCTTTCTCAACTGTTAGCAACCCTGCTGAAAGGGGAGTATGTAACCCTAAAGGAGCCCAACTCAAATGCCTCGAAGGGGAGGAATTTTGATCCAGCCGTCACTTGTGACTATCACATGGGTGCACGGGGGCACTCTACTGACACTTGCTGGATGCTGAAGCATGCGGTCCAGGACCCGTTGGACCAAAAGGCCCAGGTTTTTAATAATACTGCTCCCGCCTCATCGGGAAATGATAACGGGCAAAACGCTCTGCCTTACCACAATGGGGCAGGCCCGTCCAATTCCATCACTGCAATATCCGCTATGAGAAGAGCCTTTGACCTATCTCAACTAATAGCTCCCATGGGGACCTCGGTCAAGGTCTATTTCTTCCAAGAGAAAGAAGAAGAGGAGGTTAATGTTATCTCCAGGAAAAGTGATGAGGCTGCTGAAGATATTAGCTCCTCTCTAAACCGGGTCTCCTCCCTCATGGCCCAGATAAGCACTGCTAGGCCTCCATTGGTCTTTAATTGCGGTTCACCCACCTGCTCTCCAGCCAAACCACCAAAAGCTCCCTTGGTCATCAACCTGAAACCCACCACTGCATCCATCACCTCTTTAACTTCATCAGCCACATCTGGGTCAAAACTCCAACCCATGGTTGTAAACATTCCTGCTTCATACAGTGTCCCAAGACCGGCCCATACATCCCGGTCCAAACTCCAGCAGTTGGTGGTTAATGTCCCCAAACTAGTCTATTTTGAGGCAGCTGTACCATGGAATTACAGCGAGGGGGTCACGGCTACGGTTCCAGTGGTCAGGAACCAGAACCAGGAGGAGGTAAAGCTCATGACGAGGTCGGGAAAATGTGTGGAAGTAGTAGAGAAAGAAAAAGAGACAGAGGTGGAGAGAGAGAGAAAAGAAACAGAAGAAAAAAGAAAGTTGAAAGGAAAAACAAAAGTGGGAGAAGACACCCCCCAGGGTGTAGAAAATGAGGCATCAGACCTCATAAAAATAATAAAAAAGAGTGAATTCAATCTTGTGGATCAGCTGAACAAAGGTCCCAGCCCAGATTTCAATTCTGGGCCTTTTGCTAAATTCTGAAAAGCACAGGGACGCATTGTTAAGGGTGCTACAGAGTGCACATGTATCCCAGACCATCGATCCAGACCAGCTAGGCAAAATGGTTGGTCAAATCTTGTCACATAATGTGATAAGTTTCTCCTAAGGTGAGATAAGCCCAGGTGGGTGTTATCATGTTGACCCTTTGCACATCACAGTGCTTTGTAAGGGCAGTATGATCGCACGGGTTTTAATTGATAACGGGTCGGCATTAAACGTCTGCCCGCTAATCACTTTTGTCAAGCTTGATTTGGATCAGTCGAAGATCAAGCAGAATGAGAGGATAGTGAGAGCTTTTGACAGCTCTAAGACACACTCTCTAGGGGAGATTGAACTGCCGGTCACAATTGGACCGAATATTTTCAAAATCACATTTGAAGTGATGGATATTCCAGCAGAATTCAATTTACTCCTAGGAAGGCCGTGGATACACTCAGCTAGGGCAATACCATCCACGCTCCACCAAAGTGTGAAATACATAAGAGGGCAAAGGGTGATAACAGTCCTAGCTGAGAACTTGGTGCCTCCTATTGTGTCACCTGATGTACCCTTAATAAATGTGGATTTGACTGTTGACAAGATTGCGTTCCATTTGTTTCAATTTGAGAAGGTCAATTTCATACTGGGGGGTGTGAGAAAAGAAAAAATAAGGGGACAACTGCAGAAAAAATGGTAAGGAAAGTGATGGAGAAATACCACTTTCACCCGGGGAAGGCCTGAGAATAAATTTGCAGGGAATGGTGGAGCCAATCAGGGCCAAGAAACTGGTTCCTAAAGTGGGACTGGGGTTTAAACCCAGAGGATGGAGAAGAATGAAGCATGAAGAAGGAGAGAATAGAAGCAGAGGAAAAATCCTTCATCAAAGGGAGAATTTTCCAAAACCCTAATGTATAATCCAACTATCTCCTCCTATGAAACAATCCAAGCCTCCCTACCATAACATCAACCCATAACAAAAGTCTTCTGTTTCGACCCTGCAGCCCTATAACCCATCTCCTATGCTTGGAACATTGGGCGGGCCTGGGCCACAGCCAGAGCAACAGGTGGATTTCTCCGAGGATGTCGGTGCATTCTTCACCATGACTGAAGGCGAAAAGACAGTTGGTGACAAGGAGCTGCCTCTCATTGACTGGGCAGCAGTGAAGATTCCAGATGAGGTTATATCTGGACTGGGCCCCGTAGCAGAAAAGGGCAGTACCCACCCGGTGATGATGGCATCGGATTCTGGGTTTGAGGAGCAGGCTTTCCCTATTTCCCTTGCTCCCAAAAATTTTGTATTAAACAATTGGGAGGAAACTCCCCTTACCTTTGAAGCAGCGTTTGTTTGGCAAACTAATGCGGCTTCCAAAAAAAAACTCCAATAGTGGAATGCCATTTCCCTGAAGGTTCTAATGAGCCTTCGTCTTCAGGGAAATGGCATTCCACTATTGGAGTTTTTTTTTGGAAGCCGCGTTAGTTTGCCAAACAAACGCTGCTTCAAAGGTAAGGAGAGTTTCCTCCCAATTGTTTAATACAAAATTTTTGGGAGCAGGGGAAATAGGGAAAGCCTGCTCCTCAAACCCAGAATCCGATGCCATCATCACCGGGTGGGTACTGCCCTTTTCTGCTACGGGGCCCAGTCCAGATATAACCTCATCTGGAATCTTCACTGCTGCCCAGTCAATGAGAGGCAGCTCCTTGTCACCAACTGTCTTTTCGCCTTCAGTCATGGTGAAGAATGCACCGACATCCTCGGAGAAATCCACCTGTTGCTCTGGCTGTGGCCCAGGCCCGCCCAATGTTCCAAGCATAGGAGATGGGTTATAGGGCTGCAGGGTCGAAACAGAAGACTTTTGTTATGGGTTGATGTTATGGTAGGGAGGCTTGGATTGTTTCATAGGAGGAGATAGTTGGATTATACATTAGGGTTTTGGAAAATTCTCCCTTTGATGAAGGATTTTTCCTCTGCTTCTATTCTCTCCTTCTTCATGCTTCATTCTTCTCCATCCTCTGGGTTTAAACCCCAGTCCCACTTTAGGAACCAGTTTCTTGGCCCTGATTGGCTCCACCATTCCCTGCAAATTTATTCTCAGGCCTTCCCCGGGTGAAAGTGGTATTTCTCCATCACTTTCCTTACCATTTTTTCTGCAGTTGTCCCCTTATTTTTTCTTTTCTCACACCCCCCAGTATGAAATTGACCTTCTCAAATTGAAACAAATGGAACGCAATCTTGTCAACAGTCAAATCCACATTTATTAAGGGTACATCAGGTGACACAATAGGAGGCACCAAGTTCTCAGCTAGGACTGTTATCACCCTTTGCCCTCTTATGTATTTCACACTTTGGTGGAGCGTGGATGGTATTGCCCTAGCTGAGTGTATCCACGGCCTTCCTAGGAGTAAATTGAATTCTGCTGGAATATCCATCACTTCAAATGTGATTTTGAAAATATTCGGTCCAATTGTGACCGGCAGTTCAATCTCCCCTAGAGAGTGTGTCTTAGAGCTGTCAAAAGCTCTCACTATCCTCTCATTCTGCTTGATCTTCGACTGATCCAAATCAAGCTTGACAAAAGTGATTAGCGGGCAGACGTTTAATGCCGACCCGTTATCAATTAAAACCCGTGCGATCATACTGCCCTTACAAAGCACTGTGATGTGCAAAGGGTCAACATGATAACACCCACCTGGGCTTATCTCACCTTAGGAGAAACTTATCACATTATGTGACAAGATTTGACCAACCATTTTGCCTAGCTGGTCTGGATCGATGGTCTGGGATACATGTGCACTCTGTAGCACCATTAACAATGCGTCCCTGTGCTTTTCAGAATTTAGCAAAAGGCCCAGAATTGAAATCTGGGCTGGGACCTTTGTTCAGCTGATCCACAAGATTGAATTCACTCTTTTTTATTATTTTTATGAGGTCTGATGCCTCATTTTCTACACCCTGGGGGGTGTCTTCTCCCACTTTTGTTTTTCCTTTCAACTTTCTTTTTTCTTCTGTTTCTTTTCTCTCTCTCTCCACCTCTGTCTCTTTTTCTTTCTCTACTACTTCCACACATTTTCCCGACCTCGTCATGAGCTTTACCTCCTCCTGGTTCTGGTTCCTGACCACTGGAACCGTAGCCGTGACCCCCTCGCTGTAATTCCATGGTACAGCTGCCTCAAAATAGACTAGTTTGGGGACATTAACCACCAACTGCTGGAGTTTGGACCGGGATGTATGGGCCGGTCTTGGGACACTGTATGAAGCAGGAATGTTTACAACCATGGGTTGGAGTTTTGACCCAGATGTGGCTGATGAAGTTAAAGAGGTGATGGATGCAGTGGTGGGTTTCAGGTTGATGACCAAGGGAGCTTTTGGTGGTTTGGCTGGAGAGCAGGTGGGTGAACCGCAATTAAAGACCAATGGAGGCCTAGCAGTGCTTATCTGGGCCTTGAGGGAGGAGACCCGGTTTAGAGAGGAGCTAATATCTTCAGCAGCCTCATCACTTTTCCTGGAGATAACATTAACCTCCTCTTCTTCTTTCTCTTGGAAGAAATAGACCTTGACCGAGGTCCCCATGGGAGCTATTAGTTGAGATAGGTCAAAGGCTCTTCTCATAGCGGATATTGCAGTGATGGAATTGGACGGGCCTGCCCCATTGTGGTAAGGCAGAGCGTTTTGCCCGTTATCATTTCCCGATGAGGCGGGAGCAGTATTATTAAAAACCTGGGCCTTTTGGTCCAACGGGTCCTGGACCGCATGCTTCAGCATCCAGCAAGTGTCAGTAGAGTGCCCCCGTGCACCCATGTGATAGTCACAAGTGACGGCTGGATCAAAATTCCTCCCCTTCGAGGCATTTGAGTTGGGCTCCTTCAGGGTTACATACTCCAAGTGGCTCGCAAACATATTGCCGGTACCAAAGAAGGATAGGAAAGCCAAAATGTGCGTGGACTACAGAGATCTAAATAAGGCAAGCCCAAAGGATGATTTTCCACTTCCACACATCGACATTCTGGTCGATAATACTGCGGTACATAGCCTATTTTTGTTCATGGATGGTTTCTCGGGATACAATCAGATAAAAATGGTTAAGGAAGATCAAGAGAAAACAGCGTTTATCACACCTTGGGGCACCTTCCACTGCACAGTCATGCCATTTGGGCTTAAAAACGCTGGGGCAACATACCAACGGGCCATGACCGCACTATTCCATGACATGATCCATAAGGAGATGGAGGTCTATGTTGATGATATGATTGCCAAATCGTGCAAAGAAGAGGACCACTTGATCAATCTGAAGAAAGTGTTTGATCGTCTCAGGAAGTATAGTCTACGGCTTAACCCGGCTAAATGCGTCTTTGGGGCTACATCAGGAAAGCTGCTGGGATTCATTGTAAGCAAGAGATGAATTGAAATTGACCCGGCTAAAGCCAAGGCCATAATTGAAATGCTATCACCCAGAACAGAGAAGGAGGTTAGGGGCTTTCTTGGAAGAATTCAATATATAAGCTGGTTCATAGCACAACTCACTGCTATCTGTGAACCAATTTTCAAACTTCTGAGGAAGGATAACCCGACGGTCTGGAATGAGGATTGCCAGCAGGCATTTGACACAATAAATAAGTATTTGCTGAACCCATTTGTGCTAGTGCCACCAACTCCAGGATGACCGCTGATCCTGTATTTGTCAGTGTTGGAAACATTGATGGGATGTGTCTTGGGACAGCATGATGAGACTGGTAGAAAAGAAAGGGCAATTTACTATCTGAGTAAAAAATTCACAGAATATGAAGCCAAGTACTCACCTTTGGAAAAGACTTGTTATGCTCTAGTGTGGGCAACTCAGAGGCTAAGGCATTACTTCCTTAGTCACTCCACATTATTGATATCTCGGATGGACCTGCTGAAGTATTTGTTTGAGAAACCGGCATTAACTGGCAGAACGGTGAAGTGGTAGCTACTACTATCTGAGTTTGACCTCACATACATCACTCAGAAAGCGATTAACGGTCAAGCCATTGCTGATCACTTGGCTGCACATCCTTTTCCAGAATACCAACCTTTGAAGACCAACTTTCCTGATGAGGCAATCTTGTTTACTGAAGAAGAGGAAAGTGAAAGTTCTTGGCAGATATTCTTCGATGGGGCCACCAACATGAATAGAAATGGAATAGGGGCAGTCTTGGTCAAACCAGATGGTTCACACATCCCGATTGCAGTGAAGCTGAGATTCTAGTGCACCAATAATATTGCAGAATATGAAGCATGAATAATTGGGTTGTAAGCCGCCATAGATCATGAAGTGGAGGAACTTGACGTATACGGAGATTCGAGTCTTATCATCTTCTAAACAACTGGTGAACGGAAAACCAAGGATCACAAATTAATCCTTTATCACTAGTATTTGGAAGAAATAAGCACAAATTTTACTCGAATTTCCTTTAACTATATGCCAAGGGCCAAGAATCAGTTCGCAGATGCTCTAGCAACATTGGCTTCCATGGTCAGCATGCCAGAAGGGGTAGACATCAAACCATTGGAAATTGAGGTCAGGGATGAACTGGCTTATTGTCTCGTTCTAGAGGGAGCACCCGAAGAAGAAGCACCATGGTTTCAAGACATCAAAAATTTCTTGAACAATCGGAGTTTGCCAGAAAATGCCACTTCTACTTAGAAAAGGACGATACAAAGATTAGCTGGTCAGTTCCTGCTAAGTGGTGGACATTTGTACAAGAGATCACACAACGATATTCTGCTCAGATGTGTTGATAGGGCTGAGTCAGAAAGGTTAATCGAGACTGTACATGGAAGAGTCTGTGGACCCCATATGAACGGACACATGCTTGCAAAGAAGATCCTGCGGTTGGGATATTATTGGTCGACGATGGAACATGATTGTTGTATACATGTCAGGAGATGCCATCAATGTCAGATATATGCAGATAACAAGCATGCACCCCCAAGTGAGTTGCACAACATGACATCCCCATGGCACTTTTCCATGTAGGGCATAGATGTCATCGGCATGATTTCCCCTAAGGCATCAAACGGACACAGATTCATCTTGGTGGCAATTGATTATTTCACTAAGTGGGTAGAAGCAGCCTCATATGCGAATATCACAAGCAACCATGTTATTAAATTTTTGAAGCACAATATTATTTGTTGCTATGGACTGCCAAGTGCCATAGTATCAGACAACGCTTCAAATATTAAGAACAAAGACATGAAGAAGATGTGTGAACAGTTTCAAATCACCCACCATAAGTCAGCTCCATACAGGCCAAAGATGAATGGGGCAGTGGAAGCAGCAAATAAGAATATAAAGAAAATCATTCAGAAAATGGTAGTGAGTTACAAGGATTGGCACGAAATGCTTTCACTTGCTCTACATGCCTACAGAACCTCAATCCGGACTTCAACTGGGGCAACCCCGTATTCCCTGGTCTATGGGATGGAAGCAGTTCTGCCAGTGGAAGTAGAAATCCCATCACTCAGAGTGCTCATGGAGGCTAAATTAGAAGAAGCTGAATGGATACAGTCAAGAAGTGATCAACTCAACCTAATAGAAGAGAAGCGATTGAAAGTACTGTGTCATGGCCAATTGTACCAACGGAGAATGGCCCGGGCCTACAATAAGAAAGTGAGGCCCAGAACTTTCCAAGAAGGAAACCTAGTTCTAAAGAAAATTCTACCATTTTTGGAAGACCCTCGTGGTAAGTTCAAACCCATTGGGAAAAGCCTTATGTTATCAAGAAGGTCTTGTCAGGGGGTGCACTCATCTTGACAGAAATGGATGGGACAGACTTTCCTGAGCCAATTAACTCTAATGTGGTAAAAAGGTATTTTCCTTGATTAAATATTACTAGGAAATGATCCGAGGCCATTTTTTCTTTATTTCCCTGCAAATTTTAATCCCTAGTCTAACCAAATTAAGCTTCGTTTCTTTGATAAACCTAAACCAGACTTATAGTCTTACATTGGGGCAAAACAAATTGGGGCAAGGCCAATTGGGGCAAAAATAAAGAGAAAAAGAAAAAAGCAAAGAAAAATGGCAAATGAAAGCCAAGTGTGAAAAGAGATGCAAAGAATGCAATTTGGGGAAAAGGGGTTAAATTCATCATGACTGTAAGTCCGGTTGACCTATTTTCACATGTGAAAAATTTTGAGCCTTTAATACCTTTTCTTTCATAAACCGAGCCTAGCCTTTATTTCGTCCTATTTCTAAGCCCTCGGTGATCTTAGTATGTTCATTCAAATTTCAGAGTGAGATTGGTGGTAACAGAATGCAGAAGCCGGCCCTAGTGAAAACCGTAACTGGCGCTAGGGGCAATATTAGCAAGAAAGAAAGAAAAAAAAGAATAAAGAAAAAGAAAAAAAAGAAAAAAAAAAGATCAAAGGTTGATCATGTGATCCAAGCTTGAAGAGAAATCAGCACGAGTACTGAGACTGAACAGATTGGGAATAATGGGTTCCATTCGAGAAGAAGAGGAATTTGGGGATGACTCTAAAGGTCCTAAGATGGACGGTTTTGATCCCTCATTATTTTTTGGATTACCCTTTTCATTACTTAACCTGGTTTTTAATTTCTTTAATTATGGGTGATTAAGTATATGGACCAAATTTCAAAAAAAATAAATAAATAAATAAATAAATAAAAGAAAAACTATACTTTGGTCAGTGATGATAAATCAAATACTTTTCATAAAACCTTTGTTTTTACAAGCATCTGAGCATTCTGAGGCCGATAATATAAAAAATTTATTTTTGAATTAAATCCTTTGTCTTCCCACTATTGGAGTTTGCTTTCATACAAAGGTATGAAAAAAAATGTGTAGAAAATAAGGCTAGTCTCTGTCTCCTAGCCGCTCCTCAATCCGAGCTGCCTGAGCTACAATAACTCCAGAAGCCCCCTTTGCAGTGGGATCACTCAAGAAGGAAATAACCTCATCTGAAAGGGTCTGCCTGATCCTCATGCTCCTAAGGCTGGCTAAAGCATCCTGGTGCTTCTGCCACAGTGCTCGGACTTCAAAGCAACGAGCCTGCCTCTGCTCCTCAAGTTGCTTTTCCACAGCAAGACGGCGGGATACCTGCTCTGCAAGTTGCCTCTCTATGTCAAGGCCTCATATCCTAAGCTCCTGGGCCTCTCATACCCATATTTGCTGAAGCCGCTTGTGTGAAGCTCTCTCAGACTCCAGGATGTCTTCATAAGTAGGAGCCAAAACTGCAGGAGGATCTTCGGGTACTGGAGCCTGACTCTGTATCTGCTCCCTGATCCAGAAGAGATAGTCCTTCACATGGGACTCTGAGAAGACTGGACCCCGCATAAAACGAACATAGGACCACTCCCTCATCAACCAAGCGTTCAGCTTCATGGTGGCTGGTGAAAGTAGCCCAAGATGGTCCTCATATCCACTTGGGATTATAATCCCCTGGGTCACTCTGAACTGACAAAGAACCCGCAAAGGAAGATAAAGCACAGCATGTCCTAAGCCAGCTAGGACCAAAAAGTTGCGGTCTCAAAATCTAATCACCGTCTCTGCATTAGGCTGATAAGTACCAAGCCACCTCACCTGATCATCCTGGAGTGTAGCCAAAAAAGAAAACCAGCCCTGTTTACCTCCTAGAATGTCAGGACACCCCCGGTTGCTCATTAAAATAGGAACCTTCAAGTTGGGGAAGAAGTGTCGATTGATCTCCTTAATCTGACTCAGGTGGTCAAGTAACCAAAGCTGCAAAGAAGGAGGGATATTTCAGTATATTGTAAAGAAAAGCAAGCAAAAAGAAATAAAAAGCAAAAGAAAAAAAAAGAGAAAAAAAAGGAGAGAGAAAATTTTTACTTGCAAGATAAGTGCACATGATAGGAAGCGCTTCTTCTTCCTGTAGTAACAGTCAGTCAAAGCCTGGTACATCCCTGCCAAAATCATAGGGGCTAATCTGTAACGCCCCGAACCCGGGTCAGTCCAAACCGGCACCTGACCCGAACCCGGTTCGCTACTGTAACAACCCGAATTTAGTTCAACAACCAAATCCGAGGTGTTACTGGCCCATATCAATCACAACATCAATAACATACCAGACCAAGAAAGTAAATCCAATCCATATATTAATCCATCAGAGTTGCGGAAACAAGTATGTGCGGAAGTGTAGATTAAAATCATCAAACAAGCATGAAGCTTGACCATCAATCAATAGTATCAAAGTCTGGTAGTATGAACTGGTTACTAACTCTCTCTTGTCTCTCTCATACATCAAATCCAATTAATGATAATAAACCAATTAAAATGCTAAGTCTGTAACATCAATCCACCTCAGATAAGATCGGGATAATAGTAATCCTCTGGAGAATACTCAGCTATCTCTCCCTGGAAGTCTAAGAGATCCCCCTCTCGCGTATCAGCTGAAAAAAATGGAATAACAGTAGGGTGAGATACGAATATCCCAGTAGGTAACACATGCATGATTAAACAGTTAATATACGGAAAGTAGCAGTTCATGCACGAATAAGTCATATCGATTAATCAGGCTCGTATAATCATTCGTATCATTCGTAAATACAAAACAATATACTAAACAGTTCTAGAGATGAATTCCAGCAAGTTTAATATGAAAATACCATAGTCAAATCAGTAACATAATTCATACATTGCCAGGATGTACTAAACAGTCACATCCAACCAATATCCCAAACACATGCCTCCCGCATGTACCACAATAATAACAAGTTTTATGATTTCAGGGTCATTGTAGGACTCACAAAGTTAGATAAACCTTTTGAGATGATTCTCAACCAATTGCTATACCACCGTGCGACTTAGGAGCGATGCTACTAATGATACTCAAGCCCCATGCAGCGCAGCTTAGACAAGAGCCGTAGTCACCGACTTATTGCACACGTACCCATCAAAGTTGGTATGTACCACCAGCATGCAGCACCAGAATCAATACATGGAGGTGGTTGCTTATCCACATGTACAGGGAATCACCAGCGGCTCACCGGGGCGTCCCTCCAGACATAGGACCTTCCCAGACAAACTAACTTGCAAAGGAAGCGCGTCGCATATAGGAGTAACTCAACTCAAATGACATATCCCTCAGCTATCTAGCTACGACTATGGATCCACAACCAGCTATGCCCACTAGACTCCAAAACTTCCCTAAAGTGTCATATTCTATAAGGGTTGGTGCCTAGCGGCATATAATGGTTATATCTGTACATTTACTTCAATATTTATTCATCTGAATTCAGTATTCTCTTTAGAAAGTATTCTGATTTATAATGTCATTTAGAGGTATTTAGATAGTCAAATGATAGTTAGGCTTTTCCAAAATCACGTTTCTCATTTACCTTCAAAACTTGGCAACTATTGTCCTAAATATCTCCCTAATTTGTTTTTCTGTGAAACAGGGGTTTAGGTAGTTTATTTTGGTCTTAAAGCACCTTAATTAATCATTAAAATTGTCTAAAAATAGTTTAGAATTGAATTAGGTTCGAAATTATGAAAAATTGGAAATTCTGTTGAGAGCGCCTAGGATCGCTCAGGATCGCCCTGGCGGTCCCAGGTCAGCGGTCGTGTATTTTCGAGCGCCCGCGGTCCGTCTTCTCGCGGTCTACGGCGCCCTAATTTTATTCAACCAGCGCCGAGGATCGCCGACGAGCGCCGAGCACAGTCGAGGTCGGCGGTCGTGCGAAATCGAGCCGAAATAGTTCTAAATCACGATTTCTCTCGTCTAAACTCATTCTAGTGTATTTCTAACATGCTTAGCTAACTAAATACAACATTACATATCATAGAAACATGCATTTGCGATTAACCAAGGAAAAATCCAATTTCAAAACCAAAACGGTGTCACCTACCTCGTATACGCGTTTCTCCTCTTCTCTTCTGAACAGCAAACCCCCAAACCTCTCCTCAGTTGCAAGGCAAGGCTCTGAGCAAGTTCCCTTGGTCTTCCCCCTTCCTTCTCTTTCTTCTCTTCTCGGTCGTTTCAACTCTCGTCGTTTGCGGCTGAATAATACGAGCGAGAATACGATTAGGTTATTTTAATGCATATATATACTCCCTGATCCCATGCATCTCCCATGCAAACTCTCCCCTACACCTCGCCCAATTAAAATACGTACCTCGATATCTCAAGATCGGACGGTCAGATCTGCGTCTAATTCCGGATCTTCACTAAACTGATCACCCCCTACAAGAATAAAATATTCCCATCGATCATAACCCTCAGTAATATTATTTACTAATTTAATTTATTATTTAAGTAAAATTCGGGGTTTTACATCCTCCCCTCCTAAAAGAAAATTTTCGTCCTCGAAATTTACCTTGTGGTTCTGGAAATAAGTTGGGATACTTTCTCTGCATTTCCGATTCCAATTCCCATGTAGCTTCCTCAGTCGTATGGTTTTGCCAAAGTACTTTCACAAGTGGTATTACTTTAGTACGGAGAACCTGTTCCTTCCTGTCCAAAATCTCAACTGGATGCTCCTCGTAAGTCAAGTCCCCTCGCACTACTATCGGTTCATGCTGAATGATATGAGTAGGGTCGTGCACGTACTTCCTCAACATAGAAACATGGAATACGTCATGAACTCCTTCCAATTGTGTAGGTAAAGCCAATCTGTATGCTAATGGTCCCACTGTACCCTTAATCTCAAACGGACCTATATATCTTGGAGCCAATTTGCCTTTCTTTCCAAACCTCTTGATTCCACGAGATGGTGATATTTTCAGAAATACCCAATCTCCAACTTCAAAATGCAAGTCTCTTCTTCTGGTATCTGCATAACTCTTTTGACGACTCTGGGCTGTAAGCATGTTTCGCCTAATCTGATTCACCTTCTCAATGCTATCTTGTACAATCTGGGGCCCAATGAGTTGTCTTTCACCAACTTCCACCCAGCACACTGGGGATCTACACGATCTTCCATAAAGTGCCTCGAATGGTGCCATCTGAATACTCGCTTGATAGCTGTTATTATAGGCAAACTCCACCAATGGTAGGTGCTGATTCCAACTGCCTCCCCAATCCATAACACAGCATCTCAACATGTCTTCCAAAGTCTGAATGGTACGCTCGGACTGTCCATCTGTCTGAGGATGATAACTAGTGCTGAAATTAAGCTTAGTCCCCAAAGCTGCCTGAAATGCAAGCCAAAAGCGTGCTGTGAATCGTGCATCTCTATCAGACACTATAGAAACCGGCACTCCATGAAGTCTCACTATCTCCCTGACATATAACTCAGCTAAAGACTTCAATGGCTATGTAGTGCTCATAGGCAAGAAATGCGCAGACTTAGTCAGTCTATCCACGACAACCCAAATAGCATCTTCCTTCCTTGCTGTCAGTGGTAGTCCAGATACAAAATCCATAGTTACATGCTCCCACTTCCACTTTGGAATAGGAAGCGACTGAAGTAAACCAGGTGGTTTCCGATGTTCAGCTTTTACTTGCTGGCATATCAAACACTTTGCCACATACTCTGCAATCTCTCTCTTCATTCCTGACCACCAATAGATTTCTTTCAAGTTCTTGTACATTTTCGTACTTCCTGGGTGAACTGCATACTTCGATCTATGACCCTCTGATAATATCTTCTCCTTAATCTCCTCATCAGCTGGAACACAAATACGACTTCTATATCTCAATAGCCCATCTCTATCTGAAAAGTCTACAGCTGCCTCAGATCCTCTACTTATCATCTCCCTAGTCTGGATCAGCTGTGGGTCAATCAGTTGTTTCTCCCGAATCAACTGAACCAAATCTGGTTCAATCTGAACACAAGCAACTCGGATCACTCCATCTTGTGGCATGCTAAACTCTCCCTGCCAATCTCTGACTGAATCAATCAATCTACACTGGCTCATCATGAAAGCTGCTAAAGTAGCTATTTGACCTTCAACTGAACTTTTTCTACTCAAAGCATCCGCCACTACATTTGCCTTACCAGGGTGGTATTGCAAAGTAAACTTGAAATCCTTTAGCAGATCCATCCACCTTCGCTGCCTCATATTCAGGTCTTTCTGTGAAAACAGATATCTCAAGCTCTTATGATCAGAAAAGATCTCAAACTCTACTCCATAAAGGTAATGCCTCCATAGCTTCAATGCAAAGACTATGGCTGCAAGCTCCAAATCGTGGGTAGGGTAGTTCTTCTCATGTGGCCTCAACAATCTCGAAGCATACGCTATAACTCTGCCCTGCTGCATCAATACACATCCCAAGCCTATCCTAGAAGCATCACAATATACTGCAAATGCCTCATCCATGGATGGCACAATCAACACTGGTGCAGTAGTCAATCTCTGCTTCAATTCCTGAAAACTCTGCTCACATTTTTCATCCCATTGAAACTTCACTGCTTTCTTGGTTAGATTAGATAACGGTGCAGCTATACGCGAAAATCCTGCAATGAATCTCCTATAGTAACCTGCCATACCAAGGAAACTCCTGACCTCTGTCACTGTAGTAAGCCTAGGCCATTCTGCCACTGCCTTAACCTTCTCAGGGTCCACAGATATACCCTCTCCTGAGATAACATGACCTAAGAAAGAAATTTGCCTTAGCCAAAACTGGCATTTGCTAAATTTCCCATACAACCCGTGGTCTCTCAAAGTGTGCAATACTGCCTTCAAATGCCCTACATGTGCTTCTCGGGTCTTAGAATATACTAGGATGTCATCAATGAACACCACTACGAAACTGTCCAAGTATGCATGAAAAATTCTGTTCATGAGGTCCATGAAAACAGCTGGGGCATTGGTCAACCCAAAAGGCATAACCAAGAACTCATAATGCCCATAGCGTGTACGAAAAGCTGTCTTCTCTATGTCCTCCTCTGCTACTCTCACCTGATGATATCCTGACCTCAAGTCTATCTTGGAGAACCAAGATGCTCCTCCGAACTGGTCAAACAGGTCATCAATCCTAGGCAACGGATACTTGTTCTTCACTGTTACTTGATTCAGTTGCCTATAATCGATACACATCCTCATGCTACCATCCTTCTTCTGGACAAATAGAACTGGAGCGCCCCACGGAGACATACTCGGTCTGATGAAACCTTTTTCCTGGAGCTCATCTAACTGTTTCTTAAGTTCCTCCTGTTCTGGTTTCGCAAGCCTATAGGGTGGTTTCGAAACTGGAGCCGTACCAGGCATCAACTGTATCCTGAACTCTACTCCTCTAGAAGGTGGTAATCCAGGTAAATCCTCTGGAAACACATCCGTAAACTCCTGTACAACAGGTACATCGGAGATGACAAGGGCGTCACTCCTAAGCTCCTCTGCTATCACAGATGCTACCAGACCAATCCGAGACTTCAACCCCTCACATTTGAAACAATGAGTGGTCTGATCTGGCCCTCTAACTATCACTGTACTCGCATAACAGTCCAATGTCACATGGTGTCTACATAGCCAATCCATCCCCAATATCACATCAAAACCTCCAATGTCTAAGGCAATCAAATCACCAGACAACTCTAATCTACCCAATCTAATCATACAGTCTCTATACATATGCTCCACTCGAGTAGACTCTCCCAAAGGTGTGTGCACAGACAAA
Source organism: Buxus sempervirens (assembly GCA_947561395.2). Classification (NCBI taxonomy): domain Eukaryota; kingdom Viridiplantae; phylum Streptophyta; class Magnoliopsida; order Buxales; family Buxaceae; genus Buxus; species Buxus sempervirens. Next base: position 16,501,510 of record OX387186.1, on the reverse strand, counting down.
ACAGCATCCAATTCAGTGGGTGACAAACCAATCCGTTGTGCACAAGCAGGCGATATAAAAGAATGGGAAGCACCAGAATCAAACAGAACACATGCTGATCTACCACAGATGAAGAGAATACCTCCAATCAACTCAGGTGTCTCGGGATCACCCTCAATATCCTCCACACGATCGGGCTCACGCTCCTCATGTGCATCCACTGCATATACCCTCGCTGGCTGCTGCTGAGCAGGTACTGTCTGCCTCTGGCCTCCTCTCTGAACTGATCCTCTGCCCTGGGGCTTCTATCCAACCGGTGCTCTCTGAGCTGGCTGCTGAAACTGTGGCCTCTGTGGAAAAGCAGGCGCGGTCTCTGGCGATGGTAATGCCGGTCGTGGCACTGCTAACGGCTGATAACTAGTAGGAAACCGACAATCCGTGATCCTGTGACCCGGCCTACCGCATCGGTAGCAGGTGCCTGGCGCTGCAACACACGGTCCAGGTACATGGTATCTGCCACAACTGCCACATGCCCTCGGAGCTGCTCTATACTGTCCTCCCGCAGGCTCTGCCCTAGACCAGTCTCTGGGTCTCTTGTTCCCACTAAGGAAACCTCTCTGATCTGCCGGCCTCGTAGGCGGCCTAGCTCTGCTCTGACTCGCTCTAGCCTCCAAGTCACTCTCAGCTCTAGTGGCTCTACGTACCACGTCCTTCAATTCGGTGCACAGGAGTACGGTCAGCATACTCCTAATCTCAGGCTTCAGACCCCGCTCAAAATGTGAAGTCAGCATCCAATCATCCTGTGTCATGTGAGGTGCAAATCGAGACAAGACTGCAAATCTAGCCTCGTACTGAGCCACTGTCTGGCCTCCCTGTGTAATCTCCATAAATTCCCGCTCCTTCTTGAGCCGGACTTCCTCAGAAAAGTACTGGTCATAGAAGACCTCTCTGAATCTATCCCAAGTCATGTACGTAGCCTGTGGATCCTGCCTCTTCCTGGCTGTCCACCAATGCACTGCCTCTCCCTCAAACAAGAATGCTGCCAATCGCACTCTCCTGTCCATCGGGCATCCCATGGCCTCAAAAATCCACTCGACTCGCATCAGCCATCTCTCAGCCTCCATAGGATCTGGTCGTCCACTAAAGATAGGTGGATCCAACTTCCTGAACTGCTCGAGATCCTTGGCCGTATGTATGGCCCTCTCGTGTACAGGCTCCTCTCCATGACCATTGCCACCATTTCCGCCATTTCCCTGCTGGCTCAGCCTCTCCTCTCTCTCCTTGGCAAGAAGCTCTGCCAGGCTGCTAACAACAGCCCATATATCACCCCCTGGAGGTGGTGGAGGTAATGGAACATCCTGCGGCTCCTCCTCAATAGGATCAACTCTAGCAGGTCGTCCCCTGCCAGCCATCTGCAAAATTCAATTCCACTTGTTAGAATCCAATAATTCTAGGGGTTCTATCTAGCGTACTCACAATCCCATTCCCCTAAAGTTTGGCTAATTCTAAGGTTAGGACCATTTCTCTGATACCATCTCTGTAACGCCCCGAACCCGGGTCAGTCCAAACCGGCACCTGACCCGAACCCGGTTCGCTACTGTAACAATCCGAATTTAGTTCAACAACCAAATCCGAGGTGTTACTGGCCCATATCAATCACAACATCAATAACATACCAGACCAAGAAAGTAAATCCAATCCATATATTAATCCATCAGAGTTGCGGAAACAAGTATGTGCGGAAGTGTAGATTAAAATCATCAAACAAGCATGAAGCTTGACCATCAATCAATAGTATCAAAGTCTGGTAGTATGAACTGGTTACTAACTCTCTCTTGTCTCTCTCATACATCAAATCCAATTAATGATAATAAACCAATTAAAATGCTAAGTCTGTAACATCAATCCACCTCAGATAAGATCGGGATAATAGTAATCCTCTGGAGAATACTCAGCTATCTCTCCCTGGAAGTCTAAGAGATCCCCCTCTCGCGTATCAGCTGAAAAAAATGGAATAACAGTAGGGTGAGATACGAATATCCCAGTAGGTAACACATGCATGATTAAACAGTTAATATACGGAAAGTAGCAGTTCATGCACGAATAAGTCACATCGATTAATCAGGCTCGTATAATCATTCGTATCATTCGTAAATACAAAACAATATACTAAACAGTTCTAGAGATGAATTCCAGCAAGTTTAATATGAAAATACCATAGTCAAATCAGTAACATAATTCATACATTGCCAGGATGTACTAAACAGTCACATCCAACCAATATCCCAAACACATGCCTCCCGCATGTACCACAATAATAACAAGTTTTATGATTTCAGGGTCATTGTAGGACTCACAAAGTTAGATAAACCTTTTGAGATGATTCTCAACCAATTGCTATACCACCGTGCGACTTAGGAGCGATGCTACTAATGATACTCAAGCCCCATGCAGCGCAGCTTAGACAAGAGCCGTAGTCACCGACTTATTGCACACGTACCCATCAAAGTTGGTATGTACCACCAGCATGCAGCACCAGAATCAATACATGGAGGTGGTTGCTTATCCACATGTACAGGGAATCACCAGCGGCTCACCGGGGCGTCCCTCCAGACATAGGACCTTCCCAGACAAACTAACTTGCAAAGGAAGCGCGTCGCATATAGGAGTAACTCAACTCAAATGACATATCCCTCAGCTATCTAGCTACGACTATGGATCCACAACCAGCTATGCCCACTAGACTCCAAAACTTCCCTAAAGTGTCATATTCTATAAGGGTTGGTGCCTAGCGGCATATAATGGTTATATCTGTACATTTACTTCAATATTTATTCATCTGAATTCAGTATTCTCTTTAGAAAGTATTCTGATTTATAATGTCATTTAGAGGTATTTAGATAGTCAAATGATAGTTAGGCTTTTCCAAAATCACGTTTCTCATTTACCTTCAAAACTTGGCAACTATTGTCCTAAATATCTCCCTAATTTGTTTTTCTGTGAAACAGGGGTTTAGGTAGTTTATTTTGGTCTTAAAGCACCTTAATTAATCATTAAAATTGTCTAAAAATAGTTTAGAATTGAATTAGGTTCGAAATTATGAAAAATTGGAAATTCTGTTGAGAGCGCCTAGGATCGCTCAGGATCGCCCTGGCGGTCCCAGGTCAGCGGTCGTGTATTTTCGAGCGCCCGCGGTCCGTCTTCTCGCGGTCTACGGCGCCCTAATTTTATTCAACCAGCGCCGAGGATCGCCGACGAGCGCCGAGCACAGTCGAGGTCGGCGGTCGTGCGAAATCGAGCCGAAATAGTTCTAAATCACGATTTCTCTCGTCTAAACTCATTCTAGTGTATTTCTAACATGCTTAGCTAACTAAATACAACATTACATATCATAGAAACATGCATTTGCGATTAACCAAGGAAAAATCCAATTTCAAAACCAAAACGGTGTCACCTACCTCGTATACGCGTTTCTCCTCTTCTCTTCTGAACAGCAAACCCCCAAACCTCTCCTCAGTTGCAAGGCAAGGCTCTGAGCAAGTTCCCTTGGTCTTCCCCCTTCCTTCTCTTTCTTCTCTTCTCGGTCGTTTCAACTCTCGTCGTTTGCGGCTGAATAATACGAGCGAGAATACGATTAGGTTATTTTAATGCATATATATACTCCCTGATCCCATGCATCTCCCATGCAAACTCTCCCCTACACCTCGCCCAATTAAAATACGTACCTCGATATCTCAAGATCGGACGGTCAGATCTGCGTCTAATTCCGGATCTTCACTAAACTGATCACCCCCTACAAGAATAAAATATTCCCATCGATCATAACCCTCAGTAATATTATTTACTAATTTAATTTATTATTTAAGTAAAATTCGGGGTTTTACATAATCTCTCCCGCTCCCTAACCTGGCATACAACTGAGATAAGGGCTAAGTCTACCTCATCGTCATCCCGGGGAAAAAGCAGTTGGTTAACCACTATCAAGGTTAAGGCATTGAACCTAGCTTCCTTGTTCTCCCCCTCAAGAGCTTCTCAATCAGAAAAGACTTAGACAAAGTCAAAAGGGTGTCAGAATCCCCTAAATCCTTCTTCCCTATACCCAGGAAAGTAGAAGCCTCTTTCTTGTAACTAGGTTTAAGGGATGGGTTCACTACCCTCTCTACAAACCTCAAGCCCAGGACAGTTTCAACCTTCTCAATGGTTGGGGTCATCTCATGGTCGCCAAAACGGAAAAGGTTTAGGTCAGGTACCCAATGGCCAATCATGGCTTCAATAATTTCCCACTTGAATGGGATGGAAGGGATAAGCAAGGTGTGGCCTAAATGAATAGAATCCCATCTGATCTCTTCATCAAGGGTCATGGAGTTGACCCACCTAGTGTAGAATGAATCTACAAGGCTGTACCTAGTGAGATTAGGGGGTTTTGCTCTAAAAGGTTGTTTTGCAGGGGAGGCTGCGTGGACAGACAATGGTAGGGTAGAAGATGATCCGGAATCCATTGGGGATGATGGGAGCAAGCTAAGAATCAATGGGAGGAAGAAAAAGGCAGAAAAGGGGTTTTCTAAACTCAAAAACTCGTAAAAATACGCAAATCCCGAGGCTGGTTGCATTTATAGCATGTTTTAATGTATTCGACATATCAGATCGGATACAAATGATTCCCTTCATATCCTATAAAGAATGTTGGTTACAAAGGAAACTATGTGTATCCGATATAACATGTCGGATACAAAAAGAATTCAATGTATCCAACCTGATATGCCGGATACAAAGAAAAATGCAAAAAAAAGAGGAAAGGGAGAAAAATCCGAATTTTTTACCTGTTTCACTTGTGTACAAGTTATAATTGCATAAAAATAAGAAGGAAAATAGAGCAATACAAGAGGGAATGAATAAAAAAGTCTTTTTCATATATAAGTCTTGTCTGTACAGTGATAATGAAAAATACATAAAAATCCTAATCTACTGCTACTGTGCAGGATCACCCCCGCATCCTCTACCACGCGCTTTGCGGCCTTTACCTCGAGGTGATCGGCGCCTAGAATATGCTAGAAGGCGCTCGGCCATATAACACAGTCTCCGGCCCACAAAAGACTGAAGTTGGTACTCCCAACAATAGTCCTCGAGGTCAGGAGGCAGATCAGGAGCAGAATCTGGCGAAGAAGCCTCAGGCCCAGCAGGAATAGGCTCGGCAGGCAGGGGAGCCACCTCAGTCGCAGCTGAATCATCGGCCGCAGCAGTCTCAACTCGTGCAACTACAGAAGGCTCGGCAGCAGCAGAGGAAGGACCAGGAACAAAAGTATCTGGGTCAACAGAAAGGGTCAGAAGCAGAAATATCAAGATAAACCAAAGAGGGAAAATTAAAGAAAACTTACCAGGAATATCTACAACAAGAACAGGGGGATCCGTCTCAACCGGATCAGCAGCAGGGATGCCCTCTGGCTCAGGGGCCACCACGGGAGATGAAGGACCCACAGGATCCGTAGGAGCAGCTACCACCGCGTCAGCAACTGGGGCATCATCAGGATCAGCAGCCCGAGCCGGAGATGGATCCGGAACAGGGAAATCAGGCTCAAAGGCAGCATCCTGATTTGGGACTAGGCCCTGCAAAAGTCGAATAGTTATATCAGAATAGCAGAAAGTCATAGAAATAAAAAAGATGAAATTATAAAGAAACCAGATACCTATCTAGCATGAAGCTCAGCAACCAGAGCCTCCAGCTCTCTGATCCGAGCATCCCTCTAGGCCACGACCGCGTCATGCTCTGCGATCATATCCTCGATCGCGGCCCGCTGGCTCTGGAACCGGTCCCGCAAGGCATTCAGCTCATGTACCTGCTAATAAGAACATGATTAGGTCATAAATACAGAGTTAAAGGAAATCTGATGAAAAGATGAAAATCGCAAAACTCACAGTATCATCGTGGACCCGGATATAGATCCCGCCAATCTCTGTCACTCCAGCCCGGGTGGGTCGATCCATCAAGCACCCAATGGATACTTTCTGGATCCACTCGTCATAATCCCCAGCTATTGTGAGCCCCTCCGCATCCTGAAAATGATCAAATTGATCCACATCAAAACCAGGTAGGAGCGTGTCGGGACCCACAGGAGGAAGGGGAACGGGAATACGAAGTGTGCCTATGTGCTGATAGTACAGGCGCTCTCCTAAATACATCATCCTACCAAGCCTCCCAAGGAAGCACTGGTAGGGCTGACGTCGAAGATCTCTATCAAAAGCATCCTATACTGCCATCTCACGGGCCACCCCAATATCCACGTCATCAAAGCTTTCCAGGATGAGCTGCAAAGAAGAAAAAAATGGTCAGATACAGTCAAGGTATAGGAAAAGAAATAAAAGGAAAAGGGGCGAAGAATTTATAGCAGATCGTGGAGCGCAGTCCAAGTGAACCCGAGTAGTGTGGGGCTGACTCCTATCTGCATCTCGGACCTAGGTTGACCACCGCAGGGCAATAGGAAAATCCTCTACGCCAGGCACGGGGGACGGGCAGAAGTAGGTCATGTAGGTGTACATGAACACCTGACAAAAGAGAAATCAATAAAAGATAAAGAAGATAAAGCCCAGGGAATAAGACAAGACAGATGAATTTAGTACCTACAGGATCTGCCAGAAGAACCGGCAGCTGACTCCATCACCTCTCGGGGCTGCCAGCCCTCGAACTACTCGGCACAATCCAGCCAAGATAGTCTCGTATATGAGCCGACCCCAGGCTAATTGTCGGGTCTGATGGAGATCTCTCAAAGCATCCAGGAAAAGAGGACTAACACTGGTCGTGTCCTCCTGGAAGAAGCAGCTCCCAAGCATCAGTAGAAACACGTGCCGGAAAATAGGTGCGAAGGCTGCATCCTCCATGGTGATGGTCGTATGTCTCCCCTCATAATGTCGAGTAAGGCTCTCCCGCAGCCAGCTAATGGAGATACGACCACTCCGCCCGTCCCAAGCAACAGGAGGCAGGTCCTAGTATCCCAAAAGAAGGCCGATGTCCGCCACTGAGGGCCGATCCAAAACAATAGTCCACCCCATCAGAGGAATGCCGGTGATCATCACAAAATCGGAGGGGCGGATCCCTAGCTCCACGTCCGGCAGATGGAATGACTGCGTCTCCGAAAAATATCGCTCTATTATAGCAAAGATGAGGGGACGATCGGCTCAGAATGAAGGGATGCTGAGAAAATAATCCAGGTGGCACCTCCCAAACTCACGCTTGAGTGCCGGAGAAAGTGTCTGCGCCAACTCACTAAATCTCCCCCAACTGCCTCGTAGATGAGAAGGAGGATACGGAAGAGGCGCATTGGCCCGGATGCACATGGAGGGGTGGCTATCCAAACCACTAAGGAGCTCTGTATCATGAATAGATGCTCTCAGCTCTGCAGAGATCCCTAGGCGTAAGGCTACAACAGCACCCTCCTGGCCTGAAGCTCCGGCCCGGCCTCGTCCCCTCTCTCCAGCTCGGCCTCGGCCCCTCTCACCAACTCTACCTCTGCCTCGCTCTAGCTCTCTACCGCGGCCTTGAACAGGATCAATGACAGGCTAGAAACAGAAATGAATAAGCGAAGTCGGTTCCAAGGGAATCAAGGAAAGAAAGAAGAAAGGATTGGGAAGCCTACCACAGCAGAGCCCTTAGCAGAGCTCTCTCTGAAATCATCTAACGGCTCTTACAGGGTGGCGCTAGAACTCGCCTCTGTCCGAGCCCGCGAGGTGGAGGGCTGATCAGCAGGGTCAGCCTCCTCCCCAACACGGGAACGACTCCTAGCCATCTACAAGTAACAGGGAAGTGTTTCAGTTCAAATTTATCCTACTTTGCTTATCAAGAATCTTACCCTGCTTTTGGTCTAGGTTTCAGTTCAAATTCATCCAGAATCTTACATGACTTTGGTCTCTTCAAAGCTATCATCAGGAATTCTAAATTATTTTTTTCATCTATTTCAGTTCAAAGCCTTTTCTATTATGGTTCTAAAGCATTTTGTCCTAAAGATGTTTACACTACTTAATATCTGTTAATTTATTTCAAGATTGCTACATGAAGACAGAACAGTAAAAGGTCTTAAGTGATCAGAGATCAAAATAAACTGGGGAACCCAAGGGCCAATCCTGACAGTCGACGCACCACCTAGGTCAAAGGGATGCTAAAATCATATCAGGGAAGATCTGATAATAGCATGGCATTTGGAAAGATTTTTCTCTTTCTCCCCCAGCAATTCAAAAGCATTTTATGCAGCTCAGTGGAAAATCTGAAGTTTTTAGAGACGGTCAGAGGCATCACTCTAAAAGGGTGACTACTGTTATACAAGCAACCAATTCTAAAAGAATGACAGATCAGGGAAAAAACCAAAGTAAATTCCAGCTTGATATCAGGCATTCGGAACCTAAAAGGCATGCAGAGATATCGAAGTGGTCATGCAAAGTGTGGTCAGGAACAAGTCATGTGGAGCATTACACTACTAAAATTAGAAAAAAAAAATCATAGCATGTTACAAGGAAGGGAGAAAAACAAATCATAGCATGTGGATCCAATTTGAAGATGGGCATTTCAAATCATATTCCCATCGGAGCATACAATTCAATGCAAGATAAACAATTCAGTTCACAGGCAGGCAACCGTATCCCAAGGAGTTACAGAAATACAGATCAAGAATTGACAAGTTGGAGCATATTGCAAGAAGAAAAAAAAACAGCAAAATGGCATGGTATTACAGTTTCACCATCAACAGGATTAGAAGATCATGTCATTCGTCCAATTAGGCATGGATTGGATTGCAAGGAAAAATCTAAACATGAACTCACTGACCTGGACGAACAGTGGAGAAAGTGAGTGTCTAATTACAAGTGGGGAATCGAAGGACAGGTCACCGAAACGATCACCGAAGGTCGGCACTCCCACGCTGAGCTGAGAAATCGCCAAAAATTAGAGGAGATGAACTAGGGCTCAGTCGCAGCAGTGAGTGAGTGTCGCCGGAGTCAATGCAAGTCGCCGGAGCTCAAAGAATCGTCGAAAGTCGCCGGAGTTGGTGGAGTTCGGCGGGGAGGATGGGCGCAACAGTCGGAGAAGGGGAGCCTGTATCCGATCTGAGTGTTCGGAGAAGAAGAAAAGAAGAGGAAGAGTCGCGGTCGCGCGCAACTTATATAAACAGGTGTATCCGATGAATTATGTCGGATACAAACGGAGATCTTCTTATCCGACGAGCTACGTCGGATACAAAAGAAAAAAACAGAAAAAAAAAAGGAGAAAAAGAAAAGAAAAAAGGAAAAAAGAGAAAAAGAAAAGAAAAAAAAAAGAGAAAAAGAAAAGAAAAAAGGAAAAAAAATAAAAAAGAAGAAGAAAAAGAAAAAAGGAAATGAGCTACAAAGTTAGCTATTTTCACAAAAAACCCTATGTTGCCTTAAAATCCACTTCACAACCACGAGAGCTCAGTGGAATTTAGGACAACTTGGGGAAATGTGTTGGTAAAAAAGGAGGATATTCACTCAATTTTTAACTTGGTTTGATGAAAAAATCAGTTTTCAAAAAATCTTATTTTTGGGCTTAAAATCCACTTCACAGCCACGAGAGCTCAGTGGAAGTTAAGACCTCTTGGAGAGATGCCCCCCTTAAAGTTAGGGCTTTTTGGCAAATCTTCACCCAAAAATTATTTTGCAAAATTGAATTGAATCAAGCAAATCATGGTTAAGGGAGTGCAATTTGGGCTTGTCTAATCTTTGCAGCTCATTGCTTCGCAACTCCCGCAAAGAGGGGCAGTTGTAGACACCCCAAATTGCACAATAAAAATGAAGAATAATTAGAAAAAATCATTATCTCCTTTGAAACCAGCACAAAATTTGAGAAAATAAGCATTCTTCCTTGTATCCGACAACTCAGGTTGGATACAAGCATATCCCTTTGTATCCGACATAAGTTGTCGAATACGAGCAAACCTTAATGATGTGTGTATCCGGCCTGATATGCCGGACACATGATTTTTGCTCAAAATTAGGGTTTTCCGAGAGTTTTCACTTTTTACCATCATATCCTTCATTAAAAGAGTGGAAATCTCGAAAATAGCCTGAGGGTTAAGGTTGGTGGGCTCTAGACATTAGTTTGTGTCTACCATCACACCAACCCTAACCCTAGCCTTTGCCTATAAATAGGAGGCTCCTCCTTAAGCAAATGGCCATTAACTCTTGCCAAGAACTTTTGCCAAGAAGTTGGAGATCAAAGAGCTCCAAGTGAAGAGGGGAACCGCTGCAGTCTTGCTTCCAGAAGCCCAGGTAAGCCTCAAACCTCTCTTTATTTTTCATTTTTTACATTCTAGATCTAGATCTCTTCTTCTACCTTTCTGTAGAATAAGGCCTCTTCTATGTATATGAAAACCCTTCCCCTACTCAAAGTACCTCGAGACTCCCCCTAGCCGTAAAACGTGAAGGCGGGATCTAGGGGAAATGAGACTGGGGATTGATCCTAGTGCTAGAACCTTTATTGGAATAAGCCTTTTGATTCTATGAAAACCGTTTCATATTCAAAGTACCCAGACATTATCTTGAAGAACCGTGTTTAATGGGGAGAAAGAACTAAGGGAAATGATAATGGAACGGAACCCTAGGTTGTTTTAGAACCCCATTTGATTGATTTAAATTCATGCTATATGTTATTATATTGTTAAAGAAAGGATTATTACACTTACACACATAGCACTTGTTTTGTCGGATTTGGCTTGCATTTTGGATCTATTGCCGTCATTGTGGTGGATCTAAAATAAATAGCCCCAAGTAATTCTGGAATGTTCATTATCGATTTCAATCAAGTTTATTTCAAATCTTGAAGGCCTCTAGGTCTAACCTCTCGGTTTTGGGCACTTTTGCTCAATTTTGGGGTTTTTGGCATATCCTTTCCAATCGGAGAGGATGGTGAGCCGAACTTGCGCCCCATTTCTTCCTAGAGGTTCTTCAATATCTTTTCAAAATGGTTTTGATTTATCTTGCACAGATTCCACACACTTTATCACTGTTTGAGTTGATTTTCTTCACACAAAAAACAGCTTAACTTGACAGCAACTGTACCCCAACTTAGGACACTTGTAACTTCATCATCCGGATGAATTTTGGAGTGATTCTAAAGCCATGAGAAAGGTAAGGCTGTCTAGTTTATGCCTGTAAAATTTCATTAATTTTTATCAAGCAGATTTTTGACACCTCTCTGTCGAAGTTGATAGGTCAGTTCAGGTCTGAATATGGAACCTGTCACTTCGACTGAGCGCCATGTGTTCGTTTTAAGTCCGATTCAAATGATTCTTGTTTCTGAGTTTTGCTTTGGAAGTGTAGTTTCAAATCCAGTTGGTTTCATAATTGTTTGACTCCATTTGTGTTGTTGGTAACAGATTTACTCAGAGCTGTTCAACAGCACTTTTTTGGGAAAATGTGTGATCTTTGGGGCCTGTTCGGGAGACCACCCAAGACACATCCGAATGAATTTTTGTATGAGGCTAGTTTCATCTGAAAGATGGCCATACATACTTCATTCCCACCAAATTTCATGAATTTATATGGAGCCGAGTTTTCTAAATAATTTTCCAAACTTGTCCACTTGCAACTTTTTACTACCTCCAACAGCACTTTTAAAAGAAGCATAACTCCTAGGATTTCAACCGGATTTAATTGGAATTTTGTATGAGTCTCTTATTTACCATAGTCTTTCAAATGGATTTGGTTTGGCTCCATTTAAATTGGATTTAAATGATTTCAAGACAAATGACGTTGTCTTTTATCGAATCTTCCAGATTTGACTCAACTTGGTTTTGTGCAACTTTTGCTTTGATTTCCATCTATTGGTGATATTCCAGAAGTGAGATTGACATAAAAGAGGATCTGAAATTCATTTGGATTTTCATGTGAAGATATCATACATTTGTTTTATCCTTTCTCAAGGTTTTTGATGAGTTTAGCAAGTTTTCTCATTTTTTAGCATGAACAACACTTGGCAACCACCTTATGTGGGTGAATGGTGGTGCTTAACACCTTCCCCTATTCATAATCTAATCCCCTTACCCATCTTTGGATTTGATTTTCAAGTAGAGTTATTTTTACTCTAGTATTTGCCTTTTAGCCCTTTTTTGCTTATTTTGAATCTTTTGGTGTCCATTCACACCCCAAAATTCTGAATGGTGGCGACTCTCCCATTTTACGTTGAGCCCGTGTGATGACGGAGGGAATCATCTCGGTGATTTTTCTATGTCTCACAACTACCAGTCATTTGATACCAACAGATAATCCATGTTCATCAAATATATCAGAGTGCAATAAATCAAATGGTGATAAAGCGGAAGACTTTAATAGAATATCTATCTCGAAATCATAATCTCATAATGTAAAATCACTGAAATGAAATACAATGAATAAAAATGATAACTACTATACCTCCAAACCTAGATCTACTCGAAACCAACTGCCAACACTCTAGAGTCTACACAGTCTATTTATAATAACTAAATGAGATCGGAGATCCTAGTAAGCCATCATTTATATAACTTAAATAAACAATGTATCATATAATCCAAATCGCAATACATCAGAAATCAATATGTGCAAGTGAGAGAAACAACTATCTCACTAAATAACAATAATTCACAATAAGGTTCAGAATAATTACAATAATCATCAATTGGAATATAGCAAATCATTTCATAACTTAAAACTAAATCAAACCGATCAATCCGATAAACCATACAATATTATATCACAAGACTAATCAAAGTAATGTCCAGTCGGAACTATAGACATCGGCCAGGACTACAACTATAGTATTCAGACTGGAATGCATAGTCCTTGGATTATAAGATCACCACACACAACACATTTCGGGTAAATCCCCTTCTACTGGGAAATTCCAATTACATAGCTCACATTTCCAGGAGGAATCAAACGTCTCGACTGGCTCTGCCAGGAGGAATCACACATCTCGACTGGCTCACATCACAAAATAAATAAAAACATGCCGGGAGGAATCCTCAACTCAACCAGCTTCGTTGCTCCAATCAGTACGACTCCCTCTACTCCCATACTGATGAGGCCTCACACACTCAAGTTTTAATTATCTTTTTAAGCATCCACACCAACTACTCAATATCCAAAACATAATAAGGATCTCTCTTGAGATCAAATAGTGAAATTCATTTGGCCCTTACTAATCAGTAAATTGCTAACCCACTATTGATAAGTTAAACTTATCGCAGGGTAAAACCAATTTAATAAGTGTGCAATATACACAATTCAAAATTAGAAATACTCTTGTGTGTGTCATTTTATTCAAATATGCATATTCTTCTCAAAATAGTAATATTATATTATAAATGCAATTTTGAAACCATGCTAGTGGAATTCGCATGAAATATTTAATAACAAGGATAAACATCATTGTTTGAAACTTACTATACACATATAATCGATGAAATCCGATTTAGGACTCTCTGATGCAAATAAATGAATAAATAAATCATCTTATGTGTTTATATAACAAGTTTCTTATTTTGGACCAATTTCCAAAAATGGTTTTCGTGCAATATGCTAAATTGCACCTACTTACAATTTTTCTCTTTACTTTTATTAAAATTACCTTATCATATTTTAAAATTAATTTATATATCCTAAAAATCACTTTTAAACACTTTTTTTATTAAATTTTGATTTTTCTTTCAAATTTTGATTAAAATGTAATTATTTATTAGGATTTGAACTGATTTTTTGAATTTAATTTAAATCTGAACTAAAACTTAATTGTTTAAGTGTTTTACACTAATATATCAATAACTATCTCATTATATGCTAAAACTGAATATTTATTCAAATATAACTGTTTTCGGATTAATATACACATTTTGTACTGAAAATTAATTACTTTTTGAAATGTCACCGATCGCAATATTCATGCATATTTTTGTGATTAAATGGCCTACTTTGGGGATTTTTCTAGATCAATCCAGTAATCCTCTTAACCTAAAATCAGTTCCTATGTAGTCTACACCTAGTAAAATAATTTTTAAGCTATTAAACTAAAACTTACAATAATGTTTGCATAATTTTGCAAACATCCCAAAACTTCCCAAAATCAATTGAAACAAGGAAAACTAAAAGCAAAATTGCTCTGTATGATCAAATCGAAATCAATTCAAATCTTAATAAGGCCAAGCCACAACAAATCTTTGAATTCCAATCAATATATTATACTTATGATCTAAAGATGCATAGGAGTTAAGATGTCAACTTCAATAGCCAAGAACAGTAAAACCATTCAACTTCAATAAGCCAAGAACAGTAAAACCAGAAGTAATTCCGTAACCAAATCCAAGTTATTTAACTAATTGTTTTGCTAATTCATAATACGTATAATAGAAATTAAATCTATCAATTCAAAACCAACATAAGTGATGGACTTACCTCTTCCATTGTGCAGCTAATAGACAAGACTTCTCTTGACAGGCAATCTCCCCAGCTCAGCTAAAGAGCCATAGCAAAATCAGCTAAACAACCCTCACCAACTCTCAATTAAACCAGCACCCAACTCAGGAGAAACCCATGCATCTCTTAGCCTGATTAAACTAAGAAAAGCAAATCACCAACCTGCAAGCATACCTTGAAGATGAACTGACCTAGGCAAGAAATCAGACCTGAATAGTGTTCGTAAAAGCACTCAAAGAACCCCAGAGATTTCTAGAATTGTTCAGATTTAAGTAAGAAAACTGATCCTGTAGGTTGCCATAGTACCATATCTCTACATACATATGAAATTTCTTGACTTGCAACCCACTGACTACTCCTACGCATACTTAGCATCCAAAACCTAAACACCATAAAGCTATACTCCCAAAACCTTATCCAATAAAAATGCTAAATAAATCCTAATAACATTAAACAACTTCAATAATTCCTCAATAATTCTCAAAATTTACTACAATCCACAAAATTTGTTACAATTTAAAATATAATTATTCCTCCATTCAAAATATTGTGAGAAATGGGGAAAAAAATCAATTCATTGACTTTCCTTTATCATTACACGGGCTCAATAAAAACATGGAGTCGCCACCATTCCTTTTTAGGGTGTGAATGGACACCAAAATAATAAAATAAAATAAATAATAATAGAAAAAAAATTAGAGTAAAAATAACTCTAATAAAAAAATAAACCAAAGATGGGTAAGGAGATTAGGTTATGAACAGGGGAACGTATTAGGCACCCCCATTCATTCACACAAGGTGGTTGCCAAGTATTTTTCATGTTTATAAAAAAAAAAGGCTTGTTAATAGAAATCAAAACAAAAGTAAAAGGAAAAAAGAATGTATGGCTTTTTTCCATGTGAATGATCCAATTAATTCTGGATCCTTCTTATGAAAACAAAAGCCATTTCTTGGGCTTCATGATTGACTGAAATCAAGATAAAGAAAACAAATCTAAAATAAAAACTTCAAAAATCTAGCTTTAAGTTAAATCCTAGAAATCTAGGAATAAATAAAAAAAATATTATTTTTACAAAATATTGAAGAATTGAATCTGAACAATCTAGGGCATAGATCTAACCCAGATTTATTATTAATTAAAAAAAATCTAAACCAAATACACCCACGTTGATGAAAAACATCAAAAGGGGAGAGCTTAGACCGTAGGGTCTTCTCTCAAAAATAAAAAATAACTCAAAAACCATCTCATGAAACCCTAGAGATTACTGGAAGGCTTCTGATTTCAGATCTACCATATTGATCATGGCAGATCCAAGATCTTAGCCTAAATGACTAAAAACATCAAAAAACATAAAAAGGGTGAAAACAATGTAAAAAATCAAAATCTAGAAGGAAAAGGAGATCTAATGCTGTGAACAGCATAGATCCATGGTATTCCTTCATATTTCATCAATAATCAATTATACAAACTAAACAAAATACTGCAACTACATATTTCGAAGATTACAGCATATGGGGGTTTGCCCTACAGATCCATTCCTGTCCTCCTTTCCCCTAGAACTCTCTTCACGTTTTACGGCTAGAGAAGATACTTGAGGTACTTGGATTTAGGTTTGAGGTTGCAATCACACACAGGCCTTATTTTACAGAAAGGGAGAAGATTAGAACTATCCTAGAAATTGAAACTAGAAAATAAAGGGGTAGAGAAGCTTACCTAGACTTGAGAAAGCAAAGACGCAGGGGTTCTCTTCTTCACTTGGACTTCTCAGCAATTATTAACCACAATTCTAGCCTTCAATTCTCAGCTCTAACTTCTAGCTATTTTCTTGAGGAGAGGCCTCTTATTTATAAGCAAGAGCAAGGGTAGGGTGGTCCTAAGAGGTTCTAGAATGTTCCAATTCAATTTTAGAAACAAGAGTTTGAGTAAATATGAGAACCAATGAGGGTAAAATGGCCAAACGAAACCCTAGAGAGATATAGAAATAGCAACAAGGCTCAGAAATCGAGATTTTACGAAAACGCCCAAAAACAAGCGTGTCCGCATTTGGTTTGCAGACACGCTTTGTCCGCATTTTGTTTGCAGACACGTAATGTCCGGAGATTAAATGCGGTCAAGGCTCATCCGCATATCAAATGCGGACAGAAATAGGTTTGACCAATTTTTCATCTTTTTTGACCTATTTCAAATCCAAATAAATATTTTTCTTTATTTTCTCATCTTGCAGTGCAATTTGGGGTGTCTACAACTGCCCCCTCTTTGCTGGAATTGGACCAATTATCAGCAGAGAGCCCAAAGACCCACAAATTGCACTTTTTTTTAGATTGGTCCAATTAATTGCAATTTGCAAGGATTTAAAAGGTAATTTTTTTGAAAAAAGAAGTTGTTTGGAGAATTTGCTGAAAAGTCCCTAACTTTAATGGGCAAATCTCCTCTCTAGTCTCACTAAGCACTCGTGGCTATGAAGTGAGATTTGAGAAAACTTTTTAAAACGAAAGTGAGTAAATGGCAATCCTTGCGACTTACAATTAAGATGGACATTAATTCTTTGAAAAGTGTGGAGAAAATCACGAAAAATTCATTTTTTTGGGCTGTCCGCAAGTGTATTGCGGTTTGGCCTTGTCCGCATTTTGAATGAGGAATTGCCATGTCCGCATTACCTTTGTGGACTCTAGATGTCCGCGTTTCTTTTGCGATTTTCCATGGCTTTTATTTAAGAATGAACGTGACTGGCTTTCTTCCATTTCTCCTCTGTGTTCGCACTCCATCTCCGGTTCCCTCTTCTTCTCTTGCGACCGCACTTTATTCTCGCCTTCAATTTTTCACCAGCCACTCTCATCTTCTCCGGCAACTCTCATTTTCTCCAGCGAACTTCATTTTCACCGGCGCACCCTTTCTTCTTCGGTGCTGATTTGTTTCACTATTCCTTCAGCGACTGTTGCATCTAAAACTCCCTCATTGCCGTGGTGGTGAGACATCTTTGCTGTTTGGTGCTTCGAATTATCTCTGACAACCGTTAACACTCCTGGAAACTCAGGTAAAGGCTTCTTGCTTGCCAAACTTCCCCCATTTCGACTGAAGCAAGTAAGTGGCCGAAATCTGCTTCTTCCAGCAAATCATATGACTGAATGAAATTAATTCATTCATTTGATCCCTTGTTTTTGATTGAACAAAATTCCCCAATTTCCATGTTCAATACACATGCCTTGGATCCACGCGACCATAAATGCATTTTGTTTGACCACAACTCATGTTATGCTGAAATTGATTTTTCTGTCTTTGCCAAAAATTGATCTCTTCCCATGTGATTTCTCACTAAGGTTGTTCATATTTTTCCGTTTCAATGATCCACCTTATGATTACTCTTTTGTATCAGAATGAATATTGTTTAAGCTTGCTCACTTTGATCAACCGGTATTTTGCCGTAACAAGACTTACCCAAATTCTTGATGTGCTTTGGAGTGCTTTTTGATATTATACGATGATTTTGCTTTCCTGAATTCTGTCTTGAATGTATGCCTTAGATACAAATTTAGGTAGCATTCAAATTGCCTTCCTTGCTGTAATATTGAACATCATGGTCACATTCTCTGCATTTGAACTGTCCTGAAACCAAACAAAATCAGTCAAGTGTTTTAGAGAGGATTATAACATAAAATTCCAATATTAAAATCCTTAACACACTTCTTTCTTTTATTTATTTATTTTTTTTCATATAAAAAGAATATATAAGAAGTTTGCACTTCCTATATATAATTTTTATACTTTCTTGTTTAAAGCAAAGACAAATACATAAAACAACAAAATTTTCTCAAAATATTTAGGAAACAATAAAAATAAACTCCTTCAGTGGACCCCTGATTTGGTCGGGAACTTCTGAAGCATTTCTTTAGCTTTTCTTCTTCCTGCAAACAGTTAAGCTCAATTAAAATGAAAATGAAACAAAACAAATTTATAATAAAAATAATGAATCATCTCCCTGATTTGAACCCGCAGATGGCTCGTATCTGTTCAGCTCCCAGGGATCCTGCAGATGAGCTCTCCTCTTCTAGGGTTCGGAGGGATCTGGCCGATGTGGCTTCTTCTTCGAGAGCTGAGATGGACTCTGATTCCGATGTCCCTGATCTTCCTTTTGGGGGTTCGCGTGAGGCGACCCCAGAGGTATACCCTAACCCTTCTGTAATTCGGCTTTTCTCTCAAAATCCTTCACCCTGATCATTTCTTCTTCTAATTTGTTTCTTTAGCAGTGGTTGAGTCTCCTGGCCGAGGCAGAGCCGTGGTGAGCGCCGAAGCAGAGGCTGAGACGAAGGCCGTGATGGAGGCCTAGGCAGAGGCCGTGGCAGAGATGAGTTTGGGACCAGAGTGGAGGATCTTCAAGATAATCTTAGGGTACTTTGAATATGAAACGGTTTTCATAGAATCACAAGGCTTATTCAAATAAGTTCTAATGCTAGGATCAATCCCCAGTCTCGTTTCCCCTAGATCCCACCTTCACGTTTTACGGCTAGGGGGAGTCTCGAGGTACTTTGAGTAGGGGAAGGGTTTTCACACACATAGAAGAGGCCTTATTCTACAGAAAGGTAGAAGAAGAGATCTAGATCTAGAATGTAAAAACAGAAAATTAAAGAGAGGTTTGAGGCTTACCTGGGCTTCTGGAAGCAAGACTGCAGCAGTTTCCCTCTTCACTCGGAGCTATTTGATCTCCAACTTCTTGGCAAGAGTTAATGACAAGAGTTAATGGCCATTTGCTTAAGGAGGAGCATCCTATTTATAGGCAAAGGCTAGGGTTAGGGTTGGTGAGATGGTAGACACAACATAAGGTCTATAGCCCTCCAACCTTAACCCTAAGGCTATTTCCGAGATTTCCTTTCCTTTAATGAAGGATATGATGGTAAAAAGTGAAAACTCTCGGAAAACCAAATTTGGAGCAAAAATCATGTATCCGACATATCAGGTCGAATAGACGAGCGCCTATATGTATCCGGCATATGGTGTCGGATACACTAAAGGCTGCTTGTATCCGACAACTTATGTCGGATACGAAGAAGAGTGCTTGTATCCGACCCGAGTTGTCGGATACAAGGAAAAAGCTTGTTTTCTCAAATTCTGTGCTGGCTTCAGAGGAGATAATGATTTTTGCTAATTATTGATCATTTTTACTGTGCAATTTGGGGTGTCTACAGCCCCGAACCCGGGTTAGTGCAAACCGGCACCCAACCCGAACTCGGTTCGCTAATGTAACAACCCAAGTCCGGTTCAACAACCAAACTCAAGGTGTTAATACGAAGCTGGGGTCAGATACAAACTAAGATTCACAATAATTTTAAACTTTTTAATTACATCAAAGTTCTGGTGGCCAATAAAAACAATTCTTTAATCAATATATTCAATTCATTTTACAATCACATTTAACTAATTAACATGGGAACATTTATATCGATTACAATTCTACCCATCAAATAAACCCCATCTTCGCGATCTCTCCAACCAACCTAAAAAATAGAGGAAAACGGAATGAGATTTACATCTCAGCAAGTAGCAGGTGCACGCAATTAGAAACAGTCCAATGTAAGCAAATAGTCATGAGGTATTCGATTGATCAATGATAAGACAAGAAATCCAAGTTATCCATGGCAATTCCAATTAAAGCGATAAAACAGATGATCATGTACAAATACCAGTAATTGGATGTTAACGAGATAAAACCGATGAAAGTGATAAAACACATGACATTGCAGGACTCACAAAGATGATAAGTATTTGAGATGACATTCAACTAACTGCTATACCACCGTGCGGCTTAGTGGCAGTGCTACTTAATGATACTCAAGCACCATGCAGCGTAGCTATAGACAAGAACCATAGTCACCGACTTATTGCACACGAACTCAACAGAGTTAGCATATACCACTAGCACGCAGCACCAGAATCAATACATAGAGATGGTCGCTTATCCACATGTACAGGGAATGATCAGCGGCACACCGGGATGTCCCTCATAGGACCTTCCCAGAGCAAACTAACTTGCAAGGGAAGCGCGCTCACATATAGGAGTAACTCAACCCAAACTAAATACCTCTTAGCTAACCAGCCAAAACTATGGATTCATATACAGCTAAGCCCACTGACACAAACCAGGATAAAACCACATACGAGAGGACACGCTAATGTAGGAGGCATACACACTTTTACCTGTAAAGGATTACACACCTCTACACAGATGATTACCCATCTCTGCCGTAAAAGTTAGTATCAAATCAACCACAGAAGTAGTATAACCCAACCGTAAAAGTAAAGTTAACAACATTATACCACATACCAAACCATACCCAAGTATTCCATTCCATGCGAAAACCATGATTCAATCCTTACTAATTCAATTAAAGGTTTTTTCAGAATAACATATGCAATTTCCCAAATATATTCAAAATAAAACTCATGATTCATAAGTTCGATGAAACTCAGATTTTATGCAATTCCAGTAGCCAATATCCATATTGAAAGCTCAAATAAAGTAAATCAAATCTTACTTAGAGTTTTCCTTATTAATCCTTTTATTAGAATCCAATTTCCTATCTTAACACCTAAGATAGTTTCTATTTAGTTTTTCTGTATTTTATTTCTCCAGCATGTCCTACAGACCTAAAATAAAGTTTAGAAGATGTTTTTACCCTAGGAATTCCAGTAGAATTATTTCTATCAATATCCCATACCATTTAGACCCTTTTATGCACACCCTTTCATTATCACCTTCAATTTATTGATTAATCTTTCCAATTTAATTTTATAATTTTTATACCTTAATTAGGTCCTTATAAAGATGCTAATATGCTTAACAAATCAGAAAATTTATTGGATATTTATTCGAATTACAAAATCCCCAAAATCTGCAAATTTTACCTAGAGCGCTTACCTGTACAGGGCTAGGCGATCCTAGGCAATCCTTGGCGCTCGTGCAAAATTAAACAGAAAATTTCCAGATTTACAAAATTCGGATTTTTATGCTTTTGCTATATGTTTCTTTGGTCTAAATTAATCTACTAACATTCTAAAACATACCTAAAGCCTTCTAGACTAATTCTCATCAATTAAATACCATCCTATAATTAATTTCATGATCAAACCAAGGTTTCTTCTTTATTTCAACAAATCCTTAAATAATACCAATCACTAACATATAAACAATTTCATTCCATGTAAATACTGTTTTGACTAATCCATTCAATCCATATGAAATCACAGAAAACGAAATCATGCAGTTCCTCACGTTTTCCAAGGGTTACTACTTGCCTTATAAGCTAAAATCCTTCTTCCATTGAAGCTCCTAATTCTAGACCTTACTTTTGCTCCCAAACGCACCAAGCTAGAGCTCTCTGATTCACATCTCCACCACTCACATTGTAGTTCCTCAGTCATGAACAAAACCCCCAAATTTGACGGCGATCCACCGTACGGATTTTCCCCGATCATGTTTTGATGATGGCTGGTCAAACATGTCCATGAGCAGCCTTCTTCCTTTCTCTCCCTCTTTTCTCTCAATAATAAACCTACGAAAATTCTCTCTTGTCTAACCTTAATCTCCTATTTATACTAGGCTTTAGAAGTCCTAAACCAACCCTAATAGACTACTTTAATTTGGGCTAACCCAACCATGGTCTAATTAAAGTCTAACCCATTCTAATTAATTCCTACTTTTTCTCCACCTTTTATTTTTATACTTAAACATTAATAATTTAACCTCTTATCATCTAAACTCCTACTTACAACCTATTTTCGTGCATAATATTTAATTAAACCTTAATATCACCTAAAACTTTATTTTCTCCAAATTAAGACTTGAAATTTCCTAATTACCCTTTTTCCACATTTGGGCTTTTATTAATTCCTTTTAATTTCTAACTTGTCAAAATAATTTATCTTCTTCTATTTTCTATTCCTAGTTATTATTTGATGCTTTATTTATTAATTACCCTTTTCTGAAATTACCAAAATACCCTTTTTGGCTAATTTCCTTAAAATTCTTTCTTTATTTACAACTTACTACTTATTTAAATCACTTGCCCTCTAAATCTTCACTTCTTATTTTTTGCTAGGACTTAAACTCATATTTCCTTTATTTATTATTTATTTATTTATTATGTGAAAATTCAGGGTTTTACATTGGGCTCTATTTTCTGAGACGGTGGCAGACCGCTTGATCGCATTGCGTTGAGAGATGGGCTGTTTTGGATTTGGCCACTTCATTACCATTACGGCTGTTCGCCTGAACCGACCTCTGATTGCTGCTATGATGGAGCGGTTCTTTCCAGAGACGATGAGCTTCCACCAGCCAAATATAGAGATTGGGATCCGTCCATCGGATTTTGCGCTTATCACCGGGATCAGGATGATGGGAGATGTCATTCCTGAGTTAACTAGGCCGTTTGATCTGGAGATTGCCCAGCTCCTTGGATATTATGAGATGCCGGTAGATGCATGGGATACGAGCTGCCCCAGGTCGGCCAGGGCTCATTTGGACAGGACCTTTCGGACTGGGGTGAGTTTTTTCAAAATCCTCTTCTCTAAGTTATTTTTTTTTCTGAATCGGACATCTGATGTGCATCCTTGTTCTTTTTCAACTTTCTCTCCCCCGCTCTGAGGAGATTCACGAGGATCTTGCCCGCCAGCCCTTCGTTGATGCGGCATTTGCTCTCGACCAGAGGCGCCAGAGGTACCCATTCTTCATTGGTCAGATGGGTAGCATTTGGTATCTCGGTGAGCGCTTCTATTTCCAGCACACTGGTGAGCTGAGGATTCCTGAGGTTCCCCCGGACACTACCCCTTTCTTCCCTCCTGGCCCCTTTGATCCAGCTCATTTTGATGACTGGGTGGCTGGAGAGACCCTACTAGTAGGAGTTGACTATGATGCCTGGTTCAGGCAGGTATCAGTGGGTTGCCTCATGTAGCCTATGCCTGTTCGGGGTGGAGTTACCGAGATTGGAGGGGTGGTGATCCATACATACGATACTACGGTATGAATTTCTGCTCTGCTTCTTATTTTCCTCTTTTATTCAAAATCGCTGACATCCTTTTCTCTTTGTTTCAGGAGGCGTAGCTGGGGGAGATCCAATCACGGTTTGCGGATTTAGAGCGTCAGCTGGCAGAGCGAGATGCGGCCATTGTTTAGAGGGATGCCATCATCATGGAGCGGGATGCTCTTATTACCGACTTACGGGCCCAGCTAGACAGGACGGGGCACAGGATCAGGTAGGGCCTTCACGGGTTCAAGTCGACTCCTTTATCCTCTTTTTCAATCTTTGCTTTTCTTTTCTTTCTATATATCCTACTTCTGATCAGAATTCTTTTGTTTTCAGGAGGATACTATTGGTTCTCCATCCAACTCCCGTACTATATCTCATCCCATACGAGTTGCAGAGATCCCAGAGAGGGATTCAGAGACAGTAGCCGATGCCATTTCTGCCACTGCTTCTGATGCGAGAGATTTACCGAAGGTTACACCTGTACCTAAAAGTGCCCCACTTCCTGAGGCTGATCCTGTATCTGAGCTTGCTCCTGTGCATGAGACTGAGGATATAGAGGCGGAGGCTACTGGCACTGCTGATGTGGTTGAGGAGATGGAGGAGGGCCTTGTGGCTGATCCAGTACCCACTGAGCCGGCAAGTGATCCAGTGCTTGCTGTTGAGCCAGAGGAGGGTGGACCTAATGTTCCAACGGCCTCGGAGGCAGCAGAGCCCATCGTAGAGGCTGATATTTGTGATGTAGCTGAGCCTGGGGTGGCAGAGGTTCCTGAGGTAGCAGAGCCCATAGATGTCGATTCCTCTCCTGCGGCTGAGGATTCGGGAGTTCTGGACTTGGTCCCATTGGTGACAGACATCTCGGTTTCCACCTTCATGGATCTCACTCATGATGGCTCGGGTGATCCCGACCCTGTCCGTTTAGTTGGTCCGGCGCCCTCAGTTGATCCTTCTCCTTCAGCTGGCCCGTCCTCTCCTACCAGTATGTCGTCTTCTGCTGGTCCGTCTTTTCCTGAGTATGACCCTTCCATGAACCCCGTCTACGCGATTCAGTCTATCTTGGGTCATCTGCCTCACTATGCTGTAAAACCTCGGAATTTTGAAAAAAAAAAATTTTAATTAAAATTAATTAATAGGTTCAGTAAAAACAATAGAGAATTAAATTTGAGTCAAACCATTTGGTTTAATAGTTGGTTTATTTAGTTGGGTTGGTTTAGTTGGTGTTAATGGTTTAAGTGGTTAGGTTTAAATGAGTTGGTTCAAGTGGTCAAACTAGTTCAATGGTTTAAACCAAAAGAAAACAAACCAAAAGCAATCCACGATTTGTGCATTTGGGGGTTTTTGGTGCTTGGGTCGTTAGGGTTAGAAGAAGAAAACGGAAGAAGGGGAAATCGTTGGGGAAGAAGAGAAGAAGAATAAGAAGAGAAGGAAGGGAGAGATTCATTCCTCTTGGTCATTCGTGGGAAGAGAGGCAGAAATCAAGTGGAAGAGAAGAGGAGAAGAAATCGTGGAAGAAGAGAAGAAGAGGAATGAGGAAGGGGTCATTCGTGAAGGGTAGCTAAAGGGGAGAAGAAGAAGCATAAGAAGAAGAAGAGAGGAGAAGAAAAGAAGAAGAGAAGAAGAAGAGAAGGGAGTGCTCGTTGGGGGTTTAGCCGCAGAGGAGAAGAGGGTTTGGGCGATTGGGCGTGGATTGTGCAAAAATCTATAAGTAGCACTTTCTTTGTTTTATCGATTCCTGTTAATTACTGTTGGGTTTCTGTTTCGATGGATTTCTGTTGGGTTTTTGTTTTTGTCGATTTCTATTGGGTTTCTGTTTCGATTGATTTCTGTTGGGTTTTTGTTTTTGTTGATTCCTGTTGGGTTTCTGCTTCTGTATTGATTGATTCCTGTTGGATGTTTTAATTTGATTTTAGAGTCAATCTTGAATTAGAAATCAGTTGAACCCTGTTTCTACAACTTTCTAGCGTCTAATCTTGAGCAGTGGTGATAATTGATTTAATTAAGATTCACCAGTATGCTATTGTTTGATTTAGCATGATTTGATCTATTGAGATAAAATAGTAAAGAAGATTGAGCAGAATATATATATATGCAGTGGTTAAATTTGTGGTTGCTGATTTACGTCTTGAAGAAGGGCATGGATGGCTACCTTGTCGCTGAAATAGTTGGTGGTTTAATTAATTTCGAAGCATGTTATATAGGCTGCTGGAAAAGCCTAGATTACCTTAGAAAAGGTTTGAAACCAAAGAATCAATTCTGTTCGAGTGGTTGGGTTCAGTTGCAAATGTAAAACCTGGAAGTAGGACCTGGCGCTGAGTATGGCTACCTAGTGCCTACCTCTGTAGAGGTCAGCGCCAGTTCCTCTTTAGAAGTTTAGCTGCTGCTATTGAGTAGATTAGTTAGTACATGTTAAATTCTATAATAGTGGTTTGTATTAACTAATTAAGTGCTGGTTATACAGTGGGAAGATGGTTAATTAAAATGGCTGTGTTATGGGAGATGTGGAGCATGCATTGGGTGCTACCTACCTTTCCAGAGGTTGGCACCCAACACTTGCTCATTATGTTTTAAATTGTTGGATGTTTAAATGGTGTGGGAGTAACCTAGGAGTTAGCCTAGAGTATTAAGGAATATTGGTAAAGAAGAGAGGTCTGATTTGGTGAATACTTTGCAGGTGCTAAGATTGACAAAGCAGCAAATTTATCTAAGCTTAATAGGTGAATGGTTGGTGCTGCTGGGTGCAGCTAGGTAGGCCTATTTTCTCAGGAGTTGGCACCAGCCTGTTCCATTAGTATACTTAAAAGTATTCTAAAATCTAATTGGGGAATTCATGTAAGAGATCAACTTAGTAATAATTGGGGTTATATAAGGAGTATGAAGGAACATGTTGGGGTTCCAAATAATGTACAAAAAGAATTTTGTTATGACATGATATCCGACTTCTTTGATTTATGAAATATTCGCCGCACTATTTTATTTTAGATTGTATGGTGGTTATTAATTCCAATTAAAGACTTAACTCTTAGATAATTTAAATATCTGTAGGTAAGGTGTCTTGAAGGATATATAAGTGTTGGGAAGCTGAGGTTATGCCAAGTGTTAAAATCTGAAACCTGTTAGAGAAATGTTATAGGAAATTCCTAGGTGCTGTAAATTTCTCCAGCACATATACTTTCTGCCATGCAACCTAAACTTGAGAAATCACTTAGAGGGTTAGTTAGAGACAACCAAACAGGAGTGGAGTAACTATAGGGTGCTACAGAAATTATTTATTCCTAACTTGTGTATGAGAAGTGGCTTCTCATGTGTGGGTTAAGTCGAAGTTGGTTACATTGTTAAAGTATGTACCATAAGGCATACTTAAGTAAGGCAGTTAGCCTATGGTATTTAAATAGCCATGATATGGCCTTATTATATCTATGGGCAGTAGATTGCCGTTCACCCTAGCTATTGAGAGCCGGGGGTAGTGAACCTGCATCCACCATAGACATGGATTCTAGGGGTTGAGGACGGCAATTCACCCTAGTTCATGAGGGGCCAGGGGTGGGGTTGTGAACTTGCATCCTCCTCAGAATGTGCCACAGCAACCCATAAAGTCAACTAGATGGTCTCAGTGAGATCACTAACACGATAGTATAATAAAGATCACTAACTCGATGGTTTAAAGAGATCACTAACTTGCTATGGTTGGACTGGGTTGTAATTGCCAACTCATGCATGTCACATGCTTGAGTGCTCTGCTTTGGAAGAGCGATCCTAGCTAGATCTTTCCGTTGTAAGTCATGAGGTGGAAAATTGGACAAGTGAATTAAATCATTGTTATTACATGAGATTTTGCTGAGATCGTGGTTTGGATTAATCTGATTTTATCTGTTTTATGATTCCACAGAATTCAAAGTAATGTTATTACATGATATTGATATGGTTTTAGCATGAGTTGCCAGAGTTTGATTGTCTATTACATTATCATGCTACTTTAATGTTTGAAACTGTATAAAATGTTCTTATCATGCATTATGCTGCTTACTGAGACGTTAGTCTCAAGCGTTTTGTTTTACCGGTTTTGTTTTCAGATAAATCTGCAGAGCGAGCACAAACTGGGGTAGGCAGAACTAATGAACCAGATGACGACTACCACCCTGAGGATTATTATTATCCTGGATAGGGTTGGGCAATATATTTTTTGTAGTCGTCTATATTTTTGGATCTTGTATAAATTGTAAATGAGAAAGAGAGTGAAAACCTTAGTGAATTTTATTTTAAATCTGTAGATGTTGGATGGTTTAGTTTTTGGAATGATGTATATTGTCTATATGTTTTTCTTGTGTTTATCTGGTATTGGTTTGGGGGCTTAGCCCATTCGTGTAAATACAGGCGATATATAGCCGTTTTTCCGAAAATTCTAGGACTATATTAACTTAGGTTTATATTTGTCTTGATTTAAGAGTTGTGTTAATGTAATCTATTTTGTAATCAGTTTAGTGATGTAGTTGTCTTTGGTGGTCGAATGTTGTTCATTTCATGTTCTCTCTCATTCTGATACATCGATCTTGGTTGAAAAAGATAACCCTTGGAGATGAGTTACGGTTATGCTACGTAACTCGGATCCGGGGCGTTACATGTGCCGCTCCACGTATCTTGGAGCATGTTTTTGGACGACGGGGACGGCGACCTCAAGGCAGAGGCTGTGGGGATGGACCTGCAGGGGATAGAGTAGATTAGGACATTACATGTGTATTTGTATTTTTTGAAACCGATGTATCCATTTGCTTATATATATGAAAGAAAGCTTATTTCCTGCTTTTTCTCTGTTGTTTTTTTTTCTGTATTTTTCTTTTCATATTTTCTGTACAGGGACAGGTTGATTTCAAAATACCTGATTTATTTAATGCTATATATATAATTTTTTTTGTTTTTTTTTGGGAAAAACCACACATAGTACGCGGTTTTTGAATCTCGCTATTTGTCGACCGCATACTATGTGCGGTTTACATTCAACCGCTCTATGCGTATGGTTTCTGCCCTTTTTTTCTTTTAAAGCCGCAAATTGTGGACAAAACGTCATTGTGACGTATTGCTTAGGTCAGAAAACCTCATTTGCTTGATTTTCACCCCTCCTAGCTGTATTTGATCATCATTTGATTGCCAAATGGCCTCTACTTCAGCTCCTGTTCCTTTCTCCTCCTCTGTACCTAAAACATCATCCTCTACAAGACAAAACATTAGGTCCAAACCCCCTAATCTTACTAGATATGCCTTTTATAGATGCTTGTTTTGAGAGGTGGGTTAGCTCGATCACCCCGGAGGATGAGATTGATTGGGATAGAGCCAACCTAGGTCATATCCTCTCCTTACCAAAAATTCCACCAAAATGGGAGATTATAGAGGCTTTAATTGGGCATTGGGAACCCCAATTAAATCTCTTTAGATTTTGTGATAAGGAAATGACTCCCACTATTGAAGAAGTGGAAACCATCCTCAATCTAAGGTTTTCCAATAAAGTAGTCAACCCACCCCTCAAACCAAGCTTAAAAAAAGAAGCTTCCACCTTTCTAGGAATAGGGAAGAAAGAACTGGGGGACACAGAAGCCTTATTGACCTTATCAAAGTCCTTTCTAACCAAAAAGCTTATCAGAAGTGAGAACCGGTCAGCTCAGTTCAATGCCCTGACCTTGATAGTGGTCAATTAGCTGCTTTTTCTACGAGATGATAGTGAGGTAGATTTGTCCCTCATTTCAGTCATTTGCCAGGTTAGGGAGCGCGAAAGGCTTGCCCCTATGATCCTGGCTGAAATATACCAGGCCTTGACTGACTGCTATCACAGGCGGAAGAAGAGCCTCTTGGCCTACGCCCCAGTTCTTCATGTAAAAATACTTCCTATTTGAATTACAATTTACTTGTGAAATTGATATTTTTGTAAATAAATTGAAATGCTTCCCTTTTCTTTGCAGCTTTGGCTATTTGATCATCTGACCCAGATAGAGATGATAGATCGCCGCTTCTTTCCCAGGATGGATGTCCCTACACTGATGAATAACCGGGGATGTCCGAACATCTAGGGTGGCAAGCGCGGCTGGTTTATATTTCTAGGCACTCTTCAGGATAATCAAGTGAGGTGGCCTGGCACCTATCAGTCGTGTTCTGAGACGGTGATCAGCTTCCAGGACCAGAACTTCTTGGTGCTGGTTGGCTTGAGGTCTGCAGTGCTTTACCTACCTTTGAGAGTCCTCAGGCAGTTAGGAGGAGATCAGCGGATCATGATCCCTCACGGATATGACGATTTTCTGGGTCCACTTACACCAGCCACCATGGGGTTGTGTTTCCGCTTGATGAAGGAGTGGTCCCATGCTTGCTTCATGAGGGGTCCCGTCTTCTCTACCTTGCACATAAAGGACTACCTCTTTTGGATCAGAGACCAGGTGCAGAGTTGTGCCCCAGTGCCAGAGGATCCTCCTGCGGTTCCTTCTCCGACCTATGAGGATCTTCTAGAGACAGAGAGAGCATCCCACAAATGCCTTCAGCATATCTGGGTTGAGGAGTCTAGGACAATGAGGCTTCGGTGTGCCAACTTAGAGAGGCAGCTAGCAGAGCAGATCTAGGCCCGCCGATTCGAGGTTCGAGCCGCATGCCGCAGACATGGTGAGACCATGGATAGGCTTAGGGACATGAGGATCCGGCAGTCTCTTTCAGATGATGTCATATCCTTCCTTAGCGATCCGAATGCAGAAGGGGCCCAGGGACTTGTGGCGGCTCAGGCAGCTCGGATTCAAGAGCTTGAGGAGCGACCATTGCTTATAGTATTTTTTCTTTTTCACTTTTGTACAAAAAGAAACTCAAATAGTGGAAAGGCACAAAAAGATATACCAAAAATAGGTTTTTTTATTATTGGCCTCAGAACTCTCATATGCTTGTAAAAACAGATAGTTCTATGAAAAGTCACTGATTTCTCATCATTAGCCAGAATATAGTTTTCCTTTTTGTATGTATTTTGTATTTTTTTTCTGAAAAGTGGTCCATAATGCTTAATCACATATAATTAAAGGAGTTAAAGCAAGTTGAATGATGAAAGAGGGTATTTTAATTAATAGGGAAAAACCAAACCTGTCAACCTTAGGACCTTTAGACTCATCCCCAAACTCCATTCCATCTCTGTTACCCCTGTCATCATTTATTGGCTCAATCTGGCGCTGATTCCCCTGGATAATATGGCCAACTCAACCATTTTGCCATAAACTGCATACTCAGTGCGGTTTGCTGATCCGCACATGCAGTGTGGTTTTCTAATCTGCACATGCAGTGCAGTTTTTCCCTTTCTTTTCTCTTTTTCCTTTTTCTTTTCTTTTTCTTTTCTCCTTGCCCATATTGCCTCTAGTGCCGATTACGGTTTTCACTAGGACCAGCTTATTCATTCCGTCATCACCAATCTGACTCCAGAAGTTGAAGGAACACAATAAGATCACCGAGGGCTTAGATAAATAGGACGAAAGGAAAGCTAGGTTGAGTTTATGAAATAAAGGATACTATAGGCTCAAATATTTTTGTATATTAAAAATAGGACAATTGGGCTTACAATTATGATAGATATGATCCCAATTTCCAAATTTTCTCTTTTCTTTCTTTCTTTTTGCACTTGGCTTTCATTTGCCTTTTCTCTTTCTTTTCTTTTCTTTTTTTTTTTTTTTTTTTTGCTTTATTTTTGCCCCTATTGACCTTGCCCCAGTATGAAACTGTAAGTCCTAGTTTAGGTTTTAGAAGAAATACGAACAGGCTCAACTTGGCTAGGCTAGGGATTTTAGAATTTTTGAGGGATAAAGAAAAATGGCCTTGGATCATTTCCTACTGTTATTCTTTCAAGTAAAATATCTTTTGACGGCATCAGAATTGATTGGCTCAGGAAAATCTGCCCCATCCATTTCTGTTAAGATGAGAGCTCCTCCTGATAGGACCTTCTTCACCACGTAAGGTCCTTCCCAATTTGGCTTAAACTTTCCACGAAGATACTCCAAGAATGGTAATATCTTCTTTAGAACCAAATTACCTACTTAGAAAATTCTGGGCTTCACCTTCTTATTATAAGCTCTGGCCATCCTTTTCTGGTACAACTGGCCATGACAAAGTGCCTTCAAGCGCTTTTCTTCTATTAGGTTGAGTTGGTCATATCTGGATTGTACCCATTCAGCTTCTTCTAATTCCGCCTCGATGAGCACTCTTAGTGAGGGGATCTCAACTCCGACTAATAGGACTGCTTCTATTCCATAAACCAATGAATATGGTGTTGCTCCAGTAGAAGTCCGGATTGAAGTTCTATAGGCATGTAGAGCAAATGGTAGCATTTCGTACCAATCTCTGTAACTTACTACCATCTTCTGGATTATCTTCTTTATATTCTTGTTTGCTGCTTCTACTACCCCATTCATCTTTGGTCTATATGGAGCTAACTTGTGATGGGTAATCTGAAACTGCTCACACATCTTCTTAATATCCTTGTTCTTAATATTTGAAGCATTGTCTGATACTATAGCACTTAGCAAACCATAGCGACAAATTATGTTGTGCTTCAAAAACTTAAGAACGTGGTTTCTTGTGATATTTGCATATGAAGTAGCTTCAACCCACTTCGTGAAATAGTTGATTGCTACAAGAATAACCGGTGCCCATGTGATGCCTTTGGAGAGATCATCCCAATAATATCAATGCTCCACATAGAAAAAGGCCAGGGTGATGTCATGCTATGCAACTCTCCGGGTGGCGCATGCTTATTATCAGCTTATATTTGATACAAATGGCACCTCTTGACATGTACACAGCAATCGTGCTCCATTGTAGACCAATAATATCCCAATCGCAGTATTTTCCTTGCAAGCATGTGTCCATTCATATGTGGCCCACAAACTCCTCCATGGACTGTTTCTATTAATCTTTCTGCCTCAGCCTTGGTGTCGCATCTAAGTAGGATATCATTGTAAGATCTTTTATATAACTGCCCACCACTTAGTAGAAACTGTCCTGCTAATCTCTGTATCGTTCTTTTTTCAATAGACATAGCCCTTTTTGGCAAACTCCGATCGTTCAAGAAATTCTTGATATCTTGAAACCACGGTGTTTCTTCTTATTGTGCTCCTTCTAGAACAAGACAGTAAGTTGGTTCATCTCTGATTTCAATTTCAAGTGGTTGGATGTTTATCCCTTTTGGAATACTAACCATTGAAGCCAATGTCGCCGAAGTGTCTGCAAACTGATTCTTGGATCTTGGCATATAACTAAAGGAAATTCGAATAAATTTAGTGCTTATTTCTTCCAAATATTGGTGATATAGGATCAATTTGTGATCTTTGGCTTTCCATTCACCAGTTGTTTGGAAGATGATAAGACTCTAATCCCCGTATACGTCAAGTTCCTGAACATCATGATCTAAGGCAGCTTGCAATCCAATTATACACGCCTCATATTCTGCGATGTTGTTTGTGCACTGAAACCTTAACTTCACTGCGATTGGGATATGTGAACCATCCAGTTTTACTAAGACTGCTTCAATTCCATTTCCATTCATATTTGCAGCCCCATCAAAGAACATCTGCTAAGAGTCTTCACTTTATTCTTCTTCAGTAAATAAAATAGCCTCATTAAGAAAGTTTGTCTTGAGAGGCTGGTAATCTGGTAGAAGGTACTCAGCCAGATGATCAGCAATTGCTTGACCTTTATTCGCCTTCTACGTGACATAGGTAAGGTCGAATTCTGAAAGCAAAAGCTGCCATCTTGCCGTTCTACCAGTTAAAGCCGGCTTTTCAAACAAGTACTTCAGTGGATCCATCCTTGAAATCAATAGCGTTGAATAGCTTAGGAAATAATGACTAAGCCTCTAAGTGGCCCAGACCAAAACATAGCAAGTTTTTTCCAAAGGCGAATATCTTGTCTTATAATCAGTAAACTTTTTGCTCAAATAGTAGATAGCCTTTTCTTTTCTGCCTGTCTCATCGTACTGTCCCAATACACACCCCATTGATGTTTCTGAAACTGATAAGTAAAGGATCAGTGGTCTCCCTAGAGTTGGTGGTACTAGAATAGGTGGGTTTAACAGATACTCCTTTATCTTGTTAAATGCTTGCTGGAAATTATCATTCCACACTGTCGGGTTGTTCTTTCTTAGAAGCTTGAAGATTGGTTCGCAAATAGCAGTGAACTGTGCTATGAAACCCGCTGATGTACTGAATTCTTCCCAGAAAACCTCTAACTTCTTTTTCTGTTCTAGGTACTGGCATCTCAATGATTGCTTTTGCTTTAGATGGATCAATCTCAATTCCTCTTCTACTTACAATGAATCCAAGCAATTTTCCTGACGTGGCTCCAAAAAACGCACTTTGCCGGATTAAGCCTTAGACTGTATTTCCTTAGATGGTCAAATAACTTCTTCAAGTTGATCAAGTGGTCGTCTTCTTCACAAGACTTGGCAATCATATCATCCACATAAACCTCCATCTCCTTATGGATCATATCGTGAAAAAGGGCCATCATGGCTCGCTGATATGTTGCCCCGGTGTTCTTCAGTCCAAATGGCATGACTGTGTAGTGAAAGGTTCCCTAAGGCATAATAAATGTTGTTTTCTCCTGATCTTCCTTTACCATCTTGATTTGATTATACCCAAAGAAGCCGTCTATAAATGAGAACAAGCTATGCACTGCAGTATTATCAACCAAGATGTTAATGTGCGGCAGAGGAAAATCATCCTTTGGGCTTGCCTTGTTTAAATCTCTATAGTCTACACACATCCTGACCTTTCCATACTTATTTGGAATCGGCACAATATTAGCCAACCATTTGGGGTATGTAGAAACAGCCAAAAATCCAGCTTGGAAATGCTTAACCACTTCATCTTTGACCTTCAAGGTCCATTCAGGTTTCAACCTTCTCAATTTCTACTTAACTGGCTTTACTCTTGGCAGAATAGGCAGCCTGTGCACGACCATGTCTGTGTCCAATCCTAGCATATCCCGATAAGACCATGCAAACACGTCTTTGTAATCGGCCAAGAATTGTGATATTTCCTTCTGTTGCAGATCAAACAAGTTGCACCAATCTTTACAATTTTTGGGTCCTCTTCAGTCCCTAGGTTTATGGAAATGGTTTCTTCAATATTAGGTTGAATACCCCCTTCATGACGTTCCAATTGATATGAAATTTCTCTTGGAAGATCATCTTCTTCGGCCTCAGTCTCCTCTTCGATCCCCATTAGGTCAAAGTCGAGCTCAAGGTCGAAGTCGTATTCAACTTGTTCTAATTCAGTTTGCATGTATGGTTCAGAAGCAATTTGGAACTTTTTGAAAGATTTAATTTTTCTAAAAAAAAGTTGTAAAATCTTTTTGGATTTTTTGAGAGCCTTCGAAAAAAAGCTTTTCCTAAAAATGAAGGCTCAAAAGGACCTTCAGAAAAAGGGCATTCCACTAATGGAGTTTTTTTTGGAGGCCACAGCTGATTGCCAACCATACGCAGCCTCAAAAGTTAAGGGAGTTTCCTCCTAGTTTTTCAAAACAAAGTCTTTTGGAGCAGGTGATAAAGTGCAAGCCTGCTCCTCCTCAAAATCCGATACCATCATTACCGGATAAGGGATGTTTTTGCCCGTCTTTGCTTCCGGGCTGATTTCAGATATGGCTTCATCTGGAATCTTTATTGTTGTCCAGTCAATAAAAGGCAACTCTGCTTTGTTTTCTTCTTCTCTGCCTTCAGCCATGGCAAAGAATGTCGCAGCTTCTTTTGTGAAGTCCTGCTGCTCTTGTGGCGATGGCTCAGACTCACCTGTGGCCTTGGGTGGAGAATGTGGTAAAGGTAGGATGTATAGTTGTAAAGTTGCGAGGTGTGGCTTTTTGAAGGGATTTATGTTGTAATATGGAGGCTTGGATGTATCTAGGGGAGGAGATGATTGAATTAAATGAGAAAGTTTCGGAAAAGTTTCCCTTAAATGAGGGAATTTTCCTTGGTTTATTTTCTCTTCATTTCCTTCTTCTTCTACTTATCCCTTTTCCACTTCCTTGGCTTCATCCCTAATCTTGTTCTTGGGATTAATCTTTCTGCCTTCACAAGTTCCACCCTTCCTTGTTGATTGACTCTCAAACCTTTCCCTAGATGGAAATCACATTCTTTTAAAACTTTCTCCACCATTCTTTCTGCACAAGTCAACTTCTTTTTCTTTTTCTGACACCCCCAGGTATGAAGTTGACCGTCTCGAATTGCAAAGAATAGAATGCAATTTTGTCGGCCGTTAACTCTACATTGATAAATGGCACATCAGGTGGCACAATTAGAGGAATGAGATTTTCGGCTAGTACTGTTATCACCCTTTGCCCTCTTATGTATTTCACCCTTTGGTGGAGGGAAGATGGTATTACCATAGCTGAATGGATCCATGGTCTTCCTAGGAGTAAATTGAATGCCGTCGGGATATCTATCACTTCAAATGTGATATTGAAGATATTCGGCCCGATGGTGATTGGCAATTCAATCTCCCCTAGGAGTGTGTTTTGGAGCTATCGAAAGCTCTCACGATCCTTCCATTCTACCTAATCCTAGATTGATCCAGACCAAGCTTAACAAAAGTAACCAATGGGCAAACGTTTAAAGCTGACCCATTATCAATTAACACCCGTGCTATCATGCTACCTTTACAGAGCACAATGATGTGCAAAGGATCTACATGATAACAGCCGCCAGGACTTATCTCTCTTTCAGAAAAGCTTATGACATTGTGAGATAAAATCTGGCCAACCATCTTTCCAAGTTGGTCTGGATCAATTGTCTTTGGCACGTGTGCACTCTGAAGTACTTTTATTAATGAATCCCTATGCTTATCTGAACTAAGCAACAATCCCAATATTGAGATTTGGGCAGGGACCTTGTTTAACTGGTCAACAATATTGTATTCACTCTTTTCAAAATCTTAATGAGGTCTACTGCCTCATTATCAATGACCAGGGGGGTGTCCTCCCCTATTTTGTCCTTTCCTTTCACTTTCTTTTCATCTATCTCTTTCTTCTCTTTCTTTGTTTCTTGTTCTTTTCCTTTCTTTCCTTCTCCTACATATCTTCCCGATCGTGTCATTAAGTTCACCTCTCCCTTACTCTCCCTGTCAAGCTTTGGAAAAGTGGTTGTTATACCTTCGCTGTAATTCTAGGGTACAGCGGATTCCAAGTATTCTGGCTTTGGTACATTGATCACCAGCTTGGGTTTAATAGATGGGGATGAAGTGGAGGTAGGATTTGGTGAAGGTGCCTAGATAGAAAGTGGAAGTAATTTCTTGGATACTTTCGATTGTGAGGCTTGAGGAACTGATGAAAAAGATGTAATTGAAGTGGTGATGGGGTCATAATTAATGACCAATGGGGGTTTTGATGATGGAGTGGGCGAAGAAGCAATAGGTGGGTTACAATTGATGATTAAAGAAGGTTTGGAGGTATTGATTTGGGCCATAAGAGAGGTGACCCGGTTCAAAGAGGAGCTAATGTCCTCGGCAGCCCTGCCATTTCCTTTCTTTTCTGAAATGACATTGATTTGTGCCTCTTCCTCTTCCTTGTGAAAATAGACCTTTACAGAGGTCCCTATGGGTGCAATCAGTTGCGAGGGATCAAATGTCTGTGGTCTGGAAAAGGTGGCCCCCACGAAGTTGGAGGGCCCTGCCCCATTATGCTGGGGTAGAGGCTTTTGACCTATGTCGTTCCCTAAGGGTGTGGGAGCTCCTGTTTTGAAGGCCAAAGTCTTTTGATCCAATAAATCTTGGATGGCATGCTTTAGAGGCTAGCACTTATCAGTTGAATGCCCCAATGCACCCGTGTGAAAGTCACAGGTGGCTGAAGGATCAAAATTCCTTCCCTTGGCTGAATTTGGGTTGGGTTCTTTCAATGTGACATACCCCGCCTTCAACAGAGTTGGCAATAGTTGAGAGGGAGATACTAGAACAGGAGTAAAAACCCTGTTTCTTCTTGATGCTATCCAGGCATCCCTTTCTTCTTTGGTAAAAACTCTCTTCTGGGTGGCAGGCACAGAGGGAGAAAAATTGACATTCATGGGAGCTTGAGGGATGGTTTGTGGTTGTTGGAATGGCAAAGATTACGGGTGGAGACATTAATATGGATAGGTTTCTTGGGAAAAGAAGGTTGTTGTACCATGTTAACTTCTCCTTCCTGCCTCCGTTCTTCTTTACCCCATTTCCTCTCTTTGGAGCAGAAAAATCTGAGGTGGAGTCTTGTTGACGAGTCGTGGCAAAATAGTCAACTATCTTCCCCGACCTTATTCCATCCTCTATGCGACCTGCCACTTGAACCAAGGCAGTGAAATTTGTGGTCGTTTGACCCACCAAGTGGTTATAAAAGGGCTGCCCCAATGTTGTGATGAAAGTGGAGATCATCTCCTGCTCAAACATGGGTGGTCAAACTTGGGCGTATTGTCTGATAGGTTCTTCTTTTCCCTTAGACATTCTCATCATATCGTATATATCCGGTATGATATCCGAATTGAAACGATACTGCACCAAGAAGGCATCTGCCAAGTCCTTCCATCTCCTGATCCTCCCGTGGTCAAGAGTTGAGAACCACCTCAAGGCTGGTCCAACCAAGCTTCTCTGAAACAATTGGATTAAAACTCCATCATCCCTTCCATACCGGCACAGGGCTCCACAATACAACTTAAGGTGGCTCAATGGACAGCCTGTTCCATCATATTTCTTGAAGTCCGGGCACTTGAACTTCAAGGGTAAGTTGACTTCTGGGTAAAAGCAGAGATCCTCAAAATTGGTTCCCCCAAATGAGGTAACTCCTATCACCTCCCTCAATTCATCTTGGAGCGATTCAAACTTGCTCATGAATTTCTTCTCTAGTTCTTCCCTCAATTTCTCCTTCTCTTTCTCCTTTTCAGATTTATATTCCTCCTCCCTGATCAAGATAGGTTCGGGGATAGGTTGGTAGTATTCAGGTTAAGGTGAGATATTGGTTTGTGGTGGAGGTGCATTGTGGGATGAAGAGGCTTGGTGAGCCTGAGCCTGTACTTGCTATGCTTGAGTAGACAGCAAATTTTCCAACAGCTTAGCAAGCCCAACCACTTGCTCCTGAAGTTGGTGAAAGTCCTGAGCAGAAACAGTCGACTAGTTCTCAGTTGGGTTCATGATGACAAATTTTAGTCTCTAAGAGCGCCTGGGAGCAATGATTGCAAGTAGGAGCCAAAGACCTTAAAAAAACAAGAAAAAGAAAACAATATTAGTATCCCATTAAATCATGTTTACACACCTATAAATGCATGTATGCAGGCTTAGTGAACATGAGTTTCGAATATTTGTTGTATATATTTATTATTTTTGTTTTCTTTATTTGGTTAAAATGACCTTATTGAAGGGGATTGATTGGTACGAAAAGACCAATCAAAAGATTTTGTTGAAATATTCTAGGGCTTCCAACATGTCCCACAAAATGTGATGTGTCTAAAGTAAAGCCTATAGACAAATCACGAATTGGAATTACTCAAGCTTCCAAGGGCTTATGGATTGGTTGGTACGAAAAAGACCAACCAAAAAGATTGTTGGAATATTCTAGGGCTTCCAACATGTCCCACAAAATATGAAATGTCTAAAATAAAAGTTTTTAGACAAACCATGAATTGGAATTACTCAAGCTTCCAAGGGCTTATTAAGATAAAATTCTGAAATTTCAGGTTGTCAGAGATCCTATGAGTTTCTAAATTAAGGCTTTAGAAGGCCAATGAGGTTTGCAAAATTTCTGGAATTTCAGGCTTCCAGTGGTCCTATGAGTTGATTTTCTAAAATTCCAAGGCTTTCAGATGCCTAAAAAAAATATTTTTGAACTCTTCTTAAAGTATTTGAGTTAAGAAGAAACTCCAGCTGCCCTTAAGGAGATGACTTATTTAAAATTTTCCTTTCATTCGATTTTTGAATGATCATTTGCTTAGAATTCAAAGGTTTCCAAGTGACCCATGATTTGTAAAACAAATTGCTCTTTAGAAGAAATCTTAAAAGTTTGAACACTTTATGATTAAAGACTTCTCATTAAAGAAAGATTTTCAATTGGTGTTTGCCCTTTTGGAAATGAGTTAAAACTTCCTTTCCTTTTAATTGAATTATGTTTCAAAGCTTAAGCTTAAAATATGTCTTGACAGCTTATTGTTGTTTCCCATTTCAATTCTTAAGATTGAAGTGTGATTGGGTTTATTGGT
Source organism: Buxus sempervirens (assembly GCA_947561395.2). Lineage (NCBI taxonomy): Eukaryota > Viridiplantae > Streptophyta > Magnoliopsida > Buxales > Buxaceae > Buxus > Buxus sempervirens. Next base: position 16,461,867 of record OX387186.1, on the reverse strand, counting down.
TTAAACCAATTCTCTTTTAACCATTTGCTACCCTCAAGTTGGGTTAGACATTAAAATTAGGTAAAAATTGCCCAATATGAGTTTAAACCCAAATGGAGATGCTTGACTTGGTTTCTGTTTGAAACAGGTTTTTTGCTTTGTTATTTGCACCCTTTAGTTAAGCCAATTTGTTCAATTTAGGTGAAAAATGCCTAAAATGATCTTGACCCTTTGATTTAGATGAGTTTGGAAGGATTTAGATGCCATTTATCCTGTTAGAACTCCTGGTTATCTATTCATATCATTCATAGATTAATAGACACCAGATTCACTTGTTAAGGATGGCTGGAACTCATTCTGAGTCTAAAACCGCATACTCAAAGCGGTTATGCGGTTTGGCTTCAACTGCACTGTAAGCACCTCATTTTTGCGCTCCCATAAAAACCAGAAATGCAAACCCTGGACAGAAAGTCAAACCCTAAGGGGTGAAAAGTTGACTTTTTGATCAAGTGAAAATTGGCCACCTCGCTTTATGCCTTTGGATAGAGAATCTCGACACAGTTCCAACGCAACTGAGTTTGCAGGAATCGGGGTCCGGATGAAGGTTCTGCAGGCGGTCAAACTTGAGCAGAGCCAAAAGTTGACTTTCTGCTAAAATCCGATCCAGAGGCCTACCCCTAGGTCATTGGATAGAGAATCTCGACACGGTTCCAACGCAACTGAGTTTGCAGGAATCGGGGTTCGGATGAAGGTTCTGCGAGCAATCAAACTTGAGCAGAGCCAAAAGTTGACTTTCTGCTAAAATCCGATCCTGAGGCCTACCCCTAGGTCATGGGATAGAGGGCTCCGATACAATCCCAACGCAACTAAGTTTGCCAAGATCGGAGTCCGGATGGAGAAAATATGAGCTGACGAAGTTTCCGAGCAGCAAAACCGGCAATCTGCGCACATGGCAAAAAGCTGCACACGTGGCGAGTTGCGCAGGAAAATATCTCGGGGATCAAATCCGTAAATATCCAAACATTCGAAATATCCCAGGGACTAAATCTGTAAAATTCCGAGAATATCGGATTAAACCAAAAATTGTCAGGGACTAAATCCGAAAATTCGGATCTTCCGACCAAACGAGCGGTGGCATTAAATGAATTTTCATCATTTTGCCGCTCGCCCGGACGTGGCAGTAGGGTATGCGCTCAGCTCAAGCTGAGCGGATCCTCTTCTTAAGTGGGCGCATACCCCCTTTTCCTAGCCTATATAAGGCCGTGCGAAGTTCACGCAAGGGGTTCAGGAAAATTTTGGTTGGGGAATTTTCGGTTGGGATTTTTGAGGGTGCGAAGAGTTTTTAGGGTTGGAAGATTTCTAAAAAAAAAGCTAAGTGTTCGGATTTTGGAGGGTTCGAAGGGTTTTTGGTTTGTTCTTCGTCGGGTTTTGGGTTTTTTCCTCAACTGACTCCCTTCTCCTTCTTCTTCCCTCACCCGAAGCCCCCCTCTCTTCATCCCTGCTTGCCTCCCAAAAAACCCCAAGCGCCTCACCCTTCTTTGGTTCTCCTCCATTTCCACCTAAGCAAGTGGAAGCTTGCCACCGTCGGTGCGGTAGAGTGGAGGCTCCAACTGCTGTCCGGCTTCGAGGAGGCTCCCCCACTCAGCTCCAGAACTCAATAACCACCAGGTAAAGACCCCTATTACTTTGGGTTTACATATATGAATATGCGGTTTTTTTTTTAAGCCGATCTTCTTTGGAGGTATAAGACCATTGCCATGAAAGCTTGCCATGCTTTTTTCCTCTTTTTCACTTCCATCCGATGAAGACCACCCGGCAAGGAAGAGGAAGAGGCATGCGTTGTTTGCATCGAAAAGGGAGCATGTTCCCCTAGTTCCCGTCATCTAATGTACCCCTGTAAACCCCCCTCCTCCTTCCCTTCTCCGAATGTCTGCATGCATGCACAGAGCTTAGGGACATGCGTAGGTGAAAAAAATTAGATTTCCATGTTGCATAGGCAATCTCTGTTTATTAGTGTTTTTTTTTTCTCTTGTTGTTTTATTGCTTGCTATACTTGCTAACATGCTCCCCCAACCCCCCTGCCGTATGCTGCTTGCTCCTTGTTGTGTCCCTGTAAGCATGCTCCCATCACCCCATTAACTGTCTGTAGTTAGGCCTGTGTTGTTTTGTGATAATCGGGTTTGGTTTTCCTTTTTTCAAGAGATATGGAGTTGTGTCTTTAAGCAGTTAGATTAAATCCAAAACTAGTTGGGAAGTGTTCTGGGCATATTAGGAGACTAGTGGAACAATTACAGGCCGAAAAAGATCGGCCAGAGATGGATATCTCGAAGTAACAGAGAGTTGAAAATCACAGTGAGTAGCCGCCCACTTGGCGCTCACTTGCGCTCACTTAGGAAGTAGGCGCCCTTTTAATTTCACTACCCGCCGAGCTGGCGCCCATCTCGCGCCCACTTGGAGCTCAGCTCGTGCTCACTTAAAACCATGCGCAATTCTGGCGCCCATCTCGCGCCCACTTGGCGCTCAGCTCGCGCTCACTTCCCACCCAGCTCGCGCTCACTTAGTATCGAGTGAGCGCCAGGGCCCCCAGGTACCTCCCCTTGGACCCAGCACAATGAGCATATTTTTTCCTAATAGAGTGTCAATCTTGTGTATTTTCTTGTTGTGATTATTACTGGATGTGAGTGCCATTTCCGAACCGAACCGGATAAACCAACAGGGTTTCCGGGTCACCCGGAAACCCGACATGGGCCTTGGACCCCCGGTCCAACTTGACTTCCAGTGGGCCTTCCAACGGGGCCCACCAAGCCCAATAAACACCAAAGCATGCCATTAAATAACTTAAGTAAAATGAACAATTTGAATCGGGCGGGCCAAACCCAATGCGGCCCACCCGAGCCTTGTTATGTGTGATGAACATGAGAATTGCATGGTTTGGCCGAGACCAAGGGCTAGGGCCTGTCAGGCCCGCCAAAGCCCGCTAACCGAACCAAGTTGGGTGCAAGCCCTAAACTTCAAAGAACTGGGCTTCCAAGCCCCAGATTTGGACTACGGGCCCCAAGCCCAGTGACCAACTCACTTTGGCAGATTAAAAAGATAAATCCAATAAAAATTACTTGGCCACCATGTGGGCCCACCTAAGGGGCCCACAAACCAGTCCAGGCCCACTTGTGCATGAAAAACACTTAATCTTCAAATCTGAACTTAAAGTAAAATCAATGCACCAACCAAAGCCCAAAGGGCCTCTCAGGCTAGACGGAGGTCCACAAGGGTACATGGGCTTGCCTAAGCCCACCAAGGACACCATGGGCCTTCCAACGGGGCCCACCAAACCAGACTCAGATTACCTAATTAATCAAAGATAAAAGCAATTAAAGGGACCCACACCACTCAGGTGGTCCTGCCAGACTTAACCAAACTGCATATCAGATTAGGAATCGAGTGAGACCAATGTAAGCTGACTCAAACCAGGGAACCCACGGGACCCGTCATCCGACGGGGCGGACTAGGGTGTCTATGGACTTCCCCAGACTGCAACCAAGAACAGACTTAGAATCTCAAGCCGCAGACCAAAAGCCCTAATAGACAAGATTAGGTGCCCAGGTGTCCGCCTGCACCCCATCAGGCGGTGGCGACTCCGAATTTTCCCGTGCCGCGTTTCCGACGCGCGCACACGCACTTACTCTGCGGAAAAAGTTAAAAGTGCAGGAAACCGCATACTTAGAGCGGTTTTAGGCCTAAAACAGATTTTCAAATTTTTTCTTTTCTCGATTGACTTTGTTAGTTTGATTACTTGTCCAAAATCTTTGTTCACCATTGGGTGGCTTCTGAACTATCTCAAATTGGACATTTGACACTCGAAGTGCTTGTAACAATGCATGTATTGCATGATCTTCATGAATTTGAATAAGGGTACAACAAATATGTACAAAAACTCCCTATAACAAAAGAAAAACAAAATACAATTTTGACTTCAAGGGCATGAAATGAAAGTACAATTTTGCCTTCTTGGGCTTTCCAAAGGAAAAGAAAATTCCTAAGCTAAAATCGGAAAAGAAAACCACTGTACCATCACCTCCTTGATATTCTGGTTCCTTTCAATTTTCCTGCAAAAAGAGGATTTGTAGTGTACACAAGAGAGGGCATATACTCCCCTCAAAATTGGACACCATATGCATGGATTTTAAACATCAGGTTGCCTCCTATGGATATTTGGGCAGAGTAACACCTAAGAAGAGTGACAACTCTTCCTATGGGCTACACTAATCCTAGGATAAAACAATTCTTTGGGAAAAATGAATCCCAACATATGGACACCATGCACTTGACTTTGCAAAGTATAAAGGCAATTATAGAAATAGAACTGAAATCACCTAGTTACCTTGTGTTTACCTTCAATACGGTATCCATATCATACCTTAGATCATATGAACCATACAAAACGGCCTTCCCTCAATTATAAACCCATTTCCCATCGTATTTGGTTTACTTTGGCCAAAAAGTGTTTCTCCACCTTCAATCGTAAGGGTTTTGGGTTTTGGCTTATTGGCAACTTAGATCTCGAGCCTAGTGTATGACTAGAATTCAAGATCCACAATGTCATCACATCATTGGCTCAAAGCTCTAAGGTGAATGTTTTCACTTTTGCTTTCCGAAGTAACGACCTCGGTGCGCCAAGCTACACACATTCGGGTTCAACTTCCTATAGGTGATAGGTAGGCTGTGTAAAAAATATAAAATGTGCACATGTGCATTTGAAAAGTAGGTCACATTCATCACAACATCCCACCCTTGCCACTCTTTTTCGTAGCCATGCATACACAACCGCATTCACCAAGGCATGATATAGAGATCATATTTAAAGCAAATAAACATAAGTAAAACAAGGCAATTAAAGTACCTAAGCATGTTCATACTAATCATGTATTCATGCAAAATATCACACAAACATGAAAGCATGTTGTGCGCGCCTGACTTCGGTTTGTCGCACTGGGTAAAAATGGGAATTTGGAGTCGCCACCGCCTGATGGGGTGCAGGCGGACACCTGGGTGCTTAAGTTTGTCTATTTGGTCTACGGCTTGAGATTCTAAGCAAGTTCTCGGTTACAGTCCGGGGAAATCCGTAGACACCCCGGTCCGCCCCGCCAAGTGACGGGTCCCATAGGTTTCCTTGGTTTGAGTCAACTTTGGTCTATCACTCACCCAATTCCTATTCCAACATGCACACTTGTTTAAGTCTGGTGGGACTGCCAAAGTGGTGTGGGTCCCTTTACTTGATTTTATCTTCTTAGCTTAGAGTGAAGTAAGTCTGATTGGGTAGGCCCCGTTGGAAGGCCCACGGTATCCCTTGGTGGGCCAAGTGTGGCCCTTTAGACTTTGGTTCAGTTTGACTTGATTTTATTTTGAAGTTCAAGTTGGATTGTTAAGTGATTTCCATGCAAAGTGGGTCGGATTGCTTTGCGGCCCTTGAGTGAGCCCCCACGGTTGGTTTCAAAGGTGATTTAAGATTATCTTGATTAGTTTCCAAAATGGGCCAGGCTTTGGGCTTGGGGCCCTTTACCTGGGCTTGGGCTTGAACGCGCAAGACTTCCTGGGTTAGGGTTTTGAAACCCCAACCTTGCTTGGTTTTGTGGGCCTAGTGGGCCCGATAGGCCCTGCCCTTGGTCTTGGCCAAACCACAACCTAATTTAAGCATGCATGCCCCACATAGGGCTTGGGTGGGCCTCAAGTAGTCTGGTCCACTCAAATCTTTTAATTATCTTATTTAAGCAAAATTGAATGGTTCGGGTTGGGTGGGCCCTGTTGGAAGGCCCACTGGAAATCAGGTTAGACCGGTGGTCTGAGTCCCAGGTTGGGTTTCCGGGTGACCGTAGACACCCCAAATTGCACTGTCAAAATGATCAATAATCATCAAAAATCATTATCTCCTTGAAAGCCAGCACAAAAATTGAAGAAAATAAGTTTTTACCTGTATCCGGCAACTCAGGCCGGATACAAGTACTCCTCTTTGTATTCGGTGAAACATACCGGATACAAGGAAGCTTTAGCATATCCGGCATTCTATGCCGGATACCTTAAGGTCCTTGTGTATCCGGCCTGATATACCGGATACATAAGTTTTGCTCAAAATTAGGGTTTTCCGAGAGCTTTTCACTTTTACCATCATATCCCTCATTAAATGAGTGGAAATCTCAGAAATGGCCTTAGGGTTAAGGTTGGTGAGCTATAGACATTATGTTGTGTCTACCATTCTCACCAACCTTAACCCTAACCTTTGCCTATAAATAGGAGGCTCCTCCTTAAGCAAATGGCCATTAACTCTTGCCTTGAATTCTCGCCAAGAAGAGCTCCGAGAGAAGAGGGAAACCGCTGCGGAAGTGCTTCCAAAACCCAGGTAAGCCTCAAACCTCTTTTTAATTTTGTCTTTACATTTCTAGATCTAGATCTCTTCTTCTACCTTTCTGTAGAATATGGCCTTTCTATGTGTGTGAAAACCCTTCCCCGACTCAAAGTATCTCGAGACTCCCCCTAGCCGTAAAATGTGAAGGCGGGATCTAGGAGAAACGAGACTGGGGATTGACCCTAGTGCTAGAACCTATGTAGCATAAAGCCTTTTTGAATGATTGAAAACCGTTTCATATTTAAAGTACCCCATGATTATCTTGAAGAACCGTGTTTAACGGGGAGAGAGAACAAAGGGAAACGATAATGAAACGGAACCCTAGGTTGTTTTAGAACCTTATTTTGATGAATATGTATGCATGCTATATTGTTATATTGATCTTGTATGATTTTTCACATTTGCACATACATAGCACTATTTTGGCGGGATAGGCTCACATTTGGGGATTTATTACATTCATTGTGATAAATCACAAATAAATGGCCTCAATCAATTCTGGAATGTTTTTAAATGATTTTTAAAGGTTTTGTGTTCATTTTGCACGAATTACACACACTTGGTCACAGTTTTGCATTGGTTTTCATCAAAAATGGCTTAACTTGACAGCAACTGTACCCCGACTTCGGACACTCATAACTTCATCGTCCGGATGAATTTTGGAGTGATTCTAGACCCATGGGAAAGGTGAGGCTGTCTAGTTTATGGCTACCAAATTTCATTAATATCTATCAAGCAGATTTTTGACACCTCTCTGTCAAAGTTGATTGGAGAGTTCAGGTTCAAATACGGAACCTGTCACTTCGACGGAGCGCCATGTGTTCGTTTTAAGTCCGATTCGAGTGATTTTTGTTTCTGGGCACTCCTTTATGAGTCTATTTTCAAATCCAATTGGTTTCATAATTTTTGGACTCCATTTATATTATTGGTAACAGATTTACTCAGAACTGCTCATTAGTACTTTTCTGGGTAAATCTGTGATCTTCGGGGCCTGTTCGGGAGACCACCCAAGGCACATCCGAGTGAATTTTTGTATGAGACTAGTTTTTTTCGAAAGATAGCCATACAGACTTCAATCACACCAAATTTCATGGATTTTTATGGAGTGGATTTTTCTAGGTGACTTTCCGAACTTGCCTACTTGCTACTTTTGATTTTCTCCAGTAGCAACTTTAAAGGAGCATAACTCCTAGGATTTTAATCGGAATGGGGTGAAATTTTGCATGAGACTATTATTTACCATAATTTTTCAAATGGATTTGGTTTGATTCAATTTAAAATTGATTTTGAATAGTTTCAAGACAAATGGCATTACTTTTCACCAAATTTCCCGGATTTGCCTCAACTTGGTTTTGTGCAACTTGTGCTTTGACTTCCATCCTTTTGTGATGTTCCAGAAGTGATATTGACATAAAAGAGGATCTAGAATCCATTTGGATTCCTCATGTGAAAATATCACACATTGGTTTAATTCTTTTCCAATGTTTTTAATGAATTTTAGCAAGCTTTCTTATCTTTTTTGCATGAACAAACACTTGGCAACCACCTTGTGTGGGTGAATGGGGGTACCTAACACCTTCCCCCGTTCATAATCTAATCCCCTTACCCATCTCTGGATTTGATTTTCAAGTAGGGTTATTTTTACCCTAGAATTTGTCTTTTGGCTATTTTTGCTTATTTTTGAATCATTTGGTGTCCATTCACACCCCAAAATTCTGAATGGTGGCGACTCCCACTCTTTATGTTGAGCCCCGCGTGTTGACGGAGGGATGATCATCTTCGGGTGATTTTTTCCCGTGTCTCACAGTGACCCGGAAACCCTATTGGTCCATTTGGTTCGGTTTGAATAGGTCACCCATATCCAGCAAAATCATAGAATATACAGAAATCATGAAATACATAAAATATACAAAAATCACATCATCTGGGTCCAAGCAATTCAGTAATAAAAAGGGATGCGCTGACCTCAGACGCTAGGCACGAGGTCAGCGCAAGCTGGGCGAACCGAAAACAGCGAAAAAACCATCCGGCGTATGCAAAAATGCTTTGCGCGAGCTTCGCGCGAGCTAGGCGCGAGCTTGGCGCATACCCCGATTCTCTGTTTTCTTGTTCAAACTCCATGAACGCATGGTTTTTTAAGCTCTGTAACACATTTCTGGCAATCCTTAGACCCCCAGAAGACCTCTAAACACAATGTGAAATTAATTTAAGCTACTCTATATCGAATCAAAATCTCATCCGAAGGTCTTCGTAACATCCCAAAACACGAACAGCAACCGAACAGAACATGACCAATGAAGAAGGGAACATGGGGGTTTTATATCGGGGTACAACAGATGGAGAAATTATGGGGGAACATGCTCCCCCTTCGAATCAAACAAGCAGTATCAATAAACAAAATGGTAGAAGAGAAAACATTGTAACATGCTATGCTTGAGATGAGCTTATATTCTTAACAAAAGAGTTGTCGGGAACATTACCTGGGTGTTTTTAACACCCTTGTGAAGTGAGTGGGTAGGCTCCCCCTTTGAAGCTCCAGCAGCAGCTGGAATCTCCTCCTTCGAGCTCACATGGCAAGCTCCTCCTTCTCCTTCAGGTATCAAGAGGTGAGGATGAGGATGGGAAGAAAGATCCGAGGAGGGTGGGGAAGAAGTGTGTCTGGTTTTTTTTTTTTGGGGGAAGATGGTGGTCAAGACCACCTGAGCCCGACAAAGAAGAAGCCAACGAAAAAGAAAACCCCAACCAGGAAGAAAGTAGACCTCAAAAATCACCAACCCTTTTACAAGAGGGTTGCCGCGGCTTTTATAGAAGAAGACATGGGGGAATCCGCCGAGCTGGCGCCATCTGGCGCCGAGTAGCTGTCGCTCAACGCGAGCGACACAATTATTGAGAAACAATAAATGCGGCCGCGTATTTGTCCGAAAAATCCGAATTTTAAGATTTAGTCCCTAGGATATTTTGATTTAATCCGATACTCTTGGATATTTGCAGATTTAGTCCCTAAGATATTTGGGATGTTTGGATATTTACGGATTTGATCCCCGAGATATTGTCTTGCGCAACTTGCCACGTGTGCAGTTTTCAAGTTTTGCTGCTCGGAAACTTTGACAGCTCATATCTTCTTCATCCGGGCTCCGATCTGGGCAAACTTAGTTGCATTGGAACCGTATCGGAGCCCTCTATCCAATGGCATGGGGGTAGGCACCTGGATCGGTGTTTAGCAGAAAGTCAACTTTCGGCTCCCCCTAAAGTTTGACCGCCCGCAGAACCTTCATCCGGACTCTGATTCCAAAAAACTCAGTTGCGTTGGAACCGCGTCAGGATTCTCTATCCATTGAGATAAAGCAAGGTGGTCAATTGTCACTTGATCAAAAAGTCAACTTTTCTCCCCTTAGGGTTTGACTTTCTGCCGGTTTTCATTTTCAGCACTTCCAGGGGTGCAAAAATAAGGTGCTTACACATGTGATCATGTTATACAAAAAAGCAATCAATCATGGTGAACATGCTTAAAACATTCAAAATTAACACCGAATATTCAGATCTGATGCTCATTATGCTTATGATCAACACATGTTATTAAAATCTGAACCAAAGCACGATATCATGGTAACAAGACAACAAACATGATTTGACATGATCAATCTACCAAATATGGCTCCAAGTCCAACCAAACCTATACAACCCACTTGCACTATTCTCATAGATCACATATCCTCTATAAATAGATGCAAAAAGATCAAGCATGCTTATTAGAAGCAAACAAAGACAGAAAGCAATTAATAAAATCAACCAAACATGAACAAACAATCAAAACATGGCTCAATTCCACTATCCCCAGTGGAGTCGCAAGTTGTGAGACATGGAAAATCACCTAGATGACTTCCTCATCCTCACACAGGGTTTCAAAAGGTTCAGAGTCGCCACCATTCAATTTAAGGTGTGAATGGACATCAAAAGGATCATAATAAAGCAAAATAGAGTTTAAAGCAACTCTAATTCAGGTTAAATCCAGAGATCAGGTAATGGGATTAGGTTATGAGCAGAGGAAGGTGTTAGGCACCCCCACTCATCCGCACAAGATGATTGCCATATGCTGTTCATGCTTGAAAAGGTACTTGCTAATCAAAACAATCAAAAAAGACTTAAAGAAAAACAAACACATATGTGATTTCTCCATATGAGTAGTCCAATAAGACCTGGACTCTCTCTTTGGATCTATCACCTCTAGGACTTCATGATTAAGTGAAATCAAAGTAAAGAATGATAAAAATCAATTTTAAACAAATCTGGAAAAATCCAAAGCAATGAGGCTATAATAGCTTGAAAACTTTGATCAACCATAAGACCTTCGATTTCAATTCAAATTCAATGAAACCAAAGCCACTAGAAAGTTGATATGAAGTAGAATACTCAATATAAAATTCAGATTAATCCGATTAAAAGCGAAAGAGGAATACTCAAGCAAATCTGCTGTTGAAAACCAAAAAAAGGGACGAGTGCCTTACTTTGGAATTCTACCCACGGAGATCGGCTCCATATAAATTGCTAAAAACTTTCATGAATGTGAAGTATTTGGTGCCATATTTTAGGTGAAATAAGCCTCACACGAAACCTCATCCATTTGTGACTTGTATGACCTCTCAAACATGCCTAGAGGATCACAGAGTAACTCAAAATTCTGCTATAGAGCAACTCTGAGTCAATCAAACACACAGGACACAAATCAAAGTGAAAACTCTTGAAACCTATTGGATTTAAAAATAGATTCACAAAGGAAAATATAGAGATAAAAATCACTTGAATCCGAATTAAAATGAGCAAATGGTGCTCGATCTAAGCAGCAAGTTCAGGATTCTGATCTGAACTGACCTGCCGACTTAGATCAGATGGTGTCAAAAAGTGGCTTCATAGAAATTGCTGAAATTTTGCAATCAATAACTAGACACATCCACCTATTACATGTCTTTGGAATCACTCAAAAATTCATCTGGATGATGAAGATATGAGTGTTCTAAGACAGGCCACTGGTGCTGTCTAGGTTTTGAAAAACTGAGTGAATTGAAGCAAAATAGGTGTATTTGTGCAATGGATTCGACTAAAAATGGTTTGAAATCAATAGGAAGAACTCATGAAGTCCTGAAAATTCATTCTAAGGCCATGGATCTCAGATTTTCCATATTGAACATGGAGAATCCTAGATCTAGCCTATTCTTGACAAAAAGAGGTGAAAAGTGTGTGTTCATGGTGGAAAACAATTTGTGGAAGAAGATCTGGATCCATTGCTATGGAGAGCATGGATCCTAGCATTTCATCCAAATCTAGATCCAGATCTCACCAAAGTATAATCAGCACAAAATCAACATGCATATCATTCAAGGTAGGTTCTAAGCCTAGAGCATCCATTCCAACATCTATTTCCCCAAGCTCTCTCTTCACGTTTTACGGCTAGAGAGGATTCTCAGGTACTTTAGAAGAGGTTTGGGTTTGCATACACACTCATGGCCTTATGCTACAGAAAGGTAGAAGATGAGAGTGCTTGCAATGGAGTAAAAATGAAGAAGAAGGAGGTAGAAGCTTACCTTAGTAACTTGAATGACTTGAGCAAGCAATCCAGCAAAGTTTCTCCTCTTCTTGCAGAGCTTCCAAGCATAAAATTATCAGCCATTTGCAAGAGGAGGACCCCTCTATTTATAGGCATAGCCAAGGGTATAAAAGACCCAAGGGTAGGCCAATAAATGCTTCTAGATTATTCCAATTCACATTAAAGGCATGAATTAGAGTAATTCCACAAGTTACGGAGGGCAAACTAGGGAGATCAGGTCTCCAGAGAGAGGTAAGATGCGTAAATAAGGCTCAGATCTCGAGTCTTTGCACAAATGAACAAATTGACAGAAACCGCATACACAGTGCGGTTTGACAAACCGCACTCTGTTTGCGGTTGCAGCACAAATCTCCACAAACCGTACATACAGGGCGGTCCAAATTCAGTTACATGCTAATGATGGCTGCCAGCGTGGCCTAACAGTCTAACGGCCTAGCTGCCACGTGGCAGCCCACTTGCATGCATGCGCGAAGCATGGACCAAAACCGCACTGTGTGTGGTCACAACCAAATGGCCAAAAACTGCATGAAATGTGCGGTCAGCACCTTTTTTAAGTATTTTTGAGTTTTTGACCCTTGTCAAAGCTCAAATAAATCATTTAAAAATTCATTTTAGTGTTCTCTCATGTTATAGTGCAATTTTGGGTGTCTACAGTGGAGGGTAATATTTGGAAAAAAATTTGAGGGTCAGAATCTGGGGGGAATATTCTCGGCCCTGTTCTCTTTACTATTAGTATAGATAGATGATGATAGTTAGCAAATAAAAAAATGGGTGAGCGCCAATAGGTAGTGTCGACTTTGTAAATAATCCAACTAGAACCAATAAAATAAAATCAAACCAAAAGAAGTCAATAGACGCACGTCACGCACCCAAACCCCAAAGGAATTGAATGTTCAGATCGATTCAAACTGGCTGAGAACTAGATGAAAAATCGGGTCCATACAAAGCTACATACACAAATCAATTAGAGAAATGATGATTAACTATTGAGAGAAATGAAGCTACGTACACAAATCATTTTCAAGAATTACTATAAGGCAACACATTAACTCTATATATCATACTTTTGTTATTTAACTCTATATATGCATGCTACGATATATCTTAGAATGCCTTCAAGAATGTTCTTTACTTACATAAGCATGCATGATTAGAGTGATCTTCAAGATTTCCTTTAATTTGTTTTGCATGAGAGAGAGAGAGAGAGAGAGAGAGAGAGAGAGAGAGAGAGAGAGAGAGAGAGAGAGATAGAGGATTTATATATAGTTAATTTAACTCAATGCTCAAAGTAATCCAACTTGGCAAGCCATGCATTAGGCTTAGGTCGAAGATTGTTGGAGGCCAATTTAGACTAAAAAAATGGAGGGTCAGACTCTTTGGGGAATATTCCCGGCCCCTGTTCTCTTTACTATTAGTATAGATAGATGATGATAGTTAGCAAATAAAAAAAATGTGTGAGTGCCAACACCCGTAAAATCCAATAGGTAGTGGTGGCTGTAAATAATCCAACTAGAACCAATAAAATAAAATCAAACCAAAAGAAATCACTAGGCGCATCCAAACCCCAAAGGAATGTACCGATTGATTTGAACTGGCTGAGAACTACATGAAAAATCGGGTCCATACAAAGCTACATACACAAATCAATTAGAGAAATGATGAATATTAACTATTGAGAGAAATGAAGCTACGTACACAAATCATTTTCAAGAATTACTATAAGGTAATACATTAACTCTATATATCATACTTTTGTTATTTAAGTCTATATATGCATGCTGCTATATATCTTAGAATGCCTTCAAGAATGTTCTTTACTTACATAATCATGCATGATTAGAACGATCTTCAAGATTTCCTTTAATTTGTTTTGCTTGAGAGAGAGAGAGAGATTTATATATAGTTAATTTAACTCAATGCTCAAACTAATCCAACTTGGCAAGCCATGCATTAGGCTTAGGTCGAAGATTGTTGGAGGCCAATCTAGAATAATATATGTGAAGCCAAAAGGGATTGATTTTCCTTTTGCAATCCATAACCCAATTACTAGTTAATGCCAAAATTAGAATTTTTTTTTCCAAAAATAATCAAATAATTTTATAATGATCACCAACAATGTGATAAATATGAACTAGCACAAATCAAACAAAGAATTTATTAACTTATGATTATATTCGTTTATTTCCCATTAACATATACACGATTTAGCTCCCATGATTGACAACCCCACAAGTACTCCTGCAACAACGTTCACTCTAATTTTTTTCTTTTTTCCAAAGGAAATTTAAACAAATATGCAAAGGAAACTCACAAGCAATGAAGATAAAACAAATTACAACCATGTAAAATATATAACAAAGATATTAGTTATTCTTCCTGTCCCTCTGGCACCAGATTTTTGGCCTTCTTCACCCATGAATCAGTCCACAAGCCACTTCTCACGTGTAATCAAGCACCGGAACATTGCATCCATTGTTGGTCTCTTTGGTTATGTTGCAGACGTGGTTATCTATATTGACATCATATTTTTGAGTACTGCTTAGCTCCATTTTTGGATTCTCCTGAATCTTCAACTCTATATTTTTATTACCAAGTTCTCCTCCATCTGGTGAAACTTTTATATCTTTCTTGTACACAACATAGAGTATCATTTGAGAAATGCCGAAGAGAACCCCCAAGACGTTTGGTAACTAAAAACGATTATCCAAAGACAAAAGTGAGAACTACACAGAGTACATCAATCATCTTCTCAAGTAGATTTATTTACTTACAGCAATGAAGTTATCCTTTATGAAGAGGCCATAAAAGAACCATGTGATGGCACAAACTGTGAGGCACAAAGATAAAGAGAATGGCATGTACTCCACACTTCTTGTTTTGATCACTTTTCTCTGTGACAGAAGGTTTCAAAATCGTTAGTGTTAAATGGGGTGACTTAGTTTCTTTTAATTTTTGCATAGATGGATCCCTTTCTTTTGGTTTACATCACTAAATGATTAATCCTTACACGGATATTTTAAGGGTTAGAAATGTTCATTAAGGAGATTAGGTTGATCTAATGATAAAAATGATTACCATGATACATAAAGGTGCAGCATAGACAGAGACAGAGAAGGTGGCACAGATCCATCCAAGTATACTAAGTCGTTTAGAACCATGTGCAAGTAGCATTGTTGAGAGGAATATTAGTCCATATCCTACATTAAACAAGATTAAAATTTTAATTGTATAGACCTGCAACCAAATAACAAGCAATAATCAGTGAGGCAACATATCAAAGAGAAAGCTAAATCCATTATTTAAAGAAGATGTAAAAAACTAAGTACAATGGCTTATAGAAAGAAATATTGTGAAAGCCTAATGATGAGAAAAGAGAAAACCCCAGGATAATCTTGAGTCTGATCAATATGTGTTAACTTCAGGTTTGAGGTTTGGATTTGAACACAAACCTCCTCTCCTACTAGTTCAAAATAAGGGTCATAAATTAGGATTTCAACCTCATGTATATGACAAACTAAGAACAAACTCTTTTCTTCTTTTGTAATTGATTATACAAGGTCCAATCCATGTAGATGTAAAATGACGTCAACCCCGCCACCAACCAACATCCTTTAGTGGTTTCTATTGTACAAAGGTTCATGAGTATGGGAACTGGGATCAGATAGAACTATATCCCAGTAGTCATATTTTTCCATTTAAAAAAGGTTCTCATAAGCACTCCAATAGATTTCATGTTGAAGTAATAAACACAAACACACACACACACTTTAGATATGGACAAGATAAAGTCTCCAAACTAAAGTTGGTGAATCTCTTCATGGGTATTCAACATATCTTTTGACCCTTTAATTTATTATATGGAAGCCATATGGATGAGATGTTCAGGCTCATCCACAGTTGAGAACTTTTGAAGCCAACAACAGCTGTGCAGGTTAGTCATCATCTTGAATCTTCTAAGCCTCATTTATTTAAACTTATTAATGCTAGCACTCATGCAAGTGGATTTATAGGTGTATTAAGGACAAACAAGTGCCAACCTTTGCAGCCTTTGTTGCATATATCAAGTAGATGACTAGGTACATGGTCTCTATTGTGCATCCTGTGATGTTGATGGTAATGATCAAAATACCATTAGTCTTGAGGAGGCCATAATACAGCATTAACATGGCACTGAAAATTGCTACCAGATATGGTATTGACTGGAATTCTTCTGTTGATTTCTTCTTATAAATCCGATAAAAGGTTGGCCTGCAAGAGAAAAGAGAGCACATAAATTTGAGAATAAATGTTATATGCATGTTTTAAAATTTTCTCAAAATAAATGAAGTTATTTTCTGAACTTTCCTTTTTTTTGAAATACTGATTTCCTTATACATTTTAACATCTCTCTTAGCTTAAAATTTTTTGTATAATCATTTTTTTTACTGGAAAACATCACGAAATAATACAATTTTCATCGGAGCTTCCTTCAAAGTGCAAAATTTTAATTCCTTATATCGGGGTGTGCGTGTATGATTAATAACATATAAAAACCACAACTCAGCTAAGATCGCTTTATATAATCATCGTATGTGTCTGTTGGTTGTATATGTGTGTGTTCATTTTATGTGTGTAGTATTTGATGTAGAAACAAAAATAAATCAAAGAACTTACACTGGAGCTAAGAAGACCAGGAATGACACAAGGTTACCTACAAAGAAACCCAATAAACAGAATAAAAATAGGGAAAAGATATACATATATAGTGGATTTGGCTTAAACAGAGAGTGTTTAGGAGAGATTGAGATTGGTGCGTATACCCAAAAGGCCGAAAGCAAAATCCAGGTGATGAACAGAAGAAAAGACTGCCATCGATCAGTGCAGTGAAGCTCTTTGCGGGATAATGAGATCTCTGTATATCTACTGCAAAGGTCCTGCTGAAACACTCCACAAGGACTTGGTTTTTATAGGCACCAAAAGCTGAGTATGGTGACCTTGGAGAACGTAAGACGAGGCAGTGCAATGGCCACTTGTGGCCTTGCAAGTGACCGTAGGCCCTTGAGGCATTTGGGTTTTGTGTTTGCATTCGAGTACATAAATATCATAGGAGACACAGTTGTTGGTGGAGGAGTTGCATGCTACTAAGTTAGATATGAAAGAACTAGACGTGAGGTTAGAGGACCATATGAAGGCCATCAATGGTTGAAACTTGGAAGCCAAAGGCTGACGGGTTCTGATCAAATTAAGGGTGCATTTGGGATTGCTTAATTAAGCACTTATTTCAACTTATAACTTATTTAAGTGCTTTTTAAAGTTAAAAATATGTTTGGTAATGTAAAATGGATAATTGCTTACCCGTAAGCAGTAGAGGAACAAGACCCATAAGGAGAAGCCCCTTTCAAGAGCTTCTCCTTCCACTTATGCGGGAAGCTGCTGCTTCTCAACAGATTCAAGCTCGTGCTCCTTATCTTCGTCCCCATGTCAACCACCTGTAGCCATTGAAGATCTATTCACATCTTTCAATCGCCATGTTCTACAATCCCAATAAAGGCCGACGATATCGATTGTGCTCTCTCCTGTCGTCGTCTTCTCTTCTTCCTCCATCCTCGCAATGTTTGAGTGATCGATCGAAATCCAGAGGAAGACCATCGCTTGTGGCGTGGTAATGGACGTCGAGAATGGTTTTACGGACTTTTGCAAAGAGATCATCGCCACTACTAGGATGGGTTTTGGTTATCTAGTGGTGGATTGGTTGAGTATTAACGAAGGTGATGGTGAAGCCCTTTGATGCAAGCTTGAATACGAGATGGACATACAGAATTAGATGGCCTTGGAGAGGGTATGCAATCAAGATGGCGTGAGGCTTTGGGTTTGTGTTTGCCATGGTTGTTCAGAATTCGATTTGCAGAGCGAGAGAGAGAGAGATGTCGTGGCTATTATAGAGATGAAGAACATAACAACCCCCCAAATGCTCTGTTCTTCGTATACTCAGATCACTTATTGCAATGGCCGAATGCCAATTAGGAATATTGTTCGACTATGTGTGGAACGATCGTTCCTTATTTTAATTCATTTTGGTATATGTTGATTGGTTACTCTACCTTTTATTGGCATTCTGGACAAATTTCTAGCAATTTGGCTGGTTAAAAGATAACAAACCAAACCCATGCACAACAACGTTTGGCGAAATGCCCGAACCAACTTCCTTTCAAGACCTATTTGTAGTGTTGCTTCGTGCTTGCCTTTTTCTTTTTCTTCTAATATATCACAGACATAGACTCCATAAACACAATTGAAGCTTGCATTTTGCTTTGCCAATGTAATATTTTCATGCCATGATCGCTAGTTTCAAGGCTTCTAAAGTAATAAATATAAGATATATGATATATACATACATATTCCTTATAATAATAATAAATTATTACTATATTATTATATTCCTCATAATATGGTTACATGCATAGGAATGGCTTATTTATTATATTCCTCATAAGATGGTGAACCCGAACCCTAACCCGCCCCTATTAGGTCGGTAACGGGGCTGGTCAGGGTTGACCTGGTTGTATAAAACATGAAAAAGTTTTTTTTAATATAATATATCAATTAATAATACATTTATTTATTGAATATATATTTTTATAAATGATGTATATCAAATTATTATTTAAAAATATAAAAATGATATTTTAATACAATAAGGTCGGATTTGGGACAGAATTGGACCGGTTGGGCTAAACCCGAAATCGCCCCTAACCCAAAAATGGCAATTCCAAACCCTAACCATTAGGGGTGGAGCGGGTTAAATGGGTAACCTGCCCCATTGCGATCCCTATCCATACATATACATAAATATAATATATTTTTATAAGTGTTTACCATTAGTAAAAATGTATGTGCTTTGATACATATGTTTACCAAACACCTTTCTTAATTAAAAAGTATTTACTATCTTATTAAGTGCTTAAATAAAAATGTTTACCAAACACCAATTTTTTAAAATGAGCACTTTTTTACCATTACGGATAAGTACTTAAATAAGCCAACTTATCTAATAAGTACTTATCCATAAGCACGAGCAATCCCAAACGCCACCTAAACAAAGTTAGGTTCAGAAAGGTTTTCAACAAATCAGATGTCTAGAAATCACCCAATCTCCCATTGACATATGTTTGTTTAGTGGGATTTCAGTGGTGGGTTCTAATCAGATAATCAATTGCATGCCTATCATGTATAAGGACCCCTTTTACAGTCCGTCAGTGGAGTACCCTAGATTCTGGAAATTATTGGAATAATTATTTTCTGAATTGTGGCGCAGAACCGAACTTCAATACGTAAGCTACGTACTTTATGGCGATTAAGAATTAGTGATAGCGTCTGTTGATCCGATCATAGTTCACTATAGATTGAATGGTATTACTAGGGGGACTCGCAGTAGATTCCTCGATGATGCAATGCTGCACAGTCTGCCGCAGGAACACTGCGGCAGACGGTGTAGCATCCGTGGGATGCTGCCATGTGTAGCGTCCCACGGATGCTATGAATATCAAATAAAAAAAAGTGAAATGCCTTTTAAACAGTGGGCCCCACTCTACTCCTACTACTTAGGGTTTAATTGGTAAAT
Source organism: Buxus sempervirens (assembly GCA_947561395.2). Taxonomy (NCBI): domain Eukaryota; kingdom Viridiplantae; phylum Streptophyta; class Magnoliopsida; order Buxales; family Buxaceae; genus Buxus; species Buxus sempervirens. The sequence continues at coordinate 16,442,289 of OX387186.1, read as the reverse complement.
TAGATATCGACTAATCATTCAACCAACTATTAGTCCTTTTCCTGCAGAAGTATGGCTTGACTTGTGGGTAGATTGCACGTCTACAAAAAGTATGCCTACTTTTGGTTTGTTGTGAAGGAAATTAGGTATTACACAAGAAAATTGTCCTATGTGTGCCGTGAAGCCCGAATCTGCTAATCTCTTGTTATTAGAATGTGACTTTGCTCGTGACATTTGGTTTGAAGCCCGAAGAGTTTCATAACAACCAATCCATTCTTGAAGTTCCGGATCATTTACTTCTGCAACCTATTAAGCCCTCTGGTGTCCACCTTTCTTCTCATGATGTGATGTGTATGGATTGACAACAATACAAAAGTCTTTGAAAATACTCAACCAAGCATACAAGCAACATGCTTACAGTTCAGGTACGTCATTCGGCAAAGTCAGTTTTTATCATCATAAGGTAAGTATCAAAGAATCCCACAACATAAACAAACATACATCAGATGGCTCCCCACTAAACCGACGTGGATGAAGATGAATTTTGATGGTGCAGCAAGGGATAACCCAGTTTTTATTTGCATGTGCCAAATACCTTGTTACGACTACCTCTTCAATGTTAGCCGAAGCTTGTGCTCTAAGGGAAGGTTTATCATTGGCATTGCAACATGGGATTCGCAAGCTCGAAGTAGAAGGTGATAATCACAGTTTGATACTACTGATTGCCCAACCGGAAAGCAACTACCCATGGATGTTAAAGAATGTTTAGGTGCTAACCTCACTGTATCTGTGGCCCCCTTGTTGATGATCTCATAGGGAGGTCTACTTGTAGAATGACTCCCAAATTTAATGAATTTTGCTGCAAACTTTTTTTTGGAAAAACAACAATATGGTAGATCATATATCAGTTTAAAATTTGGTTCTAATTTTGTTTCATTGCCATTCAAATAGATGACAATCATCTACTGTGTACACACTTAAACCCCCGTTATAATATGGTTAAATTGGTTTTTAATGTCACTTTTTCAAAATAATTCAGTTCAGTCGCTAAATTATTGATAATTGAGAATTCCTTACATTATTTTGAAAAAGTGGCACTAAAACCCAATTTCCCCTTATAATATTTTCCGGGGTGACAGATAGGGGATGATTGTCCACCCTGAGAAGCATGATGATGAGGATTGTTTAATTAAATATACATATTTAAAATATAATCAATAATTTGTTCTACTATTTCTATTATTGGATGCAAAATACCTATCTTGCAATTGATAGAACTAAGCGTCGAAGCTCCGCCATCTCTCTAGTATGGTCTGTCGTCTCTCTAGTATGATGCTCATGTTGCATCTCTCGTAGGCGCTTCTCTTCATCTAGCTATTCTTTCATTAGATTAAATTCGTGCATGTCTACAAAACGGCTGGAGGTTGGGCCCCACATTCTGCTTGGAGTCAACCCCGTCCCACAGCATCTAACTCGCCCATGGCTGTCAAGTCCCATGACCTGAGTGTAGACATCATCGCACGCCATACCATCTAGCGTGCTTCCGACCATAATATTTTTCATCTATTCCTGAAATAAAGAAAAGTATTTAGGAACAATAAGAACAACATGAATTTTATGAAATTCAAAATAAAGGTTAATTCTTAATTACATCCAACTTACAATCTTATTAGCTACATCATCGCTTACTGGGGTGCCATCCTTTCGAGTACGTGTTTCAATGAAAGTCTTTGCTCGACCAGCCAGTTGCTATGTGGCACATGAATTTGGAGAGAAAAAAGAGAAAAAAAAGAAAGATAAAATGAGTAATAACCATTAAAACAAAGAAACAATATAACTTTATTTAAAAGAAAGTAATATAAGAACAATAATCTTATAAGCACACATGAAACAGATAACAGAGACTATGAACTAGATAATATATCCGTGTACTAACATTGTGAGACATGGAAAATCAATTTAATGACTTCCTAATCATCACACGGGATTTATTAAAAACAAAGAGTCACCACCATTCTGTTTAGGTGTGAATGGACACCAAAATCATCAAATAAGCACAAAAAAAGCAAAATTAGAGTAAAAATAACTCTATTTAAAAAAAAAAACAAAAACAGCTAGAGATGGGTAAGGGGATTAGGTTATGAACAAGGGAAAGTGTTAGGCATGAATACAAGGTGGTTGCCAGGTATTGTTCATTTTAAAATAAAGAATACTTGCTTAAAAAAAGGAAAAAACATAAAAATAACCAAAATGTATGGTTTTTCATATGAATATCCAGATTAATTCAGAACCTTCAATATGATCATACCATTCCTAGGGTTTCATGATTAAATAAAATTGAGATAAAAATCAAATAAAACCAAACTAAAGAGAAACCTGAAAAACTAGCTTTAGGCTAAACCATTAAAAGGTTGAAAAACTAGATTGAAATCTCTTGATTAAATCATTGAAGAATAAAATTACTTGGAGTATAAATCTGATCTGGATCTCTCAATAGTGGGGAAATAGAATCCCCACTCAACCCATGTTGATAAAAAAACATCAAAAGGGAGAGTTTATGTAAAACCCCGAATTTTCCTTAAATAATAAAATAAATTAATAAATAATATTCTTGAGAGTTATAATTGATGGAAATATTTTATTATTGTAGGGGATGATATAATTAGTGGAGATCCAGAGTTGGACGCAGATCTGACCGTCTGATCATGAGATATCAAGGTATGTGTTCTGATTGGGCAGTGTATATAGGAAAGTTGTATGTGAGATACATGGGATCAAGAAGTATATATATCAATTAAATAACCTAAATCATACACGTTGTATTCTCGCTTGTATTCGACGACAGCCACAAGCGACAAACCGAGCCGAGCGACTGAGGAGGAAGGAGGAGGAAAGGTTTGGTTTTGTATTTTTCATCACCTAGGGAGTACCTCGTGCCTGTGTGAATCATTGTTTAGAGAGAAGGAGAAACAATCGTGGAAAAGAGGTAGGTGACATTGTTTTCGTTCGTTTTTTGTATTTACGTTCGTTTAATTGCAAAAGCATGTTTTTATATGATCTATTGATATATTTAGTTTAATATCAATGTTATATATGTGATAGAATGAGATTGAACGAGAAAAATCATGATTTAAAACTGTTTCTGTTCATTTTTGGATGACCGCCGACCTCGACTGTACTCGGCTATCCTCGACGCTAGTTATAAAACTTAGACCGTTGGAAGACGTATTGTCAGCGTCCTATTTTACACTACCGCCAACCACAGACCGTCGAGGCAATCCTGAGTGATCCTAGGCGCTCTGTTCAGAATTTGTAGATTTTCGAAATTTCAAACCCTGATTCAATTCCAAACTATTTTTAGACAATTTTAATGATTAATTAAGATGTTTTAAGACTAAAATAAATTATCTAATTCCCTGTTTAAAGAAAAATAAATTAGGAAGATATTTAGGACATTAGTTGCCAAACTTTGAAAGTAATTAAGAAATCTAGATTTTGGAAAACCTAACTATTATTTGATTATCAAAACAACTCTAAATGACACTATAAACCAGAAAACGTTATAAAGAGAATTCAGAACTCAGATGACCGAATATTGAAGTAATTGATAGATTTAACCTTTATATGCCGCTAGGCACCAACCCTTATAGAAATACTATATTTTAGGGAATTTTGGAGTCTAGTGGGCATAGCTAGTTATGGATCCATAGTTGTTGCTAGATAGTTAAGGGATATTTCATTTGGGTTGAGTTTCTCCCTTGTGCGACGCGCTTCCTTTGTAAGTTAGTTTGTCTGGGAAGGTCCAATGTCTGGAGAGACACCCCGGTGAGCCGCTGGTGATTCCCTGTACATGTGGATAAGCAACCATCTCCATGTATTGATTCTGGTGCTGCATGCTGGTGGTACATGCCAACTCTGATGGGTACGTGTGCAATAAGTCAGTGACTATGGCTCTTGTCTAAGCTGCGCTGCATGGGACTTGAGTATCATTAGTAGTATTGCTCCTCAGCCGCACGGTGGTATAGCGATTGGTTGAGAATCATCTCAAAAGGTTTATCTATCTTTTTGAGTCCTACAATGACACTGAAATCACAAGCACTTGTTATTATTATTGTATACATGCTGAAGGCATGTGATTGAGATATTGATCGGATGTGACTGTTTAGTGCATCCTAGCAAAGCATGAATTATGTTACTGATTTTGATATTGGATTCTTATAATAGAACTTGCTGAAATTCATCTCTAGAACTATTGATCATACTGTTTTGTATTCATGAATGATACGAATGATTATACGAGCCTGATTAGTCGATATTGCTTAATCGTGCATGAACTGTTACTTTACTTATATTAACTGTTTAATCATGCATGTGTTACCTACTCGGATATTCGTTTCTCACCCTACTTTCATTTCATTTTTCAGCTGATACGCGAGAGGGGGATCATAGTGATATCCAGGTAGAGGTAGCTGAGTATTCACCGGAGGATTACTTTTATCCGGATCTTGTTTGAGGTGGATGATTGTTTAGACTTAGTCATATTTGATAGAATATTATTCATTTGGATTTGATGTACTAGAAAGATGAGAGAGATAGTAACCATTTTATTTTACCAGACTTTGATATTAATGATTGATGATTAACTTTAATGTTTATTTGAGGATTTTAGACTACACTTCCGCACATACTTGTTTCCGCACTCTGATAGTATAATAAAGTGAATGGATTATTTAATTCTATTGTCTGGTATATTATTGATGATGTATTTGATATGGGCCAGTAACACCTCGGATTTGGTTGTTGAACTGAATTCGGGTTGTTACAGTAGTGAACCGGGTTCGGGTCAGGTGCCGGTTTGCACTGACCCGAGTTCGGGGCGTTACAGTTTAGACCATAGGATCCTTTCTCCAAGATTTAAAACAATTTCAAAATCATATCATAAAACTCTACAGATTACTTTCAGGCTTTTGGTTTTAGATCTACCATATTGATCATGATAGATCCAGAATCCTAGGCAAATATCACCAAAATTAAGAAAACGGTACTGTAGGTGCAAAGGTGTGAAAAATCCAAATTTTAGAAAAAAGTGGGGATCTTATGCTATAAACATCATGGATTCATAGGATTCCTCCAGATTCAAAATAAAACCATTAAAACATGAATAGGATAGTAAAAGCAACCACATCTTACAGATCATAGCACATGGGGGTCTACCCTACGGATCCACCTGTTCTCTTTTCCCCTAGCTCTCTCTTCACGTTTTACAACTAGAGAGGAGTCTTGAGGTACTTAGAGATAGGTTTGGGGATACAAACACAATCAAAGGCCTTATTCTACAAAGAGAAGAACAGATTATGGGGTTCTATTCTAAGAATCCACCTGTTCCCCTTTCCCCTAGTTCTCTCTTCATGTTTTACGGCTAGAGAGAAGTCTTGAGGTACTTGAAGGCAGGTTTGGGAATACAATTATAAGAAGGCCTTATTCTACAACAATGGAGAAGATTAGATTATTTCTAGAATTGAAAACAGAAAATAAAAGAGAAAAGGGACTTACCTGGTTTGAGCAAGCAGAGCAGCAGGGATTCCTTTTTTCACTTGAAGCTCTTCAGACTTCAAATTCATGGCCATTTGCTTGAGGAGAGGCCTTCTATTTATAGGCAAACCCAGGGGCATGGTTGGTCCAAGGTTTGCCAAGATAGAGTTTCAGATTGAATTAAAAACAGAGATAATGCCAATCCATTGCCAAATAGGATAAATAAGAGAATTCGAATGGATAAATAAGAGAATTCGAATCTCTCAGAGAGAGATTTGGGTACAGATAAGGCTCAAAAATCGAAAAAGGATAAATTCGCACAAAACCCCAGTGCCCGTATATATATATTGCGGGCAAGTGCTGCCCGTAGAGTTAATATGGGCACGGCATGCCCGTATATCAATTGCAGGCATGACCAGCCCGCAGATAAAATACGAGCACTACCTGTTTGATGAAATTTTATGCATTTTTTACCTGTTTCAAATCCCAATTACATATTTTCAATTATTTTCTCATTTTGTAGTGCAATTTGGGGTGTCTACAAACATGAGGCAAACAATTGACTTGTTTATTCAAAGGACAAAATTAGCACATAAATCTCAAATTGCTACGGGTGTACATAAACTTGGTTTTCGTACCCAAATTCTCGACCGATGGTTTTTCCTGGATTCGGTCGATTGTATAAGTTGTATTTGGGTCATTTTGAGCTATTCTAAATGGTGGATTCCAACTTCGATAAAAAAAAGGTTGGATTTTGGAAAGAAGGACGTGATTTTTCCCTAAACTTGGTTTTCGTACCCAAATTCTCCTTCGACGGTTTTTCCTGGATTCGGTCGATTGTATAAGTTGTATTTGGGTTATTTTGAGCTGCTGGAAGTAGTGGATTCCAACTTTGATAAAAAGGTTGGATTTTGGAACAAAGGACGTGAATTTTCCCTAAATTAACATCGAAAAGAGGACTTTTGGTGGGAAATTCTTCAATAAGTGGTTTTTACATGGTTTCAACCCTTGTAACACATTTATAACAGTAATTTTAGGATGTTTGAGGTGATTGAATCCTTTAATTCTAGGTAGATCAAAATTTGGGCATTCGATTGGAAATTTAGATTTAAGGTGTTAACCAACTAGGTTTCGTACCCAAATTCCCACTACTCTGGAAGCACCCCAGGAGGACAATTACGAATTTTATCCTCATTAGTCGTGTAGGGGTCATAATACTTTACCTTTAAGTCTGACTTGTAGTCTTTCCCTTTCTTATTTAGCGACTGCAACACAAACTCTTTCAACCGCTTGTTCAAGTCAAACTTTTCCTACATTGCACACCAAATCAATTTCCCAAGTCACAACCAAATAAGTGTTGCTATGAAATAAATTAAAGAGATATTTAATTGAAATGACTATCTATAATTTACCTTAACGTATTGCCATACTTGGTTCTTTGATTCTCGTGAAACCTTTTTCCAAGAGAAGCGGTCAACAGGTATAACATGGCCATCTCGAGCCAATGTCCCACAAAAATTTGCTAATTTAGAGACATTGGGCCCAATAGGCTGCCCATGCTCATCAATATCTATGTGAACCTTTTCTCCATACCTTGTTTGCTTATGGAGTGACAGGCATCGAGTAGGGCCCCTTACCTTGCAGAAGAGTAGCCCTCGCCACTAGCTGCACCTAGTTGACTTTCTGACATATCTTCACACATATTGATGTTTAAGGTAAATTCAAAGGAAAGTGACACAAATTAGAAATACAGGTGTATGAAAAAATAGAATACTAAGAACAATAAATACAGAATAGTATTCGATCACAACTAAGAACATTAAATATATTAAATAAAGAGGTTCCTAGCAACAATAGAAACAATAATAATAACAGAAAGTAAAACAAGCAACTGCAACACAATGTTACTCGGAATCCCCCTCATCATGAATTGAATCGGCTAAAGGACTTTGTTCCTCCATGAATGGATGAGATGGTGCATCAACAGTTGTTACAGGTACATCTTCCCTCACCCAACTAATACCATCATCATCTTGGTCATTATCATGTAAATTCTACAGCCAATATGACTCACAATCAAGGAATTTATCGACATCTACATCCATATCAAATAAGTCCCTAGGTTTTGTCATGACAACTGAATTCCAATCTTCATCTATTGGATCCACCACATAAAAAACTTGCTCTGCTTGAGACACCAACACGAACGGGTCACCCATAACTTGTTCGCCAGTATACAACAATCAGTTGAAATTGACTAGCGTGAACCCAAACTCATCAATCTTAATGCCTTTTCCTTGTGCCATGACATCAACCCATACTTGAATAGGATATACTTGAGGTGCTCTGAATACACCAATTCAATTACATCAGTTAGACGCCCATAGTAAGAGATGTAGCCCGTAATTGGTCTCTTGTCCATGGCACTTGAATAGCTAGTAGTGCTTGTTTTGACCACAACACCACTATTTTGACTCTTAGAAAATCTCTCATTCTCCATTGTGCAGAATCGATATCCATTACTTATGTAGCCCTTCATTCTTGTAGCCATAGATCGTGGACCCTGAGCGAACAACACAATTTCTTCGGACAAATGGGATTTTGAATTTTTCAATGTCTCAACCTATTTAAGAGAATGCAAAGTGTTCAGACATACTATATGTAAGACCCCGAATTTTCCTAAATATAAAAGTAAAATAATAATTAATATTCTTGAGGATTATTATTGATGGAAATAATTTATTATTGTAGGAGATATTGTTAATAGTGGAGATCAAGAGTTTGGCGTAGATCCGACCGTCTGATCGAGAGATATCAAGGTAAGGTTAATATTTTAAGTAAGCTGTGTTTTGATTGGACGATGTGTGGAGTCTAATGCATGTGAGATGCGTGGAATTGAGGATATATATATATTAGAATACCTAATAGCATACGAATACCTAAACCGTATTTGCTCGTATTTGTCAGCTGGAAGAGAGAGAGACTGAGAACAACCGAAGAAGGAGAAGAGAAGAAGAAGAAAGGGAGAGTGTTGTGTTGATTTTTGGGTCTTCTGAACATTGCCTTGGGATCGTGTTCGTCGCTGTTTAGAAGAGAAAGAGAGGAAAACGTTCGCAGGAGGTAGGCAGTACTGTTTTTAACGTTGGTTTTGTATTCACGATTGCTTTAATCTACATTGCATGTTTTTGTGTTGTATATTCATGTATTTAGTTTGATAACAAACTTATAAGTATGTTAGTATCGATTAGAGCATGAAAAATCAAGTTTTTGAATACTGTATGTTCGTTTTTAGGAAACCGCTGAGCTTACTGTGCTCAGCAATCCTCGGCACTCCCAGGCACTTATTGACAAACGTTGACCACCCAAGACCGCCTACTGACTTATCGTCGGCGATCGATTTTGAACTACCGCCTACCCTAGACCGGCTGAGCGATCCTAGGCGATCCTGAGCGCTCTATGCAAAAAATATAGATTTTCGTATTCTTAACCCTTGATTCAATCCTAAACTATTTTTAACCAATTTTAACCTTTAAATAAGATGTTTTAAGACCAAAATAAATTACCAATTCCCTGTTTTACAAAAGAATAAAAATAAGAAGGTATTTAGGGTAATTAGTGGCCAAGCTTTGTAAATAGCAAGAAACCTAAGTTTTGGAAGAACTGAACTTGTAAACTTGAGAGAATTAATTAAGTGACATGTAAATTTATACTGTTAACCAGAATATGATATATAGGATTTCCAGATCAGATTTTGAACCCAGTTAACCCAATAAGGAAAGAAATTACAGATATAACCATTATATGCCGCTAGGCACTATTACATATAGAAATATTAGTCCTTAGGGATTGCTGGTGTCAGTGGGCATAGCTAATTATGGATCCATATTTTTGACTAGATAGCCAAGGGATATTTCATTTGGGTTGAGTTACTCCCTGTTGCGAACGCGCTTCCTTTGCAAGTTGGTTTGCTCTGGAGGATCCTATGTCTGGAGGGACACCCAGGTGCTTCGCTGGTGATTCCCTGTACATGTGGATAAGCAACCATCTCCAAGTATTAATTTCGGTGCTACATGCTGGTGGTACTTGCCAACTCGGTTGAGTTCGTGTGCAATAAGTCTATGACTACGGCTCTTATCTAAGGAGATGTCTCAGGTTTGAGTATCATTAGTAGCATCGCCCATAAGCCGCATTGTGGTATAGCATATGGTTGAGAGTCATCTCAAAGGTGTATCTTTCTTTGTGAGTCCTACAATGATACTGAGATCACAAATACTTATGATGTTGTTCACATGCTGGAGGCATGTATTGGATGCTATGGTTGGATGTGACTGTTTAGTACATCCCGGATTTTATGTTGGATTCTATTATTGATTTCTGAATCATGATCTTGATAAGCTTTATACTGTTCACAAATACTTAAACTGTTTTACATACTGATTTGTATTCCATGATCGATATGAATGTTTATACGAGCCTGTGAGACATGGGGAAAAATCAATCCAGTGACTTTCCGGTCATCACACAGGATTCGAAAAAATGGGAGAGTCGCCACCATTCTTTTTAGGTGTGAATGGACACCAAAAATCATCAAAATAAGCAAAAAGGTAAATCTAGGGTAAAAATAACTCCATTTGAAAATAAAATCCAGAGATCGGTAAGGGGATTAGATTATGAATGGGGAAAGGTGTTAGGCACCCCCGTTCACCCACACAAGGTGGTTGCCAAGTGTTGTTCATGCTCAAAATAAAGGAAGCTTGCTAATTAAAAAAAAACTTGAAATGAATCAAACACATGTATGATACCTACACATGAGAAGTCCAATGAATTCCAGATTCTCTTTTATATAAGTATCACTTCTAGGACATCACCAATAATTGTAAATCAAAAATAAAACTTTGAACACAACCAAGTTAAGACAAATCCGAAAAATTCGATAAAAGATGGAGCCATTTGTCTTGAAATCATTGAAATCAAATTCAAATTGAATCAAACCAAATCCATTTGAAAGATCATGATAAATAGAAGACTCATGAAAATTTTCAATTATATCCGGTTAAAACCCTAAGAGTTATGCTCCTTTGAAATTTGATGTTGGAAATCGGTAAAAGTAACAAGTGGGCAACTTTGGAAATTCATTTGGGAAAATTGGCTCCATATAAATCCGTGAAATTTGGCATGAATGAATTATGTAGTGACATATTTCAAATGAAACTAGCCCCATACAAAACTTCATCTGGATGTGCCTTGGGTGACCTCCCAAATAGGTCCCCGAAGATCACAGATTAGCCCAGAAATATGCTGTTGAGCAGTTCTGAGTAAATCAGTTACCCACGACACAAATGAAATCAAAAAAAAATCTAAAACCAATTGGATTTGAAAGCAGACTCATAAAGAAGAGCACCGAAATCAAAATCACTCAAATCGGACTTAAAACGAACAGATGGTGCTCATTCAAAGTGACAGGTTCAACAATCTGGCCTGAACTGACCTGTCAACTTCGATTGAATGGTGTCAAAAATCCACTTCATAAAAATGGCTGAAATTTTACAGACATGAACTAGACAGTCTCACCTTTCACATGTCTTTAGAATCACTCCAAAATTCATCCGGATGATGAAGTTATGAGTGCCCGAAGTTAGGGTACAGATGCTGTCCAGTTTTGCCACTTTTAAGTAAAACCAACCCAAAACAGTAATCAAATGTGTGTAATCCGTGCAATCCAAATCAAAATCATTTGAAAAAGTATTGAAGAACCTCTAGGAAGAAATAGGGCACGAGTTTGGCTCACCTTTCTCTTCGATTGGAGAGAATATGCCAAAAACCCTAAAATGGAGCAAAAATGCCCAAAACTGAGAGGTTAGACCATTAGGTCTTCAATACCCAAAGATAACTTGCTTGAAATCATTTTGAAAATCATTGAGAGATGTCCCAGAAATGCTTGGGGCTATTTATTTCAGATCTATCACAATGAATATGATAGCTCCAAAATACAAGCCGATTCCGACAAAACGAGTGCTATGTGTGCAAGTGTAAAAATCACCTCAACACATCATGACATATAGCATTCAAAGCATATCAATAAAATGGGGTTCTAGAACTATGGTTCCATTCCCATTTTCGTTTCCCTTAGTTCTCTCTCCATATTTTACGGTTTTGAGATAGTCTTGGGGTACTTTGAGAAGGGAATGGGGTTTCACGCAATCATAGGCCATTCAAGAGGGTTCTATGACTAAGGATCAATTTCCAGTTGTGCATGGTGAAATCGCACGGCGGGGCGCATGTGTCGTGTGCGTGCCTTCTAAGAATTGAATACTGGAGTCGCCACTGCCTGATAGGTGTAGGCAGACACAGGGTAACCTAACCGAGTCTATTTTGGTCTGCAGCTTGAGATTCTGGCTAAGTGCTCGATTACGATCCGGGGAAGTCCGAAGACACCCCGGTCCGCTCCGCTAATTCAGCAAGTCCCTCAGGTCTTCCTAGTTATTGAGTCAACTATGCACTCACCCTTATCCTATTTCAGCATGTATCAGATTAAGTCTGATGGGACTTTTCTGCAGGTGTAAGTCCCTTTTATTTTGATTTTATCTTACTAACCTTTTATTAAGTGGGTCGGGTATGGGCCCTGTTGGAAGGCCCATGGGTAATCAAGTTGGGCTTGAGCCCATGGCCCAGTAGGGTTATTGGGTAACCCCTGTTGGTCTTTGGTTATTTTGTTTTTAAATATTTTAGACATGCATTTAATTAAATTTGTTAAGATTTTTAAAAGAGGCTAATGGGCTTGTTGGGCCCATGGGCCTTTAATCAATGGCCTTGACCCATTTATTGGGAAACGGGCCTTAGTGGGCCGAATCGGGTGTGGGCCCCGTTGGAAAGCTCAGAAACATTGTTTAGGTTAAAAGTGGACTTGGGTCCACAAAGTGGGTCTGGGCTGACCCACAAGTCTTGGTCGCCAGCTCCAGCCCGCCGTTCGCCGTCGTCTACAGGTGTTGGAATACATGAACAGTAGCCCAAATGCTCATTTTTGAGCTCAAATCATACCTTCTCTTTCAACCATTCGTACACGTCTTTTTAATTCATCCATAAGTAAGCACAAACACTAAAACTAAATCCATACGTGCAATCATACAAGAACATAGTGATACAAAACACTAAACATTAACAAACAAAGTTGAGGGAATTTAAAGGATTAAATAGGCTTTGTAAGTTAGTTTCGGAATCCTAAAGATAACTTAGAAAGTATGTTAATAACTTCTTAAGAAAACCAAGTTTAAAATCTCATATAAATATTTAAAAAGAATCAATCCAAATAGATCTACAATATTAGTTGTGAACATTCATGTGTTCACATGATACTTACTAATCAAGCAAAACATTTATGTAAAAAAAAAATTCAAGTGGAAGATTTAATCTTACTTAAAACATAATTAATTAATAGATCTTTTACAATATAAAAACAACAATCAAGTGGACGATTTACTCTTACTTAAAAAAAAACTATTTGTACACATACATAGATCTTTTACAAAACGGTCTGATCTTTTTGTCCTTCTATTACAGTTTTGTTGTCAATCCTGTCCATGCTTCCCTTATCTCTTTATATATATATATATATTTTGTCCCAAATCATTTCCAAATTTCCCATATCTTTGACTTTTTGCTGTCTTCCTGATTTGTAAGATCACCTTTACGATAACAATTTTTTGTGTGGTCAAAATTATTTTTTTCACTTGGGATCAGCCGAAGTGGTTGAAAAATGAGAAAAAGAGGCATAGCATGATAAGCTATATTTATGTATATGCATGATTATATGATCACATATATGCATGAAGAAGATATAAACAAGCTATTAAATGAAATAATAATCCACTTACTCTAATAGAAAGGAAAGGGGGAATGAAAATTTGGGGTTACAATGGATTTTTGGGAGGACAAAACCCTCCTCAAATAATGAAAATGAATAAACAAACAAAACAAGTGATTACCTAAAACACCTATTTACCTTACCATTACCAACCCTCTCTTCCCATTTTTTCGTATGAGGAGCCCTTCAAATTATGTGAACTCTCATAATATATACACAAAGTAACCCAAAATGATTAGTTGTAGGCATAAATAAACATGATCATCATAGATAAAAAAAACTCATTTATATTAACTTGAACGAGATGCACCTCCAAATAAAAAACTAAATATGAATCTTACCTTATAATACACTTTTTACTCTGGTCGTGTGATGGTCCCAAACAAGAGTTGACAGCAACTCTAGAGCATCTCCAAAATTCTGATTGCTTCCCAAGTAAATGAAAGAGTCAAGAGGGTTAAAAAGGGTGCTTAGAGGGGCGAGATGGGAACAAAGAAAAGTATTAAAAGGTTAAAGAAGTGTGAGAAATTTGACTGGTCGTAAAAGGGGGGATGAAAGAGACAACCAAGAGAAAAAAAACAAGTTGGACGAGAGGGACGGTCAAGAGAGATGATCCAGATAGGTTGGTCCCAACCTATCTATTTATACTAAAAACAATGAACTAAACAGTAAATTTTTTCTAACTCATAACCGAAAATAAAATATGCAAATGGAGACATCTAGCGAGCTTAATAAATGTTCAAATGGACATCTGTCGACCTTATCCCCCCAATGCACATGGGTTTATCCCATGTGCGTTTAGCCATTGGTTTTTTTTTAATATTTTTTTTATTTTTATTTAATTCAATTGCTTGATTTTTATTTTTATATTATTTTACTCTTTTGATTTTTTTGTTGAAGACGCACATGTGTCTTCAAAATTTTTTATTTATTTTTTATTTAATTTAATGAATAGATATTTATCATATAATGTTATTTTAATATTAGATTTTTATTTGATATCCTTTCTTCAGCCTTTAGCCACGTGCGCAGATTTTCTGAGATTTTTGACTGCTCATAACTTCCTCATCTGATATCCGATTTCAACAAAATTAGTGTCATTGGAATCAGGTTGAGATATTCCATCCACTGAGCTAGAATTTAGCAGCAAATTTGGGTTTTTTAGCAGAAGTGCAAAGTCGCGTCCCGGAGCCAGTTTTGCTCATATCTCTCTATCCGGGACTCCGATTCCAGCAAACTCAGTTGCATTGGAATCGTGTCAATGTGCTCTTTCCAATGGTATGAAGTTTTGTGGTCAATTCACACTGGATCAAAAAGTCAACTTTTGACCCTTTCGGGTTTGACTTTTCAATTAGTGTTTTCATTTTCGGCACTTTTAGCATGCAAACATGAGGTGCTGACAGCTGCCCCTCTTTTCCCCTAGATCCCTCTCACGTTTTGCGGCTAGAGGGAGTCTCGAGGTACTTTGAATAGGGAAAGGGGTTTCAAGCACAAAGAGTAGGCCATTATTCTATAGAAAGGTAGAAGAAAGATCTAACCCTAGAATGTAAAACAGAAAAATAAAGAAGTTCCAGGCTTATCTGGGTTTCTGGGAGCAATGCGGCAGCGGTTCCCTTCTTTACATAGAGCTCTTCAATCTCCAACTTCTGGCTCTAAAATTCTTGGCCATTCGTGTAAGCACCTCATTTTTGCACCCTTCTAAAAAGCCTGAAAGCAAAACCCTAAAAGACAGGTATAAACCCTTAAGAGCAAAAGATAAACTTCTGCCTGAGCCCAAATTGATTGTTATACCCTATCCCAATGGGTAGATCATCCCGATACGGTTCCAACGCAATTAAGTTTGCAGGAATCGAAACCCGGATGGAGAAGATATGAGTAAAATAGTCCCAGGGGCAAATCAGTCAAAGTTAAAATATCTTAATTAAAATAATTAAGATAAATAGGAAATAATAAAAATTAGGGAAGCCTAATTCGTCCAAGTAGGCGGCTAAGTCACCTCAGCCATCTACTCAACCAAAAAAAGGGGAGAGAAAAAGGCAAATTTGAAAGATTTGCTGCAACCGTACACAATATGTGGTCACTTCGCGACTGCATATGGTGTGCGGTTGATTTTTTTCGGCCACCACTCGCGCGAGCCAATCAGGGCAAGCGTTGCACGAAAAGTAACTGCACTTACAGTACGGTTGCATGGCGCGTCAGACTGCATCTGACCAATTTTTCCCCCTATTAAATGCTGAAAAGACGGGACCAAAACCGCACATACCCTACGATTTCGACCAAACCGCACGGTATGTGCGGTTACTGTTCATTTTTTGCCAAACCGCACTGAGTATGCGGTTTTGTCCTAGTTTGCTATAAAAGAAAAATCCGAACAATGGGGCAGGGAGGGCTGGACTCTACTGGTTCCTTCTCCTTCTCCCCTCTCAGAATCCCTCTGTAAACCCCTCCTTGCTTCCTACATCCCATCAAACTCATTTTTAAGATTCTTTGATCCCTCCTCTCTTCTTTCTCCCCCATCTTCACTTGAATATCACCCCAAGAACCTGTTATTGGTGTTGAAAAGAGGTGCTCCAGCCACTGTTTGTGCATCAAGGAGGTCTTCACACTCCACTTCAGGACCATTAACCATCAAGGTAATGCTTCTCACTGTTGTTTGTCTCACATATGTGAAAACAAGGATGTTTTAAGCATGTATGAAAGTTTTGTCTTCTCTTATTATAAGGTGCTCTTTAACATGTGTTCCTATTCATTTCTTCTCCTTTATACCATGTGAAGAAAGCCTCCCAAGGTAAGAAGGAGTACAAGTGTGATCCCAAGGGAGGTTGGGTGATCTTTTACACCCTTAAGAGACCTTTTATGTGATGTTTCACCCTGTTTTCACCTCCATACGTATGAGGGAGTGTGTTCCCTCTTGTGTGGGCTTCTAATGTACCCCACTTTGATCCCCCTCTCCCTCTTTCATTAAGTAGATCAGCTCATACATGTGTTTGGATTGTCTTGATCATATGAGTATTTCTCTCTCACCATTCTTACACGTTGATCAAGTCTTTGGTATGCTAGCTGCTGTTTTCTATCACAAAAGTCAGTCCCGGTGACCATGCTTTGGGTATGTGCTTGTATATTTGAGCTGTGCATGAATGTTCCTTTTATTTTGGTATGTTAACATGCTCCCCCACCCCAATTAGCCACTGTTATGTCCTTCTTCCCAAACAGCCACTGTTTTGGCATGCATTCTCACCCCCCCATACCCCCAGGATCAATCCACTATCACCATGCATGAGGGATGGTGATCCCCCACTGTTTTTTCCACCGTTTCCAACCTCTTGGGTGTGACCTTTCCCCTCTAATTAGCTGCTGTCTCCATCCATCTACAGCATGTCCCTGTTCTTGTGATTGCATGATATGTTTCCTCACTTGCACAACTTGAATATATGCATGCACCCCCCCCCCCCACCTTAGGTAGCATTCTAGGCCACATTTTCACTATTGTTAGTGCCCCTCCTTTGCATGGATAGGAGCTCAAATACCTCTGTTCATAGGCATAATGTATAAGAATATGAATGTCAATGTCATGAATTGAAGCATGCTCTAGATTGTCATTTTGTTAGATCTATATTGCCTTGGATTGCTTGCTGCGTTGCCTGAGTTGAGAGATCGAAACAGGGGCCACATGGTCCCTGTTTGCCTATCACCTGATCCTCAAAGGGAGGAGGCAACCCCATACCTTCTCCCCCCTTTTCTTTGTTGAAAAATTCCAAAGGAGACTAAGTGGGGTGCTCCCCCACTCTTCTGAACCATTGTGGGCCCACACAGGGGCCCATACAGCTATTGAACATCACAAGAGACCCAAAGCCCCATGAAAAATTGCATTTTTGGGTTTTCTGTGCCGAAACCGCATACACAGAGCGATTTGGCTCAAACCACACCGTATGTGCGATTCGAGCCAAACCGCACTTGTTCTGCGGTCAAAGCCCAGTGAACCCACCAATTTTTGAATAATTGAGCAACCCTCAAACCAAATAGCCCAATCCAATAAGCTGGGTTATCCAACATAACCCCGAATGGGAATTGGGCTTGACCTAAGCCATCTTTGGTATCCAATGGGCCTTCTAATGGGGCCCACATCAGACCAACATCACCTGGATAAAGAGATAAAAATCAATTAAAATAAAAGGAACCCACACCTTTGAAGGTCCTAGTCAGACTTAATAAGTGAGCATGTTGGTTTAGGACATAAGGGTGAGTTGAACCAAAATTGACTCGAACCAGGGAAATACATGGGACCCGTCAACCGACGGGGCGGACTGGGGTATCTACAGACTTCCCCAAACTGTAATCGAGACCTTAGCCGGAATCTCAAGCCGCGGACTAAAGTAGACATCCTTAGGGCACCCAGGTGTCTGCCTGCACCCCATCAGGCAATGGCAACTCCAATACCCCCATTCCCTCGCATCTCATCGCGTGCGCCCTTGCATCGCATTATCACGATATGCACACAATTTGCTTGAGGAGAGGCCTCCTATTTATAGGCAAAGGCTAGGGTTAAGGAGAACCCTAATGGTAGACACAAGGAAGTGTCTAGCATTCTCCCACTTAACCCTAGGGTTATTTCCGTGATTTCCACTCTTTAAACAAAGGATAAGATGGTAAAAAGTGAAAACTTTCCGAAAACCCTAATTTTGAGCAAAAACCTTGTATCCGACAACTCAGGTCAGATACAAGCAATTATCTTTGTATCCGACGAAATCCATCGGATACAATTGAATTTATTTGTATCCGATGCATTCTGTCGGATACAAAGAACAAGTTTATTTTCCGATTTTTTTATGTCGGTTACAAAAGAAAGAATGATTTTGGCCAATTTTTCATCATTTTCTCAGCGCAATTTTGGGGTGTCTACAAAGCCTGTTTACTCGAGACTGCTTATTTTTGCATGAACATCTATTTTAATGATTATGAACTGTTTATAGCATGCATGTATTGTCTACTGAGATATTCGCATCTCACCCTACTTCTTTATGTTATTTTTAAGCTGATACGAGAGAAGGGGGGTCATAGGGGTGATTACCAGAGTAATCTTGTAGACTATTCGCCAGAGGATTATAATTATTCCGACTTGATCTAAGGTTGAAGAGAGAGGATTCTTTTTAGTACTTTAAACAGATTGATTTTATTAATTAATTGGTTTTGATGTACTAGAGAGATTGAGAGCTTTAGTAACCCTTTGGATTATTACCAGACTTAATTGATTATTTGGATTGGATGGTTTATTTGACTTCTTTTATGAAGATGTTAGTCTACACTTCCGCACATTGATGTTTCCGCACTCTGATAGTTTATTAATAAATGATTTATTTAATTCTTCAGTCTGGTTAATTATTGATTATTACTTGATATGGGCTAGTAGCATCTTGTGTTCAGTTGTTGAGCTGGATTTGGGGTGTTACGGTAGTGAACCGGATTCGGGTCAGGTGCCGATTTGCATTGACTCGGGTGTTACACTATAAGCAATAATACAAACCAAATGAAAACAATCATTAATTTATATATCAACACATACGTGTTCCTTGAACCATTTCACAAATTCTTCATTGTGCTTCTTCTATATTACATGCACGAAGGCTCTAGAATGACATATATTAAGAATGCTAAGATGCCGCCTGCAAATTATAATACAACAGTAAGCACTAGGTTTTGTTTGGATTGCAGTATATTAACAACTGGACGAAATAAGCAATAACATCTTACTTTCGATAACTTTCAAGCCTATCATCATTGAATAGCACATATCAATGCGCCTGTGCCCATTCTATATTTGAGAGTTGAAATGGTTGGGCGCTTCTGACTGCACTTCCATCATCATTTCTCACTAGCCGATTTATTTTTGACTCTACATCGGGCAAATATTGAGAACAAAATGTTAGACACTCTTCCGCAATGTATCCTTCTACAATGGACCCCTCCAGTTGCGATCGGTTGCGCACATATGATTTCAAGGTAAATAAATACCTATTAATTAAAAGCAATGTAAACAACGTAAATGGATTGCAAAAATTAATTACACAAGGAATTTCGCTTAATATATTTTACTACATACCTCTCTATTAGATACATCCATCGGTACTGAATAGGTTCATCCAGCATGACCTTGTCTGCTTAATGAACTGGTAAGTGCATCATAATATCAAAGAATGCAGGGGAAATATTCACTCCATTTAGCAAAGCACGTGCACAATACGATCTTTTAACCACTTTAATTCCTCTACTTCACATACTTTAGAGCACACTTCGTGAAAAAAGTTGCTCAATTCGATCAATGCCGATGACACATTCTTCGGCAACAATCTTCAAATAGTAAGAGGTAAAAGCTATTGCATTATCACATGGCAATCATGACTTTTAAGCCCAAATATCTTGCGTTCTTTAGCACTTACACGCCTTCCTATGTTGGAAGAATAGCCATCCGGGACTTTCAAACTCTTCAATACTTTACAAAATAAATCCTGTTCTTGCTTGTCCATCTAAAAGCAGGCAGCTGACAACTTCTTTCTATCAGGCAACTCCATTGGGTGAAGTGCATGTCTAACACCCATATCAACCAAATCTAATCGCGACTTGAAAGTATCGTTCGATTTCCCTTCAATATTTAACAATGTATGTGACATACACCATTTCAATCCTAGTACCTTATGGCCTAAATCACAAAATTACTAGAATTGGTATGTCGGGTGACAAGTAAATCTGGGTCTTAATTAAATTTAAGACAATAAACCCAAATTCACTCATCTATGAACACTACCAATCATCTGATACCAACAGATAACCCATGCTCATCAAATATATCAGAGTGCAGTAAAACAAATGATGATAAAGCAGAAGACTTAATAGAATATCTAACTCGAAATCATAATCTCAGAATATAAAATCACTGAAATGAAATACAAATAAATACAATAAATGAGGATAACTGCTATACCTCTAAATCTAGATCTACCTGTGCTCACAGGAAAAATCACCGGAGTGATTCCCCATCCGTCGGCACACGGGCTCAACGCAAAATTGGGAGAGTCGCCACCATTCAGAATTTTGGGGTGTGAATGGACACCAAAAGAATTAAAAACAAGCAAAAAGAGATAAAAAGTGCTAAAAGGCAAATTCTAGGGTAAAAATAACCCTACTTGAAAATCAAATCCAAAGATGGGTAAGGGGATTAGATTATGAAGGGGGGAAGGTGTTAAGCACCCCCATTCATCCACACGAAGTGGTTGCCAAGTGTTTGTTCATGCTAAAAGAAAATAGAAAGCTTGCTAAAAAATCATGAAAACCTTGAAAAAGGACAAATATATGATATCTTCACATGAAAATCCAAATGAATTCCAGATCTTCTTTTATGTTAATATCACTTCTGGAATATCACAAAAAGATGGAAATCACAGCAAAAGTTGCACAAAACCAAGTTGAGGCAAATCCGGGAAATTTGGTAAAAAGTAAGGCCATTTCTTTTGAAATTAATCAAATCCAATTTTAAATTAAATCAAACCAAATCCATTTGAAAGATTAGGGTAAACAATAGTCTCATGCAAAATTTCAATTAATTCCGGTTGAAATCCTAAGAGTTATGGCTCTTTTAAAGTTGCTGCCGAAGAAAATCAAAAGTGGCAAGTAGGCAACTTTGGAAAATCACCTAGAAACATCTACTACATAGAAATCCGCGAAATTTGGTGTCCATGAAGTTTTTATGGCCATCTTTCAAAAGAAACTAGCTTCATACAAAAACTCATTCGGATGTGCCTTGGGTAGTCTCCCGAACAGGCCTCGAAGATCACAAATTTACCCAGAAAAGTACTGATGAACAGTTCTGAGTAAATCCGTTACCAATAATGCAAATGGAGTCAAAAAAAATATGAAAACAATTGGATTTGAAAATAGACTCATAAAGGAGTGCCCAAAAACAAAAATCATTCGAATCAGACTTAAAACGAACACATGGCGCTCCGTCGAAGTGACAAGTTCCGTATTTAAACCTGAACTGTCCAATAAACTTCGACAGAGAGGTGTCAAAAATCTGCTTGATAGAAATTAATGAAATCTGGTGGACATAAACTAGACAGCCTCACCTTTCCCCTGGTTCTAGAATTACTCCAAAATTCATCCGGATGATGAAGTTATGAGTGTCCGAAGTCAGGGTACAGTTGCTGTCAAGTAAAGCCTATTTTGAGTAAAACCAATGCAAAACTGTGACAAAGTGTGTGCAATTCGTGCAAGATGAACACAAAACCTTTAAAAATCATTTAAAGACATTCCAGAATTTATTGAGGCCATTTATTTGAGATTTATCACAATGAATGTAATAAATCCCCAAATGTGAGCCTATCCAGCCAAAATAGTGCTAGGTATGTGCAAGTGTGAAAAACCATACAAGATCAATACAACCACATAGCATGCATACACATTCATCAAAATAAGGTTCTAAAATAACCTAGGGTTCCGTTCCATTATCGTTTCCCTTTGTTCTCTCTCCCCGTTAAACACGGTTCTTCAAGATAATCAAGGGTACTTTGAATATGAAACGGTTTACAATCAATCAAAAGGCTTATGCAAGTTAGGGTTCTAGTACTAGGGTCAATCCCCAGTCTCGTTTCTCCTAGATCCCGCCTCCACGTTTTACGGCTAGGGGGAGTCTCGAGATACTTTGAACCAGGGAAGGATTTTCACACACAAAGAATGCCTTATTCTACAGAAAGGTAGAAGAAGAGATCTAGATCTAGGAATGTAAAAAAAAAATTTAAAAAGAGGTTTGAGGCTTACCTGGGGTTCTGGAAGCAATCCGGCAGCGATTCCCTTCTTCACTCGGAGCTCTTGGATCTCCAACTTCTTGGCCATTTGCTTGAGGAGGGGCCTCCTACTTATAGGCAAAGGCTAGGGTTGTTGGTAGACACAACTTAATGTCTAGAACCCCCCAACCTTAACCCTAGGGCTGTTTCCGAGATTTCCCCTCATTTAATGAGGGACATGATGGTAAAAAGTGATTTCTCTCGGAAAACCCTAATTTTTGAGCAAAACTAATGTATCCGGCATATCAGGCCGGATACACAAAAGCCTTAATGTATCCAGTATATAATACCGGATACACTAAAGCTTCTTTGTATCTGGTATTATCCACCGGATACAAAGAGAGGTACTTGTATCCGGCCTGAGTTACCGGATACAAGTAAAAAACACTTTTTCTCAAATTTTGTGCTGGCTTTCAAGGAGATAATGATTTTTGATCATTATTGATCATTTTGACAGTGCAATTTGGGGTGTCTACACTACCCGAAACCAACTGCTAAAACTCTGAAATATGCACAGTCTATATATAATAAACTAAATGAGATTAGAGATCCCAGTAAGTCATCATATGATAAATTAAATATACATGCGGATATATCTCAAATCATAATACATCACAAGTAATCAAATGCAAGTGAGACAACCCCATATCCCACTAAATAATATGAATTCACAACAAGGTTCAGAAGAATTACAATAATCATCAACTGGAATATATAAATCAATTTATAACTTAGAACCAGACCAATTCGATTAATCCGATAAACCATATCATATAATATCACAAGACTAATTAAAGTAATGTCCAGCCGGAACTATAGACATCGACCAGGACTACAACTATAGTATTCAGACTGGGATGCACAATCCTTGGACCATAAGATCACCACACACAACACATTTCGGGTAAATCCCCTTCTACTGGGAAATACCAATCACATCGCTCACACTGCAAGGAGGAATCAAATGTCTCGACTAGCTCTATCAGGAGGAATCACATCTCGACTGACTCACATCACAAAATAAATAAAAACATGCCAGGAGGAATCCTCAACATAACCAACTTCGTCGCTCCAATCAGTACGACTCCCTCTACTCCCATATTGATGAGCCCTTACACACTCAAGTTTTAATTATCTTTTTAAGCATCCACACAAACTACTCAATATCTGAAACATAATAAGGATCTCGCTTGAGATCAAATAGCGAAATTCATTTGGCCCTTACTAACCAGCAAATTGCTAACCCACTCTTGATAAGTTAAACTTATCGCAGGGTAAAACTAATTTAATAAGGGTGCGATATACACAATTCAAAATTAGAAATACTCATGTGTGTGTGTCATCTTATTCAAATATGCATATTCTTCTCAAAATAATAATATTATATTATAAACGCAACTTGGAAACCATGCTAGTGGAATTCACATGAAATATTTAATAACAAGGATAAACATCATTGTTTGAAACTTACTATACATATATCATCGATGAAATCCGATTTAAGATTCTCTGATGCAAATAAATAAATCATGCAGTCACACTATGAGACATGGGAAATCACCTCGATGATCTCCAAATCATCACACGGGTTTGACAAAAATAAGGAGTCGCCACCATTTAAGTTAAGGTGTGAATGGACACCAAAGGGATCATAAAATGCAAAAATAGAGCCAAAGTAGCTCTAGTTCAAAGTTAAATCCAGAGATCAGGTAAGGGGAATTAGTTATGAGCAGGGGAAGGTATTAGGCACCGTCGCTCATCCATACAAGACGGTTGCCATATGCTTGTTCATGCTCAAATGGTTGTTTGCTAATCAAAATAAACAAGGAAGTGCTTAAAAGTAAGCAAACATGTGCATGATCCTTCCATATGAATAGTCCAACAAATCTGGACTCTTTCTATGGATATACCACCTCTAAGACTTCATGAGAGAATGAAAATCAAAGCAAAAATTGAGAAAAACCATGCCAAAGCAAATCTGGAAAAATCAGACCATAAAAACTTGAAAACTTGGATCACTCATAAATCTCTCGATTCAAACTCAAATCAAATGAAATCAAAGCCATTAGAAAGCTGGTATGAAGTAGAGTACTCAGTAAAAAAATCAGCTCAACCCGATTTAAAGAAAGAGAGAAATCCACAGTTAAATCTGCTGTTGCAAATCAGAAAAAGCGGCGAGTAAGCAACTTTGGAACTCTATTAGTGGAGTTCGGCTCTATATAAATCCATGAAAACTTGCATGAATGAAGTATGAGGTGCCATATTTCAAACGAAATAGGCCTCACACAAAACTCCATCCGTTTATGACTTGTGTGACTTCTTGAACATGCCTAGAGGATCACAAATTAACCCAGAATTCTGTTACAGAGCAACTCTGAGTCAATCAAACACACAAGCCACAAATCAAAACAAAATCTCTTGAAACCAGTTGGAATCGAAAATGGACTCTTCAAGGAAAACACAGAGATTGAAATCATCCAAAACGGATTATAAATGAGCAAATGGTGTTCGATCAAAGCGGCAAGTTCAGCAATCTGAATAGAACTGACCTACCGACTTTGATCAGATGGTATTAAAAAATGGCTTCATAGAAATCAATGAAAATTTCCAGATATACACTAGACATTCTCACCTATCACATGTCTTTGGAATCACTCAAAAATTCATCCAGATGATGAAGTTATGAGCATTCTAAGACAGGGTACAGATACTGCCCTATTTTGAAAACCTTGAATAAAGGAGTGAAACCAGTGTATGTGTGCAAGTGGATTCGACTAAAATAGCTTGAAGTCTTTAAAAATAACCTCATGAAGTCCTAAAAGTTCGATCTAAGGCCAAAGATCTCAAATTTTCCATATGGAGTATGTAGAATCCAAGATCTAGCCTATACTTGAAAAACAGTGAAAAGTGTGCGTGATGGTGTTGGAAATCACATTTCTAAGAGAAGATTGGGATCCATTGCGATTGAGAGCATGGATCCCTGTATCTCCTCCATATTTAAATCCAAATCACACAAGTAATCAACATACAAAAACAGTAGGTAGATCATTCATGGTAGGTTCTAAGCCTAAAGGATCCATTTCACCTTCTTTTTCCCCAGGCTCTCTCTTCACGTTTTACGGCTAGAGAGGATTCCCAGGTACTTTGGAAGAGGTTTGGGGCTCCAAATAAACACAAAGTGGCCTTATACTACAGAAAGGTAGAAGATGAGAGTTGGAATGTAAAGAGGAAGCAGAAAAATAGCTAGATCCTTACCTTGGTAACTTGAGACACTTGAGGCAGCAATCCAGCAGAGTTTCCCCTCTTCTTGCAAAGCTTTAAAGCTTCAAATTGTCAGCCCTTTGCAAGAAGAGGACCCCTCTATTTATAGGCACAGCCAAGGGTAGAAAAGTCCCAAGGGTATACCAATAAACCCTTCTAGATTATTCCAATTCAAGTTAAAGGCTTGAATTGGTGTAAATCTACAAGTTTC
Organism: Buxus sempervirens; assembly: GCA_947561395.2. Lineage (NCBI taxonomy): Eukaryota > Viridiplantae > Streptophyta > Magnoliopsida > Buxales > Buxaceae > Buxus > Buxus sempervirens. The sequence continues at coordinate 16,416,611 of OX387186.1, read as the reverse complement.
GGAGGTTAAAATGGGGAGTTCAAGCCTCCAAGAGAGAGGTAATGTGCATAAATAAGGCTCAGAAATCGAGTCTTTTCGCAAATGCATGAAACGAGCAAAACCATATACACAATGCGGTTTACGCCAAACCGCCCTTCTACATGCGGTTTCAATGCAAAATCACCCCAACCGCAAGTACAGGGCGGTTAGAATTCAGTTATGCTTTAAATGATTGTTGCCGACAGCCTAACGGCCTAAGCTTCTAGAAACCACGTGACAGCTCATGCAAGAAGCATGAACCGCAACCATGTTGTGTGCACGGTCGTAACCGCATACACAGGGCGGTTGAAACCAAATTTACAAAAACCGCATATACAGTGCAGTTAGCACCTTTTTCGAGTATTGTTGAGTTTTTGACACTTGTCAAAGCTCAAACGAAACATTTAAAATTCATTTTGATTGCCTTCTCATATTGTAGGGCAATTTGGGGTGTCTACACACACAACCATTCACTTACCAACCCCCCACTTTTAATTAAATTGACCAAAATTCTCTTTCATATAATATGCTAAATTTCACCTAAATTACAATTTCCCTCTTTAATTTTTATTAAATTAACCTTATCCTATTTTTAAACTAATTTATAAATCTTAAGATTCACTTTTAAACACTTTTTCCTTAAATTTTAATTTTTCTTTCAAAAGGTGACTAAATGTAATTATATATTCCGGTTTGCACTTATTTGTTGAATTTAACTAAAATCTGAACTAAAAATTAATTCTTTAAGTTCTGTACACTAATTTAACAATAACTCTCCCAATATATACTAAATCTAAATATTATTCTATATATATAACTGTTTTTGGATTAAGATACGAATTTTGTAATTAAAATTAACATCTTTTCAATTGTTGACGATGACACTGTTCATCAGTTCCTGTGATTAAATGGCCTGCTTGGACAATTTTTCTAGACTAATCCAGGAATTCTTTTAAGCTACCGTCTGTTCCTATGTAATCTACACATGGTAAAATAATTTTTAAGCTATTAAAATGCAACTAATAATCATGTTAGCAGAGTTTTGCAACCACCCAAATATGGGTCAACACCATTTGAAACAAAACTAAAAGACCCAAAACAGAGTATCCGTGAATGCCATGATTACTAAAACAATTACTTATTTTCTACCTTTAAACCATCACTGTTTGACTTGGAAATGCTCTAAAATCATGCTTGGCTATATTTAATTATCAAATAAAGTAGAAAGCCATTCCTTTAAAATAGAAACTAATGATGAACTTACTGTTTGTGCAGATTCCGAAACTTTTACTGAAACTTCTACTGTAAATTACCTTCTACAGCAACTCTCCCTTCTCCTCCGAGTTACTACTACTGCTATTAACTCCACACATTGAAGAAGAAAATAAAAATGGGGAAGGAGGATAGGAAGGGAGAAGAAAGAGGAGGGAAGGACAGCTGGATGAAGTCGGTTTTTGATTTCTCTCCACATAGCAAGTTCATGTCATTCACGATCTGCTCTTCTTCATTTAACTACAAAATCGGTTTAGCCAAACCAAACCAAGTTAAGGAACCCGGTTCACTTAAACTGACCCACATCATACCTAACCAACCCAAAATCAACCCAAACTAAACTAAATTAACTCAACCAATTAAAACCATTAGCTTAATAAACATACTTAATTAAAATTAATGCAATAAATTCCTCAACGATTAACAAAATTTTCCAAATTATCTAAAACACATTAAAAGACCAAAATTCCAGATTCTGGGATGTTACAATGTACCAAGCACACTATCACAGACATTTTTCTCAATATGCATTGTGAGCGCGTCGGGAACGCCGCACCGCGAGGCGCACGGGAGTGCGTGCCTCCTTTCGGGAAATCGAGAAATATTGGAGTCGCCACTGCCTAATGGGGTGCAGGTAGACACCTGGGTAGATAGATTTGTCTATTAGGCGGTCTGTGGCTTGAGATTCTAGCTAAAGTCTTGGTTACAGCCTGGGGAAGTCCAAAAACACCCCAGTCTGCCCTGTCGGGTGACGGGTCCCTCGGTTCTACCTGGTTTGAGTCAACTCTGTTTACTCACCCAATCTTTCTATTCAGATATGCAACACAATTTTAAGTCTGATGGGGACCACTTGAGTGGTGTGGGTCCCTTTCTTTTATTGGATTTTATCTTTATTAATTGGAGTAATGTTGGTCTGGGGTGGGCCCCATTGAAAGGCCCATAGGAAGCCAAGTTAGGCTTAAGTAAAGCCCAAGCCTCGTTTGGGGGTTACATTGGATAACCCCCCTTTTAGGATTGGTTTACTTGATTTGGAGGTTGATTGAACATGCAAGACAATTTACTTATTTGGTTTGGATTTTTAAACGGGCCTATTGGGCTTGGAAGGAGGCCCAAAGGTTTTATCCAAGTTGCCCTTAGGAACCCACCATTGGAATGGGCCCGAGTTGGGCTAGTTGGGTGTGGGCCCCATTGAAGGCCCACATGGAAGTCTTATTGGGCCCAAGTCTCAAAAGAGGGCCTAGGTTGCCCAAAGGCCTAAGAGGATTAACAGGGACTGATTAATTTAGATTAAAGCTGCTTAACCCCGAAAAAATCAAGTTTTCTAAATACCCTGTGTGCTGTCCGCACACTAGGTGTGGGCAGGCCTTGCCTACACTGTTTGTGCGGGCAAAGCCTGTCCACTCTGTGTTTGCGAGCAGTGCTCAGGGGATAAAAAAACTAATTTTCTGGGGGGGGGGACCAGGAGACCCCTCCTCTATGGTTCCGAACTTTGCTTGTGGGTCACTATGTTGACCCACAATGGCTTCCAACACCCGTTTTTGGCACAAAAACCTAATTTTCTATTTCTAATCCAAAGAGGGGAAGGAGGGAGAAGGCTTGGGGCCTCTCCCTCTCTGTTTGTGAGTTTAAACTCACTGATATTAGGTGGGGAGGAGGTTCCCCACCTGGTTGTAAGCAAAGGAGATTCTCCCCTCTAAAAGAGAGCATTCCAAGGACCCGAAAGGTCTCTCGCTTTAAGCCATGGCCAAACCATAGATGCATATTCAATCAACATATAACTAAACACACAAAGCGAATAAGGCAACACAAAACATGCTGTGGACATAAGCTTAAAGTGTGTGAAAATAGTGGATAACAAGAGGAATCCTAAAGGGGCTTGGCATGCTTCATAAAAAGGAAGGGGGGGGGGGGGGGGGGGGCACGCGCTTGTGTGCGTATAAAATGGACCAAACAGAGGATGGAATGTGCTGAAGATAAAGTTATCTACTGGTGCTCACAGTGGGGGAGGGAGATGGCAAAATAAATCCTAAACATGCTTTCTAAGGTGCCATTCGTGCATGCATGTGGTGGCTCTCATATGCATAGACATACCACAACAGTAGGTAGAAAAAAAAGGAAAGTGTGTGTGCGTGACATGTCTCTCATCATGCAATCAAACTACGAACGAAAATGGTGAATCACATGGAGCAAGCAAGCATGCATGGGAGGCAAAAAAAACACAATCAAGAGAAGGGAATGGGGGGATTTAAGGGTACATTAGACTTGAAGTGGTGGGGGAACATGCTCCCCCAAAAATTATCATACGAATGGACCGTTTACAACTTTTTGACCATCAAAATACTACCACTCTCCTCCCATTCGAAATACTGGCCTCCCCTTACCATGGGAGTCTTGAGGACATGAAGAGGGGAAGAAAAAGAGAGAGCTGAAATAGTTAAAAAGGGACTTAAAATAGCCAAGAATGTAGACATACTCACAATACTCTCATCTTGATATATGTTAAGCAAAAGATGAGGGAAACACTTACTTTGGTGTTACTTTTTTCCTTGGAGAAGTGGTGGCCCTCCGATGGACGTGGACAGCAACTCGATGGCCTCCTTGGCTCCAAAAAGATCCCTCCTCTTGTCCTCTTGTGAGTGAAAGTGAGAGAAAGTGATGAAAAGGAGAGGTTGAAGGGGTATCTTGGGGATTTTGGGGCTTGATGGTGGGGGAGGAAGGCTAGAAGGGACCACTGGTTCGAGGGAGTCCTTTGGGGAAGAAGGGGAAGCAGCCAACCTTGAACCAAGGGGCTGTGGGCCCCTATTTATAATAGAAAAAGGTTTCGTCCGCACATAGTGTTCGGGCAAGGCTTGCCCGCACACTAAGTGTGGATTGGACGTCCTTAGCACAATGAGTGAAAATCTGCCACGTGGCGATTCACGCAGAGGATAGGATTTTCAGAAATCTTTTCTGCTCGCACATGAAGTGTGGTCGAGACAATTTTAGCCCTTTTTTGTTCTGCCCACACACTAAGTACAGATTTTGAGATTCTCCCAGATTTCTGAGATTCTAGATAAGGTTTTGGATAGGATTTCATCCGCACATTTCATGCGGGCAAGACACATCCGCACCACATGTGCGGACGCCCACTTTCTCTCTCTTGTTTTGACTGATTGAAGTGATGGATTTGATTGATGTGACAAATTTCTCTCTCTTAATGAGAGAATCCGATTTTTTTGATTTTCCATTTATTTTAAATGAGAAAAATGAGATATTTTGTGAAAAATCATTATTTTATTCTCTTTGTCATTTCGTCCTTTTACTATATTTTTGCCACGTGGGCAGCTTTCTACATTTCTGCCTCAGGGTTTGACTGCTCATAACTTTTTCATCCGGGCCCCGATTTTGGCGAACTCAGTTGCGCTGGAACCGTGTCGAAATTCTCTATCCACTAGGATAGAGTATTGCAGCAAATTCAAGTTTAAGTAGAAAGCCAAAACAGCGTCCGGAATTTTGATCTACTCGTAACTTCCCGATCCGAACCCCGATTCTGGAAAACTCAATTGTGTCGGAATTGTGTCGGAATTCTCTATCTGTTAGGATAGGGTATGGCAGTTAATTGTGCTTGAGCAGAAAGTCGATTTTTGCTCCCCCCCCCCCCCAGGGTTTAACCAGCCCATAACTCCTTCATCCAAGCCCCGATTCTAGCAAACTCAATTGCGTCAGAACCATGTCAAAATTTCCTATTCAATGGGAAGAAGCATGGTGGTCAATTTATACCTGATCAAAAGGTCAACTTTTGTCCCCTTAGGGTTTGACTTTTCTGTTAGGGTTTTCATTTTTGGCACTTCTGGGATGTGCAAAATGAGGTGCTTACATGCATCACGTCCAAATTGTGCTTCAACATATTATCTTCCCATTACGGCAATTCAAAGAAAATGTTTTTCTTCTTCCAATTATACGGCATACTGCTTTGATTACTGTTTTTTGGACGTTTCCTGCCAGTACACTTTCCGAATATATGTGAAGTGCCTCTTAATTGATCCAATATTTCAAACCCAGTGAGTGTAGACACCCCAAATTGCACTACAATATGAGAAAATAAATGAAAATATATTTAAAGCACCTTAATTGAATTTGACACATGTCAAAACTTGAAAATTGGCAAAACATGTGCTGCCCGAATAAATTTTGCCGATTTGCTTTGTCCGCATACATTCTGTGGTTCGGTCTCGTCCACATATAGTATGCAGACAGAACAGATCCGCATGCTATATGCGAACATGCGTAAATTTGGCCAATTTGTAAAGGCTCGTGATTAGAGCCTTATTTACCCTTTTTACCTCTCTCTAGGGGACTTGATCTCCCCTATTTACCCTCCGAAATTTTTAGATTTACTCCAACTTATGCCTTAAAATTGAGTTGGAAAAATCTAGAAGGAAACTTTGGCCTACCCTTGTGACCTCCTATACCCTTGACTTTGCCTATAAATAGAGGGTCTCTCCTCAAGCAAATGGCTGAAGATTGAAGCTTGAAGAGCTCCTGGAGAAGAAGGGAACCCTTGCCTCTCTACTCCCTCAAGCAACCAAGGTAAGCTTCTCCTCTCCTCTTTTTTTTTATCTTAGGGTAGTCTCTTCTTCTACCTTTCTGTAGTATAGAGACCTGCTTGTGTTTGTAGCCCCAAACCTATCTCTAAGTACCTGAAGCACCCTCTCTAGCTGTAAAATGTGAAGAGAGAGCTAGAGGAAACGAGAACAGGAATGGATCCCTAGGTTAGAACCCTTTTGTTTTTGTGATGATCCTTTGTATGTCTTTTGATATTCTGTGTGGTTGTATTTTTATGATCTTGTTTCAAATCTGAAGGAATCATGTGGATCTATGCTGTCCATAGCATTAGATCCCTTATTTTCCTCCTAAAATGCTGATTTTCACACAACTACACATACTTCACTAGTTTCTTTCTTTTGATTAATATAGGCTTGGATTTTGGATCCACCATGTTCAATATAGTAGATCCGAGATCAAGAACCTTAGATTAATCTCTCATGGTTTTATGAAATGGTTTCAAATGGCTTCAATCTTTAAGAGAAGACCTTATGGTCTAATTTCTCTTATTTTGATGTTTTTTTATCAACTTGGGTAGATTTGGCTTCCTCTGTCCAATTAATGAAAGATCTAAGCCAGATCTATACCCTAAATGGTTATGAGTTTGTTCTTCAACATATTTCAAGTGATCTCAATCCATATTGCATGGTTACTCTTTGTTTTGATGGTTTTATAACAGCAAATTTCAGCAAATGTATTTTCCTCGATCTTTATCGGATTTGGGTGGAATTTCTACTACATTTTCTATTTCATGAAAACCTTCGAATGGCTTTGGTATTAGTCGGCTGGGGTTTGGATTGGAGGACCTTTGATCGGTTGAGTTTTCAAAGCTTTAGTAATTTAACCTTAAGTTGATTTTACAAGTTTGGCTTTAAACTTAGTTTTTGTAGAGTTTATTTTGATTTTTCATGAAACCCTAGAAGTGGTCTCCAGAATTAATTGGATCACTCATATGGAGAAACCATATATATTTTTGTCTTTTATAAGTACTTTATTTTGATTTTTTTTTTGCAAGTAATTATTTAAAGCATGAGCAGCATTTGGCAACCACCTTGTGTGGATGAATGGGGGGTGCCTAAAACATTCCCCTATTCATAAATTAATCCCCTTACCTGATCTCTAGATTTAACCATGAATTAGAGCTACTTTTAGCTCTATTTTACCTTTTTATGATCACTTTGGTGTCCATTCACACCTTAAGTTGAATGGTGGAGACTCCTTCATTTTGAACCCCGTGTGATGATGAGGAAGTCATCTAAGTGATTTTCCATGTCTCACAGTGAGGGGACTAGGAGGTTCCCTCGTCTCCACGGTACCATCGAAAGATTGCTTTTGTTTTCGAAACCCATGATCAAGAGGTAAGAACCGACAATGACCCAAATAGCAGTGCTTCCTTCCATTACGTGAATAGTGACTACATGTGTCCTTTTGACATGATGGACATGCAAACCGCCCTTTCGTGCTCCAACCAAAAAGCATAGCATATCTCAGAAAGTCACTAATAGTCCAAAGTAATGTTGCACGTAAAGTAAAGTTCTCTTTATTGACGTGTCGTAAGTTTCAACCCCAGATGCCCACAACTCTTTCAGCTCCTCTATTAAAGACCTCAAATAAACATCTATATCATTCCTGGGGCCAAGAGGCCCTGGTATAAGTAAAGAAAGCATCATATTTGGCTGTTTCATACACAACCAAGGTGGCAAGTTATACGGAATCAAAACAATAGGCCAAGTACTATGTGTGATGCTCATACTCCTGAATGGATATTGAAGCCGTCGGTTGCTAAACCAAGTCTAACATTGCGAGGCTCGGAACCGAACAGAGGGTTCAGCACATCAAGAGCTTTCCAAGCGGGAGAATCTACGGGATGTCTTAATTTCTCATCTTCATTACAACCTTCCACATGCCATCTCATGTCACCATCAATTTTAGATGATATATACATCCTCTGTAAACGTGGCTTTAAAGGAAAGTGGCGTAATACGTTCGCTGCCTTCTTCTTTTCCTTTTGTTTCGATTGACCATCTAGGGATTTCCATCTAGAAGTTCCACATATATCACATGACTCCTTGTGGGCAAAATCTTTCCAATATAACATACAATTATCTGGGAATGCATCAATTTTGCTATAACTTGAACCCAAATCTGTTATTATCTTTTTTGTTTGAGAGAAATTATTTGGCAAATTTGTGCCATCTGGGAAGGCCTCCCTCAACAAGTCAAGCAGCAAACTGAATATCTTGTTGCTCAATCCTCCCAAACATTTTAAATGGAATAGCCTAATAATGAAAGACAATTTTGTATGTCTTTGACACCCATCATACAACTCTTGATCAGCATCACTTAACAGTTTTCCAAACTTACAATTCTCCTGATCTTGTGTGTCAGCTGGTGATTTGTGTGACGAACTCACCGATATATCTCCTTGTGAGACATGGAAATGTCATCTAGGATGACTTCCTATATCGTCATGCGGGGATCAATAAATGTTAAGAGTCACCACCATCCATCTTAAGGTGTGAATGGACACCAAAGGGTTCATAGAAGCCAAATAGAGCTAAAGTAGCTCTAAGATAAGGAAAAATCCAGAGATCAGGTAAGGGGAATTATTTATGAGCGGGGGAAGGTGTTAGGCACCCCCACTCATCCGTCTAGGACGGTTGCCACATGCTTGCTCATACTAAAAATTGTTTGCTAATGAAAAGTAAACAAAGAGATGCTTACAATAAGCACAATGTATGTGATTATTCCACATGAGCAATCCAATGACATGGAACTCTCTTCGTGGATACATCACTTCTAAAACTTCATGAGTGAATGGAAATCAAAGCAAAAAATGAAGAAAAAACAAGCTAAGATAAATCTGGAAAATTTAGACTAAAAGAGCTTGAAAGCTTCGATTAACCATAACTTCTTCAATTTAAATCCAAATCCATTGAAACCAAAGCCATTTGAAAACTGGTATATAGTAGAATATACAGTAAAAAATTCAGCTCAATCAGACTTAAAATGAGAGAGAAATCCACATCTGAAATCTGCTGTTATAACTCAGAAAAAGCGATGAGTAGGCATTTTCAAAGTCCTATTCGTGGAGTTTGGCTCAATAAAAATCCATGAAAATTGGTATGGAGGAAGTGTGTGGTGCCATCTTTCCAAAGAAATAAGCCTCACCCCAAACTCTGTCCGGATGTGGTTTGTGTGCTCTCTTGAACAAGCCTAGAAGACCACAGATTAGCTCTGGACTATGCCAGCGAGCAGCTCTGAGTCCATCAAGCACACAAGCCTCAAATCAAATCAAAATCTGCTGAAACCAGTTGAAAATGAAAATAGACCTCTTAAGAAAAACTCAAAAACTAGAATCACTCAAAACGGATTAAAATTGAGCAAATGGTGCACCATCAAAGCGGCAAGTTCAGCAATCTGGACTGAACTGACTTACAGACTTTGAACAGATGGTGTCAAAAAGTGGCTCCATAACTTTGAACGAAAATTTCTAGATATAAATTAGGCCATCTCATCTATCACATGTCTTTGGAATCACTCAAAAATTCATCCGGAGGATGAAGTTATGAGCATTCCAAGACAGGCCACAGATGCTGTCCTGTTTTGAAATATTTTTGAATAGAAAGCCAAAATGGTGCATGTGTGCATGTGAATTCGACCAAAACACTTAGAAATCAATCAAAATCACCTCATGAAGTTCTAAAATTCATTTTAAAGCCAATAATCTCAGATTTCCTGTATTAAACACGGAAATCCTAGATCTAGCTTATTTGATGAAAATAGTGGAAAGTGTGTGTAAAGGTGTGGAAAATCACATTTTCTAGGAGAAGGTTGGAATCTACTGCTATTGAGAGCATTGATTCTCACATTTTCTCCAGAAGAAAATATATAAACATCAGAGAAGCAACCAAAGGTTCAAAATAACCAATAACATGTTTTTCATCACATTGTAGGTTCTAAGCCTAGAGGGTCCATTCCAACATCTTTTTCTCCAGGCTCTCTCTTCACGTTTTACGGCTAGAGAGGATTCCCAAGTACTTTGGATGTGGTTTGGGGCTACAAGCAATCACCAGGCCTTACACTACAGAAAGGTAGAAGATGAGAGGTTGCTTGAATGTAAAGAGGAAACCAGAAATCTAAAGAGAACTTTACCTTAGGTAGCTTGAACACTTGAGGCAGCAATCCAGTAGGGTTTTCCCTCTTCTTGCAGAGCTTCCAAGCTTTAAATTATCAGCCATTTGCAAGAGGAGGACTCCTCTATTTATAGGCAAAGCCAAGGGTAGAAGAGTCCCAAGGGTATGCCAAAAAAGCCTTCTAGATTATTCCAATTCTCCTTAAAGGCTTGAATTGGAGTAATTTAGCAAGTTTCGGAGGGTGAAATAGGGAATTCAAGTCCCTGAGAGAGAGGTAATATGCGTAAATAAGGCTCAGAAATCGAGCCATTTCGCAAATCCCAGAAACAGCCAAAACCGTATACTCAGTGCGGTTTCTACAGAACCGTCACTATATGTGCGGTTTCTATGCAATTTCATCTCAACCGCACATACAGGGCGGTTCCAATTCAGTTACACTCGTCATGATTGCTGTCGACGTGTCTCAACGGCCGAAGCTTCCGGAAGCCACGTGGCCACCCGCGCGATAAGCATGAATATCAACCGTGCTGTGTATACGGTTACAACCGCACATACAGAGCAGTTGAGACCAAAATAACAAAAACCGCTCATTCAGTACGGTTAGCACTATTTTTTAGAGTTTTTGAGTTTTTGACAAATGTCAATGCACAAATAAGGCATTTAATGTTCTTTTTGAGAGTTCTCTTATATTGAGGTGCAATTTGGGGTGTCTACACTCCTTTAGTCCGAGCCCCGAAAATTCACTCAACATAACCCTAGCCTCATCACCCTTCTTATGTAAATCATCTCCACCATATGCAACCTTAGGTTGACTAGATCATAATGTCTCAGTGTGCTCTCCATAGTGATACCAGACCTTGTAGTTCTAGTCAAACCCATTGCATATCATATGCTCATATGCAACCTGACTGGTTTGATACAGTACGTTATAGCATTTCCGGCAAGGACACTTCAACTTCTCATTACATGTTGCACCATGATCTTGAGCAAACTTGATGAACCCAATTACTCCATTAATGTACTCTGGACTAGCCCTATTTCATCCATATATTAAAACATAACTTATTTAGTTAATATTTGATAATATTAAACTAACACCACAACATTAAAAGAAAAATCTCAGCCTATTAAATACCTAGAGCTGCGAATCCAACTTCGATCCATCAGCTAATATATTCAGTGTCACCAATGTGGGAACGCTGTCCTTGTTCTTCTGCAAAATAATATTCCATAAATAGGTTCCTTTTTAATATCACACGGTACTCCGGTTAGTTTTAAAGTTTATGCTTGGTTTTGCTCATTCAGGAATAGCATGCAATGTACTCGTTTATCCATGTGAGTCATATATTTCTCTACGAATTTCGGCAGCATCTCTGCGCAGTTCTCTAAATACGTAAAAGTTTCTTGACATACTATGCTTTCATCATCCAAATTGGAAAATAAATAGCATGAAGTGAACAAAACCATGTATTTGAAGAACAAAGAGATGAACCCAATATTACAATCAGAGAATTATCTGAATCACATGTCAACAAGTACTATACATGCTATTCCCAAACTTTCTATCTAACAATCCAAGATGTTATATGTGTAAATCTATACCTTTTATATTTAAATACCAAGAGTTATTGCAAACTTACTGAAAAGCTGCAATATCTTCAAAGTAGATAAAATAAATGGGCATAACTACACATGTAACCTCTTAGACGGCCATTTGAATTGTTTCCACTTTTTTAATTGTAACAATACAAACAAACATTGAAGTGTGTGCTTATTTATGACAAGCCATTTGATAAATTAAATACAAAAAATAGATAACAATCATTTAAACAAGACCCAAAGCTTCAAATAGATAACAATTTGGAGGCTTCATAACATTATTCTTCTTTATTATCAGCATAGAGGCAAATGGCTTGAATTTAAAAGGAAGTAACATGGTATCAGATAAATGATATATTAATTTGCACCAAAAGAGGCAAAACCTCATTTCATCTTAACAATTACGATAAAGTCAAATCAATCAAATTAATCATAAGAAGCATGCAAAATATAGTCAAAGTAGCGGATAGACCATATAAAACAATATGCAATAAGTTTAGTGAACATATCATCAAAAAATTTTATGTCTCAGCTACGCAGGCAAAATATTATAAAATCAAGAGTAAAAGTTCACTTAACCCAAAATGCAATGTTCAACTACAATTGGCTCATAAAACATAAACATAACAGTAGTGCACTTCAAAGAACAACTAAAACAAAACCATAACAAGTATGATCTTCAAAGAACACCCTCCCCTGAAGTCTTGAAATTTTACGTTGGAATTAAAATTTTCTAAGAATATATTTGCTAACAAAATTGATAAACTTAGGAAACTACACATTCAACAAATGAAACACTGTTTAATTTTAGAGGACTTGCTAAAAACCAAGTCCTCTAAAATATTCACCTTCTAACATTTTTACTACTCTTAATAAGAATATTGCATTGACAACAAATGAAATAGAATCAAATTCCACAAGCAAGGAATTCCTCATAAAGATTCATCTGCATTCTCCCCTAATCTATGATTTCATTTTTTATAAAATTTTCAAATTTGAACTAACATTAATAAGTATATATGCTACAATTACCTACATATCAAATCCCACGTTACTAAACAATTAATGGGAAAAAATCCCATGTTACATATAAAATCCCACGTTAGTAAACAATTTATCAAGGTTCAACATCTTAATAATAAAATATATATTGATTTCTATATAACTATTTCAACCCCAAACCTCAAGATATCATTAACTGTTTCTCACTTTAACTCTCCAATAGATCCAAATCTTATCTGACCATGAATGACACACACAAAAAATGGGAAAAATAATTCCGCAAAAACAGCTCGCAGATGCAAAACTATTGTAAAATGCATAAACATTCAATTAACAGCAACCCTTGTGAAGAAAAAAGGTTTTTAAGGCATGAGAAGGGAAAACATAGGCCTGAACAACAACATAATGACGGTAAAAATCCTTGGCTCAGGTCATCTGTGATTCCATTCATAGATTTCCACCAGCTGAGCAGGTCCGGTTGGTAAATAGGTTGCCAATTTAACAAGACCCTTGGAATCTGGATACACTGTTTCCTCAAATCTCCCGAAGGTCTTCTTTCATATATTTTAGTCAGGTTCTATAAAACACATTATGCATTCCTATCATTGTATAATCATTAGATCCCACAAATCGTAATACAAAAACCTGTAGACAAATTGCATGCTCACGAATAATCAAGGGGAGGGAGGGAAGGGGAGTGTGGTCAAGGAAAGGCTCGGGTCATTGTCGCTCAATTTCATAACAGAGGCACCCACTCCCATCTCAAATAATAAATGGCTACAAGAAAAAATCAGAGTCCTGCTTGAATGAATTTTGTCGGATGGCCCACTTCAGTGGGATCAACAAAATCCTCTCAAAAATAGTCAATGATTTAGGAACAAAAACCACCTCCATCAAGAAAACATTATTTCAACCCTAAATAGAAACAAAATCTCAAAATGCAAGTCATCTGCGAATGCACCTAAAATGACCAGCCAAAATCCTTACTTGCTAGCAGTTTGAGCAAACCCAGATCCAAGAGGATTCACTTATAAAGACAAGCATCTAGTCGAGCTTTCTCCCAAAGATTAAAACTCAAAGATTTAAGAAACACCGGAACAACCCACCAACATGTACAACAACGCAGGTTAACAGTAGCACACTCGACTGTTAAGGGTTGAACGGCGATCTAACAAAGCATCCCAACTTAATCAATCAAACCACACCAATGAATAGTGAAAATTAATCTTCGAACTTACCTTAGAATGGCGACGACAGCGATAGGTGAACGGCGACGAACCCAACAGCCACAACGCGAAGGACACTCGAACTTAACGACGGCTAGCAGTGACAATCCAATCCAATGGCAGCCTTGGCGACGGTTGACGGCGGCGACGGCAGCAACAGCCAACGGCGAGGGCAACGACAGACGCTGATAGCAACAGGAGGCAAACAGTGGCAAACACACAAAAACAGAGTGAAGAAAATAGCGCGGAGGGTTTCTGTGGTCGATTTGGGGATTTATAACCCTTTAGCGGCGGTAATAAGTTACCGCCGCTAAATACTCATTTCCCGGCTGTGAGACATGGGAAAAAAATCACCCGAAGATGATCATCCCTCCGTCAACACACGGGGCTCAATGGAAAATTTTGGGAGAGTCGCCACCATTCAGATTTCGGGTGTGAATGGACACCAAAAGTTTAAAATAAGCAAAAAGTGCAAAAATGCCAATTCTAAGGTAAAAATAACCTTACTTGAAAATCAAATCCAGAGATGGGTAAGGGGATTAGATTATAAACATGGGAAGGTGTTAGGCACCCCCATTCACCCACACAAGGTGGTTGCCAAGTGTTATTCATGCTAAAAGAAAATAGAAAGCTTGCTAAAAAAATCATGAAAATCTTGAAAAAGGCCAAATATATGATATCTTCACATGAAAATCCAAATGAATTCCAGATCTTCTTTTATGTTAATATCACTTCTGGAATATCACAAAAAGATAGAAATCACAGCAAAAGTTGCACAAAACCAAGTTGAGGCAAATCCGGGAAATTTGGTAAAAAGTAAGGCCATTTCTCTTGAAATTAGTCAAATCCAATTTTAAATTAAATCAAACCAAATCCATTTGAAATATTAGGGTAAACAATAGTCTTATGCAAAATTTCAATTAATTCCGGTTGAAATCCTAAGAGTTACGGCTCTTTTAAAGTTGTTGTCGGAGAAAATCAAAAGTAGCAAGTAGGCAAGTTCGGAAAATCACCTAGAAATATCCACTCCATAAAAACTCATGAAATTTGGTGTAATTGAAGTCTGTATGGACATCTTTCCAAAGAAACTATCCTCATACAAAAATTCCTTCGGATGTGCCTTGGGTGGTCTCCCGAACAGGCCCCGAAGATCACAAATTTACCCAGAAAAGTACTGATGAACAATTCTGAGTAAATCCGTTACCAATAATTCAAATGGAGTCAAAAAATTATGAAACCAATTGGATTTGAAAATAGACTCATAAAGGAGTGCCCAAAAACAAAAATCATTCGAATCGGACTTAAAACGAACACATGGCGCTCCGTCGAAGTGACAAGTTCCGTATTTAAACCTGAACTGTCCAATCAACTTCGACAGAGAGGTGTCAAAAATCTGCTTGATAGAAATTAATGAAATTTGCTAGACATAAACTAGACAGCCTCACCTTTCCCATGGTTCTAGAATCGCTCCAAAATTCGTCCGGACGATGAAGTTATGAGCGTCCGAAGTAAGAGTACAGTTGCTGTCAAGCTAAGCCATTTTTGAGCAAAACCAATGCAAAACTGTGACCAAGTGTGTGTAATTCGTGCAAAATGAACACAAAACCTTTAAAAATCATTTAAAAACATTCCAGAATTGATTGAGGCCATTTATTTGTGATTTATCACAATGAATGTAATAAACCCCCAAATGTGAGCCTATCCGGCCAAAATAGTGCTATGTATGTGCAAGTGTGAAAAATCATACAAGATCAATATAACAATATAGCATGCATACATATTCATCAAAATAAGGTTCTAAAACAACCTAGGGTTCCGTTCCATTATCGTTTCCCTTTGTTATCTCTCCCCGTTAAACACGGTTCTTCAAGATAATCATGGAGTACTTTGAATATGAAACGGTTTTCAATCATTCAAAAAGGCTTTCTGCTGCATAGGTTCTACCACTAAGGTCAATCCCCAGTCTCGTTTCTCCTAGATCTCGCCTTCACGTTTTACGGCTAGGGGGAGTCTCGAGATACTTTGAGCCGGGGAAGGGTTTTCACACACATAGAAAGGCCTTATTCTACAGAAAGGTAGAAGAAGAGATCTAGATCTAGGAATGTAAAAACAAAATTTAAAAAGAGGTTTGAGGCTTACCTGGATTCTGGAAGCACTTCCGCAACGGTTTTCCTCTTCTCTTGGAGCTCTTCTTGGCAAGAATTCAAGGCAAGAGTTAATGGCCATTTGCTTAAGGAGGAGCCTCCTATTTATAGGCAAAGGCTAGGGTTAGGGTTGGTGAGAATGGTAGACACAACATAATGTCTATAGCCCACTAACCTTAACCCTAAGGTCATTTCCGAGATTTCCACTCATTTAATGAGGGATATGATGGTAAAAGGTGAAATCTCTTGGAAAACCCTAATTTTGAACAAAACTTATGTATCCGGCATATCAGGCCGGATACACAAGGGCCTTAATGTATCCGGCATATAATGCCGGATACACTAAAGCTTTCTTGTATCCGGCATTTTCCATCGGATACAAAGAAAGGTACTTGTATCAGGCCTGAGTTGCCGAATACAAGGAAAAAAGCCTTTTTTCCGAATTTTAACACAGGCAATACTTATTTACATGTAATATCGTTTAAGTAAATGTCCTCGTATTTTTTAATCTCCATTTACTTAAGATATTACATGTAAATAAGCAAACACCCCCCCCCCCCCCCATTTGAATCCATTAAAAATAGTTCCAGACCCAAATTCCAAGTGAATAAAAAGTCAACTTTTCAGTTCAAGGCAAAATTCCGGTTTTTCAGGTCTGGAAAAAAGGTTCAATATGTTAAAACCAAGGTATTCGTCAAGATTTAAAATCTCAAAAAATTCATTTATGCAATAACATTGCTAAAAACCTGATTACCGAGAAAAATTATCTTGAAATCTTGCTTTAAAAAATATTTCATTTTCTAGGGTCAAAAGTCAACAAAATTCAACCGGAAAAAGTTTGACTTTGCACAAAAGATTGAATTTGGGCCTTTTCCTTTACGGTTTTGGATTCAAATGGGTTAAGGATCTCAAACCCAATGCAAAGAATTGAAAATTCCAATAAAATATTTCTCTCCTTCAAGATTTAAAAAAAAATCGTGCAATTTTGGGGTGTCTACACCGGCAGAATCTACCGCCGCAAATATTATATTTTAACAGCAATAAATATACTGCTGTTAACATGTAGTTTTTATCTACGGCTACTACCGCCGCAATAATGTCATACTAGTTATTATCGGTGATAATACCGCCGGTAAAAGAACGCGCCAATCACTCCCACCAAAAACACATTGACCCGTGCTTTTATTTAGCGGCGGGAATATATTATCGCCACTAAATGGTCCTTTCAATGGCGGCAACTTTTCTACCGCCGTTTATGTACACGGAATGAAGAATTAGCGGCGGTATATTCTTACCGCCGCAAAAAACCGTCGCTAATTCCCCTCGTTTTTGTAGTGTGATACTGGTTATTTTATAATTGTACAAGTCAAGATACACCATTGCACTAGTCATTTTGTTGAGACCCTCTCTCTCATCCTTTTCTTTCTTTATTATTTTTTGAAAAGAAATAAACACAAAAAATAAGAAAGTTGGGACAAAGGGCATTTTTGGAAATATACTTAATTCAATCAATTCCAATCGTAACAAGGGCAATCTTGGAAACGTGTGTATTTAATTTTTATTTTATTTAAATGAGAAAAGGGCATTCTTGGAAGAAAACGGTATGTAATAGTGAGATTCCATTGAATCGTAAATCTTTTGATAAAGGAGCTCTGAATGGGACAAGTCCAAACTTTGGGGATTGAATATTAAATATTTTGATAAAGTATTACTAAAAATTAATTTTCCCTAAAAGATAAGCTCGTTAGTACAATAAAGCTCAATCGATGCTCAAAGTAGTCCAACTTGAGGCAACCTTTTTGGGGGCCAGCCAATCTATACTAATGAAGCCAAAAGTTATTGCTTTTCCTTTCCACACCCATAAACCAGATACTAGTTAAAGTCTCAATGAGAATTTTTCTTCCAAAAATATTCAAATAATTTTATAATATATGATCAACATGTACAACAATGTGATAATAGTATGTACAGATAAAAGTATATGGACTATGATTTATTCTTTTATTTCCCATTTAATTATACATGATTTAGTTACCACAGTTGACTACCCACAAGTACTCCAACAACAACATTCACTTCATTTCTTTCAAAAGGAAATTTACAAATATGCAGAGGAATTAGCTCACATGCAATGAAGATAAAACATATAACAATAGTAGTAAAGATATTAGTTATTCTCTCATCCTCATTGGCATGAACCATTGGTTTATTAGATGGAAATTTTTGGCCTTCCTCTCCCATGGTTCAGTCCCTAGCTATATATAATCACTTCTCGCAGGTAAATGCGTTCCGAACATTGCATCCATTAATTGTTCCCTTTAGCATTGTTGCTCACTTGGTTATCCATATTGACATCATCCTTTTGAGTGCTGCTTGGCTCCATCTTTGGATTCTCCTCAATGTTCATCTCAATATCTTTATTTATTTTGGATCCATCTTGTACATTGACATCTTGCTTGTACACAACATAGAGTATCATTTGAGCAATGCCAAAGAGAACCCCCAAGACATTTGGTAACTAATCATCCAAAGAGAAAAATTAGATTAATTTGTGTAGAGTACATCAATCATGTTCTCAGGTAGCTAGAATTTCATTACTTACAGCAATGTAGTAATCCTTTATGAATATCCCATAGAAGAACCAAGTGATGGCACAAAGGGTAAGACATAAAGATAAAGGGAATGGCATGTACTCCACACTTTTTGTTTTGATCACTTTTCTCTGTGAAAGAAGGTTACAAATCATAGTGTTAAAAATGGGGACTCAGTAATGTAGATTTTTGCATTAGATGGATCCCCTTCACTTGATTAACGCACTTGTTGTTACATCACTATATGATTTAATCCTTGCCAAGATATATATATATATATATATATATATATATATATAGATATATATATTAATGGTTTAATGAAATGTTAATTAAAGAGATTATTACCATGATGCTTAAAGGTGCAGCAAATACAGAGACAGAGAAGGTGCCACAGACCCAACCGATTATCATACGTCGTTTAGAACCATGTGCAAGTAGCATCGTTGAGAGAACAATTAGTCCAAAACCTCCTACATTGAATATGAGAAAAATCTTAATTGTAGAGACCTGCAACCAAGTATCATGAAAGATCAGTAAAGTACTAGTAAAATATCAAAGAGAAAGTTAAATTGATTATTTAGATATACTGAAGAAGCCTAACGGTGAGAAAAGGGAATCAGAAACAACCACATAAAATGATGCCCCAACCATTTAATCTTTAAAGACTCAGATATTTCAACTGAAATAACTGAATATTTGGATTTCACTCATTTAGGCCTAGTTGGGGGTAAGATACTTTATTGATGCTTTATTTGAAAAGATAACAGCATTATTCTACGTGCATGAAGTAGTACGTCATCTTTGATCCAAGAAAGCAATAACAGTTGGGCTTGTATCTGGCCATCTACTTTGTCTTATCGAAAAAATCCAAGGAAATAAAGAGTATGTGGTATCATGAATACTTCAGGTTTAGATTTGAACAAGAACCCCCCTCTCATACTACCTCAATAGAAGGGTCACAAATGGGTTTTAAGCCTCATCTGGATAAGAAAAAGAGACTTCCACTAATTCTAATAATTGGCAGAGATACCCATTTATAAGACAAATTAATTAAGACCAAATTTTTTAATTACTTATACAAGGCTCAAGGCCTGCAGATATGGTATGACGTCTTCCTCCACCAGCCAACATCCTTTAATGGGTTCTGTCATAAAAGTTCATGGGGATACAACTGGGATCAGATAGACACTTGGAAGCATTTTTTCATGGATAAAACCGTATCACAGTAGTTTTAATAAACACTCTATCCATACCTAGATTTCATATCTAAAGTTGGCGAATCTCTTGTTTGTGATCCCTTTATTATATGGAAGCCATATAGATGAGCTGTTCAGGCTCATCCACAGTTTTTTGAACTTTTGAAACCAAGAACAGCTGTTGAGGCTCATCATAATCTTGATTCTTCAAAGTCACATTTTAAATTCATTAATGCTTGCATTCATGCATGGTGGATCTATATAGAGATATGTTAAGGAGAAATAGGTGCAAACCTTTGCTGCCTTTGGTGCATATACCAAGTATATGACTAGGTATATAGACTCTATTATGCATCCGAAGGCGTTGATGGTGATGATCAAAATCCCATCAGTCTTGATGAAGCCATAATACAGCAGTATGGTGGCACTGAAAAGTGCTACCAGATATGGTATTGATTGGAATTCTTCGGTTGATTTCTTCTTACAAATCCGATAAAAGGTTGGCCTACAAGACAAAAGAAAAAACATTAATTTGAGAATAATTGTTATATGCATGATTCTAAATTTTTTCAAAAAATAATGAAAGTTCTCTTTTGTCAATGTCTGTTAACTTAATTTTTTGCACAATCTTTTATCGGAACAAAATAATGAAATATTCATAGGTAGTTTTCTGATTTATTTTTTTTTCTTTAGAGTGCAAATTTTCCTTGTATTCAAAGTCCAAAATCATACATATAAATATGGACACATACACACCACTCTATATATATATATATATATCTGTATGTGTCTGTAATCAATCCTCTTTTTGCACAATCATGTTTTTGAGGAGAGAACTATATATGTTCAACAGTGCATGATTAATAATCTCTAATATTCAGTACTTTATAAATATTTTATTGGTGTTCTGGTTTACTATTTCTTCTTTTTTTACCAATAACCCTTTTTATGCACTTATTAATAAATTTTCTATGAACTCAGGTTATTTTTTCTTAGTCTTTTTTCTCCATTCATCTAATATTGTTTGATTTTTTCTGCTTCGTGAATATATATATATGCATAGCATCTCAATTTAATGAACCAAAAAAAAATCTCAATTTAATGAAGGGTAAATAAAATAAGATGGGTGAATAGTCCCAAATTAGACCATCAAAGATAAATATAAACATTTATATGTATATACAATTATACATATATAAATACATACACACGCATAAATACATGGATACTATAAACATATATATATATATGGTACATACACACACATATATGTATAACATGCAGATATACATATACATATGTATGTGTATGAATGTGAATGCATTTGATGTAGAAAATTAAATTAAAATATATACGTAATTATTCAATCCCAAAGAACTTACATTGGAGCTAAGAAGACCAGGAATGACACAATGTTACCTGCAAAGAAACCCAATTATAAACAAAATAAAAACATGGAAAAGATATATATATTGGTTTTTGTAGTCTTAAACGCAGAGCGGATAGTAGAGATTGAGATCAATGTTTATACCCAACAGGCCGAAAGCAAAAGCCAGCTGATGAGCAGAAAAGCCGGCCATTCCTGCTTGGGAGACTGGTTTAAAAAAAAAAGGCTCTTTGCCAGACACTGATCTATCTCCAGCAAAGAACCTGCTAAAACACCCTAACAAAGACTTGGTTTTATAGGCACGAAAAGGTGGGCATGGTGACCTTGGTGAACGTAAGATTAGGCAGCGAAATGGCCACTCGTGGCATTGCAAATGACCACAGGCCCTTGAGTCTCTTGGGTTTGTGTTTATGTTTGCATGTGAGTGTAGAGTCCCATTAGTTGTTGCATTCAAGCTGTCTCTACTATGTACCACAAAACCCCGGCTGCCACATCTGAATTAGGCGGCTTTGGCTAATAGCTAGCTTTGATAATTTTCATTTTAATGTTATATGAGCTACAGTTTGGTGGAGGGGTTGCATGGTACTTGGTTATGAAAGAACAAGGATGGAGCTCAACGACCATATAAGGGTCTTCAATGGTTGGGACTTTGAAGCGAAAGGCTGATGGGTTCTGATCAAATTAAACAAAATTTCTGTTCAGAAAGCTTTTCATCAAATCGGATTATTCTAATCACCCAATTAATCTCTGTGAAGTGGATTTCAGTTGTGGGTTCTAAGGACCATTATACAGTCCTTAAGTGTAGTAACCTAGCAGAATTTGTTTAGCTGAATTGAGCAGCAAAACCCAACTTCAGTTTGCTAGTAATTGACTGCTAACGGGGATTCAATGGCGGTTAGGGTTTTAACTGGTAAAGTTTATATATTAGGTTACAGTTTGGTCCTAGTTTGGTTCAAAGCCGACTCTTATAACCTACCCATTGCTATTCAAATATATGACAATTAAATACTTTTACATAAAAATATATTGATCAACTACAAATTTACAATTAAATATGGCAATTTTTACTTTCTAGTTTCTGACAACTGCAAATATCTCACCTGAGGTTTCTGAAATGACACTCATCTCCCTCCTACTTTTGTTGTCTACTTCATATCCCTCCCATTTGAACAAATGTTCTTAAAATCTTAATATATTTTGATGAATAAAAAAAAAATTTTTTTAAGGTTTAAAAGTTTTAGTAATCAATTTAAAAATTATGGGTGATTTTATTACTTAAATTAATTTGAAATTTTTTATTATTTTAAATAGAAATTTGAGGGAGAAAATAGTCAAATTATATTTTATAAATTTGACGAGGGCGCACTACAAAAGAACAAGCTTTTACCTACCGCCGGTAAAAGTATTACCGGCAGTAAGGCTTCCCGCACCAAAAGATGCTGACACTAAAGGTTTTAGTGGCGGTAAAAAAAGCTACCGCCGCTATTGCTCTATCATTACCGGCAGGAGCTACCGCCCCTAAAAATTATTTTCAATTAAGTCCTTTTCACTTTTACCGACAGTAATAACCGCTGGTAAATACGCTTTTAAAAAATAACAAAATGACTTTTACCGGCGGGAATTACCGCTACTAAAAGTAATATTAAAAAAAGAAATTTGTTACCGTCGTTGGGCAGTTGCTGGACGGCAGCATACAAACAGAGAGAGAGAGAGAGAGAGAGAGAGAGAGAGAGAGAGAGAGAGACCTTGGAGGCTGTGAGACATGGAAATGTCACCTAAGATTGCGTTATTTGATTATTACCGGCGGTAAAAATGACCTTTTAACCACCAATAAAAATGACCTTTTTTTTTTAAATTGCCTAAAATACAAATTATTTTTATTTTTCTACCTATAGACACCTAATTTTTGCACCCATAAAATAAAGAAAAATGAAAAGTCAAACAAAAAGTCAAACCCTAAGGGGGCCAAAAATTGACTTTTTAATCTAAGGCCCCGATTGGTTCAATGAATTGGAATTGGAATTAAGAATTATAATTCCAATTCTAATTCATCAAGAATTGGAATTGGGTAGAATTGAAATTATTGTGATTGGATGGCAAGAAAATTGAAATTTGGAATTACAATTCCATGAAGAATTGATTTAAAATCCAATTCCATTGATTGGATGAACTTATGAAGAATTGATTTGTATCATTCCCATGTTAATAATAACACAAATGACTGATTATCATGACATATGAATTACAATAATCCATTCTCTGCAACCAAAACCAAAACAACACTACTGGGTTTTAATAATATTTTTGTCTTAATCAGGTCCTCCATGTAAGACTAGACGATTATGATCAACTCGATAGGTCAAAACAAGTGGAAACAGAAAAGAGAGAAATATAGAAGAAGGAGAGAGAGGAAACAAAAGAGATAGAGAGAGAGAGAGGAGAGAAGAAGGGAGAAGATACGTACTAGTCTCTACAACACCAGCGAGGAAAAGGAGAACGAGATTTGGTAGCTTCGCAACACCAGCGAGGAAGAGGAGAATGAGATTTGGTAGTTTCTTCATCGGTAGAGCTAATAAAGGGTCGGTTTGGGTCGGGTCATTATCGTGTTGGGGGTTAATTGGGTCGGGTTCGGGTTAAACTAAATTAAGGTGAGTTGGAAAACCCCCTAGCCCAAACCCAACCTACCAATAAACGGGTTCAACCCGCCAACCCGTTTATTATTATTTTTTATTTTTATTTTTCAAAAAATATGATTAAAATAGGGTTGGGGGTTAATTGGATCGAGTTGTACCGTGTTTGGGTCAGGTTGGGGGTTTATCAGGTCGGGACATGACACTTTTGTCCATTTTTTTTTTTTTAAATTAGGTTACTTGTCGGGTTGCCGAGTCATAATCGGGTTGACCCGATTACTGGCGGGTTGGGGAAACCCCAACCCAATTAATAAACGGGTAAACCCAAACCCGTTTAACTCGCGTCGGGTCGGGTCGCATTGTGCTAGCTCTATTTGTCGGGCATATATTGTGCTTCTAATTCTCTACCTCGTATCCCCAATTCTTCTCGATTTAGTAGGGAATTAGGTAACTCCAAAAATAGCCTATAAGCTAATTCTATGGAATTGGGCCTTAATTCCAATTCCAAATTCCAAATGTTTAACCAATCAAAAGAATTGGAATTGGGAACCCAATTCCAAGTCTTACCCCAATTCCAACCCCTGATTCCGCGAACCAATCGGGCCATAAGGATAATTAGCCATCAAACATTATCTCATTGAAAAGAGCTTTTCAACACGGTTCTAACGCAACTGAGTTTGCTGGAATCGAAGTCCAAATGATAATGTTATGAGTCGGTCAAACTTTTGGACCCCAATCCAGCTACCTAATTTGATCCCAATGAAAAGGTGATTCCGAGCTAATTCCAATGACACTAAGTTTGCTGAAATCAGACACCAGACAAAGAAGTTATGAGCAGTTGAAGTTTCAAGAAAACTGCCTGTTTGGTAGAATAGCAGCAAAAAGGCAGAAGAAATCAATAAAATAATCTTTTAATTTTTAATAAAAATCTCGTTTTGAATAATATAATAATCATAAAATCAATTGAAATCTTTAAAATAAACTAATTCAAATAAAGGGTTGAAATCCATGCATATTAAAAATGTGCCTGACCGTATTTACTATACGGTCAAGGCATGACCGTATAGTAAATACGATCATGGCTTCTAGAAGGGGACATGCGTCCCGTACGGAGGGACAGCTGGCGATTCGCGCGAGATTTAAGCACGAGGGCGGCGCGACCGTATTTGATATACGAGCGTTCCATGACCGTATTTGCTATACGGTCATGCCGTGACCGTATAGAAAATACGGTCATGAAATTTTGCCTATAAATAGAGGGGCCAGCCCCCCCCCCCCCCCCCCCCCAATTTCAACAAGTTGGTCCCCCTAATGGTCCCCCCTCTCCTTCTCTGCCCCTTGCTCATCCAACACCTTGCGAAATCTCCACTAGCCCAGAAAATACCCGTTTTACCCCTAGATTCTGCCAGTTCCTTTCACCATCTATCCCTTTCAACCTTGAGGGAACAAAACCCTTTTCAAACCAATTTCGGAAAAACAATTGGAGTGCAGAAGCGCTGCCAAATTCTCGGAGAACCACAACTTACCAAAGCAAGAAAAAAGTGGTATGGTAATATTGTTGGTAATTTCTTATTCAACATATGTGAACATCAATTCATTTTGATAATTTTTGTTTTAATTTGTCTTGCCTACATTGCATTACTTCTAACCTTTTAGCTTCTTTGGTGTAAGCAAATAAGCTCCTATTGAAGGAAAACTTCCGTATAGGACAAACTGGGAGGAGAGGAATGTCATAAGCTAAATGGACTTGTCTTAAGACTCTTTTGACTCTACACACTAACCTTGCTTCTTTGATGGTTTAAGTAATTTTAAGGAGGGAATTGTCCTCCAAGGCAAATCTTTTGTACCCCGTAAATTCCCCCTCAATTCCCTTCTTAAATCCATATGCATGCAAAGTGGCAAATGATGATGCGTTAAGGAAGAAAAATGGGAATGTGAAGCAAATATGAAGTTGTTGCACCACACCAAAGAAGCTGGAAATCTCAACCGAAGTCATCAGATACTCTATGAAGACAACCAAATTGATCCCGGCTAGAATCGGCATGAAAATGCAAAATCGGACAGAAACCATATTTACTGTACTGTCCAGCCATGCCCGTATTTGCTATGCGGTCCGGCCTGAACCGTATTGCATATATGGTTCAAACCAAACCGTATAACAAATATGGTTAGTTTTAAAATAACTTAAAAAGTGAAATTTTTGGCCCGATTGGACCCGAACCGGCTTGACCCGACCTTGCAAGGTTGTTTGGGCTATCTTGAGCCCATTTGTAGACCATGGGTCTTATTGGGCCCATCAAGACCTCCTGGGCCCACCTATGGGGCCCACATTCCGACCGGCTAAAACTAAGCCCGTTTTCAACAAACGGGCCCAAGGCCTTTGCTTAAGTGCTATTGGGCCAAATCCAAGCCCTCTAAGCCTTTAAGATGCTTGATTAATTCAATAAACAAATCCAAACCAAAAAAGAGTTACCCAATAACCGTACTGGGCCCAAGCCCAATCTTGGCATCCTACAGGCCTTCCAACAGGGCCTGTACCCAACCCACATAACTTAAATAAAAAGATAAAAAAATGGAATAAAATGGGTCCACACCTTCAGAAGACCCCACTAGACCCAAAAGGATGCATGCTGGTCTAGGAATGGTGAATTGACTCAAAAACCAGGGAGACCCGAGGGACCTGTCAGACTGACGGGGCGGGTCAGGGTGTCTTCGGACTTTCCCAGACGTAACCAAGGACTTAGCTAGATCTCTAATAAGCCGTAGACCAGACTTAGACCCGGATAGGTAATCCTTGTGTCTGCCTACACTTCTCAGGCAGTGGCGACTCCGAAAGTCCCGAGGCACGCAAGAACCCACATGCGCCTCGAGTGCGATCTAGGATTTTTAGGTGCGCACACTACCTTTTAGTGGTGGTAGGGACCCTACCGCCGCTAAAAGTATTATTATCGACGGCCCCTTACCGCCAAAAACAATCCATTATTTGGCGGGTTGGCCCCACCAACGTTTTACCAGTGGTAGTTATATTACTGCCGAAAAAAGGCAATATTCCGGCGGGAACTACTGCCACTAAAGGCTATTTCGCGCGCAAAAAACTCGCGCCATAGGTTTTCGAGCGGGAAAAATGATATGTTAACTTTTAGGGGCGGAAAGTGTCTGTACCGCCTGTAAAAGCGCTTTTAGGGGTGGAATTCGCTTACCGCCGGTAAAAGGTCGCCTTCTATTCCTCTTTGTTTTGTAGTGGCGGTAAGTGTTATTTACTCTTATAATATTAATAGATACATCATTAACTTAACATACTAAAATAATTTATTTTGTTCAATTATTTTCTAAAAAAAAATTGACTAAGTTGCACCCTGTTTTTCGTTCTTTTTTTTTCCCCCTTTCTCCCATTTACTCTTGACGTCCAAACATAGCCTAAGGATTATTTTAGTGCTAGTTAAATGAGTAACTCACCCAAATCCAATCCAGTCCAATAAGATGTGTAAGAGAGAGAGAGAGAGAGAGAGAGAGTAGTGCACACGTTTATGCGTATGAATATATATATATATATATATATATATATATATATATATATAAGTACATGTGTGTTTGTATCTATCTGTTTGTTTGTGCGTGTGAATGTATGTATAGTATGCATGTACATGTATATTTGTGTTCCTCCCAAATCTTGCCAGACTCGGCACGTGATGAGCGTGTTGTGTTTATGGTGCGCGAGCATGCCAGTACCCATGGTTACAGTTAGCCGGATCGGGTTGCGACCCCGAGCACCTATTCCAATCCTAGTCAGAATAGGCTTGGTCATATTGCAAGCCACCTGTAAGAGATAGTGATCAGACAATTGTAAATGAAGGTTGGGGTTTGTCCTTCAAGCCCTTTAAATTCTAGAAACCTGATTTTCTAGACCCGGGTCTACCCGATCCAACCCGAATGACTTTAAAATGAACCAGGTGGGCTTTTGGGCCAACCCAAGCCCACTTTTAGTTACCTAGGTCTACTTAGACCCACCAAGACATTGTGGGCCTCCAATGGGGCCCACATCCAGACTGACCCACACCAAGATCCGTTTCATAAATGGGTCTCGGGTCACTTGATTAAAAACCCATGGGCCAAGTCAAAGCCCAATGGGCCTTAAAAACTTAAACCCACTCAATTAAATTGCATGTTTAATTTACTTCAAAATTAAATAACCAAATCCAATAAGGGTTACCCAATAACCCTAATGGGCCTTGGGCTTGACTTAAAACCCAACTTGGCTACCCATGGGCCTTCCAACGGGGTCCATACCCGACCCACTTAACAAAAGGTTAATAAGATAAAATCAAAATAAAAGGGACTTACACTTGCAGAAAAGTCCCAACAGACTTAATCTGATACATGCTGGAATAGGACAAGGGTGAATATAGTTGACTCAAATTAGGGTGACCCAAGGGACCCGCTGAACCGACGGGGCTGACCGAGGTGTCTTCAGACTTCCCCGGACCGTAACTGAGCACTTAGCCAGAATCTCAAGCCGCAGACCAAAATAGACCCAGTTAGGTTACCTTGTGTCTACCTGCACCTCTCAGGCAGTGGCGACTCCGGTATTAAATCTTTTAGGAGGCACGCACACGACACGTGCACCCCGCCGTGCAATTTCACATGCGCACAATATAATAAGTTTAATTAAATGAGGATTTCATCTTCACTTTACTTACTAAAGTTATTTTAGTATTTTCAATTCATTTCCTAGATCATGTTTTGATTCTTTAATTAACTTGTTTCATTTACTAGTTGCAAGTATTTCATGATATCTTCCTCATACTTGGTCGAGTGTGTTCATTTGGTTCTTATAATGATCGGTTAAGGCAAGCTTGAATATTTGGTAAAAATGAAGTTTTGAACCAAAAGCGGGCCATCCAAGCTATTGTGAAGGTGATTTGTAGCTCATAGCAACCAACGAAGGTCCCTAGAAGACCGGCAAATGCAATTTAAGCGAGATTTCGGCAATATTTGGTTTCTGGGTCAAAACCGCAATAGGTCTGCGATCAGACCCAAATTGCAAACAAAATGCGGTTAGACCCAAAAGCCCATAAAAATTTGTTTTCTTGACCCGGTTCTATCTAACCCAACCCGATACTGATCAAATTATACCAGATGGGCTCTTGGGTCAATCCAGGCCCCGATCTTAAGACCTGGGTCCACTTAGACCCACCAAGGCATTGTGGGCCTTCCAACAGGGCCCACACCCAGTCCGGCCCAAACCAAGACCCGTTTTCATAAATGGGTCTCAGACCACTTGATTAATTGTCCATGGGCCAAGCCCAAGCCCAATGGGCTTTAAAAAACTTAAACACCCTTAATTAATTTGTATTTTTATTAACCCCAAAATCAAAATAGCCAAATCCAATAAGGGTTACCCAATAACCCTAATGGGCCATGGGGTTGACTTAAAGCCCAACGTGGCAACCAACAGGCCTTCTAACGGGGCCCACATCTGACCCACTTCATTTAAATGGCTAAAAAGATAAAAATGAATAAAAGGGACTTACACCTGCAAAGGTCCCTACCAGACTTAATCTGATACATGCTGGGCTAGGAACAGGGTGAGACTGAGTTGACTCAAAACTAGGGAGACCCATGGGACCCATCAAATCAATGGGGCTGACCGGGGTGTCTTCGGACTTCCCTGGACCATAACCGAGAACTTACCCAAAAAACTCTAATAAAGCCGCAGACCAGTCATAATAGATCCTGTTAGGAACCCTGTGTCTGCCTGCACCTCTCAGGTAGTGGCGACTCCGAATTCCCCGAGGCACGCACAGACCAACGTGCTCCCTGAGTGCAATCTCGATTTTTAGGTGCGCACAAGAAGGCCCATGGATTCCTTGGTGGGCTAAGCATAGCCCACGTGTCCCTTTGATGGGCTTCGATTTGACCCTAAAAGCCCTTTGGGGTTTGGATAATTCAGTTGATTTTATTTAGGGTTTAAGTGAAGAGTTAGGATTTGAAGCTTGTTTAGTGGGCTTGGATATCTTGTGGGCCCATTGGGTGGGCCACGCAGTGGTTACCTTGAAACTTACCTTATATTTGTTAAATTCTTTCCAAATGGGCTAGGAATGGGCTTGGGGCCCATGTCCTAGGCTTTGGCTTTGAAACCCCAAGAATTTGGGGATTAGGATTTTGGATCCCCTTTCCATGCTTGGTAAACGGGTTTTCCTTAAGAAAGGAAGCGAGGGCCCGATAGGCCCAAGCCCATGGTCACGGCCAAACCAAACTTAATCTAACCCACATGCTCCAAGTTGGGCTTGTATTGGGCCTCCAATGGTATGGCCCACTTGCTTGGTGTTTTATTTTTATTTTTTTTACTTTGATTTTCAATTAGGGCATGTTCATTGGGTTGGGTGGACCCCATTGGAAGGCCCACATGAACTCAAGTTGGGCCCCAAGGCCCATGTTGGGTTTCTGATTGGCCCAGAAACCCTATTGGTTAATTGGTTTATCTGGAAATGGATCAAGGAGGGGCAAAAGGGGCTAAACCCTGATTTTTAGGGTTTACAAGGTGTAACCAAAATTAAATTTCGGTTACACCACAACCTAGCATGACCGAAATTAAATTTCGGTTATGTGTAGATTGTGTTTGCCCGATCTGTGTTTTCAGGAAAACACAGAAAACCAATTTTTTGGCATTAAAAATGGGGATTGGGATTTTTGGGTTCCCTAGGAGATCTAGGGCTTGGGTGGGCCCCTATGTGGGCCCACAATGGTCCGGGAATGGGGGGAATGCCTCATTTCATCCACTTTTGGCTCCTTTGGAACCAAGGGGAAGGGGACTGAGGCTAGGAACCTCCCCCCTTCACCTGGAACTGAACTTTCCGAAATAATAAGGACCAAGTGTGTCCCTGTGATGGTGGTGAAGGCATTCAACCCTTCTTCTTTGAGGGAAAGAGGGGAGGTGGCTCAGTAGGCCTTACCTTAAGTCTTTGTGGCCAAACCATGCATACAAATAGCATTCAAACCAACCAAGCAACATAAAAACAAGGTAAACAAGTATCTGGACATGCTTAAAATCAGTGGTGGGAGGTGTGCTTGCTCATGCTCTCATGCGAATGGAGTGAGACTAAGAGGGAGCTTAAACATGCTTTCCAGGTGAGCTAGGCCTATGCATGTGCATGGTGTACATGAGTAGGAGGGAGGAACATGAAAAAAAAAAGATAAAACAGTAGGTCAAATGGGGGTAATCATGGCATAGGGGGTGGATAGAGCATGCAATTCAAGTGTACAAACAAGAAACCCTAACACTAGGCAAGCATTGCTTCCTGGTAAAGTGAAAACAAGGTAATAAGCCTGGTGCTAAACTAAAACAACACATTACAGAATGGATATGGGGGTTTAAAGGGTACAAAAGATTAAAAGGGGGGAGAGGAGAATATGCTCTCCTTTTCAATAATTCCTAAGCAAGAAGAAATGAAAGAAAAGCATGCTCAAATGACACTTCATGTACTATAAGTAGTCCCTCCTCCCCATTTTCGAGCATGGTTGCTCCCTCTTACCATAGGGTCCCATTTTTGTAGCAAAATAGGGAAAAAAGTGAAGGAAAAGTGAAAGAGGACATGCTAGGCATGAGAGAAGACAACATACTAAAACCACATGCTCACATTCCATTGATATTCACATATGTCGAATAAAATGGGGTGGGAAGACATACCTTGGAGTCTAGAGCTTCCTATGAAGAGTGTTGAACTCCCTTGAAGCAAGACAGCAGCTGGAGCCCTCCTTCTTGCTCCACCAAGCCTCCTCAAGTCTCCTCCAAGGTCTTAAAAGTAAAGGGAAAGGGAGTGGGGGTTGTAGACACCCCAAATTGCACCACAATATGAGAAAGCAATCAAAATGAATTTTAAATGTTTCGTTTGAGCTTTGACAAGTGTCAAAAACTCAAAAATACTCAAAAAAGGTGCTAACCGCTCTGTATATGCGGTTTTTGTTAATTTGGTCTCAACCGCCCTGTGTATGCCGTTGCGACCGTGCACACAGCACAGTTGCGGATCATGCTTCTCTCGTAGCTGCCACGTGGCTTCTAGAAGCTTAGGGCGTTAGGCCACGTCGGTAGCAATCATATAAAGCATAACTAAGTTTGGACCGCTCTGTATCTGCGGTTGGGGTGATTTTGCATTGAAACCGCATGTAGAAGGGCGGTTTGGCATAAACCGCACTGTGTATATGGTTTTGCTCATTTTGTGCATTTGTGAAAAGACTTGATTTTTTAGCCTTATTTACGCATGTTACCTCTCTCTAGGAGGCTTGAACTCCCTGTTTTACCCTCCGAAACTTGTAGATTTACACCAATTCATACCTTTAATTTGAATTGGAATAATCTAGAAGGATTTATGGGCATACCCTTGGGACTTTTATACCCTTGGTTGTGCCTATAAATAGAGGGGTCCTCCTCTTGCAAAAGGGCTAATAATTTTGAAACTTTGAAGCTCTGCAAGAAGAAGGGAAACTCTGCTGGATTGTCTACTCAGGTGTTCAAGCTACTAAGGTAAAGCCCTATTTACTTTTCTAGTTTCCTCTTTACATTTGAACTCCCATCTTCTACCTTTCTGTAGTGTAAGGCCTGGGTGTTTATTTGGAGCCCCAAACCTCTTCCAAAGTACCTAGGAATCCTCTCTAGCCGTAAAACGTGAAGAAAGAGCCCGGGGAAAAAGAAGCTGGAATGGAACTTTAGGCTTAGAACCTACCATGAATGATTTACATACTGTTTTTGTGTGCTGAGTACTTATGTGGTTTGGATGTGGAGAGGATGCAAGGATCCATGCTCTTAGTAGCAATGGATCCCAATCTTCTCCTAGAAATGTGATTTCCAACACTATCACACGCACTTTTCACTGTTTTTCAAGTATAGGCTAGATCTTGGATTCTCCATGTTCCATATGGGAAAATCTGAGATTCTTCGCCTTAGATTGAACTTTTAGGACTTCATGAAGTTGTTTTTAAAGATTTCAAGCTATTTTGGTCGAATCCACTTGCACACATGCATTGGTTTCACTCTTTTATTCAAGGTTTTCAAAACATGGCAGCATCTATACCCTGTCTTAGAATGCTCATAACTTCATCATCCGGATGAATTTTTGAGTGATTCCATAGACATGTTATAGACGGGAGTGTCTAGTTTATATCTGGAAATTTTCATTGATTTCTATGGAGCCATTTTTTGATACCATCTGATCAAAGTCGGCAGGTCAGTTCTGTTTAGATTGCTGAACTTGTTGCTTTGATCGAGCACCATTTGCTCATTTATAATCCGTTTTGGATGATTTCAATCTCTGTGTTTTCCTTGAAGAGTCTATTTTCGTTTCCAACTGGTTTCAAGAGATTTTGTTTTGATTTGTGGCTTGTGTACTTGATTGACTCATACTTCATCCATGCAAGTTTTCATGGATTTATATGGAGCCAAACTCCACGAATAGAGTTTCAAAGTTGCCTACTCGCCGGCTTTTCTGGTTTACAACAGCAGATTTGACTGAGTATTTCTTTCTTGTTTTAAACCGGATTGAACTGAAAATTTTACTGAGTACTCTACTTCATACCAGCTTTCTAATGGCTTTGGTTTCATCTAATTTGAGTTTAAATTGAAAGAGTTGTGGTTAATCGAAGTTTCCAAGCTGGTATAGCCTCATCTCTTGAGGATTTTCCCAGATTTGCTTTAACTTGATTTTTCTCAATGTTTACTTTGATTTTTATTCAATCCTGAAGTCTTAGAGGTGGTATATCCATAGAGAGAGTCCATATTTATTGGACTACTCATATGGAAGAATCACACACATGTTTGCTTATTTTCAAGCATTCTTTATTTATGTTGTTTAGCAAACAATCTTTTGAGCATGAACAAGCATGTGGCAATCGTCTTATACGGATGAGCAGGGGTGCCTAACACCTTCCCCTGCTCATAACTAATTCCCCTTACCTGATCTCTAGATTTAACTTTGAACTAGAGCTACTTTAGCTCTATTTTTGCATTTTATGATCCCTTTGGTGTCTATTCACACCTTAACTTGAATGGTGGCGATTCCTTATTTTTGTCAAACTCGTGTGATGATTCGTAGATCATCTAAGTGATTTCCCATGTTTCACAGGGGTTAAGCAAGCCAAAAGTCAGAAACCCTTGGCATGGGGTTTGCATTTCCGGGGGGTGCAAAAATGAGGTGCTTACACACACATCCATGGTTTTGGCTTGGCTTTACTAAATTTTTACAGATCTGGACAGAACCTGTGCACTCTATTGTGTCATTCATAACTTCGTTATATGAATGAATTTTTGAATGATTCTAGTGGCATATAAAAGGTGAGGAAGTCTAATTTAATTTTGTAAATTTTGAACAATTTATATGGAGCCGTTTGTTCACACCATTTGATTAAAGTTGATAAGTCATATTGATACAGTTTGTTGTACTTGTGACTTTAATTAAAAACCAAAGGCTCACTTAAACTCCAATTTGAGTGATTTTTTTGTCCTAATTCTTCTTTCAAATCCAATTAGTTTCATGGTTTTTTAATCAGAATTGATGTCTTTGTGCTGATTGACATTGTACTGCTCACTAGCAATTAACAAGGTCAGTCTATGATTGAGTTAGCATGTTTACAAGCACACATAGGTTTCACATGGATGAACTAAGGGTTGAGGCCTATTCCATTCAAAAGATGATGCCTCATACTTCATCCACACTAATTTTCAAGGATTTATATGGAACCAATCTCCACAAATTGGCTCTCAAAATTGGTTGGTTATCACTTTTACTATGATGTATTAGCAACTTTGAGCAAACATAACTCTTTTGTTTTAAATTAAATTTGAATGAGATTTTTCCAATATCTGATACTCTATATGAGCTTTCAAATGGCCTTAGTTTCACTCAATTTGAATTTGAATTAAATGAGTTATGGTTAATCAAAGGTGAATAGCTCAAATAGCATATATTGCATTGATTTTTCTAGATTTGGTTTAATCCTCATTTCTTTTATTTTTGTCTTAATTTTTACTTCAATCATGAAGTCTTGAAAGTGATGGACCCATAGAGAGAGTCCATAATCAATTGGACACTCATGTGGAATATCACACTTGTGTTTGCTCTCTTTTTGCTTTATTTTTGTGTGGAATGTATGCTAGCAAGTATGTAGCATGAATGAGCATATGGCAACTATCTTGTGTGGATGAGTAAGGGTACCTAATACCTTCCACTATTCATAGCCTAACCCCCTTACCCTATCTCTGGACTATACCATGAATTAGAGCTACTTTAACTCTCTTTTGTTCTTTTTTGTATACTTTGGTGATCATTTACATCAAGATTTATGAATGGTAGCGACTCCATGTTTTAGTTTAATCCTGTGTGGTATTAGAGAAGTCCTTAGGTGATTTCCATGGTCCTAAAATACCGACTGCTCTTCCCTCGCCGTGGAGTCGATGGAGACAAGAGATTAGGGGCAACCTTTGTAAGTTTGATTGCGGTAGGTTCTTTACTTGGTCTAGGGCAAGTGGTATCTTTGCATGTCACTGAGATAGGAAACAGTGAAGAGAAGATCCTAATTACTTCCTTGCAACTGTGAAGTGATCGAGTAGCATGAAAGAAAGGTTGGCAACCACAGGTGATCAAATCAAATACCAATAATAATCAAATAAGTTGTGTGGAGTGGGTCCCCTATTCCTTCATCACTTTTGCTTTTATATTATGTCCATCACGTTATTCTAACTTCCAACTTAACCACGTTCTTCATAACGGTTGGGCTGCTGGGTCGAATAACTTCTCTCTTGCATGATCAAACCATCTTGTTCTTTTCAGCCATGTGTATTTACACGCGTCATCCTGTGGGACGTATTCCTGATACTGCCATGTGGTAGCGTTGTGTGCCAGTTCTCAGTGGGTGTAAACAGTTTGTGTGTGCGTATATATGTCTATGTGTATATATATATGTATATATACATATACATATGTTAATCATAAAGCAATGACAAAAGATTATAGCCCAACATTTGGTTTTTAAAATGCTTGTTAAAAATTTCGCACATGCATATATGTATATATGTATGTATGTATGTATGTATATGTGTGTGTGTGTGTGTGTGTGTGTGTGTGTGTGTGTGTGTGTGTGTGTGTGTGTGTGTGTGTGCATATGTTATTAACCACATAAATCAAAGACAAGATTATAAGCAAATATTTGATTTTTTAAATGGCCCTTTAAATTTTGGCACATGTAGTTGGGACAACCAAATCAATCACCGCACATTGTAAGTAGTTTAGTAAGAAATAAGTTCCTTTCAATTACTAGAAAAATGAAATTAAATTTAGCGCATTAAGCATGAGAATAGAAAGGCTATTATCTCTCTCTTTTTTGAGAGTTTCTTTGTGATTTTTAAGTGTTTTTGTATACAAGTCATTACAAAATTATTGATTATTATTGGTTTTTCAACTGCCAATAAAAACTACAAAACCGCCAGTATAATCTTCCCTATAAGTCATAAGACGCAAGCAAAGAGGCAAGCGTTTGAGGAGCTCGAGGTGGTCATCTCCCCAAATTGTGATCTGGTGTTGGCATTCTTCTTACCGTTATCTTTCCGATCATCTCCGGTGAGTTTTGTCCAAATCGGCCTCTCGTTTTCTCCTTGTGACATCCTTCTTATCGCTGCTTTCTTCTTGTGGCGTCCAAATCGGCCTCTCATTTTCATCAAAAGGAGTTTGGAGACCTGCTTGTGTAATCCTATTTGTGTATCGTCTGATTCAGGTGGATTTGTTTGTTTTTTTATCTTATTGCAGATGGAATCAGTTGCTGAAGACTCTGACAACCCCAATGGGGACGACAGTGGGGGTTGCCGCCAGTTTTTTCTAGTTGGAAAGCCGGATACAGTTACCCCCTTTACTGGTTTTGTCTTTGTTGCTTGTTGTCAATTTGTATATTCCTCTTTGTTTATCTTTTGGTGGGTTATGCCGGTGGTGTTTTAATGTTTTTTCTTGGTGTTGATCTTGGTTGGTATAGTAGGTTTTTGTTTCCTTTTGTGGTTGGGGAGTCTTGGTGTAGGGTTACCATGCTCAACCACCATCTACTACGTCTCTGTGTGTGGGAGAGATCCGATTCACCGATTCCTCACCCACTATTCATCACGTCGCCGACGTTGATGTTATCCTACCTTCTTTTCGAAATAGTTTCTTTAATCCACCTAGGAGCGGACTACCTATTAGATTCTACCACTGGTTTCCAGCTGGTTCATGTGGCTTTGGCCACAGATCTGACCTATTTATGCCGAGACGTAGTAGATCTCGTTGAAGATATGGTGGCTCTGTTCTTAAGTCTCCTGTTGTTTCAATGGTTCTTTGTTATCTTCTGGCAGGTAGCCGGTGTCTTTGTAATTATGCCTTTTGTTAATGAAAATGTTTAGGTTTGGCCTTTCATAAAAAAATCAAAAAATAAAACGCAAGCAAAAGGATGGACCAAGGAAGCTTTCCCCATGGTTAAGAGACCATTCGGCAAAAACATTAAAATCAAAGTTAAATGTCAAATTAATGGCAGTCATGGCCGCGGCTAATTCAAGCATAAATAAATTATTTCTGGTGGTTACAACCACTGGTAAAAATGTAAATAGAAAATTTAAAAATAAAAAGGATTTTTTTTACCTCTCCTTCAACAACCAAAGATTCACCAGAGAAAAAGAAAGGGCCAAGAACATAAAGAAAGGAATAGATAGAGAAAGAGAGAGAGAGAGAGAGAAAGAAAGAGGAAGGAAGAGAAAGTGAGAGGGGAGGGAGAAAGAACTCATCTTTGATAGGAACTCTTCTGAATACCAAAAATTTTTGCATGATAACCTACCCATTAACCAAGTTTTTTTTTTTGATCAAGATCCTAGGTAAATGAAAGGTTAGTCTTGTTATTCAAGTTATATGAAATATTAAGAAACTATAAGAACTCACAAGACATCCATTGTGCCCTAAACAGAGGCTACTTTATTTTGCCAAGTAGAGTGTATATGGATGCAAGGGTGTGTAGGCGCCTAAGTTCTAACGTGAAGCATTAGTAATATCCTCAATTATGTTTTAATATGAAGTACCAATTATGCTCATTCATGTTGATCCCTCTTTCTCCCTTTAAAAAAGGTTCTAACATTCATCTATCAATTTTTTTCGTCAAGAATCAGATGCACAATGAATAAGATATTCTAATACGTACATTCATAATAAAAAAATGAAAGAAATATTTAAAAATTGTATGTTTTCTTTTTGGCTAACCTCGTTATAATCTGAACTCAAGTAATAATATTTGAATTGGATTTACGTTAATGAGTTTAGAATATGGTAGGCCAAGAGTTAGTTTGGGCTAGTAAATTTTATATTAAGCTGAGCCCGAACTCATCACAACCCGACCCAACCTGCCCACACTGCACATGCCATCTTCCTTCCTCTCCTCTTTCTCCTCACCCTTGTACTCTGTAATGGTTTTTTTTAAACAAATGCCCGTAGAAGATTAGGGCTAATCACTGGGTGGGCTTGGGTCGGTTTGGGCCTGGCCAAATGTCATGTATCAGCTAGGGCTGCAACTCGATGTGGTTTGGTTCGGGTTTGGTTCAGGCTGGCCTCAACCCAAGACCAAACCAAGGTTAGTGATGGTCAGCCCAAAACCGAACCAAATCGAACCGACCTTAGAATCAAAATACCCAAACCGATTATTTAAAGAAAACTCGTAACCCAACCCAAACCGAATCAAATTGCAAAATTCAGTTCGGTTCGGTTCGGTTGGGTTTGGGTCATTTTCTCATACTTAAAACCTGTTATCAAGAGAGAGATTCCCACTTTTGCCCAAATTTTTTTTTTTAAAGAATACACATAACAAATTTAAAGCATCATCACTTACATGCGGTCCAATCCTTTAAGTAGTTCACATGCATACATAAGATGGAGCAAAGAGCTTAGAATCCCAAGTCATATGTTAATTGTTTTGGATCGCACTTTTGAGCTCATGAATCAATTTAATAATTAACTACAAAGATTTATAAAATAATAATCTTATTCATTATTTTATAACTTATAATTTATAAGTTATATTTTATTATTACAACATTATCTATTATATAATTTATATATATTATTATATTTCGGTTTGGTTCGGTTTAGTTTTACACTTAAGAAATTCGGTGTAGTTTTTGGTTCGGTTTGGTTAACCTGAGCCTTCAACCCAAAACTGAACCAAAAAAATTCGGTTCTCTATTTTTAGAACCAAAACTTACCCAAGACTATATGACTCAAACCAAACCGACTCAAAGTTGGGTTGGACCGGTTCGATTCGGTTTTAACCGACCCAAGTTGTAGCCCTAGTATCAGCCATATGGTCTTTGTCCAAGCCCACCCAACTCAAACATCAAGCTTGTACTTTATGGCCAAGCCCATCCAAAGAAGAGATCTAAAATCTCAAGCCCGACCTAGCCCGGCCAATAATGATTACTTATATATCTAATTTCAAGAAATTAATTTGTTTTTCTTCCTTCTAATAATTTAAAAGAAAAAATTGATGTTGGGGTTGAGCTAGATAAGAAGTATCACAAACTAGGGGTGCAACTCGGTTCGGTTCGGTCCGGGTTGATGTCAACCCAAGACCAAACCGAAAATATATATAGTTAAACCGAACCGAATTGAAAACCAAACCAACTAAACCGAAAACCGAACCAAAAATATATAAAAAAACCGAAACCCAAACCGAACCGAACCGAACTACATGAAAACTATTCGGTTCGGTTCGGTTCGGGTTAGACCAATATATTTTTATCTCAAACAAAGGTTTTTTATATTATATTATATATAAAACATATTATATATATATATATATATAAGTTTAACATATATTATATTACATATATATAAAACATAGATTATATATTACAATATATATATATATATATATATGAATTCGGTTCGGTTTAAGGAAAAACATGAATTTGGTTCAGTTCGGTTTAACCGAACATGAAACCCGAAACCGAACCGACCCAGTTCGGTTTAGGGATTTTTGGACCGAAACCGAACCGAACCACTATAAAACCGAACCAAACCGAACCAAAATCGGTTTGGGTCGGTTCGGGTTCGGTTTTAACCGGACCGAGTTGCACCCCTATTACAAACATGTAATACTACAGTAGCAAAAAACCAATAAACATTTTGAATTTTTAACATATATATATATATTGGCTGAGTGCACATGCAATACATCACGCATGAAGAAAGAGATTAACAAGAGAGGAAACGATTTTGTAACTGATTATTAAGTTTTTACAAAATTGAGTTTTTACAAAATTGAGAGTTTTGACTTTTGTATCCCTGTATTAATAAATCTTAATGGTGCGTAAGGGCTGTTTTGGAAAGTCTTACGTTTGGCTTGGCGCAATTCCCAAAGGGCGCACATATAATATAGATAACATCGGGCGGGCCGCTCGTGGTTTCTCAAACATGATTAAACCCGCCCAAACTTTTTTCGGGCTTTTTAAAATCAATCTAAGCCCGGCTTTATGGTCAACAAATCTATAGCCAAGCATGTTCAAGAACGGACCGGTCACCACGGGCGCCGGGCCCATGAAGAAGAGTCCGCACGATTAGGTTGGCCGACCGGACCCCTCCCCCCACCTCTCTCTCCCTCTCGTCTCCCTCTGTAATGTAATTTTTTTTCTCGACAAATTTTTCTTCAAGGCACGCGCGTCAATTTCATGTAGATTCCTCCGGCTGACGAAATTTCGCGAGACGGAATACCATGTAACGACATGTAATCCCTCACGTAACAGGCATGAGCACTTGAACAAGTTTGTAAGGGTCGCCAAACAGAAACAGCTAGGATGCAAGGCATGAACTCCACATCGTCTCCATTCCCATCTTCTTCTCCTTCTTCTTCTGAAACAAAGGACTCAAAGGTTCTCAGTTCTCCGTCTTCTTCACTTCTACGTCTTTGGAGACCTGCTGCACAGCGGAATCTCAGAAATCAATGGTCGAAATTGGTCTCACAGAAGCAACAATGGGCTT
Organism: Buxus sempervirens; assembly: GCA_947561395.2. Classification (NCBI taxonomy): domain Eukaryota; kingdom Viridiplantae; phylum Streptophyta; class Magnoliopsida; order Buxales; family Buxaceae; genus Buxus; species Buxus sempervirens. The sequence continues at coordinate 16,375,799 of OX387186.1, read as the reverse complement.
CTGCATCATCAAGTGGAAGATTGCACGCTACGTCTCTCGTCAACGCTCATCTTTCTCAAAGGTACTTGAGATCCTTTCTCTCTGTCTCTTTCTCGCTCTTTCCCCCTTCATTCTGTATCTCTGTCTTTAATCTACATTTGGTTTAGGTACATTCCAGTGATGGAATTGGGTGTTTTGAGTGACATGCCCAGCATTCGAGAGAGAGCTTTGCAGAAATTGGTTCGACAGCAGGTGCTTTTCTGCTAGATTAGCTGCTCGTTATGGTGTTGGGTTATTCTTTATGTATTTTTGTTTTGTTTCTTATTTTTTCATCTCATTGCATTGGCTTCTGTAATCAATTAAAAATAGTTTGTCTTTTAATCTGGGGAATTCCTTTTCTTTTTTTTTTCCTCACTATATGTAGATCAATGGCTTCCCATATCAAATTAAAAAGAAAAAAAAAAATTTTGGTTCTAAATTTTTTGCTGATGCGCGTGTAATTTTCGACATATTAAGATGACATGATGTTCCCTTAGAATATATGGTATAATCTCTCTTTCTCTGTGGCAAAACACAGAAATCTCAGTACAGGTAGCTATCTGATATTACTCTCGCTTACCCTATCAGAGTTAACGACTTGATGTTGTCAATTTGGCTTCAAATTATCTCTTTGCTCTGAATAATTCCATGTGATCTTAAGTTATTATATAACTTCTAGTAACGACAAGATAAAATCTATCTCCGTTGCCCATCATCATCTTTCACTGCATATGAGAACAAGAACAACTCAAGAAAGCTTTGTGGACTGGAAAAAAAGAAGGGCTTCTTTCATGTTGATCTCTAGCACACCATCACATGCCCAGGATTCTCAGTGCTTCATATATAACATAATCTTTCTCCTTGAGGTAGGATAATTCCATCAACATTACGTGGAAGACTTAAATCATTATGTGGAAGGTAATACTACTGGGTACCCTCTTGAAGCAAACAAGAAGGGTTTTAGAAGTGCTCATTGGTATAAAGAGCAGAACGGCACTCTTTCTATTGCAATTGCAGATGCATTATGTGACCTATTTTGATTTGACTTAATTTTTGTTCACTTATTGCATTGTTGAATTAAATTTGAGAACTTTTTAGAAATTGAAGATTGAGCTCTTTAAATTTGGTTACCCTTCTTTGATCTTGATAATTTCTTCTGATTTTCTGGAAATTGGTGTCCTCACATTGTGTTGAAAATTAAATTGGGGAATTAGATCTAGTGGACACAACTGGAGAATGTTTCAAGAGGAAGGGTGCATTCAATCTTCATAACGTCATGGATAATTTGATTGGGATTTTTCTTCTATCAACAAATTGGAAGATTCAATACAGGAAGTAGACAAGATATGCATATAGTCATGTACTGCACCAGAAGCCTTGTGTCACTAGTAAATCAACTATTCCTTAATAGGTACCCATCACATCCCAACACATTTGATCAATGAAAATCTAATTGTAACCTTTTAACAATTATGATTAGAAATGGTATTCTTTTCCTAATTCCATAACTTATCATGCAGTAGTCTTCCTTTTCATCCTCTGCCAAAAGCGGATAGTTGTTCTTTACTTTGTTTCATTCTAAAAAATTTCCAGTTGTAGTTTGAGAAGTATCACCTATTTTCCTCCAATCGACTATTTTTCTGGGTATGGCCACCAGTGAAAGCTATCAATTAATTTCAAAGTCATTCATGAGTTTTTCTCTTCTTGGTTGGAGGATGCATAGTTTGAGTACTTTACTCAAAAAAGGGCTTATCTTCCTTATCGTTTTTGCTTCCTTATATCCCTTTAAACTAATTTGTTCATGAGTTTTCTAAAAATATTTCCATATGCTTGAAATCTCCCTTAGATTTTGGAGGTCACAATTGGACATGACTTTAAGGACCATCACTTGGTGTGATATAAACCCACAAGCTATCAGCATGAGAGTAAATTTCGACTCTGATTGCAGCCAGTTCATACAAAAATCAAAGAGTTGGTTGCCAGTCCACCCATCACAAGACCATCTTTACTGTTTAACCAGAGTCCAGACATGCTTTTGCCTTATTACTGGGCATGTGAGCCAGGTATTGTTATTGCCTACCCATGGTCTGTTTGCTGCCAAATCTGCAAGTCAAATACTTTACAAATTACAATATTCTTGTCAGTATTTTCAGTTAATCAATGAGTTTTCGGACTTACGTTTAAGGCTGCAATAAAATGGACGAAGATAAAGGAAATTAAGAAACGTATTGAATTGTGGTTGAAAAGGAGCATGAGGGTATTTAAAAAAATTAAAATGCTCCCAATGGTTAAAAACAGTCATAAAATGGCAAGAAGATAGTTTTATGTTTGTTTTGAGTTGTATGAATATGCATGATATGCATGGTCACACACCTCCAGTGGTCAATTGGGTTCCCAACTACATTGTTTTCTGGATGAATGATGAAAAATTTTATCAAATGGAGAAGTAGGAGTATACAAGTGGTTGCATAACATCGCATACTTACAAAATCATGAAAACAGGACTTAGTAATATACTGGGATTGAAGGAAGGCAAGAAAAGGATAAATGTCTGAGATGATGTAGCATGGATTCAAAACTGAATATGGTATAGAAATTTTCTCTACAAACAAAGTTAAAGGTTTTCTTCTTTTGTTAGTCCATTAGGTTTCTTATGTTTTTCCGCTAGAGTTAAAGACTATGGAAAGGATGTTTGTTGATGACTCTTTAAGTGGTGATTTCTTTTTTCTAATTATTTTGATTGTTGAATTTGTTGAGAGACTCGATGTAAATTTTGTTTCTAGAAGGAAATTCTATTTGTCCACCATTTAAATCAACTTTTCACTTCTTTCCTTTATGATGAAAATTCTGCTTGGGCTTGCTTGCTTAGGACCATAAGATTGCAGTGTCATGATCCATATGTTGGCTGGTGTTGATAAAGTTTGTCTCCTCTGGTTAGTGGATTTAGATGCTTGCGGTACTTTCTTGCATCATAATTACCACCCATTCCATTTCTTGGCTTTAAAAAATAATTGCCGCACTAATTATTATCATTATTAAGGCATCCTCCTAGTTGTTGTCACCCCTTACCATCAAAACTCCTGTCTATGTCTAGGGATGTGGTTGGGATGGATTAATCTAGTAACCCATGTTACATTGCCCCTTTTATGGTGAGTGTTGGTATTCATTTTTCCAGGTTAGGATCAAAGTTGGATTTGTAAAATAGAGCTGAGTTAGTGACGGATTGTGCTTATTCTGTCTTGCTTAGCTCTGCCTATGTTAAAAGTCCATAGCTTAATTCCAAGAAATATTATAACAATTTGATTATTTCAATCAAGAGTACGCCTATTGTAAAACCCCCCATACCTTGGTTTGAGGTTTTTAACTTTTAAATTTCAACTTCAAGGGAAATTTGAGCTTAGGAACAAGAAAATTTCAAGGGAAAATTTTTTATGTCTATGACAAAATTATATATGCAAATTCATGAAAGATATATATTAACACAAGGAAAATTTATTTGCACTTTGAATAGGAAAATTTTTGTGGAATTTAAAACCGTGTCGTTACCATGATCTTTTTGTCGTTGTAGATTCTATATTTAGAAATGGCAAAATTATATGCAAATTCATGAAATGGAAATATCAATGCAAGGAAAATGTTTGAGCATTTGAATAAGAAAATTTCTGTGGAATTCAAAATCATGTCATGGCCCTGTTCTTTTTTTGGTCGTTGATTCTGTATGTTTAACCTACATGGACTAGTTCATTTAAGTGGTCCTGGTTGGAATATGGTTGGAGTAAGTGAAATAATCTTGTGCACACTATTGGAACACCTTCCTATAATTAACTGTGCCATTTTAGGGCAGTTAATTTGGATGAGGAAATTATTTTGCAAATAACCAAGGTTGATGATATGATGTACTCATAAGAATTTTGTAATTATTAATTTATAAGCACTTTAAATATTTAGTTCATCTTTTTGTAATGTGCACTTACAAACTGATTCACTCGAGATTGATTTTTATATGCATCTGTCTTCCAGAAGAATATCATCTTCCATGTTGGTTGTATTTGGCAGACATTGAATTGTCATGTGATTCATTTTTATTTTCTTCTGGTTGTTGTAGGACAATCAAATCAAATATGGATGCAATTAGACATTACCAGATGAGATGTTACTTTAATTCTGTCCAAATTTGTTTTTTCACTGACTTCCTTTTTAATGAGCTTATACATCTGACCTTAATCAATAGATAGAAAACTAAAAGAAAGGAAAATCAGGAAGAAAGAGCTTATATCTCTAACAATATTTACTTATTGACTCTTGTTTTAGGAGCTTCATCGAGGCAAGCTTTTGTCAGCATACAAGGACATGGTATGTACACCTTGCAAGTCTAACTAGTTCTATTTAAATATAAACATTTAGCTTACAAAAATGAGATGGTGAAGGAAAAAAAAAGGGGGTATTAGAAAGACATTGTATAAATAAATGTAATTTATTTGCTGCAAGGATGATATCATTCTTTATTGTAGTTGAATGATGGGATGGCCCTGAACTAAGTATATCGTTGATCAAGGAGATGAAGATATGTCCTTGTGTGAAAGCATTAGAGAACATGTTTAATTAGAAGGGCTAGCCCAGTGCATGAGGCTACTGCCACTACATGAGGTCTGGGCAGGTTCTAATGTATGCATCCTTACCCTTGAAAGCGAGGGGGACTATTTTCTGTGACTCGAACCCGTGACCTTTGGGCCACAATGGTGCAACCTTATCGTTGCACCAAGGCTTGCACTGATAGAACATGTCTAATTGATTAACTTATATTGTAAAAGAGTCATGCAGAAGAGCAAAGGTGATAAATTTTGTCAAAATATCTAGAAAATTTTAAAGTGTCTCAAACATGGATTGTTTTATGTTGCTTGCTTTTGGAGAATCATGAAATGCCACATTTTTGAATTGAGATCCATCAGTTCCCTTGGCTGTTTGGGTCATTTGCCCTTAAGTATCCTATTATTGCAAAGGTATTGTCTTGGCCCTTTAACGGGCTTGTTTGGCATCAACAAGTCAACTGAGATTTGGAACTAGCTGATGTGGTGCGTTAGCATCTCTTTTTTATTACCTTAGCGATGTCTTTGTAGATCTTTGTTCATGTGCTTAGATCTTTATCCCATATCTGATAGCTGTTCATGGGGATAAGGAGGATACTTCATCTCCTTTCTCCTTTTATTAGCCTTCTTATTAGCCTTGGAGGTCCAAATTCCCATCTAAAATGAGGGCCTTTGTTTGAGCCATGATATTGTACAAAATCAACATCTATGAAGAGTAGTAAATATATAGATTTGTTGGAATAGATTTGCTTTAGTGCATAAGACAAGGTGTCTATTGATTGAAATTTCACTCACTATGGGCTTTCTAGGGATGAACAGTGATTTTGTTTGAAATTTATTTGCTTTGTTGTGTTTTGCAATGAGGTATACTGATGCTACACAGCCAATGGAGGTTCCTTGAAATGATAGGAGGGAGGGACACACTAAATTATAAGTCTCTGTTCTTCACCATCCTTTGATTCTTGTGAAAATAGATATATGTTTGTGGATATGTGAGTTAGGTCTGGAAACCATATGCCATCTTGAAATTTGCATCTTTTGTGGGTTTTCCCATATGTCTGAGATTAATATCAGTAATGGTTTTCATCATCTTGCTTCACTAATATGGTGTGTGTGCTCCTTCCAAGGTCAAGGCTTGGGGCCTGGGGGTGTGCTCCTTCCAAGGTCTCAGGTTCAAAACCTCTTAGGTGCTATCAATTCTTTGGGACTACCTGCATAAAGTTTATGGGCCTTAGACTTACCCGGGCCATGTGCAAGGTCTTGCATGGGCCCTCAAGGATTAGTCGGTTGAGCGTAAGCAAGCTCAGATACCCTGAGTTCCAAAAATAAAAAAAAAATAAAAAAAAATTGATGTGTGCGTGTGTGTGACTTGGTGAACAGCTAGCCTCGGGACTATTGAGCTCAATATTGATGAATTCTCAATCAAAATCTGGCAGTATATTTGGGGATCATGTGAGTATATTCTTCATGTTTTCCTTAACCTACTAGGAATGGGGAATACAATAATAGCCTACTATAACATAATTTGAGTACTCTAGAGATTGGTTCATCTAGTTTGACTAGCTCATGGCTTAGCCAGTTATTTGAATCTTTCGTCAATGTTAAGATTAGCTATTGATCTGGCAGACATGTTAGCCTAGGGATGGTTGGCTGTTTTCATCGTTCATAGGTGTAAATTTAGAGAATATAATAAGTTCCTAATAGGAAGAGACATTTAGGCAAGGGCCCTTCATGTACCTTTTTGGGTAAACTTGGCTTACCATTTTATAACTTTGTTTGCTTGTTTGATTCATTTCATAAATCATAATAGATTTAGCAAAAGTATTTCACCAGTTGCCAACTTGATGCAAACATCTTTTCTATCTAGGTTTGCGACTAACAATACAAAACAATAGTGATGGAGTTGAGGGGCATGAAATTGAAGAGAGAAGAAGAAAAGATTCAAATCAAGCTAGATGCATTACGGCCTATGGGTGAGAATATGAGAGTTTTAATAAACTATGGGGAGGCCAAAGCTATGGCCAAGATCCACTAAATTGTGCTGATATGAAAGGATTAGGGTTCTTGAACTGAAAGCAGCTTAAGTGAAGTTGAAACTTAGAAAGGCTTTAGGAATATATACCATTCTAATTGAGATATGGAACTGAATGGGAGAAATAAATTTATTGTGGTTGACCAAAGCATTTGATTTTGAAGGCTAGAAAAATGCTAAATGCTTGGAGGAAGAGTGTGGTAGTACCTATATGTAAAAACAAAAGAAATATTCAAATTGTGCCAATTATTGTTGAATGAAGCTTGTGGGCTATACCATGAAATTATTTTTTATGGTAAAAAATAATAATAATAACCCCAGTGTCAAAAAATGAACTTGGTTTTATATTGGGAGGTGTATTATCAAGATAAGGTTTTTTTTGTTTTGGTTCGTTGGGTGTTTCGCCCAATTCACGAAACAAAATTTTGCCAGCATGCCGCTGAAATTTCAGTGATTTAGGGGAAAATCCTAAATTGTATGAATCGGTGAAATTTTTTTGATTTGGGCAAAATTTTGCTCTATTTGGGTAAAATTTCATTCTATTTCAGCAAGATTTTAAGTGTCTCGCCCACCTAAGGGGCAAAAAAATAAATTTAGTTTTTTTATTGAAAAAAAAAACCACTTTTCACTGCATCTCACCCTGTTTGAAGAGGTGGTACCTTGATATATGAAATTTGCAAATGATTTGGCTTTGATGGACCCTACTAAAGGAGTAAATGCAGAAGTAGATTTATGGATGGATGTCTTAAAATCAATAGGTTTATGAAATTATTCAACTTAAAGCTTAATATATGGAGTGTAACTTTAGCACAAATAGTTATAGAGTTGAAGCAACAGTAAGGATCAACAATCAAGAAATCCATAACAGGGTATCAATTTCGTTATCTTGGATTTGCATATAGAATTAAAGTTGGATGACTCAAGTGGAGAGTTGCTTTTGGAGTGTTATGTGATTGGCATCTTCCACTTAAATAAAAGGAAAATTTTATAGAATAGTTATTACCTACTATGATATAATGATTATAATGTTGGGCAACAAAAAGCAAACTTTTGCATTGAGTGAACATTTCTAAGATATGAGTATTGAGATCGATGTGTGGGAAGAATCAAGAATATGAGGTAAGGAATGAATATCTTTGAGACTAGCTAGTTGTTACCAAAATAGATGATCAGATAAATGAACTTTGGTTAAGATAGCTTGTGTATTTAAAGAGTAGACCCAGGACGACAGAGGTGTGAGGCTGTGGCCATTGAAATATCTAAGATGGTAAGAATAAAGATGAAAAGAAACCAGGATGGAGTTAACCGGAAAGGATCTGGATACTCACAATCTGATTGAACATATGGTTTTTCACAGATTAGGGTGCAGCAGAATGATTCTTGTTGCTTATTATAACTAGTTGGGATAAGGAATTTTGCAATGGTTGCTCGCTTGTTGGATTTGGTGGTTCCAAATTTCGACTACTAGGATGCTCATAATTTATGTTCTTCTTCCTTTTTTCTATAACAAAGTATTTTTCTATAACAAATACTTTGTTATTGAAAAATAATAATAATAATTCAGCATGCTAAGATATTGTTTTTGTGCCCTTTGTTGATCATATAGTTTCACTCAAATTGTCATACCAAAACAGGTTTTCTACAACAAAGTTTCCTAGCTCTAAATAATAGGGATTGTATGTTCTGTAGACTATGCACCCTTTGTGCTCAGCAGATGGTGCTTTGCTACATGGTTGCTCAAATGGTCTGCAATGGCCTCTTCTATGTCTACGTATGTATGTGTGTTCGTGTTTGTGTACATGTGTGAGTTCACACACACACTCACGTTCATTTATATATTCATATATACATACATACATACATACATATATGTATGTATCTATGTATGTATATATATATATATATATATATATATATATATATATATATATATATATATATATATATATATATAGATTCATAAACCTTATGAATGGGGCATGTCAAATGGCTTGTTATAACAATGTGCCCCTGCAAGTGAGGTGAGCACTTGGTGATGATTGCTATGAAGAAGCTTGTGGGCCAGCCTAGGTGGACTTAGTTTGAAGGATTTTGAGGCAAGTTGTATATATATATATCATGTTAGGAAATTTTCAAGGGACACTTGAATGGTGAGGCTTGCAAAAACCATGTGTATATACAGGATAATTCTGGATGTTCAGCTTAGTTGAGGACCTTGGTAGCTCTAAGTTGTCTGATAGTTCTCAATAATAGGGCAACTTTGTGAGTGGGGATGAGTACATAGTGATCGCTACAAAACAACTTGTGATTTGGCTGAGGTGGACTTGTTTTGCAGTACTTAAAGGTAAGTTGTATCTTGTCAATATGTCATGTAGAAACGTCTACGGTCAATAACACATGAATGGAGAGGCTGACAAAAGGTCTAGATTCTGATAGTTGGTACTATAGCATGGGTCATGTGAGGAGATGCCCTGATATTAGGAGAATTACCATTTTCTAAAATATCAAACACTAATTTATGTGGTTATTTTTATATGTTCTTGGTTGTCGAATATGGTGATTTTAAAAGCAGCATGTTGACGAGTTTATACTCTTGCATGATAAGTGCAAATGCAAAATTTATCATATACATTTGGAAAGCTTAAACATTTTTGTCTTACATCACCAGATACATTTATTTTTTTGTTTACGTACTTGAGCCAATGAATGTCCATATGCATTTTGAATGTGAAAAAAATTAGAAATAATGGAGTATCCTCATTTGATTTCCAATTTTCATTTAATGATATTAATGACGATGATTAGTCCTAATTATTTAATATAATTTTTTATGAATATTATTTCTACAGGTGGTTGTTGTGAGTCACATGTTCAACACTTCTAGCTCCATGCGGTGCTTCTTCAAAGGACCAAGCAATAGTCCACTTGTGCAATTTTCTTCCTGTTCAGAAGATGAGAATGATAGTGGTGATGGTGGAGGGATCCCAGTTTTTACATTTTGGTCAATCCCATATTTTGGTATGCACAATGTTCAACTCCTTTTTTATGCTTGTAACTGAGTTTTGTTTTATCAAATTACTGGCAAGCATATGGGAAACTTATTTAAAGAATTATTTGAAACCCATTGGACCCATGTTTCTCATTGACCTATAACCATGATACCATTTGGCAAGAGAACCTGCAATCTCCATGGACTTGGGAAGGAAAAATTACTATAATAGTAGCTGGCAAGAGAACTTGCTTGATGGCAAGAAGCAAGGAATCTTGCAATGGACTGCACCTTCAGGAAGTGTTGATGTGTGAGGATTTTGGGGAATTATAGAAGCTTATGCCTCTTCTTTTCTGTACACTCTTGGTGTACATGTTCTGGCTTCCTTCTTTTAAATTAATATAATTCCTATTATTACCGTTTCAAAAAAGAGAGAGAGAGAGAGAGAGAGAGAGAGAGAGAGAGAGAGAGAGAGAGAGAGAGAGAGAGAGATTGTACCTGCTCAGGCTTAGAAATGATAAAAAATTGATGTACAATGGAAATAGAAAGTCCAAGTCGAAGTACATAGGAAATAAATTATTTTTCCTTTTAGAGCCTTTAAGAAGTAACCAAAAATGTAGTTATGGAAACTCAAAGGTAACAAATTTTATTTAAAAAATATGAAACTAAAAACAAATGAACAAAGATTTAACTACAGATATGATTAAATTAAGTAATGAACTATAAATGGAAAAGGACAAGAAAAAGCTTAACTAAATTAATGATCTCGAAGAAAATATCATAAAAATTAGGTTGAACACTACATTCTACTGAGGAAAAAAGTCATCACAAGCATTAACAGTAGAATTGGTTAATCATGAGGTGGTTGCATTAGTTTAAGAATTAGTTATGAAAATATATATAAACAATTTTTGATGAACTAATAGGAAAAACACTAATATTACAAATCATGTGAAAGTTGAATTCACGAAGCCAGGAACTCAATGAAATTCATGGAGCCAGGGACTTGGCATTATTCTGAGCTTTGAATTCAAACCCCCAAAAATTTATTGCAGAAATCTAGGTGTGACAATGAGCCTAATTCCTAGCCCAAGATCAATTTCAGTTACTACTGTGTCACGATCACTCTAAAATCATAGAACTAAAAAAATTTTGCATTGAAAATCAGTGGAACAAAACAAATCACTGTTTCTGAAAACGAAAAGCAACTCAGGATCCTGAACACTACTGAAAATCCATTTGGGTTTAAAAAATCATAGGCTATTAAGATGTGATTGAATTTGGACTTTAGTGATGTGAGACTGATCATTCAGTGTTTCATTCACACTTCAAAGCTGGGTATATTCTATTGCTAGTCTATGTTGATGATATTTTGATTACTGGAGATGACTGGAAGGGCATTGAGAAGCTGAATCAGTTTTTACAGCAGAAATTTCACTCTAAGGACCTGTGAAAGCTTCAATATTTCCTAGGAATTGAAGTACCAAGATCTCAGAAAGGAATTAATCTATCTCAGAGGACATATGTTCTTGATCTCCTAGAAGAAACTAGATTATTAGGATTCAAATCACCTAACATACCACTAGATCCTACTCACAAATTTATGAATGGTGTTGGAGAACAAGTCAGTGATCCTCGTAGATATAGAAGGCTGGTAGGAAAACTTAACTACTTAACAATTACTAGATCAGACATCTCCTATGCTGTCAGTACAGTAAGTTTATGGATACACCCTTGATTCCTCATTGGGATGCTGTTATTTGAATTGTTCGATATTTGAAGAAGTCCCCTGATCTTGGTTTATTATACAGAAAGAATCAGCATCTTCGGGTGGAAGGACTCTCTGATGCAGGTTGGGCAAGATCTCCCTTTGATAGGAGATCAACTACATGGTATTGTACATTCCTTGGGGGAAACTTGGTCCCTTGGAGAAGCAAGAAACAGGCTTTAGTGACTCGGTCATGTGTAAAAGCAGAGTACACAGCTATGACCCAAACTACTAGTGAGTTAACATGCTTACAACACTTCCTCCAAGAGATTGGCATTCCAACTCCTACTCCAGTCTCTGTGTTCTGCAATAGTCAGGCAGCTAGCTCTACATATTGCGTCAAAACCGGTGTTCCATGAGCTTACTAAACATTTAGAAGTTGATTGTCACTATTTCTGATATCTTCTCCAAGCCTTTGCAGTGAACAAGGATAGATCATATCTGTTCCATGCTGGACTTATATTATACATATACTCCAGCTTGAGGGAGAGTATTAGAAAGGTTGGATTTGTTTACATAAAAACTAGCAGATAGCCCGTGCATCAAAAATAGAGTTAATATAGTCTAATGCTTATTTTGATATAATTACTAATGTAATAATTAATAATATATTATATTTCTTTTTTAAAGGAAAACTATGAAAAAAAATAAAATAACAGAAACTTTATCCTATGCAAGACACAAATTTTCTCAAAACTGCACACTAAAATTTTCACAACTCACATATTAGTAAAATGAGACAACAACTAACAGCTTGAGTTATTCTGATGCTTTCTATGCAGCCATCTGTAAAAGCAACTGCCTAGGATGGTCGTATTTTTGTGGAGTGTCTTCAACACTTTGTAGATCCCAATCACAGACTATTGCTTCATTCCATTTAGAACTTGATCTCTTCTTAACAAAACAATTTTTAAAAGAGGCCAACCACAAATGTAACAAAGTATAAAAGAGAATTGAACATGATCTTACATGTTTTCCATTTGAGATTCCTTTCTGCCATCCGATGACTATTACAGAGCTTAGAGATGCAAGAAACGTTTGGCAAGCAAAATTGAAGAGAGAAATATCAAACAAATTCAAGGAAGAAAATTTGCAGATGATGGTCCTGTGGCAAATAAGCAATCTTTTGTCTTAAGGTCAAAGTAATCGAATAAATTAAATTTACCTTATTTACAAAGATGTTAGGAGCGAATTTACTTAATAATTTTATATTACCTTGATTAAGATAACATTTAATGGAAGAAAGTTCACACATAACATACAAAATTATCTACTGAGTTTGTCAAAGGACGTGCTCAGCCATCAAGAGCTATGGTTTCTACTTATCTTGTTCTATCTCCACTGAAGCTTTATTCCGTGGACTCTTTCATCTCAAACACCGTCTATTGCCGCCATTAAGTTTTCTCTATCTCGCGTTCAATTTCAGGAGAGAAAACACCCTCTTTTCTTTGGCACTTTCTTCTTCGGAGCGAAAATATAACTGAAGCCTCTTTGTACAAAATGTTACTCACACCATGCAAAGCAAAAACAACAGGATAACCATACCTACATATAAAAGGAAAAATAAATAAATAAATAATGACACAGATATCAATAAAGCAAAAACACAGCATAAGCATACCTACATATCAAGTGTGAGCAATCTTCTTAAGAGAAGCCTGGTACCAATTATAAAAAAATTCAAATTCAAAGCCAAAATTTGATACCAATATGGCAATATGGTAAATCAAAGAATTCCTGTACCTTCCCAACAATGGCAAGAGAATTTCCTATTGGATCTATGTTGCTGATTGGACCCTTATCCTAGAGAAAGAAATTATGGAGGGTCAACTCAATACTTTTTTAGTTTCAGCCATCAGCATATCACCATGTCAAAGTTAGATGTCAAAATCTTTGTAACATCCAATCTACCAAAACAAAGAAAATAACAAAGGAAACCAACTTGCATTGGAATGATAAAGTTTCATAATCTTCCTTAATGTCTACCTTCTCAAGCCATCGTAGAAATGCCGAAGGTTTGTTGAGGACTATATAAGTATATATGCCTGAAATTGAAAAATCAGATACATAGTGATGTCAACTGAGAAGCAAAGAATTTGAATATCAACCTCACTATTTGAATAAATTACACTCAAAGAAACATATCTTCTATATAATTTGGACATTTGTTAATAATTATTTTTATACAAAGAAAACTTGGTGAAATTTTACCCATTTATCTATGATCATAGGACGATCTCAGGACCCTAGGGATAGAGGCCTCTCAAGGATTCCCTTCCCCAATTCTTAATTATATAATTTTTGAATGCTTAAAAAGTTATTGAATAATAAAAAGCTAAAAAAATGTAAATCTCATGGGTCCCTTTATAAATCCTTCTGCACGTTTCTCTCTTAATTAAAGTAAATTTTAAAAAGCAAATCTTACAGGTCCTGCTCCATCTAAATCTCATATATCTCAATCCACTAAGAAACACGTGTTATAAAAAGTTGAGTAAATATAAAGAATTTTTTTTTTTTTGGGAAGTGAAATTTACCTATAAAATCATCACAGAATTCTCTTATCTATGCCCACAATGCTATAAGTAAGAAAATATTTAATATGGGAGATTTTTAAATTTTGTTTTATTTATTCTAATTTTAATGTCATTGGCAAGGCATAGACAATAATTAATAAAAACTACTATATTTTACAGTCTTGGGAAAAAAATAAATTTATTGATAATAATTAAAATGTGGTGAATTTCAAAACTTTTTTGGTCAATTCTTATTAAAATATAATATGATTTCAACAATAAAAACGCTTTAGTTTATCTATAAAAGTATCTTTCAATGTGATTTTTTTTTCTTTTGGTTCTGTTTTGCCAACAATTTTTAGCTAAAGGCTTCAATCAAAGCTCTTTTTGATTAAAGCCCTTTAGTTTATACTTTATAGCAACCTATGCTATAAACATAAGATGGTCATAGCTTGACACAAATATTAGTGACAGTTGAGTTTCGACAATGTGGAAGATATTATAGTCAAAACCATATTCTCAGAGGAAAAAAATAAAATAAAATACAAAATACAAACTTCGCAATTTGCAAGCATAAATGAAACCAAGATAATCCTGACATATTTAAGTGAAAAAGATACTTGATCTGGAGGTCGTTTGAAAGAAACTGGAATAAAACCATATTTGAGGAAGATATGATTATCATATCAAAATTTTCTAAGCACTGGCCATATAGATTGAAGGCAAAAAGTGCGTGGAGGAAAAGAAATTCTATCCCGGCATGCTGTAATGGAGCATTGAAACACTTAACCTGTTTAAAATGTCAATACAAATACAGCACAACCATGGAATAAAGCAAACTTCTCAACATATTAGAAAACAGAAAAATAAAATTTTCAAGGGAATCCAATTAATGTGCAAACTTGAAATTGATTCAATTCAGTGTCAATAAGTGCACCATCATTATCATGATCACAAACAATAAATATCCGTTTCAAAGCTCTCACACATCGTGGCTTCAAAGATTGTGTTTCTTGATCAAACATTGGGGGTGAAGCACCGCTTTTTGAGCACAATAAAATACCTCAGAGACCTGAAAATACAGAAATACAAATCAATTTATTTGAACTGGTGTCAAAAGGTCTCATCAGTGAGTCCATAATGAGAATGATTTCAATGTGCTACAAATGGCAAGAACTTCAAAAGATTGAAATCAATGCCCACTATGAAAAGAAAAAAAGAAAAGGAAAGGATCGAATTATAATTCACAGAAGCAGAGAATAATCAATCAGAGAAACCTATAAAAAATCATAACACAATCCAGAGATCAACGAAAACAAAATTAAATAACAAAAAACAGCCAAAAGATCAACCTGACCTTGATTTGGGCTTGTGCGGCATCAAGTCTTCGAGTTCTTTGAGCAACTTCGATTGCCTCACGTTGGCGAATAGTCTCCTGTTTAGCCTTTCTCTCCTTTTCGAGCCTCAATCTGGCCCTCTCCTTCCTCTCCTTTTGTTCTCTCTTAAGCTTCTCTCTCACAAATCTTAGTTCAAAATCCATGTCTGTCTATCCATCTGAAATCTTTCAATCAAACAATCTATTTGAAAAATGCCCTAAGAATATTTTTGCTTGTTAAATGCTCTGAAAATTTTACTCGCTGACTGACTGTTGCATCGAAAGTAATAAAAAGGAAAAAATAAAGAAAAAAGCAAATGGAGGTTGCAATAAATAAAAAAATACCTCAAATCCTTTCCGCACAACTAAAGAATCTTGGAACATAGCAATAAATAATTTTAAGTAATATAACTGAAAAAAAGAAACATAAGATCTTACTTGGTTTGATGTAGGTTTCAAGACCATAATCTGCTAATCGTAGCCTTGAGCATTGGATAGCAAGAAGAACTTGGCATCAGAGTGAAATGGAGAGAGTGAAACGGGAAGGAGGAAGCAAAGGATGAGGGGATTTCAGCCAAAGACAAAAAGCGATAGAAAAAGAGAGAGGGTAGAGGTTGCAGCCGAAGATTGGGGTAGAGGTTGCAGCCGAAAACTGAGAGAGAGGGGTAGGAGAAGGTAGGGAAAGGAGATTTCTACTGGGAAGGTACCTAGTCATGCTCAAAAGTAGTTTCTCCGGCAAAACAACATAACGCTTCTCCTAGGAAGAAGCGTTATCTTCCGAGTTGAAAATTCCAGAAGGAAGACCCAGAAGGGCATAGAAAATCGAGATGGAGAAGATAGAAGAGAGAAGAGGAGTGACGTAATGCTTTTCTTCTTTGATAAAGAGCCTTCTCGAACCCTCACCACAGTAGCCGGAAGAACGAAACACTTTTTTATTTTTTCCGAGAAAGAGGGAGAGAGAGAGACATTGATCGAGGAAAAGTAAACTAAAAAAATAGGGAGAGTAAAAAGATAGGGAGAGCTAGAGGCTTCGACACCCGAGAAAGAAAGTCAAAAATTGCAGCAACCCTCGTTTTATAAAAAGTAATGCCTGATTTGTAATTAAACTTATGCCTGATTTGTAATTACAAAAAATCAGTCACTAAATATGAATTATTTTTAAAGTTTTTACAAACAGTTGCGGTAGGTTCGTTGCTCGAACCTACCCGAGGCTGCCACATCAGCCCTGGACCAACGCGAACCTGCCGCGTCACCTACCACCCTTTACGGTAGGTTCGTCGCCCAAACCGCCCAAGGCTGCCACATCAGCCCCGGACCAACGCGAACCTGCCGCGTCACCTACCACCCCCCCTTTCGCTTAATATATAGATAATGAGTTCTTTAGAATAGGACAACTGTCCTATTTCAGCTCATTAGAAGAATCTCTGTTATGGTTCTGGTCTATCTATATGTAGCAAAACCCAGGGATCTTTCTATTATGTAACAGATCCCAAGAATCTATATATTAAGCGAAAGGGGGGGTGGTAGGTGACACGGCAGGTTCGCGTTGGTCCGGGGTTGACGTGGCAGCCTCGGGCAGGTTCGGGCGACGAACCTGCCACAACTTTTTGTACAAACTTTAAAATAATTCATATTTAGTGACTGAGTTTCTGTAATTTCAAATCAGGCATAACTTTAATTACAAATCAGGCATTACTTTTTATAAAACGAGGGTTGCTGCAATTTTTGACTTTCTTTCTCGGGTGTCGAAGCCTCTAGCTCTCCTTATTTTTTTACTCACCCTATTTTTTTACTTTACTTTTCCTCGACCAATGTCTCTCTCTCTCTCTCTCCCTCTTTCTCGGAAAAAATAAAAAAGTGTTTCGTTCTTCCCGCTACTGTGGTGAGGGTTCGAGAAGGCTCTTGATCGAAGAAGAAGAGCATTACATAACTCCTCCTCTCTCTTCTCCATCTCGATTTTCTATCCCTTCTAGAATCCTCGGAAGGGTCTTCCTTATGGAATTTTCAACCAGGAAGATAATGCTTCTTCCTTGGAGAAGCGTTATGTTGTTTTGCCGGAGAAACTACTTTTGAGCATGACTAGGTACCTTCCCAGTAGAAATCTCCTTTCCCTACCTTCTCCTACCCCTCTCTCTCAGTTTTCGGCTGCAACCTCTACCCCAATCTTCGGCTGCAACCTCTACCCTCTCTCTTTTTCTATCGCTTTCTGTCTTTGGCTGAAATCCCCTCATCCTTTGCTTCCTCCTTCCCGTTTCACTCTCTCCATTTCACTCTGATGCCAAGTTCTTCTTGCTATCCGATGCTCAAGGCTACGATTAGCAGATTATGGTCTTGCAACCTACATCAAACCAAGTAAGATCTTATGTTTCTTCTTTTTAGTTATATTACTTAAAATTATTTATTGCTATGTTCCAAGATTTTTTAGTTGTGCGGAAAGGATTTGAGGTATTTTTTTATTTATTGCAACCTCCATTTGCTTTTTTCTTTATTTTTTCCTTTTTATTACTTTCGATGCAACAGTCAGTCAGGGAGTAAAATTTCCAGAGCATTTAACAAGCAAAAATATTCTTAGGGTATTTTTCAAGTAGATTGTTTGATTGAAGGATTTCAGATGGATAGAAAGAGATGGATTTTGAACTAAGATTTGAGAGAAAGAAGCTTGAGAGAGAATAGAAGGAGAAGGAGAGGGCCAGATTGAGGCTCGAAAAGGAGAGAAAGGCTAAACAGGAGGCTATTTGCTTTATTCCATGGTTGTGTTGTATTGTATTGACATTTTAAACAGGTTAAGTGTTTCAATGCTCCATTACAGCATGCCGAGATAGAATTTATTTTCCTCCACGCACTTTTTGTCTTCAATCTATATGGCCAGTGCTTAGAAAATTTTGATATGATAATCATATCGTCCTCAGATATGGTTTTATTCCAGTTTCTTTCAAACGACCTCCAGATCAGGTATCTTTTTCACTTAAATATGTCAGGATTATCTTGGTTTCATTTATGCTTGCAAATTGCAAAGTTTGTATTTTGTATTTTATTTTATTTTTTTCCTCTGAGAATATGGTTTTAACTATAATATCTTCTACATTGTCGAAACTCAAATGTCACTAATATTTGTGCCAAGCTATGACCATCTTATGTTTATAGCATAGGTTGCTATAAAGTATAAACTAAAGGGCTTTAATCAAAAAGAGCTTTGATTGAAGCCTTTAGCTAAAAATTGTTGGCAAAACAGAACCAAAAGAAAAAAAAATCACATTGAAAGATACTTTTATAGATAAACTAAAGCGTTTTTATTGTTGAAATCATATTATATTTTAATAAGAATTGACCAAAAAAGTTTTGAAATTCACCACATTTTAATTATTATCAATAAATTTATTTTTTTCCCAAGACTGTAAAATATAGTAGTTTTTATTAATTATTGTCTATGCCTTGCCAATGACATTAAAATTAGAATAAATAAAACAAAATTTAAAAATCTCCCATATTAAATATTTTCTTACTTATAGCATTGTGGGCATAGATAAGAGAATTCTGTGATGATTTTATAGGTAAATTTCACTTCCCAAAAAAAAAAAAAAAATTCTTTATATTTACTCAACTTTTTTTATAACACGTGTTTCTTAGTGGATTGAGATATATGAGATTTAGATGGAGCGGGACCTGTAAGATTTGCTTTCCAAAATTTACTTTAATTAAGAGAGAAACGTGCAGAAGGATTTATAGAGGGACCCATGTGATTTACATTTTTTTAGGTTTTTATTATTCAATAACTTTTTAAGGATTCAAAAATTATATAATTAAGAATTTGGGGAGGGAATCCTTGAGAGGCCTCTATCCCTAGGGTCCTGAGATCGTCCTATGATCATAGATAAATGGGTAAAATTTCACCAAGTTTTCTTTGTATAAAAATAATTAGTAACAAATGTCCAAATTATATAGAAGATATGTCTCTTTGAGTGTAATTTATTCAAATAGTGAGGTTGATATTCAAATTCTTTGCTTCTCAGTTGACATCACTATGTATCTGATTTTTCAATTTCAGGCATATATAGTCCTCAACAAACCTTCGGCATTTCTACGATGGCTTGAGAAGGTAAACATTAAGGAAGATTATGAAACTTTATCATTCCAATGCAAGTTGGTTTCCTTTGTTATTTTCTTTGTTTTGGTAGATTGGATCTTACAAAGATTTTGACGTCTAACTTTGACACGGTTATATGCTGATGGCTGAACCTAAAAAAGTATTGAGTTGACCCTCCATAATTTCTTTCTCTAGGATAAGGGTCCAATTAGCAACATAGATCCAATAGGAATTCTCCTGCCATTGTTGGGAAGATACAAGAATTCTTTGATTTACCATATTGCCATATTGGTATCAGATTTTGGCTTTGAATTTTACTTTTTTTATAATTGGTATCAGGCTTCTCTTAAGAAGATTGCTCACACTTGATATGTAGGTATGCTTATACTGTGCTTTTGCTTTATTGATATCTGTGTCATTATTTATTTATTTATTTTTCCTTTTATATGTAGGCATGGTTATCGCGTTGCTTTTGCTTTGCATGATGTGAGTAACATTTTGTACAAAGAGGCTTTAGTTCTGTTTTCGCTCTATAGAAGAATGTGATAAAGAAAAGAGGGTGTTTTCTCTCCTGAAATTGAACGCAAGACAGAGAAAACTTAACGTCCTTTGACAAACTCAGTAGGTAATTTTGTATGTTATGTGTGAACTTTTCTTCCATTCAATGTTATCTTAATCAAGGTAATATAATATTATTAAATAAATTTGCTCCTAATATCTTTGTAAGTAAGGTAAACTGAATTTATTCGATGACTTTGACCTTAAAACAGAAGATTGCTTATTTGCCACAGGACCATCATCTGCAAATTTGTCTTCCTTGAATTTGTTTGATATTTCTCTCTTCAATTTTGCTTGCCAACCGTTTCTTTCATCTCTAAGCTCTGTAATAGTCATCGGATGATAAAAAGGAATCTCAAATGGAGAACATGTAAGATCATGTTCAATTCTCTTTTATACTTTGTTACATTTGTGATTGGCCTCTTTTAAAAATTTTTTTGTTAAGAAGAGATCAAGTTCTAAATGGAATGAAGCAATAGTCTGTGATTGGGATCTACAAAGTGTTGAAAACAACTCCACAAATATACGACCATCCTAGGCAGGTACTTTTACAGATGGCTACATAGAAAGCATCAGAATAACTCAAGCTGTTAGTCGTTGTCTCATTTTACTGATTTGTGAGTTGTGAAAATTTTAGTGTGCAGTTTTGAGAAAATTTGTGTGTCTTGCATAGGAGAAAGTTTCTATTATTATTATTATTTTTTTGACAGTTTTCCTTCAAAAAAGAAATATAATATATTATTAATTATTACATTAGTAATTGTATCAAAATAAGCATTAGACTATATTAACTCTATTTTTGATGCCCGTGCATCGCACGAGCTATCTGCTAGTCTTTCTATTATGGTAACAAATCCCAAGAATATCATCTTATTCTTCTATTTCTCCTTCTCTCTCTCTCTCTCTCTCTCTCTCTCTCTCTCTCTCTCTCTCTCTCTCTCTCTCTCTCTCTCTCTCTCTCTCTCCCACCATTTATTATAAATATAATTTAAAACAAAATAAAGTAGAACAACATATTATCTTTAATTTTACTTAAATGGCGTCTATAAAAATTTAACTTAATATTAATCTATTCTTCTAATGAATAAATAAATAGCTAAAAGAAGAACAAATCATAGTACTTCACAAATAAATCGCTTTCTTTCATTCTTTTAGATGTTCTGAAGAATCTGAACCCAATCATACACATGGTTACCTCATATTTCCACATACATTATTAAAAAACCTGGATGCAAAATCTAACCAAAAAAGAAAAAAAAAATCCTAAAAATAAAGATGCAATCAAAAACCCTATTAAATGAAACACGAAATTTTGAAAATTTTTAGAAAGATCCCCAATTTAGTCAATATGTATTTAAAATACTTTGTCCTAAATTAAAAATGGCAAAAATTATTTCTTTGAACTTTGAATGGAGACAGAACAATTCTAACATACCCTTACCTGGTAAACACCTTATAACTGATTCTAGGCATATTTTATTTGCATGAAATTACATTGATTAGGCTGTTAACACACTGTATATATAAGTCTATAATAGCTTTTGACAAAAAAATTATTATATAAAATTTTCAGGAGTTAAAATTCAGGTCAATTGCAAAACTGCACATGCCATGGAGCAAATATATATATATATCTATTCCTAAGAAAATAAAACTATGAATTTTGGCCAGTTAAAATCTTTTAGAAGAAATAACACTCTAACCTTCAATTTTTGTGAAGAAGTCTAAATTCCAATTCTTATAGTGAAGTACAAAAAATCGAAGTTCTTGAAAAATATGCATGATCATGCATGGTCAACAATCTTGATGATAATTTATATGGAACTTAAAATAGTAACATAGCAGAAAACTGACATTTAAAATAAAATAGCCTTGCAAGAGTAGCTACAAATGATGATTACAAGATTAAGTCTAGAGCTCTTATTTCATTACCAAATTAGATTTCTATTCTTGAAGGACCAAATGTAAATAAGTTTTAGCTTTATTATTTATCAAAAAATGCAGTAACCATCTTCCTTGATTCCAAGAAATTGTATATAGATTTTATCTCACATTTTTTTCTTCTAATCATAAATTGAAGAGAAGATTAACACCTACAAATACACATTATAAACAATTATTTTACTAACTCTAATTTTAAGTCCAGAAAGTAAAGGGAAGAATATATTTAAATAAAATAGTCTATACAATCATACAACTAATACATTCTGACTATTGAACAATCACATTAAACATATTCACACTAAGAAAATGAGGAAAATAATAAAAGTCTCCTACTTTTTTATGTTGAATTTTCCAAAAAATTCTTCTCCTTTTCTTTTTCTTTGTTCCTCCTTGTCCTTTTTTTCTTTTGAATAAACAATGGCAGCGATACCACAAGATGAGACGAGTATAATGATGAAACATATGAGAGAGAGATGATAGAACGAGGTGTGAGGTGAGAGAAAAAATAGTTTAGGGTTTTTAATTGGTGTCTTATGGTGTGCATATGTGGACACTAATATAATATTTTAGTTAGCGTCTCACAGGCATAAGCTGAAACCCAAATTTGTTATTTACCAGAGGTGTACCAGGAAGAAACATTTAGTACCTTTTTCCTCTCTGAAAACACGAAAAACATTCTACAAGTTTGCATTCGTACGTGTAATTTTCCCCCCTTTTTTTCGGGTGGTTTTCTGCTGGATTTCATAAAATTCATTTCTTTTTAGCAATTTTTCTCTCAACTAAATTATCTCATTTTTGTGAACCATGATAAAGAGTATGCACTAAATACTTGAATCAGTAAGTCCTTTAATAGCCAGTCTCTCAATTTATATGCAGTACTTGAAATTGAAGAGCTGGTATCCTATGGATCACTTTTCAGTTTTTTTCCCCCCTCTTCTGTTTGGGTTTTTCTTTTAAGAATTTTTTAACACTGTATTTGATAAATAGAGGTAAAATTACTGTCTCCAGCCTATTCTGATTATGAAGTTGAACTTTTTCATGGTAGTGGTTATAATCTTTTAAAAAATCTCAGAAAATTTGGCGCAGGAACTTGTTCAGATGTTTTCATTGGAGCTGAGTTTGAAGGTAGCTGCCATTTTATTTTCTAGTTGCTCATAATGTGCTTCTCTCTCTATTGCAGTATGCTTTTATTTTCTCTTCTTCAAAACTTTTTTTTTTTTTGGGTATAAAGTATCCATTTCACTCTGTGTATGTGATCATCCTATCCTTCCAGTTCATATCTCTATTGTTTCCTCATGTTAATTTTCCTCTTTATTGGGTAGCGATTACTTGTAGTGGAGTTACTCTCCATCAGCCATGAAGTAATGCCACATGAAGCCAATGTATTGCACTGGTCAGATGAACTTTATCCAGGTGAATTTGAAGATTTATCCATATGCAACCTGTATTCCAGAGAAAATTGTGAGCCAGTTCCTCCAAGAGTTATGAGTTGGGAATTTGATAATCGTTGGGATGCTAAATCAGACCATCAGCCAGATCGGGAGGTTTTAGAGGTACGTGCTTCCCCCCAAATTCTTACCTCTCCATGATTGCTTCATCTCCTATAGTTTTGGTCTGGTGGAATGGAACTCATCTGGTCATTGATCAAAGGTACTAATCAAATGATATGGATGGTTCCACTATAAGTAATGTGTGAATTTTTTGTGGTCTTTTCCTGTTTCTATGCCATTTTCTAGATGTACAAAGAGCATTTTCTTGGATTTTATGACATAAATGAATGGATTGGAATTTCCCTGTATAATTAGACATGTTAAAGAGCACTCTAGCCTTAGGAGCCCATGGGCATGTACTGTATGCTAGAGTAGAGCACCCAAATGGTGGAGAAAAGAGAGGAAGTTGGGAGGCAAATAAATATGCTCTTGAATTTAGACTGAATCTTAACAACTGGGATTGAACATCTGGCTTAAACTAGTTAGGGCTCAACCTGGTTCAGATAATTAATCACTGAATTGTGATGAATCCATTGCTTAAATTAGCTGATGACTTTTTAATGTCCTAGTTTTAGATCCTTCCTTCAGTAGAACACCCTGTTGACTTGGTCTCTGCAACTAAACTTTCAGTAAGAACTGCATTTTCTTTGATGACATGATCTGAACCTTTGGTTTTGTTTTGCAGGTATATGTAACAGCATGGCTTGCAGAAGTGAACATAGATACACACGGGTGAAGAGTAGATTTAATCTTAATTCTTTCTTCGTCCTTTATTTTTATTTTTTCCGGGACAAGATTTAAGAAGATATATCAGTTCTAAACACACCAGAGAGTATTAACTCTTTTCTCATTAGGTACATGATTACATTAATTAAAAATTTTGTAACTTATAACAAGATTTTCTTAATAGTATATCTGTCTCCCAGGGTGGATGAAATATTTGCCGCGGTTGGTGAGGAAATGCATGTCAGACTTGCATGAAGAATTAGTCGCAGCATAACTCTTTGCTGAGCTGCAGTTCCCACCTGTCTTCGGTGCACCCGGAGGTTTCGCTTTCTTTTTCTCCCCTCATTATTTGAATTATAATCTTATGGTGTGCCCAAGTGGCTCTGCTGACATGTTCTGCCAGCCATGTGTTATGTTGACATTTAACTGAATCAGAGAGGTACGTTTTTCGGCCAGTCAACTTGTCCTCTAAAAGAAAAAAAAATTTTTGTTTTGTTTGTGTAAAGATAAATTGGTTTTCCCCTTGTTTAATGGCACTTGATAACATGTTGCAATGAAGATAATTTGGATTTATAATCAATAGTTTATACTGTTTTTATGCGTGAAAAGGTTATGATAAGATTTCCCTTTAAATTAAGCTGTACACCAGCCTGTCCAATGTAGCCCAAATAAGACCCGAACTAGCAATTTAGTTTGGGTTTGTGTTCGGTCTGTGCTTCTTTGTAATTTATATTAGGTTTAATCTTCTAAAAATTTGGATAATATTTGTTCTTACCCGTTTTTATTTTTGCATTGTAAGGATATAAATATATGATTCAATTCTTTTTGGGTAATAGATATTACTAAATGATTAATTTTTATTTTAAAAGTAAGTAAAAAATAAAAATAAATATTATCTAATTTTGAATACTAATTCTTAATGAAGAAGTGTTAAATGGGCAGATTGATATTGGGTTTAGGGTGTAGATGACATAAATATAATCAAAGAGGGTATAAGTGAACATACAAAATAATACAAGGGGTTAAATATAAATGTTTTTTCCTTTTTTGCCCTTTTTTTTTATCTGCACCCTGCAGAAGGGCTGCATTAGTCATCTAATAAAAATATAAATAACAAAAAGCAACTTATTTGGAGTACGACTTTAACAATTCTAATAAATAGAAGGGTGGGATTCTATCCTATGACCTGGAATGGGTGTCCTCTAAGCCTTCCAACTGTTTCAAGTGGCACCATCCAATTTTTAATTTTCTTCATCTCTTCGTCATTATTGTTCAAAGGACCATGCCCATTATTTATAAGAGGAATTTATATGATCTCCCCCTACACCATACATTTTAAACTACAAAACCAATGACTATTTGGAGTCATCTACTCCAAATCATCTCCTCATTTCATGCCCTTAACAGGACATATGGATGTGATTGTGAACACAATCCACGCAACAGTTCCAACGTTTTAAGTATCGGCTGATACGACTCGGTTTTGGCTCGAGATGATATCGAGATGATACCAAGTACCAGCTCGATGCAACTCAATATCAAGCTGGGCTCATACCAAATTTTTAAACCTTGATCAATTCTGTATCCTCATTTTCTTCTTCCATCAGTGCAAGATGGATTTCATGCATTTCTTATAAAGCATTCTACTTGCTGATTTGGAGTTAGAAATCTTCCATCGATATGATCAAGGTCGTGACTCGCAAACTATTAGTCCACACGATAATAATTTTCTGATATGATCCTTAGGCTGTGTTTGGACAGCCTATTTGGGGTAAACAAACAATCACCCACAAAATGACTTGCAAAATGTTAGTCCAGACATGACTCAATAATAAGAAATAGATGTTTTAGATAATAATTTTCTGCTAGTATCTTATGATTATTTTGAAGAAATATTTTTGGAATAGGAATCACAATTTGGGATTAAGAATCTCTCTCTCTCTCTCTCTCTCTCTCTCTCTCTCTCTCTCTCTCTCTCTGCTCCCTCCCTCCAAATGTTAGTCCACACATGACTCAATAATAAGAAATAGATGTTTCAGATAATAATTTTCTGCTAGTATCTTATGATTATTTTGAAGAAATATTTTTGGAATAGGAATCACAATTTGGGATTAAGAATCTCTCTCTCTCTCTCTCTCTCTCTCTCTCTCTCTCTCTCTCTCTCTCTCTCTCTCTCTCTCTGCCACCTCCCTCCCAAGTTATATTTGGATGGATCCGGATTAGGATCTTTTATTAGTTCAACTTGAATAGTTAAAACTTTTCTAGTTAGTAGAAATTTCACGTCAATGCCAAGCTTGTGAACCAGGTCTAAATTTTTTTTCATTGGAGCTAATGTTGTAAAGATGGAACCAACCAAAGAGTAATCTTGGTTTTTAACCAATGTAATTATACTCCAGTCTAGGCTGTATATCAAAGGTAGATCCGTTGGCCCTTGAATATGGTTCCCCCGGATAAGGTTTTAGTGCCCTCAAGATAAGGGTAACCAACAACTAAGCAAGGCTTTTGGTACTCTCAGGTAATGACATAAGATCCAAAATCCCAAATGCTATCTCACCAATTCTGTAATCTATTTGAAGCCATGTTTTATGAACAACAAACAGAGAAAAAGCATTCATTTTCCCAAACCAAACTGCTTTTCTTATATAAAACATATTTACATATTAAGCATCATTGAAACATTCATTCTGTAGCTAACATTTCAAATCAACAAGGAACAATCTGAAACATCCCCGCTACTAATAGATCAAATTGCCAATTCTACAATTTACACCACTCTACCCAGACTCCGTCACCGACGCAGATGTTGTCTTCCCTTCCTCAATCCTCTTCCACTCGGTGCCACTACTCTTGGCATTGTTCATGTTCATTTCCTTGGCAGTGTCATAGGATGCATGAAGCCCAAAGAAGAAATAGTAGATCAACAGCACCCCTGTCCACATTCCAAACCTCTTGAATGACGCCTTATCGATCGACCCCAGAAGGAAAATGTTAATGGCGATCGATGCCGATGGCAGCCATGGCACCAGTGGCACACCCCACAGTTTAGGCTTCCGGGCTTGTGGAACAAACAGGCTTATACCAAGGGTTGCCAAGAACCAGATTGGTACTGTTATTGTGTATGCAATCCAGCCCTCACTTAGTCCCCAGTACATGGATGTTGCAATTGAGGAACTCAGAATCAGTAGGATGCAAACAATAAGCTTGATCTGATTGGCTCTTGTGGTTTCGCCGCTCACATAGTGTCGGCGAACGAGGAGCCCAACGGAGACAAGCATGAAGATGAAGAGTGTTGAGATGGAAAGGAGGTCTGCAAGGATACTAAGCCTTGTGAAGAAGGCAATGCAGGCAGTAGCAACAAGCATAACTACTGTTGCATTAACTGGTGTCCCAGTTCTCTCATTGACATGGGCTAGCCATGGGGGTACCATGTGAGTTCGAGCAATGTGGGTCAGATACCGAGCTTGGCCAACCGCGCCAACAAGCAAGACGGTCGTCATGCCTTTCAGGGCTCCGGCGGCGACGACGTACTTGGCCCATCCCATGCCGACGGCCTCAAATGCTACCGAGAAAGGCGCATCGGTGTCAACCATCTGATATGGTTGCATTAGGCATAGAGTGACTGCAAGTAAGCAGTAAGCAATTGTAGTAATGGCCATTGATCCGACTAGCCCAATTGGGATGTCGCGAGCAGGATTCTTGGTCTCTTCGGCCATGGTGGAGACGGCATCGAAGCCGACGTAGGCAAAGAACAAGACGGCGGAGGCCTTGAAGACGCCACGGGCTCCGAAGGGGGCCAATGGAGAGAAGTTCTTGGTGTCGGCCTTGGTGAGACCGGCGATGATGATGAAGGCAATGACAATAACATGGACAACTGAGGCGATGTAGTTGAAGCGTGAAGAGCCCTTGGTACTGAGCACGGCCAGTACGCAGATGATGGCGATGACACCTACAGCTATGGGGTCAAGGTGGTTGTAATCGTCGCCGAGGTTGTGGGCTATGATGCGAAAGTCCTCGGGGTCGTGGTTGCAGAGGGTGGCGAAGTATGACGTCCACGACCGTGCCACAGCGGCGCCTCCGATTACGTACTCTAGGAGGATGTTTCCGGCGGCTATGAAGGCCATGAAGTCACCGAGCTCCACCCTTAAGTACGCAAATGAACCACCTGGATTAAAGGGAAAACAATCAGAGATAACAAAATTCCTATTTCAGATAGAGATTTGCAAATCTAAAGATACCCAGATCGTCTAAAGGAACAAATCTGAGACTATGAACAGATAAATAGTGGACTGAAGGGGTTTTTTAAAAGACTAAAATCAGGAAACCTGCAACAGGAATCTCGACAGCGAACTCGGTGTAGCAGAAGACGGAAAGCATGGCTGAGACGCCGGAAACAACGTAAGAGAAAACAACGGCAGGGCCGGCGTTCTCCTTCACCTGGAGTCCGGTGAGAACAAAGATTCCTGCGCCAATCACGGCGCCGATCCCAAACCACATAAGGTCCCACCAATTCAGAGTCTTCTTCATCTCATGTTGACTCCGAGCTTTCACCTCCACCAACTCGCTGTGATCGAGGGACCGAGTCACAACGCGATCCACGAACCGGTGGCCAGTCTGACTCAGCGCCTTCCCGTAGTTTCCCCAGCTCCGGAACGATTCCTCCGGCAGGAAATCGTCTTTGCTGCAAAAACATCCTCTCTTCTTCACTACTACTCCTTCGATGTTCGTCCCCATTTCGCTTCCGCACCTGAAATCGCCCAAAACCTTATCAGTTCCCAGAAATTTAGTCAACTACGTCTGAAATCTTCGAACACGTCTATAAAACAGCACAACTCTCTTCTATTCCGTCCGGCAGAGCCACAAAAATCCAAACAAGTGCAAACGGATTGCTTCGATCATAACAAACACTAATCGGCAACCCCGGATCATTTAAAAACAATTTAAAATTCTTTTTTTTTTTTTTAAAAACCCAAAATCTCCCAATCTCAATCTGGAAAGTAATACAACAAGAGTCGCCGGAGTGACGGTAGGGCCGGCCCGGCACGCGCCACTGGGGTGTGCCATGCCGGGCCTAGGGCCCTGCGGGCACGACCCGTTTGGGCACGGCTCGCCAGGGCACGCAGGCTCGCGTGCCGGTGCCTGCCCCGGCTCGCGCGCGGCCTGCGCCGCGAGTGTCCAGGCGAGCTGGCAACTTTTAATTTGGGAGGCTATAGTTGTAATTGATGATTAAAAGGCCTTTTCTACCTTTCCAACTGCAAAATAACAGTCATATTGGAGGGTAGAGGTGGTAAAAAGCTACTTTTAATTTTCTATAAATAGTCATTCCCTTTTCCACTCCAAACCACACCTCTTCTACAATCTCCTACTCTCTTCTAATTGATTATTAAATAGTTTCTTTGCTTTAATTGTTGTAATTGGAAATTGGTGATACTCGACCTCTTCTAATTGTTCAAGCATCAGAAGTGGGAAATTGGACTCTGGAGGTTGAAGGCTTCAATTGCAAAGTTCAAGATTCATTCTAAAGAGGTATTCTTCTATTTAATTTTCCGATTTTAAAATTAGTATAAATATTATTATTATAAGTAAGTCTCTCCTTCTACCTTTCTTATAAATTAGTATCACCAAATATTTATTATAATATTATTTATTAAGAATTTTTTTTCCAAAAATTTGATAATAGACCCTAGGCATCCTATTTTTTTAACACTAAAGAAAGGGAATATCTTAGACCCCTTTCTCACCCAACATTTTCTGATGATATAACCCAACCCCCATATAATGACCCTTCCATCCAAGATCTTGAAACTGAATTGCCTTCCCAAGATATGGGATCGTCTTCCCTACTACCTAGGAGCACCAAGAGGAGTAGAACCTCTAGTGTTTGGCTCAATTTTACAATTCAAAATGTAGGGAGTGAAGAGAGGGCAATGTGTAACCACTGCAAAAAAAATTTTAGTTGTAAAGGAAAAGGTGGTACAGGCCACTTGCAACGACATTTGCAGAAATGCCTTTCAAAACATGGCCAAATTGATCCTAGGCAAACCCAAATTTCTACTAGTAGTGTTACTATGAGTAATTTTGTTTTTAATCAAGAAGAAACTAGGCTTGAAATAGTAAAGTGGGTAATTCAAGAAGAATTACCCTTTAGATTAATAGATTCGAAAAGATTTAACCGTTTAATAACTAAATATTTAGCACCACAATTTAAATCTTTTTCATGTCACACTTTAAGAAAGGATGCTATAAAATTATATGGAAAAATGAAAACTGCATTAATAGAAACTTTTTCAAACAATACATTTAAGATAGCTTTAACTTCAAATATTTGGACAAGTAGACAACAAATAAGTTATTTAGCTATAACTGCACATTATATTGATGAAAATTGGAATATGGAACAAAGAATAATAACTTTTGAACCACTAGATTCTAGCCATTCTAGACTAAATATATCAAATACTATAAGTAGAAATCTAAGAAATTATAAAACACACAATAAAATAATGTCTCTAGCACTTGATAATGCAAGTGCTAATAATATTACAGTAGGAATATTAAGACAACAATTAAACTTAAATATAGATGGAAGTTTATTTCATGTTAAGTGTGCTTGTCACATCCTTAATTTAGTTATGCAAGATGGATTAAAAATTGTTCAACATCATTTAATAAATATTAGAGATGCAGTAATATATATAAAAAAATCTAGCACAACCGCTAGAGAATTTAAATATTATTGTGAATCTTTAGGAAAGCAACCTAAAAAAAGTACCCTAGATGTTGAACATAGGTGGAACTCAACATATTTAATGCTAGAAGCTGCACTAGGATTAAAACAAGAAATTGCAATATTTTATAAAACTAAAATGCCTGAAAGTGAATTACAGGAACTTGATTGGCAAATAGCCAAAATTTTAAGAGATTTTTTAAAAGTTTTTTATGATGCAACAAGATATTTATCAACAATTTATTACCCAACATCCCCAAGTATTTTAACTTGTTTATATCAAATAAGTATTTGTTTTAAACAATATAGAAATATACCCATTGCTAAGGAAATTTGCCCTGCGATGGAAGCTAAAATTTTAAAATATTGGCAAGATATGCCTAATTTATATTGTTTAGCTACTACAATGGACCCTAGGATTAAATTAGGAGTGGAAGACTTAATAGATGGAATAAATGAGAATATGAATTCTACTTTTCAAATAGATATACGTAAAATAAGAACCCTATTAGAAAGACTTTTTTGTTAATACAATACTAGTAGTAGCATACAAGGTCATACGCGAACCCAACAACCACTACCAGATAATTCCCCTTGAAATTTTTTAAATGGGAGAAGAAAGGGAAAACAACCAGCATTTAGTAGTGGGGGATCATCTGAATTAATGATTTATTTAGAAAGCCCCCCAATAAATTTCAATACTATGAAAGGGCATAATGCTTTTAACATTTTGACATAGTGGAAGCAAAATCAGGTTAATTATCTTGTGCTTTCCGCCATGGCACATGATCTACTAACGGTTCCGGTGTCTACAGTTGTATCGGAATCAGCTTTTAGCGCAGGTGAACGAACCGTGGACGACTACAAGAGCAGATTAACGCCGGAAATGGTACAAGTATGCGTCAGTCTTACCGATTGGTTAAAGGCGGAACTGAGAGATCAGGAATACAAAGATGATCAACTTACTAGAGATTTCGATGATTTGAATATTGATGAATTTAGTCAACCAGATTAGTCTAAGTTTTGTTATAATTTTTGTAATCAAAGTATAGGAACTGTACTTTCTCTTTTTTTTTTCTTTTAAACTGCAAATGAAAGATAGATGAGTGGGTGTCAACCTAGTTGGGATGTGCTTATACTATAGTGATGCAGTATTATTTGTTCAAGTAATTATGTAATTTTTGCAAAGTTGTAATTGTACTTGTAATAATTAATGAATTTATATTTTTTTGAGCAAAATCTATCCCAATATGTGTAAGACAATTTTGTGAATAATAAAAGTATTTTTCAGAAATTTTCTGTGATTTTTTTTGCATTTTTTTGAGTTTTTTTTTAATTAAAGGGGGCTGGCCCGCCGGCCTAGCGGGCTCGGCCCGGCATGGCACTCCTGCTGGGGCGTGCCGTGCCGGGCCTGGGTTCCTGGCAAAACGAGCCTGGCATGCCGGGCCGGCTTGCCGCTTAACCCTAAGTGACGGAGAAGCTAACTAACTATAGATAACTTGAATTATAATCTTATGGTGTGCCTAGGTGGCTCTGCTGACATGTTCTGCCAGCCATGTGTTATGTCGACATTTAACTAAATCAAAGAGGTACATTTTTCGGCCAGTCAACTTGTCCTCTAAAAGAAGAAAAAAAATTTTGTTTTGTTTGTGTAAAGATAACTTGGTTTTCCCCTTGTTTTATGGTACTTGATAACATGTTGCAATGAAGATAATTTGGATGTATAATCAATAGTTTATACTGTTTTTATGCGTGAAAAGGTTATGATAAGATTTCCGTTTGAATTAAGCTGTACATCACCAGCCTGTCCAATGTAGCCCAAATAAGACCCGAACTAGCAATTTAGTTTGGGTTTGTGTTCGGTCTGTGCTTCTTTGTAAGCCCGAATTTTGTTTCGGATTGGGTTCGGGCTTGGTAGCAAAATCCTTGAGACCGAAACATAAATTTATCCAATAAGAATTTTTTACTTTTAGGTTTAATCTTCTAAAAATTTGGATAATATTTGTTCTTAACCGTTTTTATTTTTTGCATTTTAAGGATATAAATATATGATTCAATTCTTTTTGGGTAATAGATATTACTAAATGATTAATTTTTTATTTTAAAAGTAAGTAAAAAAATAAATAAATATTATCTAATCTTTTGAATACTAATTCTTAATGAAGTGTTAAATGGGCAGATTGATATTGGGTTTAGGGTGTAGATGACATAAATATAATCAAAGAGGGTATAAGTGAACATACAAAATAATGCAAGGGGTTAAATATAAATGGTTTTTCCTTTTTTAGCCCTTTTTTTTTTATCTGCACCCTGCAGAAGGGCTGCATTAGTCATCTAATAAAAATATAAATAACAAAAAGTAACTTATTTGGGGTACGACTTTAACAATTCTAATAAATAGAAGGGTGGGATTCTATCCTATGACTTGGAATGAGTGTCCTCTAAGCCTTCCAACTGTTTCAAGTGGCACAATCCAATTTTTAATTTTCTTCATATCTCTTCGTCATTATTGTTCAAAGGATTATGCCCATTATTTATAAGAGGAATTTATATGATCTCCCCTTACAACATATATTTTAACCTACAAAACCAATGACTATGTGGAGTCATCTACTCCAAATCATCTCCTCATTTCATGCCCTTAATAGGACATATGGATATGATTGCGAACACAATCTATGCAACAGTTCCAAAGTTTTAAGTATCGGTCGATATGACTTGGTTTCGGGTTGAGATAATACTGAATATCAACTCGATGCAACCCAACATCAAGCTGGGCTCATACCGAATTTTTAAACCTTTTTTTTTTTTTGGTAACAACCGAATTTTTAAACCTTGATCAATTCTCCATCCTCATTTTCTTCTTCCATGAGTGCAAGATGGATGTCATGCATTTCTTATGAAGCATTCTACTTGCTGATTTGGAGTTAGAAATCTTCCATCAATATGATCAAGGTTGTGACTAGCAAACTATTAGTCCACACGATAATAATTTTCTGATATGATCCTTAGGTTGTGTTTGGACAGCCTCTTTGGGGTAAACAAACAATCACCCACAAAATGACTCGCAAAATGTTAGACCACACATGACTCAATAATAAGAAATAGATGTTTTAGATAATAATTTTCTGCTTGTATCTTATGATTATTTTGAAGAAATATTTTTGGAATAGGAATCACAATTTGGGATTAAGAATCTCTCTCTCTCTCTGTTTGCCCCCTCCCTCCCAAGTTATATTTGGATGGATCCGGATTAGGATCTTTTATTAGTTAAACTTGAAACAAGTTAAAACTTTTCAAGTTAGTTGAAATTTCACGTC
Source organism: Buxus sempervirens (assembly GCA_947561395.2). Classification (NCBI taxonomy): domain Eukaryota; kingdom Viridiplantae; phylum Streptophyta; class Magnoliopsida; order Buxales; family Buxaceae; genus Buxus; species Buxus sempervirens. Next base: position 16,341,672 of record OX387186.1, on the reverse strand, counting down.
AATGCCAAGCTTGTGAACCAGGTCTAAGTTTTTTTTCCACTGGAGCTAATGTTGTAAAGATTGAACCAACCAAAGAGTAATCTTGGTTTTTAACCAATGTAATTATACTCCAGTCTAGGCTGTATATCAAAGGTAGATCCGTTGGCCCTTGAATATGGTGCCCCCGGATAAGGTTTTAGTGCCCTTAAGATAAGGGTAACCAACCACTAATCAAGGCTTTTGGTACTCTCAGGTAATGACATAAGATCCAAAATCCCAAATGCTATCTCACCAATTCTGTAATATATTTGAAGCCATGTTTTATGAACAACAAACAGAGAAAAAGCATTCATTTTCCCAAACCAAACTGCTTTTCTTATATAAAACATATTTACATATTCAGCATCATTGAAACATTCATTCTGTAGCTAACATTTCAAATCAACAAGGAACAATCTGAAACATCCCCGCTACTAATAGATCAAATTGCCAATTCTACAATTTACACCACTCTACCCAGACTCCGTCGCCGACGCAGATGTTGTCTTCCCTTCCTCAATCCTCTTCCACTCGGCGCCATTACTCTTGGCATTGTTCATGTTCATTTCCTTGGCAGTGTCATAGGATGCATGAAGCCCAAAGAAGAAATAGTAGATCAACAACACCCCTGTCCACATTCCAAACCTCTTGAATGACGCCTTATCGATCGACCCCAGAAGGAAAATGTTAATGGCGATAGATGCCGATGGCAGCCATGGCACCAGTGGCACACCCCACAGTTTAGGCTTCCGGGCTTGTGGAACAAACAGGCTTATACCAAGGGTTGCCAAGAACCAAATTGGTACTGTTATTGTGTATGCAATCCAGCCCTCACTTAGACCCCAGTACATGGCTGTTGCAATTGACGAACTCAGAATCAGTAGGATGCAAACAGTAAGCTTGATCTGATTGGCTCTTGTGGTCTCGCCGCCCACATAGAATCGGCGAACGAGGAGCCCAACGGAGACAAGCATGAAGATGAAGAGTGTTGAGATGGAAAGGAGGTCTGCAAGGATATTAAGCTTTGTGAAGAAGGCAATGCAGGCAGTAGCAACAAGCATAACTACTGTTGCATTAACTGGTGTCCCAGTTCTCTCATTGACATGGGCTAGCCATGGGGGTACCATGTGAGTTCGAGCAATGTGGGTCAGGTACCGAGCTTGGCCAACGGCGCCAACAAGCAAGACGGTCGTCATGCCTTTCAGGGCTCCGGCGGCGACGACGTACTTGGCCCATCCCATGCCGACGGCCTCAAATGCTATCGAGAAAGGTGCATTGGTGTCAACCATCTGATATGGTTGCATTAGGCATAGAGTGACTGCAAGTAAGCAGTAAGCAATTGTAGTAATGGCCATTGATCCGACTAGCCCAATTGGGATGTCGCGAGCAGGATTCTTGGTCTCTTCGGCCATGGTGGAGACGGCATCGAAGCCGACGTAGGCAAAAAACAAGACGGCGGAGGCCTTGAAGACGCCGCGGGCTCCAAAGGGGGCCAATGGAGAGAAGTTCTTGGTGTCGGCCTTGGTGAGACCGGCGATGATGATGAAAAGAATGACAATAACATGGACAACTGAGGCGATGTAGTTGAAGCGTGAAGAGCCCTTGGTGCTGAGCACGGCCAGTACGCAGATGATGGCGATGACACCTACAGCTATGGGGTCAAGGTGTTTGTAATCGTCGCCGAGGTTGTGGGCTATGATGCGAAAGTCCTCGGGGTCGTGGTTGCAGAGGGTGGCGAAGTATGACGTCCACGACCGTGCCACAGCGGCGCCTCCGATTACGTACTCTAGGAGGATGTTTCCGGCTGCTATGAAGGCCATGAAGTCGCCGAGCTCCACCCTTAAGTATGCAAATGAGCCACCTGGATTAAACGGAAAACAATCAGAGATAACAAAATTTCCGAATTCAGATAGAGATTTGCTTCAACATGAGATGAAGCAAATCTAAAGATACCCAGATCGTCTAAAGGAACAAATCTGAGACCATGAACAGATAAACAGTTAGTGGACTGAAGGGGTATTTTAAAAGATTAAAATCAAGAAACCTGCAACAGGAATCTCGACGGCGAACTCGGTGTAGCAGAAGACGGAAAGCATGGCTGAGACGCCGGAAACAACGTAAGAGAAAACGACGGCAGGGCCGGCGTTCTCCTTCACCTGGAGTCCGGTGAGAACAAAGATTCCTGCGCCAATCACGGCGCCGATCCCAAACCACATAAGGTCCCACCAATTCAGAGTCTTCTTCATCTCATGTTGACTCTGAGCTTTCACCTCCACCAACTCGCTGTGATCGAGGGACCGAGTCACAACCCGATCCACGAACCGGTGCCCAGTCTGACTCAGCGCCTTCCCGTAGTTTCCCCAGCTCCGGAACGATTCCTCCGGCAAGAAATCGTCTTTGCTGCAAAAACATCCTCTCCTCTTCACTACTCCTCCTTCGATGTTCGTCCCCATTTCGCTTCCACACCTGAAATCGCCTAAAACCTTATCAGTCCCCTGAAATTTAATCAAGCGCCTGGTTTCTTCTTTCTTCCACGTCTATAAAACAACACAACTCTCTTCTATTCCTTCCGGCAGAGCCACAAAATCCAAACAAGTGAAAATGGATTGCTTCGATCATAACAAACACTAATCGGCAACCCCGGATCATTTAAAAACAATTTAAAATTCTTTTCTTAATAAAAAAAACCCAAAATCTCCCAATCTCAATCAGGAAAATAATACAATAAGAGTCGCCGGAGTGACGGAGAAGCTAACTGACTATAGATAAAGACAAAGAACGTCTTTCTTTTATAAAAAAAAAAAACCAAACAGAGCCGTCTCAAACAACGTCATCAAAGTTGCAGAATTGAAAGACGGAGACATTACCTGTTTCGCTGTTGCCGATATGTACCGGCTTCCGGCGACCAGAGTTGCCGGAACGTTTCAGGGAACGCCGGAGAAATATTTGGGAGAGCAAGAGGCTTTCTCCTCGAGGCGGGAGTGAGCCAAGATTTATAGACGGTATCTTTGACCGGGTTCTCCGGTTGTTTCTCGTGTGAAACTAAAAAGCCGGAGGAGAATAAAATGACACCTGGCAGTTATTACAGGAGATTCTCCACCAGCTGGGATCGCCTTGAGTGGAATTTTCATTCTTACAGCTCATGTTCGTTTGCCAGAGGCGGTACAGGCTTACACGTGCGCAAGCGCGTGAGCGAGTGAGAGATTGACACGCGTCTGAAGGGATCTTGCAGAGGCGCGTACAGGTAGAAGCGCCCTATGAGCGAAACGGCATTTTTCGATATTTTGGTAATTAGGGCAGGACAGCTCGTGTACTAATCAGGACGTGATTACGGTCTGGTGAGATTCCTAAACCGCAGAGTTATCCAACGGTGATTATTCTACTTATAGTAAGAGTTATACGGTTGAGATTCTATTTGACTTAAATGGATAACGGAATCAGATGCGAGTCCCGCCGTTTCGGAAGACCTACAGAATGGAGGAGCCTCGGGCAGTTAGATCATAGATGCGTTGGTGTAGTCTGTAGAGGGGTACGTACAGTGTTTTATTGGCTATAACTAAAAGAGTGAATTACAGAGACCTCCCTTGACTTATGCACTAATTACATATACCTCATTTTCACATTTCTAAAATATCACTTTTTCTTCCACTAAAAATAAATAAATAAATAAATAAAATATCACTTTTCCTCTTATCAGAGACTATTTATACTTATATTTAGGGCTTTTAGCATCTATACCTCTACATTATGATATATTTGCATCTATATCCACTTTTTTTTAAGTATTTATATTTATATCCCTTCATTTAGCATAATTGTTGCAAATGTACCCCTAATGTCAAATTCCATTAACTTTTGTTGTTTATTTTTATTAAATGACTAAATTAACCTTCTATGAGATAAAAAGTTTATTACATAGGCAAATGAATATGAGTCTAGGTGGAATTCATATGAAAAATTATTAATTAAACAAATTAATATCAATGATCTAAAGTGTATATGCAATAAATATAATAATGTAAGTACATAAATGAATTTATAAGAATATAAAAAGATAAATGCAAAATATTTTTACTTTATCAAAGGTTACTTTGGTCATTTAATAAAAATAAATAATAAAAGTTAATGGAATTTAATGTTAGGGGTATGATTGAAACGGTAATATAAAACAAAGGGATATAAATACAAATATTGAAAACAAGAGAGCATACATGCAAATATAATATAATGTAAGGACATGGATGCAAAAAGCCCTTATACTTAATGCGATAAGGCCCCTTGGGAAGCATGCCAAGTTTTATACACAATTTCTTCAAAAAGCTCATACCGTACATTGTTAAGGTTTCATTAATATAGGGTTGCAACAGTCATAACTCTATATTACCAACAAAAAAAAAAACAGTCATAACTCTACCTCTTCGTTCAAAACTCAAATAGTACTTACAAAATTGCTTCCTCTCTTTATGTGATTGTACTAGGACATGCATCCTTCTAGTCCTTATTAAACTTAAAGTTTTATTTGTTTTAATTTAAATGCTCTCTACTTTACCGGAATGTTACCTATTTTATTCATTCAAAAATTACTTCTCTTTTTTTACTCCAACCTCTCAAAATATTTAATTTGAAGGATAAATTTATCTTTTTATACTTAAAGAATAATGATATTAGCCATATTTGTTAAAAAATATGGATGGCAATGGATGTGACATTTCTATAAACCTTAAGAGGGAAAATGTTATTTCAGAAATGTGAAGGTAGATATATGAATATCAGTGCAAACCTCATGGGAGGTTTCGATCTAAATTTATCCAATTGAAAAGAAAATGTTAAAAAAGGTCTGTAGCATTATTTCGGTTTCAGTACGTGGGACCATAGGTAACCTGCGTACAGTCAAACTTCTGTCGTGAATCGATCCGTGAAATTGGTGAAATCTAACTGCCCAAAAAGTCCATTCTTAATACTCAACTTTAACGGTGCTTTCAGAACTTCTCAAAATATTGCGGCTGCTGTGGAGTTATCACAGATTGTTGGGGTCAATTCATAGCTGAATTTGCTTTGGAATGTCATGCAAAATCAGCAGTTGAAGCAAAATCTTTGGCAGCATTGGCGGGTGTCAAATTGGATGTGGCTAATCATATAACTCATCATTATAGAAGGAGATTCCCAAGTTATAATCAACCTTCTCCGAAATCCTGTCTGCAGTGTGCCTTAGTATTTTGGGCTATGTCTCTCAGCTAAAGCTCCTATGTTCGTCCTTTTCAGAAGTGGTTTTCTCTCATTCTCTTGGAGAGGGAAATCAAGTTGTGGATTGTTTGGCAAAACAAATTTTCTTGTTCTTGGTTTACTTCTCCCCTCTCATTCTTGTCAAAATTTCTTTGGGACGACGCTAGAGGTTGTATATTTTTAAAAAGTTAATGTTAAGACTGCGTGTTTTTCACCAAAAAAAAGTAACCCGCGTATGATTTAATTTAAATCACATGCGTTCGTCCCATAAAAGTCGGGGGATGACATCACATGCTATTTTATACCTGAATCCATCCAAATCGGTTCCTGTAGAGGCTCTATCTACAATCTGGAATAGAGCCTCTCCAGGATGGTGACATCTGTCCCACTTAAACCATTTAAAGCTCCGTTCTGTCCCACTTTAAGTGGTTTAAGTGGGACAGATGTCACCATCTTGTAGAGGCTCTATTCCGGACTGCAGATAGAGCCTCTACAAGAACCAGTCTAGAATCCATCATTGTTTTAGCTTGGAGCATCTCACGATCAATGTTTTTTTCACTATTATAAATGTTTCAAGTGGAGTCCACATGAAAAAACACTAGCCATAATGTGACATCTCGATAACACATTAGAAACAGACGAAATTCTGGTAAGGTATAAGAGTCAGGAAAAACACTTGAAATAACGAGGTGCCTTTTGGGGACAAAACTGTGCGAGCTTAGACCCAAAGCAAATAATACATCGCAAGGTTAGGTTGTTACAAATGGTATCAGAGCTAGATCCATATCCAATATTTCATGATTGGTATGGGTCATGGCGTTACCTGTGGGAGGTGGTTGGATTGACGAAGGTGAGCAAAAAACACTTAACCTAACGAGGTGCATTTTGCGAACAAAACCGGAGGGTCTTAGGCCCAAAGCGGATAATACCATGCTAGGTTGGATCGTTACATATGAGATGCTGCACATGACATCATCTCACAACCAAACTAGGCGCCAATTCACAAAAACATAATAGAAGATTTCAATATTCCAAAAGTCGGATACCATATCTAATAATGTGTTGAGCCTACATGCTCAATGACAAAAAGAGCCTGTAGCAAGCTCTTGATTGGTGGGTAGAAATTTAAAATTTCAAATGGCAACAATATACCTAATGTACCAAACGGCTGATTTTTTATTATCATTAATTGGTTCCAGTTTTATACTAAAAAAACTGGTTTGGTTTCTTTAATGTTCGATTTTAAGATCAAACTAAACCAAGCTGAAATAACTACATCGATGCTAGTTCCACCTTTTTCGACTCTAGGACACACGTATGTGCAGGCGTGTCAGCATTTGTGTTGATCCAACGAGTCGGAAACTTCGACCTCGGCGCTTAGAGCTGGCAACGGGTTGGGTAGTGTCAGGTTCGGTTCGGGTCATAATCGGGTTGGGTTCGGGTTGGAAAACCCCCAACCCAAACCCAACCTGCCAACCCGTTTAATATTTTTTTATTTTTTATTTTTCAAGAAATATGATTAAAATAGGGTTTAGGGAGGGGGGGGGGGGGGGTAATTGGATTGGGTTGTACCAGGTTCAGGTCAGGTTGGGGGGTAATCGGGCCGGAACGAGACACTTTGCCACCTTTTTCCTTTAATTGGGTTACCCGTCGGGTTGGCGGGTCATAATCGAGTTGACCCGATGTGAGACATGGGAAAAAATCACCGGGATGATTTCCCCTCCGTCAACACACGGGCTCAACGTAAAAATAGAAGAGTCGCCACCATTCAGAATTATAGGGTGAGAATGGACACCAAAAGATTAAAGATTAGCAAAAATAGCTAAAAGGCAAATTCTAGAGTAAAAATAACTCTACTTGAGAATCAAATCCAGAGATGGGTAAGGGGATTAGATTATGAATGGGGGAAAGTGTTAAGCACCCCCATTCACCCACACAAGGTGGTTGCCAAGTGTTTGTTCATGCAAAAAAGTAAGAAAACTTGCTAAATCATTAAAAACCTTGAAAAAGGACAAATGTATGATATCTTCACATGAAGATCCAAATGGATTCTAGATCCTCTTTTATGTCAATATCATTTCTAGAATATCAACAAAAATGGAAATCCAAAGCAAAAGTTGCACAAAACCAAGTTGAGTTAAATCCGGAAAATTCGGTAAAAGTAATGCCATTAGTCTTGAAATCATTCAAATCCAATTTTAAATTGAATCAAACCAAATCTATTTGAAAGATTATGGTAAATAGGAGACTCATGCAAAATTTCAAGTAAATCCGGTTGAAATCCTAGGAGTTATGCGCCTTTAAAGTTGTTGCTGGGGAAAATCAAAAGTGATAAGTGGGCAACTTTGGAAAATTATCTAGAACAATCTGCTCCATAGAAATCCATGAAATTTGGTGTGAGGGAAGTCTGTATGGCCATATTTCAGATGAAACTAGCCTCATACAAAAATTCATTCGGATGTGCCTTAGGTGGTCTCCCGAACAGGCCCCGAAGATCACAGATTTACCCAGAAAAGTACTGATGAGCAGCTCTGGGTAAATCTGTTACCAATAATTCAAATGGAGTCAAAAAAAATTATGAAACCAACTGGATTTAAAAATAGACTCACAAAGGAGTGCCCAGAAACAAAAATCACTCGGATCAGATTTAAAACGAACACATGGCGCTCCGTCAAAGTGACAAGTTCCGTATTTAAACCTGAACTGTCCAATCACCTTCGACAGAGAGGTGTCAAAAATCTGCTTGATGGAAATTAATGAAATTTGGTAGGCATAAACTAGACAGCCTCACCTTTCCCATGGTTCTAGAATCGCTCCAAAATTCATCCGGACGATGAAGTTATAAGCATCCGAAGTAAGGGTACAGTTGCTGTCAAGTTAACCCATTTTTTAACCAAACCAATTCAAAACTGTGATAAAAGGTGTGTGATTCGTGCAAGATGGATCAAAACCATTTTAAGATCATTCAAAGACATTCCAGAATTGCTTAGGCTATTTTATTTCACATTTATCACAATAAATGCAATAAACCCGAAATGTGAGCCTATCCCGCCAAAATCGTGCTATGTATATGCAAGTGTGAAAATCATTCAAGAACAATATAGCAACATAGCATGCATTCATATTCATCAAAATAAGGTTCTAAAACAACCTAGGGTTCCGTTCCATTATCGTTTCCCTTAGTTCTCTCTCCCCGTTAAACACGGTTCTTCAAGATAATCTTGGGGTACTTTGAATATGAAACGGTTTTCAATCATTCAAAAGGCTTATGCAAGATAGGTTCTAGCACTAGGGTCAATCCCCAGTCTCGTTTCTCCTAGATCCCGCCTTCACGTTTTACGGCTAGGGGGAGTCTTGAGATACTTTGAGCCAGGGAAGGGTTTTCATACACATAGAAGGACTTATTCTACAGAAAGGTAGAAGAAGAGATCTAGATCTAGGAATGTAAATACAGAAAATAAAGAAGAGGTTTGAGGCTTACCTGGGGTTCTGGAAGCAATCCGACGGCGGTTCCCTTCTTCCCTCGGAGCTCTTGGATGTCCAACTTATTGGCCATTTGCTTGAGGAGGAGCCTCCTATTTATAGGCAAAGGCTAGGGTTGATGATAGACACAACCTAATGTCTAGAGCCCACCAACCTTAACCCTAAGGCTGTTTCCGAGATTTCCCCTCATTTAATGAGGGACATGATGGTAAAAAGTGAAATCTCTCGGAAAACCCTAATTTTGAGCAAAACTTATGTATCCGGCGTATCAGGCCGGATATACAAGGGCCTTAAGGTATCCGGTATATAATGCCGGATACACTAAAGCTTTCTTGTATCCGGTATTTTCCATCGGATACAAAGTAGGGCACTTGTATCCGGCCTAAGTTGCCAGATACAAGTAAAAACTTATTTTCTTCAAATTTTGTGCTGGCTTTCAAGGAGATAATGATTTTTGGTGATTATTGATCATTTTGACAGTGCAATTTGGGGTGTCTACAATTGCCCCTCTTTGCGGGAGTTGTGAAGCAGTGAGTTGCAAAGATTAGACAAGCCCAAATTGCACTCCCTTAACCTTGATTTGCTTGGTTCAATTCAATTTTGTAAAAATAACTTTTAAGTGAAGATTTGCCAAAAAGCCCTAACTTTAAGGGGGCATTTCTCCAAGAATTATTAAATTCCACTGAGCTCTCGTGGCTATGAAGTGGATTTTAAGCCCAAAAATATGATTTTTTGAAAACTGATTCTTTATCAAACCGAGTTGAAAATTGAGTGGATATCTTCCTTTTTGACCAACACATTTCCTAAAGTTGTCCTAAATTCCACTGAGCTCTCGTGGCTGTGAGGTGGATTTTAAGGCAAAAATAGGATTTTGTGAGAAAATAGCTAACTTTGCATCGCATTTTTGCTCCTTTTTTTTTCTTTTCTTTTTTTTCTCTTTTTTTTTCCTTTTTTTTTTCTTTTCTCCTTTTTTCCTTTCCCCTTTTTTTTATTTCTTTTTCTCTTTTTTCTCTCTTTTTTTTTGTTTTTTTCTTTTGTATCCGGTATAGCATACCGGATACGAATGGCCTTGTTTGTATCCGGCCTGATTCACCGGATACATATGGTTTTATAAGTCACGCACGACTGCGACTTTTGGGAAACCCGTATTCGGTGGTTGGCAAACTCAGTCAAAAGGGCTCAACTGAGTTCATGGACTCTAGTGATGGGCCGTTACTCTTAAAGTCCACTGATGAACCTAAAGATAGTGAAGTTAAGGAAAGGAGTCCAAGCCCAAATAAAGGAGAGTCTGGTCCAGCTTTTGTGGGTGATCCAGCCTCGTCAGTTTTAACATGGCCACTACAAAAAAGGACACTTTTACCGGCGGTAGCTTACCGCCGGTAAAACAACAATTACCGCCGCTAAAACCATTTCCGGCGGTAACTCCTCTTGCCGTAAAAGATGCCGTCACTAACGCTTATAGCGGCGGTAAAAAACTTACCGCCGCTATTGCTCACTCATTAGCGGCGGTAACGTTACCGCCGCTATTGCTCATTCATTACCGGCGGTACCTTACCGCCTCTATTGGTATCACTCATTACCGGCGGTAAGTTACCGCCGCTATTGCACATTCATTACCGGCGGTCGATTACCGCCGCTATTGTTACCACTCATTACCGGCGGTATTTCTGGCTTTTAGCGGCGGTATTTCCCGCCGCTAAAACTCATTTTAAAAATTTTAAAAAATGGCATCATGTTTTTAGCGGCGGGAAATACCGCCGCTAAAAATCATATTAAAAAATAAAAAAAAATTTGCTGCTGTCCTTCAGCAGCATACATGCCGAGAAATGGAGAGAGAGAGAGAGAGAGAGAGAGAGAGGTAGAGAGGGAGAGAGGGAGAGAGAGAAAGAGAAGTAGAGAGGGAGAGAGGGAGAGAGAGAGAGAGAGAGAGAGAGAGAGAGAGAGAAGTAGAGATGGAGAGAAAGAGAGATAGAGAGATAGAGAGAGAGAGAAGTAGAGAGGGAGAGATAGAGAGAGAAAGAGAGAAGTAGAGAGGGAGAGATAGAGAGAGAAAGAGAGAAGTAGAGAGGGAGAGATAGAGAGAGAGAGAGAAATAGAGATGGAGATAAAGAGAGAAAGACATACCTTGAAGAAAAGAAGAGGTTCGGCGGGTATATATAGAGTTGATTTTTAGCGGCGGCATATAGATTACCGCCCCTAAACCTTGTATTTTCCGCGCCCGCGAGTTGAATTCAAATTTGAAATTCGCGCTTAAACTTTTAGCGGCGGTAATTACCGCCCCTAAAAGTACAGTCAAAATTGAAACGCGGGGAAAAGTCCCGCTTGAACCATTAGAAATGGTCTTTTAGCGGCGGCAACTGGTGTACCGCCGCTAAAAGTCATTTCTGGTTTTTTAATAAATGGCTTTTAGGGGCGGTAATTTGGTTACCGCCCCTAAAAATGGACTTTTAGCGGCGGTAATACGGTTACCGCCCCTAAACGGAGACATTTAGGGGCGGTAATACCTTTACCGCCCCTAAAAGGAGCCTTTTAGAGGCGCTATATACCGCCTCTAAAGGTCCAACTTAGTAGCAGGCGATTTTTTTCAAAAAACTGAAACAGGTCTTTACCGGCGGTTTAACCGCCGCTAAAAGACGTGTTATCGGGTTATTACCGGCGGTTGTCAAAACCGCCGGTAAAGGTTGCACAATATTTCACCAAGCCCCTAAAAATGGACTTTTAGGTAGCCCCTAAACGGAGACATTTAGCGGCGGTAAAGGCATTACCGCCCCTAAAAAGAGCCTTTTAGAGGCGCTATATACCGCCTCTAAAGGCCCCACTGTAGTAGCAGGCGATTTTTTCCAAAAAATGAAAAAGTCCTTTACCGGCGGTTTAACCGCCAGTAAAAGACGTGTTATCGGGTTATTACCGGCGGTCACAAAAACCGCCGGTAAAAGTTGCACATTATTTCCCTTAAAATGGACTTTTAGGGGCGGTAAAGACACTACCACCGCTAAAAGGATCTCTTATGGGGCGGTAAACACCCTACCGCCTCTGAAAACGTGCTTTTAGGGGCGGTAATTGGTTTACCGCCGCTAAAAGCGATTTTTAGGGGCGGCAATGTATATACCACCGCTGAAAACTTTGTTTTAGGGGCGGGAAGAATCTCACCGCCCCTGAAAACCATCCTTTAGGGGCGGTAATAGGCCTACCGCCGCTAAAAGTGTTATTACCGACGGACTGATACCGCCGGAAATAAGGCTTTTTTGGCGGGACCTTCCCGCCAACTTGTTGCCGCGGGGAGATATGTTACCGCCGGTAAAACTTACTATAGAGGCGGTAGGTACCGCCGCTAAAGGCTATTTCGCGCTGAAAAAATGCGCGCCATAAAATTTTCGCGCGAAAAAAATGGTAAATTAATTTTTAGAGGCGGAAAGTGCTTTTACCGCCGGTAATAGTGCTTTTAGAGGCGGGAATTAGGTTACCGCCGCTAAAAGGTGCCGCTAATTCTCTTCATTTTTGTAGTGGGCCCATTCGTTTTCAGCTAGTATGTACATGCTAACTCATCATCTTCCTGCAAAGACACCTAGATATTGGAATGTTTATATGTGGGATTTAAGCTTTTGTGGTTGTAGCATATGGACTGTCTCATTTATTTGAATTTCTTTGCGTGCACTTTGTTTTATGTGTGCCCATTATTATTTTGAACGTCCTACTTGACATAAGGGCATATGTTCGAGCAAATGAGATTCTGATACTTGTCATCTTCATTTTTGGATGATCATAGTTGTTACTTATACATTTGGATGTTTTTGGATACAGACGCCCAACTTTGGTGTCGGAATGGGTGGGGATGCATGCGTTAATGATTTACATCCTTGTGGCATGCAACATTCTGCCCTTGTCATGGGAGGATCTGGACGCGGCACAAGCGGAAGAGACCTTTGGGTAGCGAAGTCATTGAAGCTTGGATGAGAGACCAATTCAACTTTATAATTGTAGATACAAAAGATAACTTTTTCTCAATTTTTTTTTTATCATTTCTTCTAATTTTGTAGTTATTCTGAGATGCTTTTTCCTGTTGCATGTATAAAAGAATTCAAATATTTAATCGGGTTGTCGGATTTATTAACGGATTCGAATATCTAATCGGATTCGAATAAAATCGAATACGAATATGGATCTACCAATTACAATCGGATTCGGACTTGGTATGACAAATGGAAGGTCCGTCGGATGATTAAACGAATACGGATATCCTAAATTTTAATCGGATTCGGATACGGATTTATACAGATCCGCTCCGGATTCGCTCCGTTTACAGTCCTACTAGGTACAACCCCATAGACTCTTTTTATAATATGTGGGTTAATTCTATGACCCTGGATGAGGAGAGGAGATGGGATTCTAACTATCTAGGCCACATTCTGCTTATCCCGAAGGTTCCCTTCAAGTGGGAGATTATTGAAGCCATGATTAGCCATTGGGTACCCGACCTCAACCTTTTCCGTTTTGGGACCCATGAGATGACCCCAACCATTGAGGAGGTTGAAACCATCTTGGGTTTGAGTTTTGCTGAGAAGGTAGTGAACCCGCCTCTTAGGCCCAGCTACAAGAAGGAGGCTTCTACATTTCTGGGCATAGGGAAGAAGGACTTAGGGGATTCTGACACCCTTTTGACCTTGTCTAAGTCCTTTTTGACTGAGAAGCTCTTGAGAGGGGAAAATAAGGAAGCTAGGTTTAATGCCTTGACTCTGATAGTGGTCAACCAGCTACTTTTCCCACGAGATGATGATGAGGTAGACTTGGCTCTAATCTCAGTGATATGCCAGATTAGGGAGCGGGAGAGGTTGGCCCCTATGATTTTGGCAGAGATGTATCAGGCACTAACTGACTGCTACAATAGGAAATCGAAACGCTTCTTAGCATGTGCCCCGCTCCTGCAGGTAAATTTTTTTTCTTTTTTGTACTTTTTTCTTTTTGCTTTTTTTTTTTTTTTTGCTTTTTGCTTTTTTTTCTTTTTTGCTTTTTGCTTTTTTTTCTTATGCAATACATTGAAATATGTTTCCTCCCTTGCAGCTTTGGCTACTTGACCACCTGAGTCAGATTGAGGAGATGAATCGGCACTTCTTCCCAAGCTTGAAAGTTCCCATTTTGATGAGCAACCGAGGTTGTCCTGACACTCCAGGGGGTAAACAGGGCTGGTTTACTTTCTTGGCTACGCTCCAGGATGATCGAGTGAGGTGGCCTGGTACCTATCAGCCCAATGCAGAGATCGTGATCAACTTCCGAGACCGTAATTTTTTGATTCTGGCTGGCCTGAGACATGCGGTGCTCTACCTTCCTTTACGGGTCCTTCGTCAGTTCAGAGCGACCCAGGGGATTATAATCCCAAATGGGTATGAGGACCACCTTGGGCCGCTTTCACCAGCCACCATGAAGCTGAATGCCTGGTTGATGAGGGAGTGGTCTTATGTTCGCTTCATGCGGGGCCTAGTCTTCTCAAAGTCCCATGTGAAGGACTACCTCTTCTGGATCAGGGAGCAGATAAAGAGTCAGGCCTCAGTACCTGAAGATCCTCCTGCAGTCTTGGCTCCTACTTATGAGGATGTCTTGGAGTCTGAGAGAGCTTCTCACAGGCGCCTTCAGCAAATTTGGGTACGAGAGGCCCAGGAGCTTAGGATACGGGGCCTTGACATGGAAAGGCAACTTGCAGAGCAGGTATCCCGCCGTCTTGCTATGGAAAAGCAGCTTGAGGAGCATAGGCAAGCTCGCTGTCTTGAAGTCCGAGCACTGAGGCAGAAACACCAGGATGCTTTAGCCGACCTTAGGAGCATGTGGATTAGGCAGACTCTTTCAGATGAGGTCATTTCCTTCTTGAGTGATCCCGCTGCAGAGGGGGCTTCTGGAGTTATTGCAACTCAGGCAGCTCGGATTCGGGAGCTTGAGGAGCGGCTAGGAGACAAAGATTAGCCTTGTTTCCTGCACACATTTTTTTTCTTTTTTCCTACCTTTGTACGAAAGCAAACTCCAATAGTGGAAAGACAGGATTTAATTCAAAATAAAATTTTTATATTATTGGCCTCAAAATGCTCAGATGCTTGTAAAAACAAAGGTTTTATGAAAAGTATTTGATTTATCATCACTGGCCAAAGTATAGTTTTTCTTTTTATCTTTTATTTATTTTTTATTTTTGCTTTTTTTTGAAATTTGGTCCATGCACTTAATCACCTATAATCAAAGGAATTAGAACCAGGTTAAATAATGAAAAGGGTAGTCCAAAAATAATGAGGGATCAGAACCGTCCATCTTAGGACCTTTAGAGTCATCCCTAAATGCCAAAACTGACCCCATTCTGCTTATGCCGATTTTGCTTCAAGCTTAGATCTCTATGATCAACTCAACCTCTGATTTTTCTTCATTTTTTTTATTTTTTATTTTTTTTCTTTTTGCCTTTTTGCCAATATTGCCCCTAGCGCCAGTTACGGTTTTCACTAGGGCCGGCTTCTGCATTCCGTCATCACCAATCTTACTCTAACATTTGAATGAATAAACTAAGATCATCAAGGGCTTAAAAATAGGACGAAATAAAGGCTAGGCTCGATTTATGAAAAAAAGGGTATTAAACACCCAAAAATTTTCAAGTGTGGAAATAGGACAACCGGACTTACAGTCATGATGAATTTAACCCTTTTTCCCCAAATTGCCTTCTTTGCGTCATTTTTCACACTTTGCTTTCATTTGCCATTTTTCATTGCTTTTCCCTCTTCTTTTTTTTCAACTTTGCCCTAATTGATTTTGCCCCAATTTGATTGTAAATCCGGTTTGGGTTTATCAAAGAAACGAATCGGCTCAATTTGGCTAAACTAGGGATTCAAATTTTGAAGGAAATAAAGAAAAATGGCCTTGGATAATTTCCTAGAAATATTCACTCAAGGAAAATACCTTTTTACTGCATCGGAGTTAATTGGCTCAGGAAAATCTGTCCCATCCATTTCTGCTAAGATGAGTGCACCCCCTGACAGGACCTTCTTGACGACATACGGCCCCTCCCAATTGGGCTTGAACTTACCACGAGGGTCTTCCAAAAATGGTAGAATTTTCTTTAGAACTAGGTTTCCTTCTTGGAAAGTTCTGGGCCTCACTTTCTTATTGTAGGCCCGGGCCATTCTCCTCTGGTACAATTGGCCATGACATAGTGCTTTTAACCGCTTTTCTTCTATCAGGTTGAGTTGATCATGTCTTGACTGTATCCATTCAGCTTCTTCCAATTCTGCCTCCATGAGCACTCTAAGTGATGGGATTTCTACTTCCACTAGCAAGACTGCTTCCATTCCATAGACTAGGGAATACAGGGTTGCCCCGGTTGAGGTTCGAATCGAGGTTCTGTAGGCATGTAGAGCAAGTGGCAGCATTTCATGCCAATCCTTGTAGCTCACTACCAACTTCTGAATGATTTTCTTTATGTTCTTGTTTGCTGCTTCCACTGCCCCATTCATCTTAGGCCTGTACGGAGCTGACTTATGGTAGGTGATCTGAAACTGCTCACACATCTTCTTCATGTCCTTGTTCTTAATATTTGAAGCATTGTCTGATACTATGGCACTTGGCAGTCCATAGCGACAAATGATATTGTGCTTCAAAAATTTAATAACATGGTTACTTGTGATGTTCGCATATGAAGCTGCTTCTACCCATTTAGTGAAGTAATCAATCGCCACTAGGATAAATCTGTGTCCGTTCGATGCCTTAGGTGAAATCATGCCGATGACATCTATGCCCCACATAGAGAAGGGCCATGGTGATGTCATGTTGTGCAACTCACCTGGGGGTGCATGCTTGTTATCCGCATATATCTGACATTGGTGGCACCTCCTGACATGTACACAGCAATCATGTTCCATGGTCGACCAGTAATAGCCCAACCTCAAGATCTTCTTTGCCAGCATGTGCGCGCTCATGTGGGGCCCAAAAACTCTTCCATGTACAGTCTCAATCAACCTTTCCGACTCAGCCTTGGCAGAGCAAGATATCATTATGTGATTTCATGTACAAATGTCCACCACTTAGTAGAAACTGACCAGCCAATCTCTGTATTGTCCTCTTCTCAGTAGCAGTGGCATTCTCTGGCAAACTCCTATTGTTCAAGAAATTTTTGATATCTTGAAACCATGGTGTTTCTTCTTCTGGTGCTCCCTCTAGAACGAGACAGTAAGCTGGTTCATCTCTGACTTCAATTTCCAGTGGTCTGATGTCTACTCCTTCTGGTATGCTGACCATTGAAGCCAATGTTGCTAGAGCATCCACAAACTGATTCTTGGCCCTTGGCATATAGTTGAAGGAAACTCGAGTGAAATTCGTGCTTATTTCTTCCAAATACTGGTGATAGGGGATCAATTTGTGATCCTTGGTTTTCCACTCACCAGTTGTTTGGAAGATGATAAGACTCGAATCCCCGTATACGTCAAGTTCCTCCACTTCATAATCCATGACGGCTTGCAATCCAATTATGCATGCTTCGTATTCTACGATATTATTGGTGCACTGGAATCTCAGCTTTACTGCAATCGGGATGTGTGAACCATATGGTTTAACCAAGACTGCCCCTATTCCATTTCCATTCATGTTAGCGGCCCCATCAAAGAACATCTGCCAAGAACTTTCACTTTCCTCTTCTTCAGTGTACAGAATTGCCTCATCTGGAAAGTTGGTCTTCAAGGGTTGGTATTCTGGCAGAGGATGTGCAGCCAGGTGATTAGCTATGGCTTGACCCTTGATCGCCTTCTGGGTGATGTATGTGAGGTCAAACTCGGACAGTAGCAGTTGCCACTTTGCCGTCCTGCCAGTCAGTGCCGGTTTCTCAAATAAATACTTCAGCGAGTCCATCCGGGATATCAATAGTGTGGAGTGACTAAGGAAGTAATGCCTTAGCCTCTGAGTAGCCCACACTAGAGCACAGCAAGTCTTCTCCAATGGTAAGTACTTGGCTCCATATTCCGTGAATTTTTTACTCAGATAGTAAATGGCCCTTTCTTTTCTACCAGTCTCATCATGCTGCCCCAAGACACATCCCATCGACGTTTCCAACACTGACAAGTACAGGATCAGTGGTCTTCCAGGAGTTGGTGGCACTAGCACAGGTGGGTTCAGCAAATACCTCTTAATTGTATCAAATGCCTGCTGGCAATCCTCATTCCAGACTGTCGGGTTATCCTTCGTCAAAAGCTTGAAAATTGGTTCACAGATAGCAGTGAGCTGCGCTATGAACCGGCTTATGTACTGAATTCTTCCGAGAAAACCACGAACCTCCTTCTCGGTTCGGGTGCTGTCATTTCAATTATGGCCTTGGCTTTAGCCGGGTCAATTTCAATTCCTCTTCGGCTCACTATAAACCCCAGTAACTTCCCTGATGTAGCTCCAAAGACGCACTTAGCCGGGTTAAGCCGTAGACTGTACTTCCTGAGCCGATCAAACACTTTCTTCAGATTGATCAAGTGGTCCTCCTCTTTGCATGATTTGGCAATCATATCGTCCACATATACCTCCATCTCCTTGTGGATCATGTCATGGAATAGTGCTGTCATGGCCCGCTCATATGTTGCCCCGGCATTTTTGAGCCCAAACGGCATGTCCGTGTAGTGGAATGTGCCCCAAGGTGTGATAAATGCTGTTTTCTCTTGATCTTCCTTAGCCATCTTGATCTGATTATATCCAGAGAACCCATCCATGAACGAAAATAGGCTATGTACCGCAGTATTATCGACCAGAATGTCGATGTGTGGAAGCGGAAAATCATCCTTTGGGCTTGCCTTGTTCAAGTCTCTATAGTCCACGCACATTCGGACTTTCCCGTCCTTCTTTGGTACCGGCACTATGTTTGCGAGCCACTCAGGGTACGTAGAGACTGCCAAAAATCCGGCTTGAAATTGTTTGACCACTTCGTCCTTGACCTTCAGGGTCCATTCAGGTTTCAATCTTCTCAGCTTCTGCTTAATCGGCTTAACCCCTGGCAAAATTGGTAACTTATGCACCACCATGTCCGTGTCTAACCCCAGCATGTCCCGATACGACCAAGCGAACACATCCTTGTAATCTACCAAGAACCGTGACATTTCATTTTTCTGCACATCAGACAAGCATGACCCGATTTTCACAATTTTTGGGTCATCTTCGGTCCCAAGATTTATGGATATGATCTCCTCAATATTAGGTTGGACCCCCTTTTCATGACGTTCCAATTGATATTCAATTTCTTTTGGAAAGTCTTCTTCTTCGACCTCGGTCTCTTCTTTAATCCCCATGAGATCAAAGTCGAGCTCAAGGTCGAAGTCATATTCAACCTGGTCCAATTCGGTTTGATTATATGGTTCATAAGTGGTTTGGACCCTTTTGAAAAAATTAAATTTCCTAGAAAAAATAGAAAAATCTTTTTGGGTTTTTGTGGGCCCTCTAAACATAATCCCCCTGAAGACGAAGGCCCGTTAAAACCTTCAGGGAAATGGCAATCCACTATTGGAGTTTTTTTGGAAGCCGCGTCAGTTTGCCGAACAAACGCTGCTTCAAAAGTAAGGGGAGTTTCCTCCCAATTATTTAAAAAAAGTTTTTCGGTAGCGGGGGAAATTGTGCAAGCCCGGAATCCGATGCCATCATCACCGGGTGGGTACTGCCCTTTTCTGCTACGGGGCCCAGTCCAAATATAACCTCCTCCGGAATCTTCACTGCGGCCCAGTCAATGAATGGTAGCTCTTTGTCACTACCAGTCTTTTCGCCTTCAGTCATGGCGAAGAAAGCCCCAACATCTTCAGTGTAGTCGTCCTGTTGCTCGGGCTGTGGCCCAGGCCCGCCCAAAGTTCCAAGCATAGGAGATGGGTTATAGGGTTGCAAGGCCGAAACAAAAGGCTTTTGAAATGGGTTAATGTTGTGGTAGGGAGGCTTGGATTGGTCTATAGGAGGAGATATTTGGATTGTATAGGAGGGTTTTGGAAAATTCTCCCTTAGGTGAGGGAGTTTTCCTTTGCTTCTGTTTTCTCCTTCTTCATGCTTCATCCTTCTCCAACCTCTAGGTTGAAACCCCAGTCCCACTTTAGGAACCAGTTTCTTAGCCGTGATTGGCTCCACCATTCCCTGCAAATTGATTCCCAGGCCTTTCCCCGGGTGAAAGTGGTATTTCTCCATCACTTTCTTTATCATTTTCTCTGCAGTTGTTCCATTTCTTTTTTCTTTCTCACACCCCCCAGGTATGAAATTAACCGTTTCGAATTGAAACGAGTGAAACGTAATCTTGTCAATAGTCAAGTCTACATTTATTAAGGGTATATCAGGTGACACGATGGGAGGCACCAAATTCTCGGCTAGGACTGTTATCACCCTTTGCCCTCTAATGTATTTCACCCTCTGGTGGAGCGTGGATGGTATTGCCCTAGCCGAGTGTATCCACGACCTCCCTAGGAGCAGATTGAAGGCCGCGGGTATATCCATCACCGCAAATGTGATGTTGAAGATATTCGGCCCAATTGTGATCGGCAGTTCAATCTCCCCTAGGGAGTGGGTCTTGGAGCTATCAAAAGCCCTCACTATTCTCCCATTCTGTTTAATCTTTGACTGGTCCAGACCCAGCTTGGCAAAAGTGATTAACGGGCAGATATTTAATGCCGACCCGTTGTCAATTAGAACCCGTGCGATCATACTGCCCTTACAAAGCACTGTGATGTGCAAAGGGTCAACGTGATAGCACCCACCTGGGCTGATTTCACCCTCTGAGAAACTTATCACATTATGTGACAAGATTTGACCAACCATTTTACCAAGCTGGTCTGGATCAATGGTCTGGGATACATGTGTACTCTGTAGCACCCTTAACAATGCGTCCCTATGCTTTTCAGAATTCAACAAAAGGCCCAGTATTGAAATCTGGGCCGGGACCTTGTTCAGCTGATCCACAAGATTGAATTCACTCTTTTTGATTATTTTTATGAGGTTCGATGCCTCATTTTCTGCACCCTGGGGGGTGTCTTCTCCTATTTGTTTTCTTTTTTCTTCATTTTCTTTTTTCTCTTTCTCTGCTTCTGTCTCCTTCTCTTTCTCTTCACCCCCTGCACATCTCCCCGACCTCGTCATGAGGTTCACCTCCTCCTGGTTCTGGTTCCTAACCACTGGAACCGTAGCCGTGATTCCCTCGCTATAATTCCATGGTACAGCGGCCTCAGAATAGGCTAATTTAGGGACGTTAACCACCAACGGCTGGAGTTTGGACCGGGATGTATGGGCCGGTTTAGGGATAGTGTGGGCTGGCTGAACATTTACAACCAAGGGCTGGAGCTTGGATTTTGTGGGGATAGAAGAAGTGATGGAAGCAGTGGTAGGGTCAAGGTTGATGACCAGTGGAGCCTTTGATGGCTTGGATGGTGAATAAGTGGGTGGACTGCAATTAAAGACCAATGGAGGCCTTGCAGTGTTTATTTGGGTCATGAGGGAGGAGACACGGTTCAAAGAGGAACTGATGTCCTCAGTAGCATGATTATTTTTCTGGGACCATATTGACCTCCTCTTCCTCCTTCTCTTGGAAAAATTGGACCTGGACCATGGTCCCTACAGGAGCTATGAGCTGAGATGGGTCAAAGGCCCTTCTTGTGGTGGATATGGCTGTGATAGAGTTGGATGGGCCTGCCCCATTATGGTATGACAGAGGGTTCTGCCCAATATCATTTCTCGACGGGGCGGGTGCAGTAGTATTGAAAACCAAGGCCTTCTGGTCCAACAGGTCTTGGACCGCATGCTTCAGCATCCAGCAAGTGTCAGTAGAGTGGCCCGGTGCACCCATGTAATAGTCACATGTGATGGCTGGATCAAAATTCCTCCCCTTCGGGGCATTTGGGTTGGGCTCTTTCAGAGTCAAATATTCCCCTTTTAGCAAGGTTGGCAGCAGTTGGGAAAGAGATATGGGAAGGGGAGTAAAGACTCTGTTCCTCCTTGCTGCCATCCAGGCCTCCCGCTCCTCCTTAGTAAAGGTCCTCCTTGGGTTTGCGGGCACAGAAGGAGAGAAATTGACATTGTGCGGGGTCTGATACAACTGCTGGGCAGGCTGGGCCTGTTGGGTTTGCTGGGCTTGTTGAGGTACGGATATGTTGACATGGAGTGGCTTCTTGGCAGGAGGAGCTTGTACCAGGTTCACTTCCCCCTCTTTTCTGGCTCCGTTCTTTTTGAATCCAGCCCCCTTCTTCTGTGCCAAGGAAGCGGAGGAATCAGACTGCCCAGTCAAAGTAGAGTAGTCAATAAGTCTTCCTGACTTAATCCCTTCCTTGATCCAGTCTGCCACCTGGACCAGGGCTGCGAAATTGGTGGTGATCTGCCCCACCAAGTGGTTGTAGAAAGGCTGCCCCAGTGTGCCCATAAACATTGATATTATTTCTGGTTCCTGCATAGGCGGCCTGACCTGGGAGGCGGCCTCTCTCCACCTCTTGGCATACTGCCGTACAGGCTCATCTTTCCCTGTGTTCATTCTCATCATGTCGTACCGGTCTGGCACGATCTCCGAGTTAAACTTGTACTGGTCCAAGAAGGCGTCCACCAAGTCCTTCCACCTTCTGATCCTCCCATGGTCCACAATGGCAAACCACCTTAGGGCTGACCCGGTCAGACTCCTCAGAAAGAGTTGGATTAGTATGCCGTCATCCCGGCCAAATTGGCATAGGGCCCTGCAGTATAGTTTCAAGTGGCTCATAGGGCAGCCTGTGCCGTCAAATTTGTCAAAGTCCGAGCACTTGAATTTGGCCGGTAGACATACATCAGGGTACATGCAGAGCTCATCAAAAGTGGTGCCTCCATAGCTGTTTCCCCCTTTCAGTTCTTCCTGGATTCTCTCTATCCTGAGTAACATTTTCCTTTCAGTTTCTTCCCTGGCTTTTTCCTTCTCCAGTTCTTTCTCGGATTCTGCTGTATTTTCCCTGATCAGAATGGGTTCAAGGACTGGTTCAGAAATGGGCTCAAGCATGGGTTGAGCCGGAGGCGGAATGTAGGCCTGAGGTGGTGGTGCCTGATGGGAAGTCGATGCTTATTTTGGGCTTGGGCCGTTGGGCCTGAGCCGCCAGTAAATCCCCCAGCATCTTGGCCAGACCAGCCACTTGCTCTTGCAGCTGAGCAAAGTCTTGAGCGGGGATAGTAGCTTGTGCTTGGTTCTCTTCAGTGTTCATGGCTCTGGCTTTGGATCTGGTCACGGGAGCAATGATTGCAAATAAGTGTACCTGGTGAAGGAAAAAGCAAAGAAACTTGTCAGCTTCCATTTAATTTGAGACACACCCCTATAAATGTAGACAAGTGGGTTAGGTGAACACAAGTATGATTTTATTATATATATATATATATATTTTTTTATTTTTATTTTTATTTTTTTGCTTGGAATATTTTGGGGCTTCCAAGTGTCCTACAAATTTTTGGCTTTGATTGGTTCTCGTGACCAAACAAAGGTTTTTGGAATATTCTGAGGCTTCCAAATGTCCTAAAAATTTTTGACTTTGAGTGGTTCTCGTGACCAAACAAAGGTTTTTGGAATATTCTGAGGCTTCCAAATGTCCTAAAAATTTTTGACTTTGAATGGTTCTCGTGACCAAACAAAGTTTTTTGGAATATTCTGAGGCTTCCAAATGTCCTAAAAATTTTGACTTTGAATGGTTCTCGTGACCAAACAAAGTTTTTTGGAATATTCTGAGGCTTCCAAATGTCCTAAAAATTTTGACTTTGAGTGGTGTGCGCGCCCGATTTCGGTCGCACGACGAGGCGCACGCAAAACGATGCGTGCCTCGGGATTTGTTTGGAGTCGCCACTGCCTGATGGGGTGCAGGTAGACACCTGGATGCCTAAGTTCTTCTACTCAGGCTTGGTCTGCGGCTTGAGATTCTAAGTAGGTTCTCGGTTGCGGTCTGGGGAAGTCCGTAGACACCCCAGTCCACCCCGTCAAGTGACGGGTCCCATAAGTTTCCCTGGTTTGAGTCAACTCTGGTCTCTCACTCACCCGATTCCTATTCCAGCATGTAATTTGATTAAGTCTGGCGGGACCGCCAAAGTGGTGTGGGTCCCTTTACTTGATTTTATCTTCTTATTATTGAATGAAGTGAGTCTGATTGGGTGGGCCCCGTTGGAAGGCCCACGGATCCCTTGGCGGGCTTGGTTGAGCCCACGTGTCCCTTGGTGGGCCTCAGTCCAGCCTGAGAGGCCCTTTGGGCTTTGGTTCAAATGAATTGATTTTACTTTAGGGTTTAAGTTGGACTATTTAAATGGATTTGATGCCAAAAGTGGGCCGGGATTGCTTTGTGGGCCCTTGAGCGGGCTCCACAATAGGTTGCCGAATAATTTAATTTCATCTTTTATTTAAATTCACCAAAAATGAGCCAGGCTTTGGGCTTGGGGCCCTTTACCTGGGCTTGGGCTTTAAAGCCCAAGGCTTCCTGAATTAGGGTTTGGAAACCCTAAGTTAACTTGGCTCAATGGGCTTTAGCGGGCCCGTTAGGCCCGGCCCGTGGTCTCGGCCAAACCATACATTTCATGCATCAATTTCACAAATCCGGTTCGGGTGGACCACCGTAGGTTTGGCCCGCCCGGTTTAATCGGTTAGTTTTTATTATCTTGATTAAGTTGCATGCATACATGTTTATTGGGCCGGGTGGGCCCCGTTGGAAGGCCCACTGGAAATCAAGTTGGACCGGGGGTCCAAGTTCCATGTCGGGTTTCCGGGTTGACCCGGAAACCCTATTGGTTTATCCGGTTCGGTTCGGAAGTGGCACTCACATCCAGCAATAATCACAAAAAAAACACAAGATTGACACTCTGTCAGAAAGAAAAGCTGGCTCCAGATTGGTTAAGTGGTATAAACCCCAAGACATCAAAATCCCCCTTGGTTCAGTCAAGAATCAATTTCGGCTCGTAAAATGGGGTATGCGCTCACTTCCTGAAGTGAGCGCCAGTAGGTGCTAAGAACCAGGCAAAATTTGGACCTAGCGCTCACTCGATACTAAGTGAGCGCGAGCTGGGCGGGAAGTGAGCGCGAGCTGAGCGCCAAGTGGGCGCGAGATGGGCGCCAGAATTGCGCATGGTTTTAAGTGAGCGCGAGCTGAGCGCCAAGTGGGCGCCAGCTCGGCGGGTAGTGAAATAAAAGGGGCGCCTACTTCCTAAGTGAGCGCCAAGTGGGCGGCTACTCACTGCGATTTTCAACTCTCTATTATTTCGAGATATCCATCTCTGGCCGATCTTTTTCGGCCTGTAATTGTTCCACTAGTCTCCTAATATGCCCAGAACACTTCCCAACTAGTTTTGGATTTAATCTAAACACATTTTATTTCAAGTTGTAATTCACTTTCATGCTCGGACTCATGATATTCCAGAAAACCAGAAAACTCACAATACAACCATGCAATCAAAATACATCACGAATAATATTGCCCAGAACACTTCCCCGGGCTTCAACCACTCCCCAGAAGGCACTTAAACTTGTATTGGAATTAATCTAACCTAACATATCGTAAACCGAACCTCAAAATCACACATCAACAAATTAACAGTGAAGGGACAAGGGGGTTTATAATGGGGTACACGAGATGAAATGACCACGGGGAACATGCTCCCCTTCGAATCACACAAGCAGTATTAGTAAACAAAATGGTAGAATGTAAAACATCATGACATGCTATACTCGAAATGAGCTTATATCCGAAAAAAAGAGAATGGTCGGGAACATTACCTGGGTGTCAAAACACCCTTCTGAAGTGAGCAGGTAGGCTCCCCCTTTGAAGCTCCAGCAGCGGCTGAACTCTCCTCCTTTGGGCTCACTCGGCAAGCTCCTCCTTCTCCTTTGAATGCCGAAGAACAGCAAACCCTCAAATCCAACCTCCACAATCCCAACCTCCAAAATTTCCGAACCCCAAAAGTCCGAACCCCAGAAAATTTCCGACCTTAAAAAAGATCTTCAACCCTTAAGAATGTCCAACCCCCAAGAAATGCCGAACCCCAAACAGCCAACCAAAAAAATGCAGAACCCTTTGCAATGAATCCTTGCGCAGCTTTTATAGGCAAGGGAGAAAGGGGTACGCGCTCAGCTTGCGCTGAGCGCGTACCCGCATGCCACGTCCACGCGAGCGGCAAAATCATGACAAAAAATTAATGCGGCCGCTCGTTTGTTTTAAAAATCTGAAAATTAAGATATAGTCCCTGGGATATTTGGATTTAATATTATTTTATTCAGATATTTTCAAATATTTTCAGATTGGTCCCTGGGATCTTTTAAATGTTTGGATATTCATGGATTTGATCCCCGAGATATTTTCCTGCGCAACTCGCCACATGTGCAGCTTTTTGCCATGTGCGCAGATTGCCGGTTTTGCTGCTCGGGAATTTTGTCAGCTCATATTTTCTTCATCCGGGCTCCGATCTGGGCAAACTCAGTTGCGTTAGAATTGTATCGGAGCCCTCTATCCCATGACCTAGGGGTAGGCCTCTGGATCGGATTTTACCAGAAAGTCAGCTTTTGGCTTCGCCCAAGTTTGACCGCCCGCAGAACCTTCATCCGGACTCTGATTCCTGCAAACTCAGTTGCGTTGGAACCGTGTCGGGATTCTCTATCCATTGATATAAAGGAAGGTGGCCAAATATCACTTAATCAAAAAGTCAACTTTTTGTCCCTTCGGGGTTTGACTTTCTGCTAGGGTTTTAGCACACATTTTTTCTCTTTATTCTGGTTTGATCAAAATTTGGGTGCTTACAAGTAGTTCTCGTGACCAAACAAAGGTTTTTGGAATATTCTGAGGCTTCCAAATGTCCTAAAAAATTTTGACTTTGAGTGGTTCTCGTGACCAAACAAAGGTTTTTGGAATATTCTGAGGCTTCCAAATGTCCTAAAATTTTTTTGACTTTGAGTGGTTCTCATGACCAAACAAAGGGTTTTGGAATATTCTGAGGCTTCCAAATGTCCTCAAATTTTTTTGACTTTGAGTGGTTCTTGTGACCAAACAAAGGTTTTTGGAATATTCTGAGGCTTCCAAATGTCCTAAAAAAATTTTGACTTTGAGTGGTTCTCGTGACCAAACAAAGGTTTTTGGAATATTCTGAGGCTTCCAAATGTCCTAAAAATTTTGACTTTGAGTGGTTCTCGTGACCAAACAAAGGTTTTTGGAATATTCTGAGGCTTCCAAATGTCCTAAAATTTTTTGACTTTGAGTGGTTCTCGTGACCAAACAAAGGTTTTTGGAATATTCTGAGGCTTCCAAATGTCCTAAAAAATTTGACTTTGAGTGGTTCTCGTGACCAAACAAAGGTTTTTGGAATATTCTGAGGCTTCCAAATGTCCTAAAAAATTTTTGACTTTGAGTGGTTCTCGTGACCAAACAAAGGTTTTTGGAATATTCTGAGGCTTCCAAATGTCCTAAAAAATTTTTGACTTTGAGTGGTTCTCGTGACCAAACAAAGGTTTTTGGAATATTCTGAGGCCTCCAAATGTCCTAAAATTTTTTGACTTTGATTGATAAAAATAACCAACCAAAGGTTTCTTTCTTCTGAATTTTCTCAGTTTTCAAATGCAAAAGCTTGATTGAAATATGTTTGAATTGAATTGGTATAAAAAAAATGACACCTTGGTTCCTTCTTTGAGTCTCAAAATTAGGTTAAATCTTGAAAGAATATTTTATTTTATCCTTTTTATTTTTTTCTGTATTTTTGGAACATTTTTATGTTCTTTTCGGGGTGCCTAGAGATTATCCACAGTATTTTAGGCATTTTATTCTGAAAATTTTGGCTGAAAAACCAATTTGTGCAATTTCTGAATGCATCCGGCATAATATACCGGATAAGGCTATGGCTTACTGTATTCGGCATAATTAGCCGGATACACGCATAGGTCTTTGTAACCGGCAATATATGCCGGATATGAATAATAGTCTTCTTAACTGACCTGAGTTGCCAGTTATTGCCGAAATGGCCCTTTTTGACTCATTTTTCACCAGATTGTGTTATTTTCATTCCCACTTGATGTTCACCTTGACCTGGCCTTTAAATCTTGCCCCAAATTGGGCTTTGATATCATTCTAGCTAAATTTCCCAAATTCATGAGGGTACTTGTACCCTCCACAGTTACATACCAATTGTTGGACTTTGTACACTTGGTTGCCTCTTGCTTGGACTTTGGGTAGGATGACCATTAAATTGAGTTGGAAACTCATCCTATAGGTTACACCAACCTTAGGTTATAAACATTTTTGGGAAAAATTTCATCCCAAGCATATGGACACCGTGGCTTTTAATTCACATGAAGATAAAAGACTACATGGCTTTTACCTTGCCACCTTGTGTTACCTTCAATATGGTATTATACATTATACCTTGGCCTGTAAAACATGCAAACGGCCTTCCCACATTTACACCCAATTCCCCAAACGCAATTGTGTGTTTTTAGCTGAAAACATGTTTCTCCACCTTCAAGCGTATGGTTTTTGGGTTTTGGCTTAATTGGCAACTTAGAACTCAAGTCTAGTGATGCCCGGAATCGAATCACAGATCCCATTGTCATCACATCATTGACTCAAATTCTAAGGTAAATGTTTTCACTTTCGCTTTCCGAAGTCACGACCTCAGTGCGCCAAGCTACACACATTCATGGTTCAACTTCCTATAGGTAATGGGTAGGCTGTGCAAATAGTTTAAAGTGCTCAAGTGCAATTTAAAATTGAGGTAACATTCACAACGTCCCAACCCCTTGCCACTCTTTTTCGTAGCCATGCATTCAATTTCAAGCCAAGGCACATATGACAATATAATGAAGCTAAATACAAGCAAGCAAAAGAACCAAAGCAACTAAATATGCACACAAGTATTACATGCCCAAAAAGTGGTATACAAACATGTTATTTGTGCAAACAACAATTAAACCATGGAAGCATGCTTGAGACCCAAAAGCATTCCCTAAAATTCCAGATTTTCATGCTCAAAGTGTACCATTTCTACCCAAGTTGAAGCCTAAAAAATTTAGCACTACTTGACATGATATAAGAAAGGTTTTGATGATTTAAACATGCTTGAAAACCCCCAGAATATACACTAAAATTTCCAGATTTCATGTTCTTCATTTTTTGTGCTTAAGTGACATTGTTTTATGCCCAATTTCAAGCCTAATAAACAGCACCTGACAACATGGTACAAAAAGCCTTTTAGCTAGGGAAAACATGCTTGAAAATCCCAACAATGCCCACTGAATTTCCAGAATTTTTTGCTCATGGTTTTTTATGCTCAACATGCCTCATTAAAGCCAAAAAAAATTCAGCAACTAAAATAGGGTGCAAGAAGTGTTAATTGAGGACAACATGCTTGAAAACCCCCAAAAATCCCTCCCAAATTTACTGAATTCATGCTGTTAATTTCCATCATCCAAATATGACATTAAATCCCCAAATCAAGGCATGTTATCATCAAGCACACAAAAATCATGTTATGGGATAGGCTTTCCCTAAACGAATTTCTAGGCATAATTAAGCACCTCACACATGCCATATCTTCATGAATCTTCTAATCATACAATATAACATGCTAGATATTTCAAGCAAGTTCACATAAAGTTTCAAAACAGCAAGCCTTCACAAATAAGAATAAAGTATGAACAAACACAAAACATGGCTTAAATCCACAGGTCCCCAGTAGAGTCGCCAGTTGTGAGACATGGGAAAAAATCACCGGGATGATTTCCCCTCCGTCAATACACGGGCTCAACGTAAAAATAGGAGAGTCGCCACCATTCAGAATTATAGGGTGAGAATGGACACCAAAAGATTAAAGATTAGAAAAAATAGCTAAAAGGCAAATTCTAGAGTAAAAATAACTCTACTTGAGAATCAAATCCAGAGATGGGTAAGGGGATTAGATTATGAACGGGGGAAGGTGTTAAGCACCCCCATTCACCCACACAAGGTGGTTGCCAAGTGTTTGTTCATGCAAAAAAGTAAGAAAGCTTGCTAAATCATTAAAAACCTTGAAAAAGGACAAATGTATGATATCTTCACATGAAGATCCAAATGGATTCTAGATCCTCTTTTATGTCAATATCATTTCTGGAATATCAACAAAAATGGAAATCCAAAGCAAAAGTTGCACAAAACCAAGTTGAGTTAAATCCGGAAAATTCGGTAAAAGTAATGCCATTAGTCTTGAAATCATTCAAATACAATTTTAAATTGAATCAAACCAAATCTATTTGAAAGATTATGGTAAATAGGAGACTCATGCAAAATTTCAAGTAAATCCGGTTGAAATCCTAGGAGTTATGCTCCTTTAAAGTTGCTGCTGGGGAAAATCAAAAGTGATAAGTGGGCAACTTTGGAAAATTATCTAGAACAATCTGCTCCATAGAAATCCATGAAATTTGGTGTGAGGGAAGTCTGTATGGCCATCTTTCAGATGAAACTAGCCTCATACAAAAATTCATTCGGATGTGCCTTAGGTGGTCTCCCGAACAGGCCCCGAAGATCACAGATTTACCCAGAAAAGTACTGATGAGCAGCTCTGGGTAAATCTGTTACCAATAATTCAAATGGAGTCAAAAAAATTATGAAACCAACTGGATTTAAAAATAGACTCACAAAGGAGTGCCCAGAAACAAAAATCACTCGGATCGGATTTAAAACGAACACATGGCGCTCCGTCAAAGTGACAAGTTCCGTATTTAAACCTGAACTGTCCAATCACCTTCGACAGAGAGGTGTCAAAAATCTGCTTGATGGAAATTAATAAAATTTGGTAGGCATAAACTAGACAGCCTCACCTTTCCCATGGTTCTAGAATCGCTCCAAAATTCATCCGGACGATGAAGTTATAAGCATCCGAAGTAAGGGTACAGTTGCTGTCAAGTTAACCCATTTTTTAACCAAACCAATTCAAAACTGTGATAAAAGGTGTGTGATTCGTGCAAGATGGATCAAAACCATTTTAAGATCATTCAAAGACATTCCAGAATTGCTTAGGCTATTTTATTTCACAATTATCACAATAAATGCAATAAACCCGAAATGTGAGCCTATCCCGCCAAAATCGTGCTATGTATGTGCAAGTGTGAAAAATCATTCAAGAACAATATAGCAACATAGCATGCATTCATATTCATCAAAATAAGGTTCTAAAACAACCTAGGGTTCCGTTCCATTATCGTTTCCCTTAGTTCTCTCTCCCCGTTAAACACGGTTCTTCAAGATAATCTTAGGGTACTTTGAATATGAAACGGTTTTCAATCATTCAAAAGGCTTATGCAAGATATGTTCTAGCACTAGGGTCAATCCCCAGTCTCGTTTCTCCTAGATCCCGCCTTCACGTTTTACGGCTAGGGGGAGTCTTGAGATACTTTGAGCCAGGGAAGGGTTTTCATACACATAGAAGGCCTTATTCTACAGAAAGGTAGAAGAAGAGATCTAGATCTAGGAATGTAAATACAGAAAATAAAGAAGAGGTTTGAGGCTTACCTGGGGTTCTGGAAGCAATCCGGCGGCGGTTCCCTTCTTCACTCGGAGCTCTTGGATGTCCAACTTATTGGCCATTTGCTTGAGGAGGCGCCTCCTATTTATAGGCAAAGGCTAGGGTTGATGGTAGACACAACCTAATGTCTAGAGCCCACCAACCTTAACCCTAAGGCTGTTTCCGAGATTTCCCCTCATTTAATGAGGGACATGATGGTAAAAAGTGAAATCTCTCGGAAAACCCTAATTTTGAGCAAAACTTATGTATCCGGCATATTAGGCCGGATACACAAGGGCCTTAAGGTATCCGGTATATAATGCCGGATATACTAAAGCTTTCTTGTATCCGGTATTTTCCATCGGATACAAAGTAGGGCACTTGTATCCGGCCTGAGTTGCCGGATACAAGTAAAAACTTATTTTCTTCAAATTTTGTGCTGGCTTTCAAGGAGATAATGATTTTTGGTGATTATTGATCATTTTGACAGTGCAATTTGGGGTGTCTACATCCGATTATTGGCGGGTTGGGGTTCCAACCCAATTAATAAACGGGTCAACCCAACCTGTTTATCATCGGGTTAATCAAGTTGACCCATCGGGTTGGGTCACATTTTGCCGGCTCTACGCTGATTGTGTGTAGAAAATGGATGGATTGTGATTTAAATATGATCAACCACCTATAAATGAAGAGACTTCTAATCTGGTGATTGCTAGAAGGATTGTAGACACCCCAAATTGCACTAAAATATGAGGAAATAATAAAAATGTGTTCAAGGTTTAATACATGTAATTTGACATGTGTTAAAACTTCAAAATCATTAAAATAAGCTATGACCATATATACTATACGGTTTGATTTGGTTGTGTTTCAACCGTAGTATTAATACGATTGAGACCGTATTACTTATACGGTTTAAATCATGCTTTGTACGTGAAGTGCAAGTGGCTGCCACGTGCCGACCAGAAGCTTCGGCTGTTATGCCACGTTGGCAGCACACATGGGAGGCTAACTGAATTTAGATCATAGCTTTTATACGGTTTTTCATTAAGCTTTGTGCTGTCTGTAGTTATTATTTGAACAAAATCGTATGGCATATACGGTTTGGCCTTATTTAAGCAATTCCAGAAAAGCTCGAGATCTAAGCCTTATTTACCCTTTATCCTCTCTCTGAAAGACTTGATCTACCCTATATGCCCTCTGAAACCCTTAGATTTACTTCAATTCATGCTTTAGGCTTGAATTAGAAGAATCTAGATTGTTATTTTGGACTACCCTTAGGATATTCTTGCCCCTCCTCTTACCTATAAATAAAGGGTCTCTCCTCTAGCAAAGGGCTGGAATTTTGAAGACTTAGAGCTCTTGAAGAAGAAGAGAACCTCTACCTAATTCTCCATTCAAGCCTCTCAAGCATACAAGGTGAGATCCTAGCCATTATCCTTTACTTTTCTTTAAATTCAAGCACTCTCATCCTCCTTTATGTGATTGCTGTTTGTGCATGTTTTGGTTCTAATTTTGGAAGGATTATATAGATTTATGCTGTTTTATAGCATTAGATCTTAATTTTCTCCACAAATTTGATTTCTTACACACTTCTATATACACAATTGATTGTTTTTATCAAAATAGGCATAGATCTTAGATCTACTATACTTAATATAGTAGATATGAGATCAAAGGCCTTAGAACAATTTCTCAAGACTTTTTGATTTGATTTTACTTGATTTTAATCTTTTAGAGAATACCTCATGGTCTGTTCTCTCTCAAATTGAGCAAATCTCATTCAATATAGGTATATTTGCTCTCACTCTCCAAATAATGAGAGATCTGAGCCAAATCCATGCTCTAAATGTTTTTGGGTTAATTTCTAGTCATTTTAAATGTTTTGAAGTCAGATCTAGTGAATCAAAGGCACACACCCATGATTTTGTCTTGATTTCTACTCAACTTTACAGATTTGGACAGAACTTGTACCTTGTCTTGGATCATTCATAACTTCATCATATAGATGCATTTTAATGATTCTAGAGGCATATGAAAGATGAGGAAGTCTAGTTCAATCCTGTAAAATTTGAGCAATTTATATGAAGTTAATTTTTCAAACCGTTTGATTGAAGTTGATGAGTCAGATCAAAACAGTTTGTTGTACTTATCACTTTGATTGAGCATCAAAGGCTCATTTCAACTCTGATTTGAGTGATTTTAATTTTTAAGTCTTCCTTTATGAGTCTATTTTTAAATCCAATTAGTTTCATAAGTTTT
The DNA here is from genome assembly GCA_947561395.2 of Buxus sempervirens. Taxonomy (NCBI): domain Eukaryota; kingdom Viridiplantae; phylum Streptophyta; class Magnoliopsida; order Buxales; family Buxaceae; genus Buxus; species Buxus sempervirens. Next base: position 16,308,237 of record OX387186.1, on the reverse strand, counting down.
CACTTTGATTTGAGTTCTGTGTGCTTGATTGACCTGTGCTACTCAGTAGCATATTACAGAGTCAATCTGTGATCATTTGAGTATTTTTTGAAGAGCACACAAACCACAAATGGATGAAGGTTTGAATAAAACTTATATCATTCGTAATATGGCATCTCATACTTTATTCGTACTAATTTTCAAAGATTTATATTGAGCCAATCTTCACGAATAGGCTTTCAAAGTTGGCAACTCATCACTTTTACTGATTTACATTAGTAAACTTCGAATGAAATTTTCAAACATATCTTCTTTATTTTTAATCAGATTTGAATGAAATTTTTACTAAATCTTCTAATTCATATAAACAACACTCCCTCAAAAAAATGAAAATCAATTTTTCATTTTCCCACGTAAGAGAGAGAAAGGAGAGGGAGTGTTGCTTGTGGAGTTGCAGCCCTAATACAGGTGACTCTGGTGGCACTGCGGAGTCAGCAGGTCGTTGGGATCGAAGCATGAGTTTTGACTTTTGCATCCAACTGCGTTCACCCTTTTCACACACAAATTGTTGAATGTGTTTCCTCCGGAGCGCTTCAGTCGATGGTCCGATGCTACTACCGGCTGTGATGGGGTTAATGGGTGAGGGCCCCACATTGACACGGGCATCCATCCGTCCATTTCACTCAGGTACCATATAGTGGCACCAGAGGAAATGGTCTCCAAATTGTGAGCTATTGATCAACCTTACGTCACGACCCGCAATTTAAGTCAAGAGTGTTGCATGGTAGATATCCTGATGGCGAACGATTTGATTCGTCACTTGCGATTCCATTCAACTGATCCGCCCATGTCATATTTTAAATTTTTTTTAATTTTCGCACATCAACAACCTCCCATCAAAGGATAGGATCATAGGAATTTTTTTTTCTTTTTTATATAAGGTGCTCTTATCTTCACACCTCACTTCGTTCACAATTGGGTAGGTTGTTGTTCTACTTTGATTAAATCTTGCTAGTAATGAGCTCCACTTTGAATGTTGACTCACACTAAGAAGAAATTTCAAACTCGTCTATATCCGTTCATGTCATTCTCTCTATGACAAAGCCCTAAAAAGATTTAACTATTTATGAATTTTATACAATAATAATAGTTACTTTAGATCCATATTCTTAACAAAGAATCAAAATTTTAACATACTTTTAATATCTGTAAATTATAAGGGATGTACTTGAAACTTGCAAAAGTACAATGGCAAACTTATCATTTATGAAAACTTCATTTAAGTTAAAATAATGACAAACATATAATATTTATAAGCTCTACGAAAATTCGTCCTTTAATAAACATCAAACCATTTTTCTTCAACTTTACAAACTCATTCGTGGAATTGCCCAATCCAAAATGAATGCTAAACAAGGCCTAAGCCATGAGACAACTCATTGACAGCACTGATGAGGTAGACTATGTCAAATGAACTGAAAAAAGTTAAAAAGAAAATTTTATGTATTTAACTAATTAACTTGCCGCCCATCATAAAATTTGCACCTGGTCACCTAATGACTTTCACAATCTAATCCATATTATATATGACGAGAATTGGTCCTTTGGAAAGTGTATCAACAATTATGCACTACTTTCTCAGAAAGCCCCCACCTTTTTATTGTAAAATCATTATTAATATAGAGTTAAAATTTATTTTTTTTGTAAGATAATATAGAGTTAAAATAGTCAAAACTTATTTATTGAACAATTATAACTGTTCCTTCCTGTATGTGCACTACTGCAATGTGCACGGGCTAATATTATTAATAAAATTAAACAAAAAGACCCAACTGTGAGGCTATCGGTTTATTACCAAAATAAAAATAAAAATAAAAGTGAGGTGTTGAAATCATATATCGCATGAAGATGCGGCGGACTATATCGTTTCCTTGAGATGCTCCACGACTCACAGTTTTCACATTTCTCAATGTGAAAACAACGAAATGTGAGCTATGAGAGGACGGTATCGTCTGCCTCATTTTTATGTTACCAAATAAATAAAAAAAGTGAGGCTATCGGTTTAGTTATTAATGAGTTAGTTTGGAAGTTCAATGCGCTGGTACTTCAGAGTCAACGGATGGTTGGGATCAAAGCATGTGTTTTGCGTCTTCGATTACATTAAAATAATCCGTTGCCACCCAACTCTGACCATCTTTTTTTCGTCCAAAATGTAAGCTATTCATCAACCGTACGTTAAGGGCCCAGAATTTAAGTCCATAGGCTTTGACTTTTTTTTTTTTTTTTTTTGTAGTGAAGAGGCTTTTTTTTTTTGTTTTGTTTTTAGATGGTAAGAGGCTTTGACTTGTCACTTAAGATTCCATTCCATCCTTCTTACTCGTCCCGGATTTTTCGGAAATCGTGTATCTGTTTTTTAGCCGTTAGAAATCGTCAAAAAATGAAAAAAAAAAAAAGAAAATTCAACGGGACTGTCGTGTATTCCGTTCTTATTCGGATTTTTTTGTTTTTTAAGTTTACACCTAGGTAGAGTTATAAGTAAGGCGGGTTGGGTTGAGTTATGTTAAGTTCCTCAACCCAGTTTAAAATTCACTAACCCAAACTCACTTGCAGAAAAGGATTCTTTTTAAAAAATAATTGGCCTACAACGTCACTTTTCAAAAAATAAATAAAAAATAATGTTACTTTACTATGTGGGGTATGAGTACAGCCTATTTGTGACAGGAGCACATTTTATGTGGGATACGAGCACATCCTACATGCAACAATAGTGAGGACTTGCTCGACATTCTATATTGAGAATATCCTTCACTCTTTTTTAAATTTACTCTTAACACTCAGGTTTCACTTGTTATCATAACCACCTGCTCAATTCTTTGTATATTCTTATGCCTATATACAGTGGCGGAACCAGGTATTGGTTAGGGAACCAGGTATTGGTTAGGGGGGGCAATTGCCCCCCCCCCCCCCCCCCCCCCCCCCCCCCCCCCCCTAACTTTTATTTTTTTATTAAAAAGGTATATATTTTATATATTTTTTAATTAAAATTTATGTTTTGCCCCCCTAAAATTTCTGATTTGCCCCCCTAACCCATTGAAAATTTTTCTATTTCATGAGAATCCTTTCTAAAATTTCTGGTTTGCCCCCCCAACCCATTGAAAATTTTTATATTTCATGAGAATATCCTTTAAAATTTCTTGTTTGCCCACCCCCAAGTCATTAAAATTTCTATATTTTATGAGAAGTGTTAATTGAAAAATTTTTTTGCCCCCCTAGATTTAGAGTCCTGGTTCCGCCACTGCCTATATAGGGAGGAAAAAAAATGCAAAAAGAGGAAAAAAGCATTAAAAAAATAAAGAGAAAGAAAGAGAAATAAGTGCAAAATTGGTAGTCTAATAAGAAGAACAGGGGACAGCGTATGCTAGAAGCCATAAAAAAGTTGGGAAGAAAAGGGGACAGCGTATGCTAGAAGCCCCTCTCTGGCTGCGTTTGGTAACGCTTTTTGGAAGTACTTTTTTGCTTTTGAAAGCAAAAAATTGCTTTTAAAAGCAAAAGTACCGTTTGGTAACGCAAACGAGAAGCAATTTACTAAAAGCAAAGAAGCAATTTTATTGCTTTTCACCGGAAGCAACAAAACGTTGCTTCTAAATTTTTTTACAAAATTGCTTTATTGCTTTCAAAACCCCTTGATACCTTATTGCTTTATTCCTATATTAAAGATGATGCCTCCATACTCACTTAAGAAGCAACAACGTATTGTTATTGCTAGAGCCGGCAAAATGCCACCCGACCCGACGAGTCAACCTGATTATAAACGGGTTGGGTTGACCCGTTTATTAATTGGGTTGGGTGCGGGTTGGGGTTTCCCCCAACCCACTAGTAATCGGGTCAAATCGATTATGACCTGCCAACCCGATTTAAAAAAAAAAAAAAGATGGCAAAAGTATCATGTTTCGACCCGATTAACCCCAAAACCCGACCCAAACCCGGTACAACCGGATCCAATTAACCCCCGACCCTATTTTAATAATATTTTTTGAAAAATAACAATAATCGGGTCAACCCGATTATGAACCACCCGATAGGTAACCCGATTTTAAAAAAAAAAGATGGTAAAAGTATCATGTTTCGACCTGATTAACCCCAAAACCGACCCGAACCCGGTACAACCGGATCCAATTAACCCCCCAACCCTATTTTAATAATATTTTTTGAAAAATAAAAAATAAAAATAATAATAAACGGGTTTGCGGGTTGAACCCATTTATTGGCGGGTTGGGTTTGGGTTGGGGGTTTTCCAACCCGCCTTAATTTAGTCCAACCCAATTATGACCCGATTAACCCCCAACCCGATTATTTGAATGTAATTAAATGACTATTTTATGAATCTTTTATAATATTAGACTTATATTTTTTAGTATATTTCTAAGTACAATACATAAATTGTGTACAATACTTTTATGAAAACAAAAAGCAATTTCTATGTTACTACAATTATCAAACATGCTTTTTTGCTTCTTAGAAGCAAAGCAAAAGTTTACCAAACGCATTTGCTTCAAGAAAAGATCTTTCAAAAAGCATAAAATTGCTTTTTTGCTTTCTTGCTTTTAGAAGCAAAAAAGCAAAAGCGTTACCAAACACAGCCTCTGTCTTGCAATAACAATATGATCTCACCAATTTCCGTTTCTCTCTCTAATTCTCCTCTTTGCAGCTAATAATATAAGCTGTTGTGTTTGTAATTGCTAATTTCCTCTCTCTCTCTCTCTCTCTTTCTCTCTGTCTATATATATAGAGAGAGAGAGAGTCTTATCTTCGGCTAAAATATGTGCATGTATTAATCGCTAATTTTTAAGAATAATTTCTTTATTAGTTTTTCTCTGACTAATTAAAAGGTTAGGTCCTTCTGACCTTTCAAGTTTACTTAAATTTGTCCATCATCCTCCTCCTTACGGTTGTATATTTGCCCGAGTGGTTTCATGTTTAAACATGTATGCAGGGCATAAAGCCGACATGGAACACATGGTTCAAAGTTAGAACAGCCCATGAAATAGGGAGTTGCATTAGTTGATAAAGGACTCCCCCTCCTAGTTATGGTATGTCTTTTTCCAATCTCTATAAGAAATCTTGCTAGGAATGAGCTCTGCTGCTCTACTTTAAATATCATCACACAAGGAGAAATTGCAAACTTGTCTAGATCTGTTCATGTCATTCTCAAGATGACAAAGCCCTAAACTATTTACGCCCTTTATGTGATCTAATTCCTAGTTCAGTCTCCTTGATTGGTCCAATACTTTTCTAGGTTTTCTTCTTCCCCACTTAATTCAGTCAATTAGTTCCACCTTTCATCTTCCGATAGTTGCCTCCATGAAGTCTTTATATATGTGTGTGAGAAAGAGAGAGTGTATCAAACCCAACTAGGAACAAAAGACAAAAAGAAAAACAAAAAAGTTTGATGATCATGAATGACATGCATTGCAATGATCAATCTCCACTGGAAAAAAACAAGAGAAACCGACAATGTGGCCAAGTCACCCATTCCATCACTATGAAGAAATAATTCTATCAGTATAGCTTTGTATGTGAGAAATATGAGGAAGAAGACATAATGAGAATAGAAAATAAAATCATTCCAAAGATATAAGACACAGTGAAGAAGATGCCTTGAGAATAGACAATATAAGTGTAACACCCCTAGACGGGGCAATGGATCGGGTTCGTGCGGGTCATAATCGAGTTTTATTGGTGGGTTGGGAAAACCCAAAACCGAATCCAACCTATCAACCCAATTAAAAATTTTTTTTTATTTTTAAAATTATAAAAAAAAAATACACCAATAGAAAAAAATGTGAATTAGTGATATAATTTAGGGTTAAACGGGTCATTATCAGGTTAAATCAACTTAATCTTTTCTAAATTACATTTTATTTATTCTCATTAATGGGTTAAACGAGTCATTATCGGATTCAATTCGGGTTTATCCAAATACGAACGGGATACTAAATCCCCAACTCGAAACCGATCCAATACTCTTCTGGGTTTTCTTCTTCCCCACTTAAATCACTCTATTAGTTCCACCTTTCATCTTCCGATAGTTGCACTTAAGTCTTTATCTGTGTGTGAGAAAGAGAGTGTATCAAACCCAACTAGGAACAAAAGACAAAAAGAAAAACAAAAAAGTTTGATGATCATGAATGGCATTGCAATGATCAATCTCCATTGGAAAAAAACCAAGAAAAACCGACAATGTGGCCAAGTCACCCATTCCCATCACTATGAAGAAATAATTCTATCAATATAGTTTTGTATGTGAGAAATATGAGGAAGAAGACATAATGAGAATAGAAAATAAAAGCATTCCAAAGATATAAGAGACATAGTGAAGAAGATGCCTTGAGAATAGAAAATAAAAGATGCCTGGCAATGGGTTGGTTTCAGGCAGGTCATAATCAGGTCTTATTGGTGCGTTGGGAAAACTCAAAACTAAACCCAATCTATCAATCCAATTAAATTTTTTTTTATTTTTAAAATAAAATAGATATATATATATATACCAAAGCTTATATATATATATATATATATACCAATAGAAAAGAATGTGAATTAGTGATACAATTTACAGTTAAACGGATCATTATCGGATTAAATCAACTCAATCTTTTGTAAATTACTTTTTAGGAAAAATTAATTTTTAGTGGTACTTTATCAAACTATTTAAGATTAAGTCACCCAAGTTTGTACTTGTATGTTCCAAAGTATCTTTATGAAAACATTTAAGATTCAGTGGTATTTGACTATTACAATCCGTTTTCTTCCCACAATGCCCTTTTCTCCCACAATCCCCTTTTCTTATTTAAATAAATTAAAAATTAAATAAACAGGTTTCCAACATTGCCCTTGTTACGTTTGAAACTGATTGAATTAAGTATATTTCCAAAAGTGCCATTTACCAAATGACTTATACAATTTTATGTACCGATTTATACAACTCAATTAACTGACTTGTACCGTCTATCAATTGAATTGTACATCAATATACCCTAACTTGTATACCAATATAAACTTACAATTCTCTATCAAATGACATGTATAATAATATGTACTGACTTATACCTTTATAAGAGTACATGTACTACTCAATTAAATAACTTGTACATTCTATCAATTGAATTGTACAACAATATATACTAATTTGTATGCCTATACAGACTTATATCCCTTTATCAAATGACTTGTACAATACTAAAATTATATACTAATATTGTTGTGTCAATTGATAAAAGATACAAGTCATTTGATTGAGTGCTAAAAGTCCTCGTATAAATGTACAAGTCTATATATAGCATTGTATAAGTCATTTGATAAAGGGATATAAGTCTATATAGGCATACAAGCTAGCGTATATTGTTGTATAAGTCAATCAATAAAAGGTATAAGTCATTTGATTGATTAATACAAGTTGCCTTTTATCTATACAAGTCAATACAATGTATTGTACAAGTCATTTGATAGAGATGTATAAGTCTATTTAGGCATACAAATTAGTATATAGTGTTGTATAAATCAATTGGTAGAAGGTATAAGTCATTTGATAGAGTGGTACAAATCCTATAAATTAACAAGTCAGTACTTAGTATTGTATAAGTCATTTGATAGAAGGGTATAAGTCTGTATAGGCATACAAATTAGTATGCATTGTTGTACAAGTCAATTGATAGAATGTACAAGTCATTTGATTGAGGAGTACATGTACTCTTATAAAGGTATAAGTTAGTATATATCATTATACATGTCATTTAATAGAGAAGTGTAAGTTTATATTGATATACAAGTTAGGGTATATTGATATACAAGTCAATTGATACACGCACACACACACACACACACACACACACACACACACATATATATATATATATATGTAATTTGATTGAGTGGTACTAATTATCTTATAGCTATATAAGTCAAGATACAATATTGTACAAGTCATTTTATTGAGACCCTCTCTCTCCTCCTTTTCTTTCTTTATTATTTTTTGAAAAGAAATAAACATAAAAAATAAGAAAGTTGGGGTAAAGGGCACTTTGGAAATATACTTAATTCAATCAGTTTCAAATGTAACAAGGGCAATCTTGGAAACCTGTTTATTTAATTTTTAATTTATTTAAATGAAAAAAAGGCATTGTAGGAAGAAAACGGGTTGTGAGTCAAGTACCACTGAATCTTAAATGTTTTGATAAAGGTGCTCTGACACGTACAAGTGCAAACTTGGGTGATTGAATCTTAAATAATTTGATAAAGTACCACTAAAAATTAATTTTCCTCATTATCGGGTTAAACGGATCATTATCAGATTAGATTCAAATTGACCTAAATAAGAATGAGCTACTAAATCCCCAGTTCGAAACCGACCCAATTATTACACAGGTCAACCCGAACATCTTTATTCGGGTGGGTTGGGTCGATTTTTGCCAAGTCTTAACACCACGATCTTTATAGCATCAATATTGTCCATTTTAGGTAGGGTTGCTCGGCGGGCCGGCCCGACCAGGGGTATTAAACCCCCTTTTTTTTTTAAAAAAAATCCAAAAAAAATCCCAAAAAATTCTAAAAAATATTTTTATTATTTACAAAATTGTTTTACACTTATTAGGATAGATTTTGCTCAAAAAAATAAATAAATAACGCCCATTAGAGACTTAAAGTAGTCTAATTAAAAACCATAGACTTAACAAATATATTTAATTGAAGATTTTATAACAGCTTTTTGAGCTTATTTATACCTAATTATTTTCTTAGTTTTGATTGATTATATAAGAACTTCTATAATTATATTTTCTAAATCCTTAATTTTTAGCTAAAATAATTTAATTATGATATTATTGATTCAAGAAGATGTTATGTCCTAGTGGTTAAAGAGACAGGGTTTAAATCTGTTTGGCAAGGTTGAAACCTTGCTATCAACGATTTTTGGGTTATTTAAGCTAGTTGGGCTTGCCGGGCAAGCCTTGCCCCATACCGGCCCACATTTACGCGGGCCCGAGCCGGCACCCGTGCCCTAATGGGCCGCGGCCCCAGGACCCCCGACCCGACACAGCACGCTACAGTGCGAGTGTCGTGGCAGGCCGTGCCCAAACGGGCCTTGGGCGTGCCCAGGCCGGCCCAGGCATAAACCCGTATGGTTTTGCACTCAAGGGTGTGGCGAGCATAACATAGCACATACCTAGCCATCAAAAAACCAGGTACCACTAGTTCCTATATATACTTTAATTTTGTATTTACAGATACCATTTTTCATAAATAAAGGACAGTACAAGGAGGACATCATCGGTAACGTTACCTTGTATCAAGCACTCCATTGGTCTACTTTATGCCATCAAACAATGACTGCAATATATTTTATACTTCCTATAAATTTATCTTCTTTCTTATCATGGGATTGCAGATCACCAAAAGATGTATGGGTCTCACTGAAAAGAGTCAAGCTGAGTTTTCTCCAAGAGTACCTTGATCTGCAAAGAGATTTGGATCTTCCATCATATCTCCCCATCAAAAAGGTCCTCCAGGGTTTTGAATGGCCCATTGACACACACAAACAATTCCCCCACCGTAACACCCCTCTGTTGTGGGATCTGTCTAATATTGTTGGACTCTTCCTCACTCAATTCCCAATTGAAGATCTGCAGATTCTCCTTCATTCTCTGTTTGTTGAAGCTCTTCACCACTGCACTTACACCTTGTTGATATATCCACCTGAGAGAAACCTAATTACAAGTATGGGAATTCCATCATAAGAACTTGATAAACATTTCAGCCCATTATTCCAAGAAATGGGAGAGATAAAAGTGAGACCTGTGCAACAGTTTTTCCCTTGACCATGGCAATCTCCTTGAGAACTGGGCTGTCCATAACTAGGTTGGTACCCCATGGAGCTCCATAAGCGCTCAAAGGAGACCAGGCACTTACATGGACTCGCTTCTCTCTGCAGAATTCTATCAATCTCTTTTGATTCCACACAGGATTCATTTGCACCTGAAACATAAAGTCAATTTAATTCCATGGCTGCAAATCAATACACTTATCACATAACTCAATACAATTTACTTCCACGGCTGCAAATCCTGTACCTGATCAACAGCAGGAGGGATGTTGGCATGTTCAAGAAGTTGAGTCAGCTTCTTCATAGAGAAATTGCTGACTCCAATTGACCTGGACAACCCTAGTCTGCAACAATCCTCCATGGCTTCCCATGTCCCCCTCATATCAAATGGAATAACATCTTCCTTGCTAAAAGGGATCACTATATCTCCTTTCTTCAAACTCGCTGGCCAGTGTACAAGATACAGATCCAGGTATTCCAGACCAAGCTTCCTTCAATCAGATCAAATAAAACATTAACATGATAACATCCCCAGTGATCACAATCAACAACATTTTTTACCAAAATTAAAAACAGACTGATATTATTACTCTAGGGTTTCCTTGATGGCTGGAAGGACAAGGTCTGGGTGGGCATCGGTGCACCATAGCTTAGAAGTGATGAAGAGATCATCGCGAGACCTGACGAGACCTCGCTCTAAAGCCTGAGCTACGGCGCGACCAAGTGTCTCTTCAGTGCCATAAAGGGATGCAGAGTCGAAGTGCCTGTAACCAACTTCAATGGCGTCGATGAAGATTTCAGTTAGGGCTTGCGGAGGAGGGAGAGGCTGGGCAGCTGTTCCCAGGGCTACGAGTGGCATCTTCCATCCCGAGTTCAGCACCACCATTGGAACGTTGTCTTCTCCCATTCCTTCCTTCCTCTTTGTGAACAAGGAAACGCTGCCCCCAACAATGATAAAATATTAGGCTGTGTTCGGTCGCTTCCTTTGGACCGGATGAAAAAAAAAATTGTTTAGGGGTGCCTGAAATTTTGTGAAATTTCAGAGGATTCCTGCCTGTTCGGAATATAACCCCTCTCTTTTGAGACTATACAAGAGGTAGAGCCGTAAATCTAGCCCAAACCACCCCAAGCCCGCCTAATCCAACTCGAATAAGAGCCCGAAATAAGTATTTAATTTGGGTTTGGATTGGGGTTGGGTTTCTTTTCTAGTTCGAAATTGAGTTTGGGTTGAGTTAAGGTTCATGCCATATAATTCGAAAAGCCTGAAGTTAAATTAAGATATGCCTACTCTCGTACATATATTTAAGTGAGTATTTATTACGTATATACACTAGTGTTTTCTTTTCTTTTACATTGTCTTTATAGTCATGTAATCAACTATAAAATATAAAATTAGTAACACGTGATAACACATTTATGAATTTATTCTCAAATAAATAATTTTATATACACAAACACATATACGCTACGATGAATGTGTATTTGGGTGCACATCCTTAACAAAAAAATATTGCGCAACCACAAATGCAACAAGCATGTGATTGGTTTTTTTCATAAATAAATTAATTAAGTTTTTTCAAAATTCAAGAGACCAATTAAGAACTGTTGTACATTAATAGATGATTTCAATTAATGATATTCCAACATTTGCATTCATATCAAAAAAACAAAAGAAATATTCAAAAATTTGTATTTTATTTGAGCCAACCTGAACCTAGCCCAAACTCAAATAATAATGTTTGGATTGGATTTAGGTTTAATGAGTTTGGGTTAAGGCGGATCAATGACGAATTTGGACTAGTAAATCTTAGATTAGATTGAGCCCAAAATTACATCAATCACGGGACCCAACCCGCCCTACTTACAATTCTAACGAGGGGTGTTTTTTTTTTTTTGTTGGTAATATCCATCGAGGGGTGTGCCAAAGAAGCAAAACCTATATCTTAAAGCACGTGGTGCTTCTTGATTTTTAAAGGGGAAAAATAGTATTTATTGATACTTGTTAACAAAGAACACATTGAATCACCTAATTATTGGTAATTGACAGTAGTGTTATTTAAAATAACTGCGCATGAAGTTTCTTCCAAAAAAGTTCCTAATTATAAAATAATTGTCCGCATGAGATTTTTTTAAAATACTTTTCAATCACCTTATTTTACTGTTTATAAAGGATTTCTTTCAAAAATATGCTCCGGCATTAGATTGCTTAACTTTATCATTGTAACTACTCAAACATTAGATTGCTTCATGACAGACCTTTTCATCCTTTTAGAAGAAAAATGCAGGTTTCTCATAGAAAGTGCTTAGACTGTAACTACTCAAACTTTCAAGTTTTGTATTCAATCCGAGGCAACTAATCTTGAACTGATTAAAACATAGCCCAACACATCCTCTTTACAGTCTACTCAAGGATGTGGCCAGTAACATACCACTTAGCCACAAAAAACACCAGGTATATTAGTTGTGTTCACATTTATTCTCCAGCTCCTTTTTTATTCATAAACAAGGGATAATAACAGGAGCACATCATCAGTAAAGTAACCTTCTAGCAAGCAATCCACTGGTCTACTTTACGCCATCAGTAAATATGACTTTCTTTTTTTTTTTTTCTGTTTTTGATAAGAACCCAAAAAAAAAAAAAAAAAAAAGGGAACCAGTAAAATTTTTTTTTTTGTTGGAACCAGTAAAATATGACTGCAACATATTTTATACTTGCAATAAATTTATATCTTCTTTCTTATCATGCGATTGCAGATCCCCAAAAGATATATGTGTCTCACTGAAAGGAGTCAAGCAGAGTTTTCTCCAGTCCAAGAGCACCTTCAAAGAGATCTATTTGGATCTTCCATCATGTATCTTTTTTTTTTTTTGGGCAATAATCTTCCATCATATCTCCCCATCAAAAAGGTCACTCCGCTGTTTTGAAAGGCCCACTGACACACGCAAATGAATCCCCCCGCCTAGAACCCCTGTGTTGTGGGATCTGACTAATCTTGTTGGAGTCTTCCTCACTCAATTTCCAACTGAAGATCTGGAGATTCTCCTTCATCTTCTCTTTGTTGAAGCTCTGCACTATTGAACTTGCACCTTGTTCGTATATCCACCTCAGAGAAACCTGATGACAAGCAGCGGGGATTCCTTCATAAGAATAAGAACTTTATAAAAATTTCAACCCATTATTAGATCAGATGAAATGGGAGAGATAAAAAGTGAGACCTGTGCAACAGTTTTTCCCTTGGCCATGGCGATCTCATTGAGAACTGGGCTGTCCATAACAAGATTGTTACCCCATGGATCTCCATAACCGCCCAGAGGAGACCAGGCACTTACATTGATTCCCTTCAATTTGCAGAATTCTATCAATTTCTGTTGATTCCATGCAGCATTCAAATCCACCTGAAACAAAAATTAGTCACTACCAATACCCTTATCACATAATCAACGTACTTTAACTTTAATGGCTGCAAATCGTGTACCTGATCAACAGCAGGAGGGATGCTGGCATGTTCAAGAAGTTGAGTGAGCTTCTTCATAGAGAAATTGCAGACTCCAATGGACCTGGACAAACCTAGTCTGCAACACTCCTCCATGGCTTCCCATGTCCCCCTCATATCAAATGGAATAATATCTTCATTGCTAACAGGAATCACTCTATCACGTTTCTTCAACCTCGCCGGATAGTGTACAAGATACAGATCCAGGTACTCCAGACCAAGCTTCCTTCAATCAGATCAAAGGAAACATTAACATAATAAACAATATTTTACCAAAATTAAAAACAGACTGATATTATTACTCTAGGGTTTCCTTGATGGCTGGGAGGACAAGGTCTGGGTGGGCATCGGTGCACCATAGCTTGGAAGTGATGAAGAGATCATCACGAGACCTGACGAGACCTCGCTCTAAAGCCTGAGCTACGGCGTGACCAAGTGTCTCCTCGGTGCCGTGAAGGGATGCGGTGTCGAAGTGCCTGTAACCAACTTCAATGGCGTCGATGACGCTTTCAGTTAGGGCTTGAAGAGGAGGGAGAGTATGGGCAGCTGTTCCCATGCCTATCACTGGCATCTTCCATCCTGAGTTCAGCACCACAGACGGAACGTTATCTTCTCCCATTCTTAATTTCCTTTTTCTGAGCAGACGAACACTGCCTCAGCGATGACATATTCAAGGCTATATCTTCCACGGACATGCATCGTCGTAGAGTTCACTCAACAGTGACATATTTAAGGCTGTATCTTCGACGGACTTGGATCGTCGTAGAGATCACTCAACAATGACATATTTAAGGCTGGAAGATACATAAAGACTTGGATCGTCGTTTCCTGTGTGGCTCTATCTACGACCCTCAAGTGAATCCTTCACAAAATACAAATACGTGTTATGTGGATACAAACTGTTAGTTGTGTGTTTGCATCCACAGGACATGTGTTTTTTATCAATTCACTTCCTGTGATGGCTCTATCTGCAGCCCTTAAGTGAAGCCTCCACATGATGCAAACACGTGTCCTATAGATGCAAACACGCAATTAAAAGTTTTTAGTTACAAGACACGTGTTTCCATCCTATGGATGCTTCACTTAAAGGCTGTAGATAAAGCCACCACAAGGAGTGATTCGGTTTTTCATCCTGTAAAAACTTCACATAAAGACTGCAGATAAAACCACCACAGGAAGTAAATTGCCACATACTTGCATCGTCGTAGAGTTCACGGCGTGTACTACAACGTATAGGAGACACCGTCACGCGTCCAGGTAGTTTGCTGTACTTGTTACTTTAATTGAACACCAAAGGTTTATTTCAACTCCGATTAAAGTGATTTTAATTCTTGAGTCTTCCTTTATGAGTTTATTTTCAAATCCAATTGGTTTTATAAGTTTTCATTTTGATTTGAGCTTTGTGTGCTTGATTGACTTTGTACTACTCAGTAGTAGATTATAAAGTCAATCTGTGATCATTTAAGCATTTTGGAAGAACACACAAGCTACAAATTGATGAAGTTTTGAACGAGGCTTATGTCATTCAAAAGATGGCACCTTATATTTTATTCGCACCAATTTTCAGAGATTTATATGAAGTCAATCTTCACGAATAGGCTTTCAAAGTTGGTTACTCATCACTTTTATTGATTTATATTAGTAAACTTTGAATGAAAATTTTCAAACATATTTTCTTTGTTTTTAATCAGATTTGAATGAAATTTTTACTAAATCTTCTAATTTATATAAGCAACACTCCTTGAAAAAGTGAAAATCACTTTTTTGTTTTCCCATATGGGAGAGAGAAAGGAGAGAGAGTGTCGCTTGGCTATTTGGAAAGCAATAATTGCTTACAATTGGACTAATTTACGGTCTCCACCCTATGATGACGTGAATCCATCGGTAAGATCGATAGAGCCCTTTTTTTTCATTAAAAAAAATAAAAGATAAAAGGTCTTTCACGTTGGGATCGAAGCATGAGTTTTGACTTTTGCGTTCAATTGCGTTCACCTTTTTCAAAGAAAAATTAATTCTAGAATGCGTTTCCTCTGGAGTGCTTCAGTCGATGGTGCCAGCTGTGACGGGTTAATGGGTGTGGGCCCCATATTGACACGAGCATCCATCCGTCCGTTGCACTCTAGTATACCATGCAGTGGCAACAGTGGAAACGGTCTCCAAATTGTGAGCTATTTTTTTTTTTTGGTGGAAAAACAAGAGTATATTAAGATCTTAAGAAAGTACAACCCCTCGCATCATTCAGGAGAAGATTTGAAAGACACGGAGGGGGGTTTAGTAACCAGGTACAGGAGAAATTATCTAAAGAAAAATTTGCCAACTCATCTGCAACTTGATTGCCTTCCCTAAGAACATGAGAAAAAGAAATTGACTCAAAAGATGGAACAAGACTTCTGATTTGAGAAATGATGCCAACAATGCTCCACGGGGGTTCAATGTTTGGGTTCTTCAACAAGTGAATGAGTGAAAGAGAGTCTCCTTCGATGATTATATGTTGTCTAAATGTCGCAGCTGCCATCGTCAAACCATGCAAGGCTGCTACAGCCTCCGCATGGAAGGCCGATGAGGCAACAATTTCAGTTGCAAAACCTCCACAGAAACGCCCTTCATCATCTCTAATAACCCCACCTGCTGCAGCACGTTTAACCGAATTCCTGAATGCTCCATCAAAATTAATTTTATAAATCTGGTGAGGGGGGCTGATCCACTTTACTTCTGTAGGAGCTGGTGTGCTTCCCTTATCCTGGAGAGAGAGATTAGTAAGTAGAGAATCTCTATGAATATTCTGGAGTTCAGCACAAACCTCCTCCACTGTAGCCTTTTCTCCATGAAACCGAATTCTGTTTCTCTTGTTCCAAATAACCCACCCAAAGGCAGCTACCTGAGAGAAGAAATCCAAAATATTAGTTTCCACATTTGGAATTTTTAAAGAAAGAAGATAGGTAACCCAATTAAGGAGAGAATCTTGGGGGCCAAGCATCTGCATGGAACCACCAAAATACTTTAACCAAGAAGCTCTAGAGAATGGGCAGTGTAACCAAATATGCTCCGTAGACTCCTGTTCATGATCACAAAAAACACAAGCTTTATCAATGTTTGGAACTCGGTTAGAGAGAAGTTGACCAGTTGGGAGGCCACCTGAAATACTTTTCCACAAAAACAATTTGATTCTTGGTTGGCACTTTAGATGCCAGCATTTCAACCAGGTCTTGTTTTCCATGTAATCCTGATTACCCAGCATCATTCTATATGCAGAAGATACCGAATACAAACCTGATGAAGTCAACCGCCAATGTCGTCTATCCTTTTGCAAAGATGGAGCAATTAGAACGGAGCTAATTTTTTGAACAACTTCTTGATACCAAAATTGGGAGAGAATCTGAAAGTTCCATTGACCCGTGGATGGGCTAATCAGTTGGTTAACTTTAAGCAAATTAAAAACATCTTGGTTTTTCTGCACCACCAATTGTTCCTCAGTTCCCAACCACCGATCTTTGATTATATTTATTTCCCGACCATTAGCTACAGACCAAGTACTGCCCTTGTCAATCCAATGTCTGATATGCTGCATTTGCTTCCAGCCGTAAGAATGCCTTTGCTTGAATGAAGCATCAGAAAATTTTTGGTTAGAAAAATAGGTATCTTTCATGAAAGAAGACCAAATACCTGTATCTTCATTAGCAAGTTGCCAGGCTGCCTTAAGGATCAAGGCTTTGTTCATCAGATGGGGACGTTTGATGTTGAGTCCGCCATTTCTTTGTGGCAAAGTGATCCTTTCCCAACAGATTGTGTGAATACTCTGTCCGTCAATTCCTCTTTTCCAAAAGAAAGAGCGAACCAACGTATCCAATTTTTGAAGGACACTTTGAGGTAACAGGAAACAACTCATCATGTGTACAGGGAGTGCTGAAAGAACAGATTGGATTAAGACCACACGGCCCATTTGTGAGAGCAACATTCCTTTCCAACCAGCTAAACGCGCGGAGACTCTTTGAAGCATGTCATTGCAATCACTTAACCTAGGCCGAGATTTTAGCATGGGGACACCAAGATACTTACCTCCCCCTGGATTTCCAGAAGCATTGAACATCTTCCTAATGGAGGCCCTTCGTTCTCTTGAAGTGTTTCTGCTGAAAAAAATCGCAGATTTATTGTTGTTTATCTCTTGGCCTGCTTCGGAGCAGTACTGATGTAGAATCCGGATTATACAGTGGGCTTCTCTCTCCTTCGTAAATCCATAAATATTTACATCGTCCGCATACATAAGATGTGATAATGAGAAGCCTCCACGTTTGACGACTACACCCCGGAATCTCCCATCCAACTCAGCCCTGTTGATTGCCATGGATAACACCTGTTGACACAAAATAAACAGGTAAGGGGATAAGGGGTCTCCTTGGCGAAGACCCCTTTCTGATTTAATATGACCTACGGGAGAACCATTCACCAAGATGCTATAAGTGACAGATGTAACACATTGCATAATCAAAGCTTGAACTTTATCATTAAAACCAAAGGAGACAAGTACTTTTTGCAGAAAAGCCCAACTCAATTTATCATATGCCTTAGCAAAGTCAATTTTAAGGGCATACATACCATGATCCTGTTTATGCTTGGGTTTGGATCTATCATGCTTCTTTTGTTTCCCAAAATGATGAAATATCTTATGGTTCAACATAATGTTATCCCTTATAGACCTACCCGGAACAAAAGCATTTTGATTTGGAGAAATAAGATTAGTAAGGAAAGGTCGCAACCGAAGAACCAAAATCTTGGAAATGATTTTATAGACAGTATTACACAAACTTATAGGCCTAAAATCAGTAATTCTTCTAGGATGGTTAGCCTTAGGGATAAGAGTAATAAAAGTGTGATTCAGATCATGAGGCATGGTAGTAGAAGCAAAAAAATCCTGAACAAGTTTAACCACATCATGACCCACGATATCCCAACATTTCTGGAAAAAAATCCCCTGGTAACCATCAGGCCCAGGGCACTTGAAAGGCTTCATCCCTCTCACCACACTCCACACTTCTTCAGTTGAAGGAATCCTAGATATAGCATCATTCTGTTCCTCTGTGATACCCTGCATGATGAGACCAGTTAGTTCAAAATTTGAAAAAGCAGGCATAGCTTTAAATAAATCTTCAAAGTAAGAAATGATAAATTGATTTAAGTCTCTAATAGAATTGGTATCCACATTATCATTCTTTTTCAAAGATTGAATAAAGTTCTTCTGGCGTCTTATGAGGGTGGACTTATGGAAGAGCTTTGTGTTCTGATCTCCATCTTTCAACCAACTGATTCTCGACTTTTGGTACCAAAATGTTTCTTGTTGTCGCAGTAGAGTAGCATATTCAGCTTGGAGAACTTTTTCTCTTTGTTCCAAAGCTTCAGAAGGGAGATATGATATAGCTTCCTGAATCTCCAAAATTTCCTGGAAGATCATGTTTTTTTTGGAATGAATGTTCCCAATTTCTTCCTTATTCCATTTGCATAGCTCTCTCCGAGTGTTGCATGATACATATCCTGGTGGTGAACGATTTGATTCGTCACTTGCGATTCCATTCAACTGATCTGCCCATTTATATTTAAATTTTTTTTAATTTTCGCACATCACAACCTCTCATCAAAGGATAGGAATTTTTTTTTATGTAATAAAGGATAAAGGATACAAGGTGCTCTTATCTTCACACATCACTTCGTTCACAATTGGGTAGGATGTTGTTCTACTTTGATTATATCTATTTATACTATTAGTAAAGCCAATCTTGGAATTCTGGCCGGCCCATTTTCTTCTCTCTCATCTTCAATTAAAATGTGTATGTGTTTGTAGCTAATTTTTTGAGAATATCTATATATATATTAGTTTTTCTATGACTAATTAAAAGGTTAGGTCCTTTTGATCTTCGTAAGTTAATTTAAAATTTTCCATCATCCTCCTTACGCTTCTATATTTGCTCTAGTATGCTCTAGTAGTTAATTTCATGTTTAAACATGTATACATGTCTGTGTATAAAACCAACATGGAACACATGGTTCACTGTTAGAACACCCGACGAAATATGGAGATGCACCAATTGGTAAGCACTGCCCCTCCTAGTTATGGTATGTCTTTTTCCAATACTAACGAGAAATCTTGCTAGGAATGAGCTCTACTTTGAATGTCATCACACTAAGAAGAAATTTCAAACTTGTCTATATCCGTTCATGTCATTCTCTAAATGACAAAGCCCAAAAAAATTTAACTATTTATGAATTTTAAACAATAGTAATACTTACTTTAGATCCATATTCTTAACAAAGAATCAAAATTTTAACGTACTTGTAATATCTGTAAATTATGAGGGATATACTTGAAACTTGCAAAAGTACAATGGCAAACTTGTCGTTTATGGAAACTTCATTTAAGTTAAAATAATGGCAAACTTATAATATTTATAAGCTCTACAAAAATCATTCATCTTTTAATAAACATCAAACCATTTTTCTTCAACTTTATAAGCTCATATGTGGAATTGCCCAATCCAAAATGAATGCTAAACAAGGCCTAAGCCATGAGACAACTCATTGACAGCCCTGATGAGGTAGACTATGTAGCGCCCCAGAACTGGGCCTGCCCTATCACGGCACTAACCCGTTTCCGAGACCTACTTATGGGTCCAAAAGAACCTAATAAACACAATTAACCTGGGCAATTACAAAGTAATCATTAGAGTGCATAAGCTAAAGAAGCATGTAATAAAAAATTTTCCACCCAACAAAAGATTTCCTATATTATGATCTCCAAAACACGATATTTGTGTATACAAAATACAACTAAGGCAACTAAATGCTCACAAGTTCTTTCCCAATTATATAGACATATACAAAAGATATCTCCTAAGAGTATAAGTCCAAAATATTATTTACATCCCATTTACAATTCCCCAAAACAAAATATAACATCACAAGAAAGTCCTACATTGGGTGCTAGTAGTAGTCCTCGGGTCTATAGTCTAGATCTCCCTCAATATCTCCCCCAATGTGTAACTCACCAGGAGGATCTGAAAATAAATCCGATAAAACAAACACGCATAAAACTTAAAGTCCCAGTAAGCAGCAAACATGCATGTATAGAAACAGTTTATGCAGTTTTATAACATCATGATAATATTTACAATATAAAGTACCAAATGTAAACCAAAACATCTCAATCAGACATAAAGTGTAATTTCAAGTCAAATATCTCAATCGGGTAATACATGAAATCAAATCAACAAATACAATCAAATACTGCAAGCATATCTTCTTAGGACTTGTGGGTTGGCCTGTTTCTAAATTAGATTAATGACCACTGTCCATTTGCCACCTACACAACTTACAGAGAGAAGCCTAACTAGAAACATCTCAGTAAGCGGAACACCTACGTATGGGCTAGCAAGTGACAACCAAACTAATAATCAAGGCCAAGTACAATACCCCATCCACTGCCAAATCAAACCAGATGAATCACAAGAACATCCTACTGATACCCCACGGTGAGTGGTTGCCGTAGCACCTCTATACCCCAAGAGGGCCTCACTAATACCCCACAATAGAAAATTATATGGACAAGGAAATTAATGCTAACAAGCCAACACCAACACACTGACTAAACTCACTATGGATCCACACTAAGAACAACGTCCGATTAGATGACTCACAATTCAAAACCAAACCAATCAAATCAAAGAGTAAAACCAATGCTTAAACCAAGGCCAAGTGGAATTCCCCATCCACTGCCAAATCACATCATAAGCCAAGTGGAATTCTCCATCCACAATCAATTCAATCGAGGCCAAGTGGAATTCCCCATCCACCGCCAATAAAACAATAAGCCAAAAGCCTTGTCAAATCATATAAGAGTTTTTCAACCTTGCTTTCATAAATCCAAATCGATCAAAACGAATATCATAAAATCCTCAAAACACATTTTAGATGAGTGGGATAGTCTTAGGATTCTCAAATAAGTCACCATATCAAAAATCAATGGATTCCGAGACAGAAAGTTTTGGACCTAAAAAATATTCCAAGTCTGGTTAAAAACGTTAACTTTTGGGTATATAATTTTTCTAGACAAATCTACAAAGAATTTCGGACTCAAATTCTGGTTGTAGTCTAATGGAGGGTAAACAAATCTTCTGGAATTTTACGGGCTTTTGAATCACCCATTTGGGTATCAAACTCAAAAACTGGTCTTTGATGAAAATCGAGAAAACTGGAAATTTAGACATAAATTGGAAAGTTGACTTTTTATTGGTTGGGAATTAGGCCTTGGGAGTAGGGCTGGCAATGGATCGGATATATATCCAAATCCGATCCGAATTTGGATATGAGATATAGATCTACAGTTCGAATACGGATATCGGATTTCAGATCCAACCGAATTCGAATCTGTCCATATTCGATCCGAATAGGATCCGAACCGAAATCAATATATATTTTTCATTAAACTATTGGTAATGTAGCACCCCGGAACCAGGTCCACCCGTATCGGGTTTATATTGGCTCCTGAGCGCTAGCTTAGGGCCTAAATTGGTGAGAACTAACTTAAGAACTAACCAGACACAAAAATAACATCCTAAAATTTTTCAGAAAAACGGCTATATAACGCCTGTATTTACAAGAATGGGCTAAGCCCTCAAACCAATACCTGATAAACATAAGAAAAACATATATATAATATACATCATTCCAAACTAAACCATCCCACATCTACAGATTTAAAATAAATTTCACTAAGGTTTTCACTCTCTTTCTCTCTCTTGTTTACAACATATACAATGTACAATAATCCAAAACAAATTTTACAACTATCCAAAGAAGATATTTGCCTTCTCTATCTTTAGCTGGAATAGTGATCCTTCGGCCTATACTCCAGATCCCCCTTGATACTCTGCCCTAGTATGCGGCTCACCAACAGAATCTAAAACAAAACCGATAAATCCAAAACACGGGTGAGACTAATGTCCCAGTAAGTAGCACATGAATGATATAAAACTGTTTATGCAACTTAAGCTAATTAAATAACAAGCTAACATATCATACGATAAATCTCTATTCAAATCATACGAAGAAGCAGTTAATTATCATTTACACAATACTAGTAATGAGCAAATAAAATCAAAGTAAACCAAACTATAATGTCAACATAAAGTGTATGTACAAAACTCGTGGATTAGTGATTCTATAAATCGAGACAACCACCTCTCAGCCGGTTTGCCACCTCACGACTCACGGTTCGAGCCTGATCAGGGTCCTCGCCCGGAGTGGAGCACCCACACACGCACCCACACACACATAGACACATACACACACATACACACGCATACTCACTCGTACACAGACCCGCCGATCCCACACGGCGGATGGGTTGCTGCAGCCCTCCATCCCACAAGAGAGCCTCACCGATCCCACACAGTGGTAGCGCATGTGGCCCTGGGTGTTAACTCGACAAGCCATCACTAACACACAAGCTAGACGGACTGTGGATCCATGACCAACTCTATACGGCCTAGACTCGTATAATAATTAACCATGCAAATATTTGACTAAACAAAACTTGTAAGAAATCAACTGCCAAAGTAAAATTCAATCCAAGTGAACCTCGCTGTTCACTTGCCCTTAAATCCCTAGGCCATTCTGCCTTTCTGGATGCCATAGGCTCATTGCCTTTCTCAACGAACAAGAAACCTCAACTTCAATTTCCAATTACAATCTCAATTCCTTTTATAAACCACTTTCGAGCACAAGTTAGAAATAAATCAATTTCCTGTTCGGATAATACCGATACAAATTATCCACAGTTGGTTTGCAATTGTTATTCACTCGGCAGAACTTATTTTAACTAGTTAATTTAATGCTAAACCTGATTTAATCTATGAGGAATTAGTATACATGCCATTTATCGTTGGAAAGCTCTACGAGTCTAGTTTCCAACGCAACAAACGGTTTGTAATTCGGAGTTTTCTACAGGAACTTGTGACTGTTTTACCACAGCTGATTATAACTTGCCGCGAAAACAAATGGACGGACACCATCAATTTTTCATGATTTTTTTCGCGATGCCTCGAGTTCCAATTGGTCCCAAACCAATTCCATTCAACTACAAATACCCTAAACTAAATTTTAGACGACAATTATAAATTTTTATGCGAAGATTCCTAGCCTTCGCAAGCCACCGAAATCTTATACCAATTTAAAACCAAATAACAGAATGTTGTTCTGTTTTTAAACTTCAGATGGTTTCTATGAAAACCTGAAAATTTCCTAAAACATACCTGCCTCCTGTCCTACTCCCAAACCTTGCAAACACCTTTTTGAATAACCCCTTAAAATTCTTAAAAGCAATAAATCCACCTTAATTTTTCTAGACAACAAAGTCTGAATTATCAATTCCGAACAAGGAATGGGTCTTTTCCCCTTTTAAATTACCACAACATGATCACTAGTAGGTTCTATTCATCTTACGGCAATTACCCACATTTAACAGTAACTAGCAGTTAGGCAGGAAAGACCACGCTAGGCCAATGGAATCCAAAACAATCCTCAAATCAAGTAAACGACCCAAATTGTCACTGTCCACCTAATACATCCATCAAGCACTAATGAGATCAACAACAAAAATCCAAGGAAGAAACCACAAAATAAGTCTGATCAATCACCCTTCTCTTATAATTGCTTTAAACTAAAGCAAATCGATTCACCGATAAACAAGACATATTTAAATTTTCCAATCAACTCAGAACCTAAGATCAGACATCTCTAACAGAACCCCAAATTAGAACCTAACTTGGATGTTTCTAACAAAACCTCAAATCAGAACCCCAAATCAAAACCTAAATTGGATGTTTCTAACAGAACCTCAAATCAAATTTAGGGAAGGAAAAGTTAGAAAGAAATTTCAGAAGAAGAAAAACAAAAGTTTTAAACACACGATTGCTCTAACATGGGCGTTTTCTCACAAACAGAAATACCAGATTCAAGTCATGCTCAATAGCCATCTAATAATCCAGTCTAACAATTAATTTATCAAAACAAAGAAAATCAAAACAAAAATCTGTCTGCGGCAACAAAATAGAGAGTTAATGCATGCTGCCAGGTTTGAGAAATAAACCCATAATCGATCGAACGACATCCACAAACAATCCATTGAGCCTGTCGGTTTTTTTCTTACCTATGAGCATGCCATAAACAAAAACAAAGAGAAATTTCTGTACGCCAAAGACCAGAAATTTCTGTTCCCCAAAACCCCAAAGAGAAATCGTTTAATAAATTTTAAAAAGGTGCTACTTACTTGCGATGGAGCAAATCCACGCCCACTCTCTCTCTTTTCCTCTTCCTTTTCTCATCTTTCCCTCTTCTTCTTCTTCCTTCCTCTTCTCCTCTGCGTTTCCCTTCATCAAACCCTTACGCCCTTTCTATTGACGAAATTGGATGAAAGAACCTACGGGTTCTTTCATCCCATATATTTTCATTAAAAGCTGAACCAGTTCAATAAATTGAACCGACCCAACCATCTTCCACCCAACCAAAATAATTTAACCCATTAAACCTCTAAACCCCTAACCCTCTAAAATAAATTACTCAATTAAACATTTTAAACCATCCAACCCCTAAATCACTTTAATAAGCTAAACCCAATTGGATTTATTTATTCATTTTTTTTCACGTAAATAATCCAACTAAACCGAACCATTTGTTTTGTTTAATTTTATCGAATTAATCTACTTAACTTCTTAAATCTTTATTTACTCTTATTTAAAAATTCTTAAAATTCCAGGATCTTACAGGTAAACTCTGTACAAACCATGGTTGAACTATCCTTACTCATGTCTTGCTTTAATATTTATATGGTTCATTAGTTTTGATAATTAAAATTTGCTTTAATAATTAAACTTGACTTTTGAGTTTTAAGTTTCAATCAGATCAAATTCGGATTTCAGTTATTTATTCGGTTGAATTTCGAATTCGGATACAGTATATAAATTCGGTTCGAATTCGGATTCACATATAAAAGATCTATCAGATTTTGGATCGAATTCGGATATCGGATTTTTATTTTCGGTTTAGATTCGGATAATGGCATATCCATACCGTATTCGACCCGTTGCCAGCCCTACTTGGGAGTATTTTTATTGGTTCCAAATGGGGGATAAAACCTTATTTACATGTAAAGATTTAAGTAAATTAAGCAATAAATACACAAGACATTTACTTAAATGTCTTTCATGTAATAAGGGTGCTGTGTAGGAGGCTTAGGTTGTTTGGGAAAGGGTTGGGGTGATTTGTCTTAACGTTCGGGCCTTAAGGTTAAATAGAAGGGACGTTCGGGTGTTAAGCTCGAAGGTTCATGCGCCCTCAAGGACGTTCGCGCGCTAAGGCCGCGATCAGTTTCACGATTAATCACAAAATTAATCCTGTCCTTAACAGAAAACTTGTTGGTGGGGGGTTTTGGCTCAAGATTAATTGCCAATTTCCAGGATTAATCGTTAGGTTGGGATTTTGAAATATTTTGGCTACTTTCAACACAACTCATATAAATTATTTTTAACCTTTCCAACACCAAATGAGATGATCATAAATCATCCCAATGTATTTAAAAACACCTTCCAAAACAGATAATCATCCCAAATCCACAAGAACACAAATCTAACACATGAAACCTCATTCAAAAACACAAAACTCAAACCCAAATTTGAAATGTGATTAATCTAAGTTGCAAACCCATAGTAAATCAATAGAAAACTAAACAAGAGTGTTATACAATCAAAACCTATGAGTTTTAGAAGCAAATACCAACATGCAAGATCATTTCTTCAAAATAAATCAAACCCTAGAGAGAGAATACGAATTTTGTAATACATTTTGTTTTAAAGGGTTTGCTATTTACTTGTTAATGGAGAAGCACAACTTCTCTTCAAGCTCTCCTATCCTTCTCCTTCTTTTTGAAGTTTTCAAGCAAGCTCACAATCTTCCTCTCTTGTTCTATACGTTCAATATAAAAGAAAATGGGTTCAAAACTCTTAAAATTTAAGCTAAGACATCATTTTATATGCCCAAATTTTGGTCTTTCAAATCTGCCCATAAACAAGACTTTTATTCAACTAAAATCCTAGGGTACCTAAGGCACACTAGGGGGTACCTTAGTGTTATTGTTATTAAAGGGTACCTTGGTATTTCGAGAGATTTTCCTTAGCTATTTCAATAGGTGTACTTTAGGGATGCTTAGGGGTACCTTAGTTATACAAGAAGGTGGTACCTTAGTTATAGGGGGTACCTTACTTATATGAGGGGGTACTTTAGTTATACAAAGGGGATACCTTAGCTATATAAGGGGGTGTACTTTAGGTAAAACCAAGGGGTACCTTAGGCAAAACAAGGGTTACCTTAGACAATACAAGTGGGGTACCTTAAGCAAACACATGGGGGTACCTTAGATAAATCAATGGGGTACTTTAGACAAAACAAGGGAGTACCTTAGGCAATACAAGTGGAGTACCTTAGGCAAACACATGAGGGTACCTTAGATAAATCAAGGGGGTACTTTAGGCAAAACAAAATGGTACCTTAGGCAATACGAGTAGGGTACCTTAGGTAAACACATGAGGGTACCTTAGATAAATCAAGAGAGTACTTTAGGTAAAATAAAGGGATACTTTAAGCAACACATGGGGGTACCTTAGGGATACCAGTGGGGTACCTTAGGTATACTTTAGTAGTATATTGGGTAATACTTGGGTGTACCTTAGGTATAGAAGTGGGGTACCTTGGGTATACTTGAGAAGTTATTTGGGTATTCTTAGGAGATACTTAAGGTACACTTGAGAGATACCTTGGGTATTCTTAAAAGTTACTTTAGGTATTCTTAGGGGATAATTTGGGTACACTTGGGAGGTACCTTGGGTATATTCTGAAGGTACTTTAGGTACACTTAAACTAATTTGAGGGTATCTTAGCCAATTGAAATTGAGAAATAACATTAACTAAGCTTATCTTAACAACCTTTAATAGAGATTAATTTTATTTCTCTTAAATTCTGAAGCATTATCCACATCCACCTCACCTTTATAACACAAGTACTTAATTAGTTTAATAATCACACTTTAAATAATTAAACTTAATAATTAAGGTATAATCCGAATCGGGGTTTTAAAGACTATGTTAAATGAATTGAAAAAGTTAAAAAGAAAATTTTATGTATTTATCTAATTAACTTGCCGCCCATCATAAAATTTGCACTTGATCACCTAATGACTTTCACAATCTAATCTATACCATATATGACGAGAATTGGCCATTTGGAAAGTGTACCAACAATTATGCATTATTTTCTCAAAAAGCCCCCACCTTTTATTGTAAAATCATAATTAATATAGAATTAAAATAGTCAAAACTCATTTAAAATTGAACAATTATAACACTGTTCCTTCCTATACGTGCACTACTGCAATGTGCATGGGCTACTATCTATTCTCTTAAATGGAACGGCCTCGGGCTGACGTGGCCGCCTCGCGTGGCCTCGCCCGCCCGAGCCTTTTTTTTTCGCCCGAACCTCCTTTTAAACAAAGCCTCTCTAATTCTTTTAGTCTCTCTCTCCCCGTCTCTCTTTTAGTCTCTCTCTCCCCTCTCTCCATCGTCTCAACTGCACCCAACTGCTCTTCTGCAATCTTCAGAAGGATCGAGACTGCTAACCCTTCCTCTCACTCACCTGTCTCTCTCACTCTGTTTCTCTCTGTCGTTTCGGCCACAAAGCTTCGGTCTTCTGTTCTTCTTCAACTGCAGTCAACTTCTCTTCTGCGTTCGTCTTCTCCTCTTCTTCAATTGCAGGTAAGAGAAGTTTTGTTATTGCTAGGGTTTCATTTTGTTTTTCTTTTTGATTTTTCAGAACAGCACTATCTTTTGCCTGGAGAGTTTTTTTATCGATCGGACTAATGGCCTCTTTTCTCTTTTTTTTCCTTTTCACCAAAGGATTGAGAAGGCTCTCAAAACCGCTGCTCTTCGACGAAGCAAGAAAACCTAACCATACCTCGCTTCTCTCTCGCGTTTCTGCCTGAGTGCTTCGGCACCACCCAAGGCAGTTGCTATTTCGCCAGTACCGCTTTACTCACAGGTAAGCCCCTATCTACTCACTCTAGATCATCCCTTTTTTTTTTCTTATATTCTTAGATCAGATTAGGCTTTCAATTTATGAAATTTCTGGGGTTTTTGTTTTCTCTATTGCATGTTTTAGGTCAGGTAAGTTGCAAATTTCCATCGAGGTAGGTGAAATTATTGATTTATGTCCATTCCCCTTTCTTCTGCCTTTCGATCATCCCCTTTTTTTTTTCTTATATTCTCATATCAGAGTAGGGTTTCGATTTATGAAATTTCTGGGGTTTTTTTTTCTCTATTGCACGTTTCAGGTCAGGGAAGTTGCAAATTTCCAAACCGAGAAAGATGGGTCTGAGATTCACTCCCGTTCAACGGTCTGTAATCTTCTTCCTCTGATGCTGCTTCGTTTCTATAGTCCTAGCTCACAAAGATGAAGACCAACGGCGAACCCCAATCATGCGTTTCGGATTCATTATCTTCTATATCAGTCGATACTGAAAGCTTGCAACGACAGGTATTGATCCGAATTTTGATGTCTGTTTTGAGATGGATTTTCTCGGAAAAATAGAAAATGTTCCTTCTTGCTGTTTTGAATTTTCTAATGGGGTTGAAAGTTGATTTTTCAGTTCTCAATATGATATCTAAATGGGTTTTTAATCTGGTTTGTTTTTGAAATTGATATTGCCGTCAATACCGTTCCCATCAGAGTTTTCTTTTTTCTCCGATAGTCTGTTAAGTGGATCTGTTTACTATCATGACTCTACTGTTTTATTCTCTTTTGTTTATAACTCTGAAATATGCTAAGTGGGTGCTGTGATGGCTGCTCCCTAGATTGATGAGTTGTCAGATTTCTCTGATACGCCTGCCCCATCAGTTACTAGGATCCTGTACAGCAAGAACGATGTCTTGGCTCGGAGGTATGTGCAAGGCATGATATAATTTTCAAAGCATATATCAACTATTGAAGAATAAGTTGAATGTATGCATCTAATGTTCATATATGTTTTAGATCTATATACCCTGTTATTAGTCTTTCTCTAGCGGTATCTTTTTTGTGTTAAAATGCCTAGATACTGGTAATAACATCTAAATGTAGTGGGCTACAAGTTCGGCCCTAAAATTAATTGCCTACGGCAAGCTGTGGACAGTCTTTCTATATCATTTAGCGTAAACTGTTCACTCACCATATCTTCCAATGTGATAATGTACATTGAGATAATTTACAGCAATGCTTTCTGAATTGATTGCAGGTACATAAAAATTTTAATGGAACTTTCTGGTCATTTTGTCAAAGAGGATACTGTTGGTAACATATTTGGTCGATGGTGAGTTTTTTTTTTTTTAAAGGTTTTTCTCTATATTAATTCTTATTCTTAGTGTTGCATTACATAAAGATATATATTTTCCCAACGAACTATAGATTCATCTCAACGAAGACTTGATGGAGTCTTTGACACTAGACGAGAAAAGAAATTGGGTTGAAAGTAGCCCGACCAAAGTCTTCGACATTGATCCCAATACACAACAGGTAGAATTCTTTCTCTAATTTATTATTAATAATACAAGCATTTTGAACTTTTCATGCGTTTTAATTAGTCTTTTAGAACTTAGCGACAGATTGTTTTTAGTATTGCTTCTTAGATTTTGTTTAGTCACTATTTGGTTTATAAATTTGGTAGTTACTTCATAATATGCACTTCAGAGGAAATCTTTGGTGAAGTCGACTTTCATTCCCTTGCAATTTAATTGCTTGCTTTTTCTGATAACGGGCTTCTGAATTTTTTTTTTAGCTCAATATTTGGTCCTGTTCACGTCATCAACTGGGGATGTTTAATATCTATTTCAAAAATTGACGCGTCAGTTGGTTGTTGTTTGGGACAAAGTGGCTTGCTAATTTGTACTAAATAGATATCTTTTTGTGTTATCGCAACATTGCCAATAGTATTTTTTCCAGCAAGGTGATTCTTATAGTTGTCTCAATTGTGGTTTACAACTTATAACTGTGTACTACTTGATAATTTCCTTAGCATAAGGACATAAACCAGAAGACTAAGTTCTTTGTATCCTTATTGTTTTGAAATTATAGAATGGACAATGTGTGGTTTTACTGATAATGGAAGCCATGGTTTAAATTCTAATTTCGGAGAATATTTTTGTTGTTTCAAGATCAAATGTTCTTAACAAAATTTTCAGCTATTATTGTCATCAATTGCATACAGCCATCTCATATTTTGATTCAAAAGTTTGCTTTCGTTTCTTTGTTGTGGGTATGGTGGTTCCCTTTCTCATATTTGTAACTGTCTCTGCATGTTGGGTTCTTCTCCAAAAATTCCATTTCCACTACAAATGTTATATTCTTGAATTGAAGTTGTTGTTTTTGGTGTGTGCTACTAAGTTTGTTTTCATAATATGCTTTTGTTGGTTTCATATGAAGTGCATGGATTGCTACTAGGGATAAAATAATAAAGATTGACAGTTATTAATTTTTCTTGCTTTCTTAAGTTAGCAACTACGGCAGTTTGCTTTTGAATATCGTGTTTTGTTGGAATACTTATGCCCTGTAGCAACTGAATGATGTAAACAATCTAAAACTCAAGAAAATTCTTAAGGCTAAAGGATTGTAAACAAGATACCTAAAATAAACCAGGTATCAAGAATCTATCATAGTCACGGTCATGTAGATATTATTTCCTATCGAATTATTTGAATCTCAAGGTGTCCTGAAAATTTTAAAACATCTTTGTTTTTCCCCAGATGTGTGGTAATGGAGTAAGATGCTTTTTCATATTCATAAAGAGTGCTGCTATAAAGGAAGTTGATGCTATCTATTAATTTGAGTTTTGAAGAAGCATAGACGGTGTCTGGTGGTTAAAGAAGTTTGGTTATGTCAATTGAGATGATGAAATCTTTTCTACTTTGAAGAACCTGTGGACTCCTATTAGGCTGATGGCATTTTCCCTACTTTGAACCATTATTGTATAGTTATTAGTGGGTTTGTCCTTTTTTGAATCAGTTACTATTGTAAAGTTATTTTTCTAACTTTATTGTTAACTTCAACCTTTTAAACTTACAACTCTTTTGATTATGCATTATTCTTACTCTATTAGTCATTAGTAGGTCAACTTTATATCTAACTCCAATATACCCCATGCAACAAATACAAACATCCATTTTCTCCTCTCTTTTTTCCTATTGGGATTATGTATGGTCTATTCCTACAACTAATAATTGTGTTGCTCTTGAAAGGAACACTTTAAACAATTTAAAAATGCTTTTTCTCCATGTGCCTCTGTTCAACAGCAACACTATGAGTCCAACAAGGGTGCTATAAACAAATCCACCACTACCCCAATTCTTTATTATATCATAACAGTTATAAGGACCCCAATTCTTTATTATATCATAACAGTTATAAGGAAATAAAGTACACGCATGTATGCATACTTGAGTACACGTGTTTGTATGATGTAAATGTATATCTTACTACTAACAGTTTGATTACATGTTCACTGTTCTATGCAGCAACTGACTAAACAGCTGAAAGGAAAATGAGACATGTTTGTTATAGTCCACTTCTGTAAAGAGAAATTTGATCCTTTACCCGGTGCACCAAAATAAGCACTGCCACTCTATGAGAATTGAGAGTGACAAAGAAAAGTTAAACCTCGAAATGAATTGGAGCTTAAATCTAGCTTATGAAGCTTCAAAGAAAAATTACCAATCCACAGTGGATTTCATAGTTCTTGAAATTCTTGGTTTCAGATCTTGCGTTTATTTAAAAGTGTGTTTGTTCTTTTCCTATGGATTTCATAGTACTTCCATTTAAGTTATTAGGTGTTTTGACCATGTCAGTTTCTTGCTTTCTAATTATTTTGAACAAGATTGTTATTGTTTAGTGATTTTGTTTCATAGGAAAGCTGTTTTTTTTCCTCCCTGTTCTTAAACATGATTTGGATTTTTGCATAGAAAATTCGAAACCCAAGCAAGGTAAGTGTATGCTCTCTTAATTGAGTATCTTCCCAATTAGTAGAGTTGATACAATATGACTTTCATAAAAATTATTCTCATCCTGTATACGGAGAAATTAATTAGATTTTTCCTTCTGTTTAGTGTTTTCAAATGTCTATTGCATTGATCTGGATTGCTGCACCAAAGGTGAAGTAGGTGGAGCTACACCCGGTGCTGGAGGAGTATCACAACGCCTCTGATCAACATAAAGGTTAAATTTTTTTTCTATTTTCGTGATTGAGCTTTTATGTTATTTTACAGTTAATATTTCTTCTTTCTTATGACATTTTGCTCTTTCATGCTATTCAAGTCGATTTATTCATGGAAATTGGAGAAGATGATCTTGGTTAAGAATTTACTTTTCTGCTTTATTGTTCTTTTCTATTGTGGGGTTAAATTGAATGCCACTTTTTGAGGCTTTGGTGTTCTTACCCATTCGGAGATTCTATTGTGTAAATAAAGCTATCAATGTCATTAAATATATTTACTGTCGATATGTATTGTCTTACAAAGTATATTCATAGAAGTTACTAAAATGCTTGCCAGGTTGCCATAATTCGAAATGATGCGAGTTCCTTGAGCAGATTTCCATGTAGTTAATAGTTGAGCAGTGATATGTTTCAAGTTGAACCATGTAAGTAAATAGCTACTACAATAAAAATTTTGACTGTATGTAAACTCACTTTTGTGTTCAAGTCCTACACTTCGCTTAAACTAAATGTATTGTATCATCTCACAATGTAGTTACATGCATCAATTAAGTCTTGCCTTTGTTTTTCGTTTTGCATGCTGACAATCGCTATTATATATTCATTGGAACAGTCAAGTTACAAGGTTATTAACCTTGACAGCAGTAGAACCAATTCTGGTATGTAGACTTATTGCATTGCACCTTTTCATAGTTCTTACACATCTTAATACTATAGCATGTTGATCCTGTAAAATAACTTTTGTGTAAACGTAATCTATGCATCTATTCCTTAGGTTCTTGATTGTTTGTGACTGATTGAGCATCTCTTTATTTGATTATACTCTGCATCTGTTTTTCTATAATGAGAAATTTTTCAAGTATCCAATTTTTCTGCTACAACTTTGTTCACATGTCTAAATGAATATCAACACTAAAAGACATTTATTATTATTTTATTAAAAAGCATTGTTAAGGGGCTAAAAAAATATTTATATGAAATCCGCTCATTTATTATTATTATTTTATGTGAATTTCTTTTTTGTTTTTCCTTGCATTTATTTTACTATTTTCACAACTCAGTTGTTTGAATTTTCAGCCATCCTTTTGTTTTTTTTCCTGAGTTGAGCTTTGCAATATATTGAAATGAATGCAGTTGTCTTTCATTTATAATAGAAGTGTTGGTAAGTTCATGGGTTTAAATTCTTTTTATTTTATGATACCACAATGAATGTTTAACTTGCCTCTCCTAACAATAAAAAATGCAAAGAAAAGGACCAAATAACCTACAAATTAGAAATTATGAAATTATGAGATCTCTTTTTCAATAAACAACATGTTTAATATTTAATAGCAGTCATGTCTATCTCTTTTATTTTTTTCTCTAAATCTGATTTTTTTTCTGAGTTGAGCCAAGTGCCTTAGAGTGGATTCCAAGGCTGAGCAAGAAAAATAAAGGAAAATTATAGAACCAAAATATAGTTTCAAAATGTCAAATGACTACTTTTTTATATTAAAAAAAAAATTCTACATTGGATTTTATTGTGTGCAGTACTGTCAAATAATTGGCAAATGCTAACATGTGAAGTCCTTTTGAGCTAATGAACTTATTAATTGGGATGAAACAGCTTCGTTGTGAAATTAACAATGGTGGGTGTTGGAAGAAAAGCCATGATGGAAGGACATACTCTCCCTGCATAGTTTGTGTTTTACCTTACATGTCCATTGAATATTATCTTTCATTTTCTCTTTATAATCTTTTATATTACATTTTTTTTTATGTTTGAAATGATCCAAGAAATTGCGAAACTGATTCTTTAGGACGATCATTCCAAAGGTTGCCAATTTCCACCAAGATTAAAGGGTGCTGGAGTAAATAGTTGTGAAGGTATTTTTGAATTAATTGTTTTTGTTAACATCACTAAGCTTGAAAATGGTTTTATGGTGTAATGATGCATATTTAACTTTTTTATGTTTCATTTCAGAAATATTTGAGGGTCATTACATTGTTATTATAGCTTGGAAAATTGGCAAAATAGTAGGAGGCTACTTGACCATATCTTTTAAAAATTTATTGGTTTCCTTTCTTTGTGTTTCCATCCCTTGATAATTTCAGATTCACTGAAACCAAAAAGACACATGGATTTCATCAATCCATGAACCCAATCTCAAGAGGAACTCCTTTGGGATGGAAACTAGAAAGCTTAGAACCTGGGTAACCTTCAGTCCTTAAGATGAATCCATAGCAATTTCTAAAAGGGCCTTTTACAAGACCATCAGCACTTCTATGGAAGGACATACTCTCCCTTTTAAACAGAACTTTGATTATATTTTCAAACTTTTTTTAATCCATCCTTTATAATATCGCTTTGCATTCAAATTACAATTTCATCAATAAAATGCTTCTCCCATTTTTATCACTCTCTATGAGCCATTTATCTTATTTGTTGTTTTATGTTCATATGTATTAAACGTTTTTCCCGTGCGTAGCACGGGTTCCAATGCTAGTTATTAATAAAATTACGCAAAAAGACCTTTTTTTTTTATAATGAATTACGCCAAAAAAAAATTTTAGTTATTAATGAGTTTGGAAGTTCAATGCGCCAAGACTTCAGAGTCAACACTATAAAAAAAAAAAAGACTTCAGAGTCAACGCATCGTTGGGATGAAAGCATGTGTTTTGCGTCTTCGATTACATTAAAAATTGCGTTGCTGTCCAACCCTGCCATTTTTTTCTCGTCCAAATTGTAAGCTATTCATCAACCGTACGTTACTTAGGGCCCGGAATTTAAGTCCAGGGCTCTGACTTGTTACTCAAGACTCCATTCCTTCCTTCTTACTCGTCCCGGAATTTTCGGAAATCCTGTGTTTTTTTTTAAGCCGTTAGAAATCGTCAAAAAAGGAAAAAATGAAAATTCAACCGGATTGTCGTGTATTCAGTTTTTATTCAGATTTTTTAACTTCACACCTAGGTAGAGCTGTAAATAAGGCGGGTTGGACTTGGTTATGTTAAGTTCGGGCTCAACCCAGTTTAAAATTCACTAACCCAAACTCACTATTGACCCACCCTAACCCAAACTCGGGCTAAGTTCGGGTTAGCCCAAGCAAAATGTTACTTTTTTAATATTTCTTTTGTTTTTTGTTTTTTTTATATGAATGCAAATGTTGAAAGTTCATTAATTGAAATCATTTATTGATGTAATCTAAATTGGTCTCTTAAATTTGGAAAAAACTTAGTTAATTTATTTTTAATATAATGAGCCAATCAGATGCTCGTTGTATTTGTGGTTGCACAATCTTTTTTATCGAGGATGTGCACCATGGGCAGAGCCAAAGAGGGCCAATTGCGCCCCCACCCGCCGCCGCCGCCCCCCCCCCCCCCCCCCCCCCCCCCCCCCCAGTTTTTTGAAAAATGTAATTTTATTATTACATTTTAAAATATCCCAAAAAATTAAAGCAGTTGCCCCTCAAAAGTTATTAAAAGGGGTCACTTTTTAAGTTGTATTATAAAAATAGTCCAAATAAATCTCATTTGCAGAAAAGGATTACTTTTCAAAAATAATTGGCCTACAACGTCACTTTTCAAAAATAAATAAAAAATAATGTCACTTTATTACATGGGGTATGAGTGCAGCCTATTTGTGACAAGAGCACATTTTATGTGGGATACAAGCACATCCTACAAGTAACACGAGTGCATCATATGTTCATAACGCACATATAATGAGCTTGCATCCCAAGTAGACTGTACGTAGCTATAGTAAAGTTACCTTATAGTTTAATTCTTTTTCTTTTTTTGAAAAGTGATCCTTCTTTGGAAAGAAGTTCTTTGATGGATTGTTTTTATATATAGTGGCCAAAAGTGGCCCTTTTTCATAATCGTTCCAATTTTTATTTTTTTTGTAAAAGTAGTTTTTCTAAAACATTTGAATATTAATGTAGTTGAATTTATTATAACTTATTGTTTGCCCCTCCCAAGTTAAATTTTTTTTGGCTCCGCCTCTGTGTGAACCCAAATTTCAATTGTAGCATATATGTGTTTGCATATATAAAATAATTTATTCGAGAATAAATTCGTAAATCTGTTATCATATGTTACTACTTTTATGTTTTATAGTTAATTATATAACTATAAATATAATGTAAGAAAAAATAATACATATAAATAATAAAAACTCACTTAAAAAGAAAAAATAATACATATAAACAATAAATACTCAATTAAATATATGTTTGAAAGTGTACATATCAACTTCAGGCTTTCGGGCTTTTTAGTTTGTATGGCATGAACCCTAACCCAACCCAAAGTCAACTTCAGGCTAGAAATGAAGCCCAGCCCAAACCCAAACTCAATGCTTATTTTGGGCTTTTATTTGAGTTGTGTTGGGCCGGCTTCGGACGGTCCAGATAAGATTTATAGCTCTACACCTAGGTGGGTTGTTGTTCTACTTTCATCTTCATCTAGAGCTGGCAACGGGTCGGGTTGGGTCGGGTTCGGGCGGGTCATAATCGGGTTGGGTCGGGTTGAACCCGATTAGTGGCGGGTTGGAAAACCCCCAAACCGAACCCAACCCGCCACTAATCGGGTTCAACCCGCCAACCCGATTTTTTTTTATTTTTTTTGCAAAAAGCCAAAAACCAGTTGTCAAGGACTCACAGAGATCGGTTACGATCTGCATTAGGGTTTTTAGGGTTTCGGAGGCAGTCCGTGTGGAGGTCGGTTGCGATTTGCATTCGTGAAATCCAAGTAGATAGAACTGTGAAATTAGGGTTTTTAGGGTTTCAGTCTTTTAGAGGCAATCACAGAGGTTAGCACCGTTAACGTATTTGTAGATGAGGTAGATATTGCCTCCGGAGATCGAAATGCCTAGGAGTTTGATTATGCTTACATGATGACTTCTGCAAATCAAGGCGAGCCGTTCTTGGAGCTGAGAAGATTTGATTGAATGGCGGAACTTGTGTTGGAAGACGACGACGTCTCTACCGCTAAATCGCTGATGGTGCATCGCCACGAAGTTGAGGAAGAGGACGTTTAAAGTCACGAAAAGTTGAAAACCGTACTTGTAATGAAGCCTTACCCCC
Source organism: Buxus sempervirens (assembly GCA_947561395.2). Taxonomy (NCBI): domain Eukaryota; kingdom Viridiplantae; phylum Streptophyta; class Magnoliopsida; order Buxales; family Buxaceae; genus Buxus; species Buxus sempervirens. The sequence goes on along the minus strand of OX387186.1, from coordinate 16,270,502 downwards.
AAGCATCTGAAATCGTACCTGTAACAAAGCCTTACCCCCAAGAAGCTTTGATCTTTTTGTAACAGCAATGATGAGGATTGCGTTTTTAGAATTTACAATACTTTCAAAGGCTTTTGATTAGAGCTGGCAACGGGTCGGGTTCGGGCGGGTCATAATCGGGTTGATGATTAATCGGGTTGGGTCGGGTTGAACCCGATTAGTGGCGGGTTGGAAAACCCCCAAACCGAACCCAACCCGCCACTAATCGGGTTCAACCCGCCAACCCGATTTTTTTTATTTTTTTTGCAAAAAGCCAAAAACCAGTTGTCAAGGACTCACAGAGATCGGTTACGATCTGCATTAGGGTTTTTAGGGTTTCGGAGGCAGTCCGTGTGGAGGTCGGTTGCGATTTGCATTCGTGAAATCCAAGTAGATAGAACTGTGAAATTAGGGTTTTTAGGGTTTTAGTCTTTTAGAGGCAATCACGGAGGTTAGCACCGTTAACGTATTTGTAGATGAGGTAGATATTGCCTCCGGAGATCGAAATGCCTAGGAGTTTGATTATGCTTACATGATGACTTCTGCAAATCAAGGCGAGCCGTTCTTGGAGCTGAGAAGATTTGATTGAATGGCGGAACTTGTGTTGGAAGACGACGACGTCTCTACCGCTAAATCGCTGATGGTGCATCGCCACGAAGTTGAGGAAGAGGACGTTTAAAGTCACGAAAAGTTGAAAACCGTACCTGTAATGAAGCCTTACCCCCAAGCATCTGAAATCGTACCTGTAACGAAGCCTTACCCCCAAGAAGCTTTGATCTTTTTGTAACAGCAATGATGAGGATTGCGTTTTTAGAATTTAGAATACTTTCAAAGGCTTTTGATCCGACTTACTTACTCGTCGCTCTCTTTCCTTCTTATATAATCTATTTCTTGTTTTGTTCCTCAAATCAATATCTGCGAATCCCGTCTCTTTCTCTATCGATTTCTGGAAGAAAGAGAGAGAGGTAGAAGATGGCTCTTTCAAATGCTGTTGTTCTGATGATATTCGCTTTGGTGATCGGATCGGCTTTGGCACAGGCACCGGAGCAGCACCACGAGCTGCAGCTGCTGCACCAACTCTGCCTCCCACGGCATCGCCACCGAAGGCCTCTCCTCCGTCGGCTTTGGCACCTTCTCCGATCACGAAGCCACCGGTAGCGGCTCTTGCTCCGACTGTGACTCCACCGGCGTCATCTCCTTCACCGAACTCTGCTGTTTCTCCTCCGGCTCCTCTTGCGGGTGGTCCTACTCCGACGGCACCAGGAGCTCCATCTCCATCGGGAATCAGGGATTGTGTAACAGCAGCTTAATCGGGTAACCCGTCGGGTGGACGGGTTATAATCGGGTTAACCCGATTATGGACGGGTTGAGAAAACCTCAACCCGCACCCAACCCAATTAATAAACGGGTCAACCCAACCCGTTTATAATCGGGCTAATCGGGTTGACCCGTCGGGTCGGTTCGTTTTTTGCCGGCTCTATCTTCATCATCATAAGCTAGTTTAGGAGATAAATATAATTCATCATAATTAGACCCAATAATGTTTTGGAGATAAATATCTGTGTGTTTATAGTTTAGCCCCTTGAGGTCTCCAACAATCTCACTTTCTCCCTTGATGTTTCTAAAATACCAATTTAACACCTTGAGGTTTGCTCCATGTGATAGTCTCCCCTTCCAAAGGTTTGACTACTAAAATCATAAATTAACGATATGTTACCTTTTATTTACATTTAAAATTAAAAAGTTTAATCTATGCCTTGAGTATCAAAAATGCCCTCGGGGTAGATGTAAATTGTAGCGCCCCAGATTCGGGTCTGCCCTATCATGACACCAACCCGTCTCCGAGACCTACTTATGGGCTCAAAAGAACCTAATTGAAAAAATTAACCTAGGCAATTACAAAGTAATCATCAGAGTGCAAGCTAAAAAAGCATAGAATAAAATTTTCCATATAACAAAAAGATCACCTGTGTAATAACCTCAAAAGATATGATGTCTATGGATACAAAAGGACAACTAAGATGCTTACTATCTCTCTTTCTTATATATACAAACATATACAAAATCAACTCCCAAGAGTATAAGTCCAAAAGAATATTTTTCATATAGTTTCCAAAAACTAAATACAATAACACCCAAAGAAAACCCTACTATGGGTAGTAGTAATCCTCTGGCCTGTACTCAAGCTCACCCTCAATATCTGCTCCGGTACATGGCTCACCAAACAGATCTGAAAACAAATCTGGTAAAACAAACCCCGCGTGAAACTTAAAGTCCCAGTAAGCAGCAAACATGCTGTGAGACATGGAAAAATCACAGAGATGATTCCCTTAGTCATCACACGGGCTCAACAGAAATGAAAGAGTCACCACCATCCAATTTTAGGGTGTGAATGGGCACCAAAAATCATCAAAAAGAGCAAAAAGGCAAATCTAGAGTAAAAATAACTCTACTTGAAAATAAAATCCAGAGATAGGTAAGGGGATTAGATTATGAACGGGAGAATGTGTTAGGCACCCCCATTCATCCACACAAAGTGGTTGCCAAGTGTTGTTCATGTTAAAAATAAGAAAGCTTGCTAAAATAATTAAAAACCTTGAAAAAGGATTAAACAAATGTATGATATTTCCACATGAGAAATCCAAAGAAAATCCAGATCCTCTTTTATGTCATTATCACTTCTGGGATATCACTATTAGATGGAAATCAAAGCAAAAATTGAATAAAACCAAGTTGAGTCAAATCCGGAACATTCGGTAAAAGATAATGCCATTTGTCTTGAAATCATTCAAATCCAATTTAAATCGAATCAAACAAAATTTATTTGAAATATTGTGATAAATAGAAGACTCATGCAAATTTTTAATTAAATCCGGTTAAAATCCTAGGAGTTATGCTCCTTTGAAATCTGCTGCTGGAGATAGTTAAAAGTGACAGGTGGGCAACTTTGGAAATTCATTTAGAAAAATTGGCTTCATATAAATCCGTGAAATTTGGCATGAATTAAGTATGTAGAGCCATATTTCAAATGAAACTAGCCTCATACAAAAATTCATTTGGATGTGCCTTGAGTGACCTCCTGAACAGGCCCCGAAGATCACAGATTAACCTAAAAAGATGCTGTTGAGCAGTTCTGAGTAAATTTGTTACCCGCGACACAAATGGAGTCAAAAAATTATGAAACCAACTGTATTTGAAATTAGACTTCCAAAGGAAAACACAGAAACAAAAATCACTCGAATCAGACTTAAAACGAACACATGGCGCTCAATCGAAGTGACAGGTTCCGCAATCTGGCCTGAACTAACCTATCAACTTCGACTGAGTAGTGTCAAAAATCCACTTCATAACAATTAATGAAATTTTACAGACATAAACTAGACAGCCTCATCTTTCTCATGGCTTTGAAATCACTCCAATTGATGAAGGTATGAGTATCCGAAGTTAGGGTACAGATGCTATCCCGTTTTGCCACGTTTAAGTAAAATCAATTCAAATTAGTGATTGGATGTGTGTGATCCGTGCAATGTAAATCAAAACCACTTGAAAAAGTGTTGAAGAACCTCTAGGAAGAAATAGGGCACAAGTTTGGCTCACTATTCTCTCCGATTGGAAAGAATATGCCAAAACCCCAAAAGTGAGCAAAAATGCCCAAAACCGAGAGGTTAGACCTAGAGGTCTTCAAGACTCAAAATAAACTCATTTGAAATCAATAAGAAACATCTCAGAAATGCTTGGGGCTATTCATTTCAGATCTATCACAATGAATGCAATAGATCCGAAATACAAGCCAATTCCAACCAAAAAACAAGTGCAATATATGTATATGTGTAAAAATCATTTCTTCAAATATAATCACACATAGCATTCATATCAATCAAATGGGGTTCTAAAAAGACCTAGGGTTCCGTTCCATTCTCGTTTCCCTTAGTTCTCTCTCCCCGTTTAATAGTTCTTCGAGATAGTCTTGGGGTACTTTGAGTATGAAACGGTTTTCATAAAATCAAAAGGCTTTTCAAAAGGGTTCTAACACTAAGGATCAATCCTCAGTCTCATTTCCCCTAGATGCCGCATTCACGTTTTACGGCTAGGGGGAGTCTTGAGGTACTTTGAGTAAAGGAAGGGTTTGCATACATAAAGAGTAGGCCTTATTCTATAGAAGGGTAGAAGAAAAGAACTAACTCTAGAATGTAAAGACAGAAAATAAAGAGGGGTTTAGGCTTACCTGGGTTTCTGGAAGCAATGTGGCAGGGGTTTCACTCGGAGCTCTTCAATCTCCAACTTATTGGTCAGTTGCTTAAGGAGGAGCCTCCTATTTATAGGCAAAGGCTAGGGTTAGGGTTTGCATGATGGTAGACACAAAATGATGTCTAGAATCCACCAACTTAAAACCTAAGGCTATTTCTGAGATTTCCACTCCTTTAATGAAGGATATGATGGTAAAAAGTGAAAACCCTCGGAAAACCCTAATTTTGAACAAAAAGCTTGTATCCGACACATCAGGTCGGATACAAGAGTACATATATGTATCCGACATATGTCATCAGATACATTAATACCTACTTGTATCCGACAATCTTTGTCTGATATAAAAAGGTCTTCTTGTATCCGATGACTTGTGTCGGATACAATAAAGAATACTTAAATCTGAATTTTTGTGCTGGTTTCAAAGGAAAAAATGATTTTTGCCAATTATTCATCATTTTTCTAGCGCAATTTTGGAGTGTCTACACATGCATGTAGAGAAACAGCTTATGCAGTTTTATAACATCATGATAATATACCCAAAGATAAAGTACCAAATGTAAACTAGAACAATTCAATCAGATACAAATGTAATTCCAAGTCAAATATCTCAATCGAGTAACATGGGAAATAAGTTCAATAAAGGCAATCAAATAATGCAAGCATGTCTTGGTAGGGCTCGTGGGTTAGCGTGTCTCTAAATTAGATTAATGACCACTGTCCAAGTACAGCCAAACCAAGGATCAAGGCCAAGCGGAGTATCTCTACACTGCTCGATGAATCAAGGCCAAACGAAGTAACCTCTACACTGCCCGATGAATCACAATAGATGGACAAGGACATAAAGACTAACAAGCCAACATCAACACACGGACTAGACTCATTGTGGATCCACACTAAGAATAACGTCCAATTAGACGACTTACAAATCAAATTAAACTAATCAAATTAGTGAGTAAAACCAGTGTTCAAACCAAGGCCAAGCGGAGTGCCTCTGCATTGCCCGATGGATCAAGGCCAAGCGGAGTGCCTCTACATTGCCCGATGAATCAAGGCCAAGCAGAATAACCTCTTCACTGTCCGATAAATCACAATAGATGGACAAGGACATTAAAACTAACAAGCCAACACCAACACACGGACTAGACTCACTGTGGATCCACACTAAGAACAACATCCAATTAGACGACTCACAAATCAAACCAAACCAATCAAATCAATGAGTAAAATCAGTGTTCAAACCAAAGCCAAGCGGAGTGCCTTTACACTATCCGATGAATCAAGGCCAAGTGGAGTGCCTCTACACTGCCCGATGAATCAAAACCAAGCGGAGTAACCTCTACACTATTTGTTCATAACACATGCCAAGTGGAATTCCTCATCCACCACCAATAAAACCATAGGCCATAAGCCTTGTCAAATCATATAAGAGTTTTTCAATCTCGCTTTCATAAATCCAAATCAACCAAAACGAATGTCATAAAATCTTCAAAACACATTTTTGGTGAGTGGGATGATCTTAGGAATCCCAAATAAGTCACCATACCAGAAATCAATGGATTTCGAGACAAAACGTTTTGGACATTGAAAATATTCTAAGTCTGATTAAAATCGTTGACTTTTGAGGTATATAATTTTTCTAGACAAATCTACAAGGAGTTTCAAGCTCAATTTCTAGTTTTAGTCTAATGAAGGGTAGACAAATTTTCTGGAATTTTATGGGCTTCTGAACACTCATTTGGGTATCAAACTCAAAATGTGGTTTTTGGTGAAAATAAGGCAAAACTGGCATGAAATGAAAAGTTGACTTTTTATTGATCGGGAATTGGGCCTTGGGAGTATTTTTAGTGGTTCGAAATGGGGGGTAAAACCTTATTTACATGTAAAGACTTAAGTAAATGGAACAATAAATACACAGGACATTTACTTAATGTCTTTTATGTAATAAGGGTGCTGTGTAGGAAGCTTAGGTTGTTTGGGAAAGAGTTGCGGAAGAAAAGGGTGAAGAACTGTCAAAAACAGCACCCACGATTAGTCTTCGAATTAATCACCCAGGGGCAATTAGCCCTAACATTCGGGCGTTGAGGATAAAAAGTGCCTAACGTTCGCGTGTCCTCATGGACGTTTGGGCGTTGAGGCTCACAATTAGCCTCGCGATTAATCACGAAATTAATTCTGTCCTTAACGGAAACTCATTTTTTTGGGGTTTTGGCTCAGGATTAATCGCCAATTTTCATGATTAATCGCCAAGTCGGGTTTTGAAGTTTTTTTGGCTATTTTCAACACAAAACTCATACAAATCATTCCTAACATTTCCAACACCAAATGGGATGATCATAAATCATCCCAACACACTTAAAAACACTTTCTAAAACAAAGATTCATCCCAAATCCACATGAACACAAATCCAACATATGAAATCTTATTCAAAACACAAAACTCAAACCCAAATCTAAAATATGATCAATCAAGGTTGCAAACCCATAGTAAATCAATAGAAAACTAAACAAGAATGTTATACAACCAAAACCTAAGAGTTTTAGAAGCAAATACCAACATGCAAAATCATTTCTTCAAAATAATCAAACCCTAGAGAGAGAATATGAATTTTTGTAATACATTTTGTTTTGAAGGGTTTGCTATTTACCTATGAAATGGAGAAGCACAACTTCTCTCCTAGCTCTCCTCTTCTTCTCCTTCTTCTTGAAGCTTTCAAGCAAGCTCTCACTCTTTTCCCCTTGTTCTATACGTCCAAAACAAGGAAGGGTTCTCAAAAACACTAGGTATTTTAGTTATGACATCCTTTTATATGCCCAACTTTTGGTCTTTCAAATCTGCCCCTAAACATAGCTTTTATTCAACTAAAACCCTAAGATATACCTAAGGTATACTATGGTGTACCTTGGTGTTAAGTGGGGTGTACCTTAGTGTTATTTGAGGGGATACCTTGGTGTTTCAAGGGGTTTATCTTAGCTATTTCAATGGGTATACTTTAGGTATACTTGGGGGTGTACCTTAGTAATATAAGAGGGATACCTTAATTATAGAAGGGGTGTACCTTAATTGTATGAAGGGATACCTTAGTTATATAAGAGGGGTACTTTAAGTAAAACAGTGAAGTACCTTAGGTAAAACAAAGGGGTGCCTTAGGCAAACACATAGGGGTACCTTAGGTATTCAAGTGGGGTACCTTAGGCAATACAAGGGGGTACCTTAGGCAATATAAGTGAAGTACCTTAGGCAATACAAGGAGGGTGTACCCTAGGTAATACTTAGGAAATTCTTTAGGTATTCTTAGGAGATACTTCAAGTACACTTAACTCTAATTTTTCAGACTTTGATTTCCAATTCACTAGAATTAATTGGAGGGTATCTTAGCCAATTGAAATTAAGAAATAACATTAACTAAGCTTACCTTAATAACTTCAATAAAGTTCAAAATATTTCCCCCAAATCCTTAAGCATGATCCACACCCACCTCACCTTCATAACACAAATACTTAATTAGTCTAATAATCTCACTTTAATTAATTAAACTTGGTAATTAAGATATAATCCGAGTCGAGGTTTTACATAAATTAGGTCCCTTTTTTCTCATTTAAACTAAAGTCGTAAACATTGAACCAATTGACTAAAGGATAATCTTGGTGTCTAATTTTAAATAATCAGAATAAGAATGGCAAAATTTTCAATATATGTTTTATCTACTTCATCAACATTGTAACAATCAAGGAAGCTGATAAATTGGTAATTCAAAAACCTTAAGGGGGAAAGTAGGATTATCAAAAACCTCAAGGAGTAAACTATAAATATCACAATATTTGTTGATAAGGATAAGATCATTTCTAGGAACCAATTTGTTTAAAATATTTTTAGAAGAAAATGGATAAGGAAAAGAAATAAAAGAGAGGACTTGGTTGACATTCTATACTGAGAACACCCTTCACTCTTTTTTAAATTTACTCCAACACTTAGGTTTCACTTGTTATCATATCTAGAGCTGGCAAAATGTGACCCAACCTAACGGGTCAACCCGAACCGACCCGATTTAAACAGGTTTGGGTTGACCCGTATATTAATTGGGTTGGGTGCGGGTTGGGGTTTCCCCAACCTGCTAGTAATCGGATCAACCCGATTATGACCTAACAACCTGATTTTAAAAAAAAAGGCAGCTAAAGTGTCCCATCCCAACCCGATTAACCCCCAACCTGACCTGAACCCAGTACAACCCGACCCAATTAACCCCTAACCCTATTTTAATCATATTTTTTGAAAAATAAAAATTAAAAATAATAATAAACGGGTTGGTGGGTTGAACCTGTTTATTGGTGGGTTGGGGTTTTTCCAACTCGAACACGAATCGATTAACCCCAACCCGATTATAATCCAACCCGAACCTGACCCGTTGTCTGCTCTAATCATAACCAACTACTCAATTCTTTGTTTATTCTTATACTATATATGGAGAAAAAAAAAAGCAAAAAGAGGAAAAAAAACATTAAAAAAAAATAGAGAGAAAGAAAGAGAAGTGCAAAATTGGTAGTCTAAGGTGGCGTTTAGTGGGCATTATAGAATCTAGATTCAGATTATAATCTTAGATTCTATAACTCAGATTATATTGACTCAATTTTAGAATCCAAAATTTTATTTGGATAAGTTGGATTATGAACTTAGATTTTTAAACTAGAATTTGTAATCTTGTTTGGTTGAGGCTGATTTTTGAGATTAAATTTGGAGTTTTTGTATTCAAAATTGCATAAAAATAATATAATGTATATAGAAAAATTAAAGTCTTACTTAAAATCATATATATTATTACATAATATGTATATATAATATATAAATTTATATATAATACTATTATATATAATATAATAATATTATTATTTATACTATGTGTAATATAATAACACTATTATTATTTTTATAATATTATAAAAATATATAATAGTTATAAAATACTGTAATTTATAATATAATATTATAATAATAAATTATAATATAATATATTATAATATAAACTATATTATAATTATAATATAAATTATATTATAATTTATTTTAATATATAATTTATGTTTATTATAACATAAATTTATGTTTATTATATATAATATTGTAATAAATTTATTGTAATATAAATTTAATAAAATACAATATATTATAATATTAAATATAATATATTAATATATATATATATATATATTAAATTTGTAACAATATATTATAATATACTAAATTTATTATGATATTATAAGCATTATATTATAATTATAATAAAGTTATTATATTATAATATTATTATATGTATATTATTATGATGTAATAATATATTTATTATAATAATATAATATTATTATAATAATACTATAATATAATTTATGTTTATTATAACATCAATTTCTGTGTATTATATATAATATTATAATAATTTATTACAATATAAAATTTAATAAAATACAATATATTATAATATTAAATATAATATATTAATATATTAGAATTTACATTATAATAAACATAAATTATATTATTATAATAATATTATATATTATAATATTATAATAAACATATTATTACGTCATAATAATATAGTAACAAATTTAATATATATATTACTATATTATAATTTATATTATAATAATAATAAATTATAATATAAATGATACTATAATTTATAATATAATATATATAATATTATTTTAATAATTATATTTATATTAATAATATTTATATTACGTGTAATATAATATAATATTGTATTATCAATTATATATCATACAATAGAATATTATATTATAATACTTATAATGTTATTATTTATTATATTATGTTATACATAATATTTAGAATCACAAATTTTGGAAATATAAGCACCAATGTCCATAATCCCTAAAATCACAAAAAAAAACAAAAAAAGTAGATTCTAATTATAGGCTTGATTAAACAATCAGATACTAGAATCCGACTTTAAAATCCCAACCAAACACACCATTTAGATCGTAGAATCGGATTCTACTAGAATCTAGATTCTATGATGCCCACCAAACGCCCCCTAAGAAGAACAGTCTGCACCACCCATAAAAAAGTTGGGAAGAAAAGGGGATAGGATATGCTAGAAGCCCCTCTGTCTTGCAATAACAATCTGATCTTATTAATTTCCGTTTCTCTCTCTAATTCTCCTCTTTGCAGCAAATAATATAAGGTGTTGTGTTTGTAATTGCTAATTTCCTCTCTCTCTCTCTCTCTCTCTCTCTCTCTCTCTCTCTCTCTCTCTCTCTCTATATATAAGTGTATATATATATATATATAGAGAGAGAGAGAGAGAGAGAGAGAGAGAGAGAGAGAGAGAGAGAGAGAATCTTATCGTCGGCTAAAATAGGTGTATGTATTAATCGCTAAATTTTTAAGAATAATTTCTTTATTAGTTATTCTCTGACTAATTAAAAGGTTAGGTCCTTCTGACCTTTCAAGTTTATTTAAATTTGTCCATCATCCTCCTCCTTAGCTTGTATATTTGCCCGAGTGGTTTCAAGTTTAAACATGTATGCACGGTATAAAGCCGGTATGTGATAAAGGACTCCCCCTCCTAGTTATGGTATGTCTTTTTCCAACCCCAATAAGAAATCTCGCTAGGGAATGAGCTCTACTTTGAATATCATCGCACAAGGAGAAATTGCAAACTTGTCTATATCTGTTCATGTCATGCTCAAGATGATAAAGCCCTAAACTATTTACGCCCTTTATACAGTAATAGTAGTTACTTTAGATCCACTATTCTTAACAAAGAATCAAACTTAGGACATTATGTGATCTAATTCCTAGTTCAGTCTCCTTGATTGGTCCAATACTTTTCTAGGTTTTCTTCTTCCCCACTTAAATCACTCAATTAGTTCCACCCTTCATCTTCCCATAGTTGCCTCCATAAAGTCTTTATATGTGTGTGAGAAACAGAGAGTGTATCAAACCCATCTAGGAACAAAAGACAAAAAGAAAAACAAAAAAGTTTGATGATCATGAATGGCATTGCAATGATCAATCTCCATTGGAAAAAAACAAGAAAAACCGACAATGTGGCCAAGTCACCCATTCCCATCACTATGAAGAAATAATTCTATCAATATAGCTTCGTATGTGAGAAATGAGGAGGAAGACATAATGAGAATAGAAAATAAAAGCATTCCAAAGATATAAGACACATAGTGAAGAAGATGCCTTGAGAATAGAAAATAAAAGATGCCTGGAAATGGGTCGGGTTCAGGCGGGTCATAATCACGTCTTATTGGTGTGTTGGGAAAACTCAAAACTAAACCTAATCTACCAATCCGATTATTTTTTTTTAAAATAAAAATATATATATATATATATACCAATAAAAACGAATGTGAATTAGTGATACAATTTAAGGTTAAACAGGTTATTATCGGGTTTAATCAACTCAATCTTTTTTAAATTACTTTTTATCTATCTTCATTATCAAGTTAAACGGGTCATTATCGGATCGATTAGATTCGGGTTGACCCAAATAAAAACGAGCTACTAAATCCCCAGTCTAAAACCGACTCAATTATTACACGGTTCAACCCGAACATGTTTATTCGGGTTGGATCGATTTTTGTCAAGTCTTAACTCCGCGATCTTTACAAGCAACGATATTGTCCGCTTTAGGCATAAGCCCGTATGGTTTTGCACTCAAGGATATGACGAGCATAACATAGCACGTACCTAGCCACCAAAACAAGGATGTGACGAGCATAATATAGCACGTACCTAGCCACCAAAAAATCAGGTACCACTAGTTCCTATCTATACTTTAATTTTGTATTTACAGGTACCATTTTTTCTTCAAATTCCATTTTTCATAACTAATGCACAGTAGAAGGAGCACATCATCAGTAACGTTACCTTTATCAAGCACTCCATGGTCTACTTTATGCCATCGAACAATGACTGCAATATATTTTATACTTCCTACAAATTTATCTTCCTTCTTATCATGGGATTGCAGATCACCAAAAGATGTATGGGTCTCACTGAAAAGAGTCAAGCTGAGTTTTCTCGAAGAGTACCTTGATCTGCAAAGAGATTTGGATCTTCCATCATATCTCCCCATCAAAAAGGTCCTCCAGGGTTTTGAATGGCCCATTGACACACACAAACAATTCCCCCACCGTAACACCCCTCTGTTGTGGGATCTGACTAATCTTGTTGGACTCTTCCTCACTCAATTCGCAATTGAAGATCTGGAGATTCTCCTTCATTCTCTGTTTGTTGAAGCTCTTCACCACTGCACTTACACCTTGTTGATATATCCACCTGAGAGAAACCTAATTACAAGTATGGGAATTCCATCATAAGAATTTGATAAACATTTTAGCCCATTATTCCAAGAAATGGGAGAGATAAAAGTGAGACCTGTGCAACAGTTTTTCCCTTGACCATGGCAATCTCCTTGAGAACTGGGCTGTCCATAACTAGGTTGGTACCCCATGGAGCTCCATAAGCGCTCAAAGGAGACCAGGCACTTACATGGACTCGCTTCTCTCTGCAGAATTCTATCAATCTCTTTTGATTCCACACAGGATTCATTTGCACCTGAAACATGAAGTAGTTACTAAACCAATACACTTATCACATAACTCAATACAATTTACTTCCATGGCTGCAAATCCTGTACCTGATCAACAGCAGGAGGGATGTTGGCATGTTCAAGAAGTTGAGTGAGCTTCTTCATAGAGAAATTGCTGACTCCAATGGACCTGGACAACCCTAGTCTGCAACACTCCTCCATGGCTTCCCATGTCCCCCTCATATCAAATGGAATAACATCTTCCTTGCTAAAAGGGATCACTCTATCTCCTTTCTTCAACCTCGCCGGCCAGTGCACAAGATACAGATCCAGGTAGTCCAGACCAAGCTTCCTTCAATCAGATCAAAGCTAGAAAACATTAACATGAGAACATCCCCATCACAATCAACAACATCCCCATCACAATCAACAACATTTCATAAAAAAAGGATATTACTCTAGGGTTTCCTTGATGGCTGGGAGGACAAGGTCCGGGTGGGAATCGGTGCACCATAGCTTGGAAGTGATGAAGAGATCTCCGCGAGACCTGATGAGACCTCGCTCTAAAGCCTGAGCTACGGCGCGACCAAGTGTCTCTTCAGTGCCATAAAAGGATGCAGAATCGAAGTGCCTGTAACCAACTTCAATGGCGTCGATGAAGATTTCAGTTAGGGCTTGAGGAGGAGGAAGAGGATGGGCAGCTGTTCCCAGGCCTACGAGTGGCATCTTCCATCCCGAGTTCAGCACCACCATTGGAACGTTATCTGCTCCCATTTTTTCCTCTTTGTGAACAAACAAACAAGGGATGGAATATTAGGCTCTGTTCGGTTGCTTCCTTTGACCGTATGTTGTCTGCACCCAAACAAAAAGAAAAAATATATATATTTTGGAGAGTGAAACGGTTCTTTTCAAGTGCCCGAAGCCTGTCTAATCCAACCCAAATAAGAGCCCGAAATAAGCATTGAGTTTGGGTTGAACTTCATTTCTAGCCTGAAGTTGAGTTTGGGTTGGATTAAGGTTCATGCCATATAACCCGAAAAGCCTAAAGTTAAGTTGAGATGTGTTTACTCTCATACATATATTTAAGTGAGTGTTTATTATGTATATGCACTATTATTTCCTTTTCTTTTACATTGTCTTTGTAGTCATGTAATCAACTATAAAACATAAAATTAGTATCATGTGATAACACATTTATGAATTTATTCTCAAATAAATAATTTTATACACGCAAACACATATACGCTACAATGAATGTGTATTTGGGTGCACATCCTTAACAAAAAAATATTGCGCAACCACAAATGCAACAAGCATGTGATTGGTTTTTTTCATAAATAAATTAATTAAGTTTTTTTCAAAATTCAAGAGACCAATTAAGAGCTGTTGTACGTTAATAGATGATTTCAATTAATGATATTCCAACATTTGCATTCATATTAAAAAAACAAAAGAAATATTCAAAAATTTGCATTTTGTTTGAGCCAATCCGAACCTAGCCCAAACTCAAATATTAATGTTTGGGTTGGATTTGGGTTTAATGAGTTTGGACTAGGGCAGACCAATGATGAATTTGGACTAGTAAATCTTAGATTGGATTAAGCCCAAACTTACGTCAATCACTTGACCCAACCCGCCCTACGTACAACTCTAACGAGAGGTGTGCCAAAGAAGCAAAGCACAGCACCCAATAATTACAAAACCTATATCTTAAGCACACGGTGCTTCTTGATTTTTAAAAGGGAAAAATAGTATTTATTGATACTTGCTAACAAAGAACACATTCAATCACCTAATTATTGGTAATTGAAAGTAGTGATTCTTTTTTAAAATATAACTGCACATGAGGTTTCTTCCAAAAATTTCCTTATTATAAAATAATTGTCCGCATGAGATTTTTTTAAAATACTTTTCAATCACCTTATTTTACTGTTTAGAAAAGATTTCTTTCAAAAATACTTTTCAAGTTTTGTATTCAATCCGAGGCAACTAATCTTGAACTGATTAAAACATAGCCCAACACATCCTCTTTACAGTCTACTCAAGGATGTGGCCAGTAACATACCACTTAGCCACAAAAAACACCAGGTATATTAGTTGTTCACATTTATTCTTCAGCTCCTTTTTTATTCATAAATAAGGGATAATAACCGGAGCACATCATCAATAAAGTAACCTTGTAGCAAGCACTCCACTTGTCTACTTTAAGCCATCAAACAATGACTGCAACATATTTTATGGGTCTCACTGAAAGGAGTCCAGCTGAGTTTTCTCCAGTCCAAGAGCACCTTGATCTCCAAAGAGATCTATTTGGATCCTCCATCATATCTCCCCATCAAAAAGGTCCTCCAGTGTTTTGAAAGGCCCACTGACACACACAAATAATTCCCCCAGGTTAGAACCCCGCTGTTGTGGAATCTGACTAATCTTGTTGGACTCATCCTCACTCAATTTCCAATTGAAGATCTGGAGATTCTCCTTCATCCTCTCTTTGTTGAAGCTCTTCACTATTGCACTTGCTCCTTGTTCATATATCCGCCTCAGAGAAACCTGATTACAAGAAGCGGGGATTCCTTCATAAGAACTTTATAAAAATTTCAACCCATTATTAGATCAGATGAAATGGGAGAGATAAAAAGTGAGACCTGTGCAATAGTTTTTCCATTGGCCATGGCGATCTCCTTGAGAACTGGGCTGTCCATAACAAGGTTGGTACCCCATGGAGCTCCATAAGCGCCCAGAGGAGACCAGGCACTTACATTGATTCCCTTCTCTTTGCAGAATTCTACCAATTTCTTTTGATTCCACGCAGCATTCATTTCCACCTGAAACAAAAACTAGTCACTACCAATACCCTTATCACATAATTCAAAGTAATTTAACTTTAATGGCTGCAAATCGTGTACCTGATTAACAGCAGGAGGGATGTTGGCATGTTCAAGAAGTTGAGTGAGCTTCTTCATAGAGAAATTGCTGACTCCAATGGACCTGGACAACCCTAGTCTGCAGCACTCCTCCATGGCTTCCCATGTCCCCCTCATATCAAATCGAATAACATCTTCATTGCTAAAAGTGATCACCCTATCTCCTTTCTTCAACCTCGCCGGATAGTGTACAAGATACAGATCCAGGTACTCCAGACCAAGCTTCCTTCAATCAGATCAAAGAAAACATTAACATAATCAACAACATTTTACCAAAATTAAAACAAAATGATATTATTACTCTAGGGTTTCCTTGATGGCTGGGAGGACAAGGTCTGGGTGGGCATCGGTGCACCATAGCTTGGAAGTGATGAAGAGATCATCGCGAGACCTAATGAGACCTCGCTCTAAAGCCTGAGCTACGGCGTGACCAAGTGTCTCCTCGGTGCCGTAAAGGGATGCGGTGTCGAAGTGCCTGTAACCAGCTTCAATGGCGTCGATGAAGCTTTCAGTTAGGGCTTGAAGAGGAGGGAGAGGATTGGCAGCTGTTCCCATGCCTATCACTGGCATCTTCCATCCTGAGTTCAGCACCACAGACGGAACGTTAGCTTCTCCCATTCTTAATTTTCTTTTTCTGAGCAGACAAACACTGCCTCAACAATGACATATTTAAGGCTATATCTTCCACTGTTCTTTGTCTTCCTGCTTTAGGAAACCTGGGATTCCATACTAGTCAGATCAGCTATAATCTGCGTTGCAGTCAACGTTGATGTCTCTCTCACTAGGCAACCTTTAAAGTTTAGAGAGAGAGAGAGAGAGAATCTGCGCTCTCATTTCCAAAAGGATCAAAATAAGGGTGCTCAGAGAAGAAGAAGAAAACCAGAACACGCAGGTTTATCTTTGAAAGCGTCCCCTCTTTTGTGTAGGTTTGGTTTCCTTCATAATCTCATTTCGTGTCAAAATTTTTTTGGTGAGGATTTCGTGTCAAACATCAAAGAGTTGTGCACGTCTCAAGATACATAAGGGGCACAATTAATGCCTTCGGTTTTACTATAGTTTCTTGGAAGTCGGTTTGAAAATTACATTTACATCATTCAAGAAACACATAGGGATGTATATAAAGGATGTACAGGATTTCAATTGTACTTTGGGACACGTGGTTTAAGTGGCTTGTACCATGGAGTGATAGAAAAATTATCAATTATGGTCATTATAGGATTAGTCATAATTTAGTATAAATAAGTGAAATGAATCATCTATGGTTGGACCTGTAAAATGGTCCAACCACAGCTAATAACATGCAGCCCATGACCTAAGAAATGTCAGTGTGTCATGTGTGTGCCTGCCATGCAGTCCATGCGGCTAGCATTGGCTATAGTTGGACTCATTTTATAGTTCGATTATATATTTGTTTTCTCCTGTTTTAGATACTCTGTTATCAAGTAAAAATTTTCTTCCATGTGAAATTTTTTCCTTTTGGAAAACATCTACACTGGAAAATGTTTTCGAGAAAATCAAAAATTTCAAGTATTTGGAAAGACATTAGAAAATAAAGTTGAATAGGAAAATTTTACATTTTCTTTCTATTTGGTTTTGATGAAAATAACAAAGAAAAATGACTCAAACCGGATCTCGAACGGTAAGTCGTTTTCCAAAAAATAGCTATATTTTAGGAAAACTCTTTTACAGCATATCTTTTTTTGCATGGAAACAAACATTTGAAAACCTTTATTTTACCGTGAAAACATTTTCCGTATTAGATTTTACATCGAAACAAATGGAGCATAATTAGTTTCTGTAGAAATTCGTGATTCATGGTTTGTTCTTTTTTACCCCAAATATAACATCAGGAAAATTAAAGGAAATGTTTGGTTAGAATTTATTTGAGAAAAAATAGAAAGATATCTAAAAGAGAATACTCACCAAAATTAGAATTGGATTTCAAGTATGGTTTTTCCTTTCCTTAATCAGGCCCAATTTTGATTCTTAATTAGGCACCAGTTTTGGTTAAGAAATTATTTGTCTAAATCTTGACAAATGGAAACTTAGAATATTCCAAAATTATAAAAGGGGATATTAAAAAAAGAAAAAAGTTTATTTTTAAAACATCACAGTTTGAAAGATGGTTTTATTTTAGAAATCAAATAGTACGAAATATATTTTCCAGCTGTTGTAATCTTAAATAATTTATTATTTTCAATCTTTTGTAATATTATTTTCATGATTATAACTTATGTATTTAACTATTTATTAATAAATTCGACTATTGCATCAAAACACATGGCACAATTCTTTCAATGACATCCCAGTTGGATTACCAATGTCGGTTTTATAAAATTTTGTTTTCCATTTGGAAGTCTTGGACTTTAGGAGTCTCCATAAGGTGAAAGCAAGCCATTTGAGTTCTGTGGTCCCGCCCCGCCTCTGTAAAGGTAGGAGACCGACATATCTCCTTTGTGTTTTGACTTCTCTTCGTTTATTTGGTGGGAGGCTCTCCACACCCATCTGAGAGAAAAAATGAACGCCGCATGCTGCGCTCCATGTATTGATCAAAGGAATGATGCAGCAGCCTTCTTTGATGCAGTTTTTGGAAAAGATAGCGTGACAGCAAATTCGTTCGGCATACGGGGCCGAATTCGATGGCCATGTTTGTTGACTGTAGCAGGACACTTTCATGGAAAAGAAGGCAGAAGCAATGAAACAGACATTCGTCAAAAGATAGTGGATTGGTGAGAGACGTAAGGGATATAGAAAAGTATAAGCTCTCGTGGGATTAGGAATAAGGTATACAAGGTTTTGGATTTAAGTTTAAACTTAGTTACAGTAGTTATATTTCTTGTACGGATATTATTCTCAAGTAAAAGAGTAGGTTATTCTCTCAATGGATACGGACAAGTTTTTGCTGATATGATTTTTCTGGTAGATATGGGTGTACCATAAATTGGATTTCTATATCAATATTTGCAAACAATCATGGAGAAAAATGCCCAACACACAAAATTAAAGAAGATATAAAATTTGCGCCGGTTAAAACCAAAAACGCACCAGCTCAAACCAATTTTGGGTGGGTTTGGGTTGGGTTTCAATGCCTGTGGTTCAGTTTGGTTTTAAAATCTATAAACCGAATATGTATAAACCAAACCCTACGATTCGGTTTAACCAAGTAGTACAAACCGAACTGAGTTGTACCCATAGTTACGAGTCTTACGACAACTCGAGACCAGCAATGACTCAAATGAAGGCCGAATTATATATTCAGTAAACTCTTTCGTTTTATGAAGACGGAATTCGAACCCAAGGAGCACATCATCAGTAAGCCACCAAAAAAACCAGGTACCACGCTTGTTGCGCGCTATATATACTTTTGTATTTACAGATACCATTTTTTCTTCAAACTCCATTTTTCATGAATGAAGGACAATCGAACAATGACTGAAACATATTTTATACTTCCTATAAATTTATATCTTCTTTCCTGCCATGGGGTTGCAGATCACCAAAAGATGTATAGGTCTCACTGAAAAGAGTCAAGCTGAGTTTTCTCCAAGAGGACCTTGATCTGCAAAGAGATTTGGATCTTCCATCATATCTCCCCATCAAAAAGGTCCTCCAGGGTTTTGAAAGGCCCATTGGCACACACAAATAATTCCCCCACTGTAGAACCCCTCTGTTGTGAGATCTGACTAATCTTGTGGGACTCATCCTCGCTCAATTCCCAATTGAAGATCTGCAGATTCTCCTTCATCCACTCTTTGTTGAAGCTCTTCACCACTACACTTGCACCTTGTTCATATATCCACCTCAGAGCAACCTGATTACAAGCAGTGTGGGGATTCCTTCATAAGAACTTTATAAACATTTCAACACATTATTAGATGAAATGGGCCGGGAGAGATAAAAAGTGAGACCTGTGCAACAGTTTTTCCCTTGGCCATGGCAATCTCCTTGAGAACTGAGCTGTCCATAACAAGGCTGGTACCCCATGGAGCTCCATAACCGCCCAAAGGAGACCAGGCACTTACATTGATTCCCTTCTCTTTGCAGAATTCTATCAATTTCTTTTGATTCCACGCAGCATTCTTTTCCACCTGAAAAAAAAAAAAAAAAGGTAGTTACTACCCATACCCTACAGACAATTCAAAATAATTAACTTTCATGGGTCCAAATCGTGTACTTGATCAACAGCAGGAGGGATGCTTGCATGTTCAAGAAGTTGAGTGAGCTTCTTCATAGAGAAATTGCTGACTCCAATGGACCTGGACAACCCTAGTCTGCAACACTCCTCCATGGCTTCCCATGTTCCCCTCATATCAAATGGAATAACATCTTCATTGCTAAAAGGGATCACTCTATCTCCTTTCTTCAACCTCGCTGGCCAGTGTACAAGATACAGATCCAGGTATTCCAGACCAAGCTTCCTTCAATCAGATCAAAGAAAACATTACCATGATAACATCCCCAATGATTACAATCAACAACAGTTTTTACCAAAATTAAAATAACAGACTGATATTATTACTCTAGGGTTTCCTTGATGGCTGGAAGGACAAGATCTGGGTGGGCATCGGTGCACCATAGCTTGGAAGTGATGAAGAGGTCATCGCGAGACCTGACCAGACCTCGCTCTACAGCCTGAGCTACGGCGCGACCAAGTGTCTCCTCGGTGCCGTAAATGGATGCGGTGTCGAAGTGCCTGTAACCAACTTCAATGGCGTCCGTGAAGCTTTCAGTTAGGGCTTGAGGAGGAGGGAGAGGATGGGCAGCTGTTCCCATGCCTATCACTGGCATCTTCCATCCTGAGTTCAGCACCACATGCGGAACGTTTCCTTCTCCCATTCTTCCTTTCTTTTGAGGAGACAAACACTGCCTCAACAATGATATATTCAAAGGCTATATCTTCCTCTTTTCCTTGTCTTTGGGCTTGAGGAAGCCTGGGATTCCATACTGGTCAGATCAGCCAGCTATATCAAATGGCTAATGCTTTGATGAGGAAGGGGGTATGTGTGTGGTGGCGATGGCGGTGGTGGTGTCATGTCCAACAATGATACTTAAAAAATGATTTTTTCCCTTCACATCAGCTTCCGATGTCTCTCTTACCGGGCAACCTTTTAGATTTAGAGAGAGGGAAAGAGAAGATCTTTTGAGAAAGCATGCTCTCCAAGTGTTTGTTCAACGGACTGAGAAACAAAAAAGATAATTCTTTTTAGAGAATTTGTGCTCTCTATGTGGTTGTTGATTTGAAATCTGGAGTCTTTGGCTGAAAGATATGCTGATCCAACGGTAAAATAAATGTCCACATAGGTGCATAAAACCACCTACATGCATACAGCCTCTACCGTTGGACTAGCATATGTTTCAAAACGAGGTTTCAGCTGATATCTATATATTAAGCGAAAGGGGTGGCATCTGACGTGTCACCCTTTTGTTGCTTCGGAGGCTCGGGACAGCCTCGCATGCTTTGGCATGCCCGAACCACCCTTCCCTCCCGAACCTCTCTTTCACAACTCTTCTCCGGGCCGATTTTCTCTCATGGCCTTCTGGAACCCTCGGTGAAGGTCTTCCCTCTGGAACGTTCGACGAGGGCCTTCCCTCTGGAACGTTGTGAGACATGGAAAAATCAATTTAATGACTTCCTAATCATCACGCGGGATTCATTAAAAAACAAAGAGTCTACACCATTCTTTTTAGGTGTGAATGAACACAAAAAATCTCAAATAAGCAAAAAAAGGCAAATTTAGGGTAAAAATAACCCTATTAAAAAAAAAACCAGAGATGGGTAAGGGGATTAGGTTATGAACAGGGGAAGGTGTTATGCACTCCTATTCATCCACACAAGGTGGTTGCCAAGTATTGTTCATGTTTTTCAAAGGAAAAAAGGCTTGCTACAAAAATCATAAAAAAGACAAAAATGTATGGTTTTTTTTCATACGAATAGCCTGATTGATCCAAAACTTTCAAATATAATCATACCATTCCTAGGGTTTCATAATTAAAATAAAATTGAGATAAAATCAGATAAAACTAAAATAAAGTGAAAACTTCAAAAATCTGGCTTCAAGTTAAATTCTAGAAATCTAGAAAAATATGATTTTTATGAAATATTGTAGAATTGAACCTGAATAGTCCAGGACATAGATATAGCTCAAATTTCACATTAAATTAAAAAATCAAAACGAAAAATACCCACATTGTAAGACATGGGGAAAAAAATCAATTTAATGACTTCCCTGATCATCACGCGGGATTCATTAAAAACACAGAGTCGCCACCATTCAATCTAGGTGTGAATGGACACCAAAATATCAAATAAGCACAAAAGGCAAATTTAGGGCAAAATATCCCTCCTAAAAAAAACAACCAGAGATGGGTAAGGGGATTAGGTTATGAACAGGGGAAGGTGTTAGGCACCCCTATTCATTCACACAAGGTGGTTGCCAGGTATTGTTCATGTTAAAATAAAGGAAAAAGGTTTGCTATAAAAATCACAAAAAGACAAACATGTATGGTTTTTTCATATAAATAGCCTGATTGATCCAGAACATTCAAATATGATTATACCATTCCTAGGGTTTCATGATCAAGATAAAACTGAGATAAAATCAAATAAAACCAAAATCAAGTGAAAAATCCAAAAATCTGGCTCCAAGTCAAATTCTAGAAATCTAGAAAAATATGATTTTTATGGAATATCTCCAAATTGAACTTGAATAGTCCAGGACATAGATAGAGCCCAAATTTCACATTAAATCAAGAAATAAAAACCAAAAATACTCACATTAATGAAAAACATCAAAAGGGGAGAACTTAGACCGTAGGGTCTTATCTCAAAAGTGAAAAACAACATCATGAAACCCTAGAATTTATTTTCAGGCTTGTAGATCCAGATCTATCATATTGATCATGATGAATCCAGAATCTTAGCCTAAAATCACAAAAATCACGAAAATGGTGCTGTAGGTGCAAAAGTGGTGAAAATCAAAGTTTTATAAAAAAGAGCGGATTTCATGCTATAATCATCATGCACTTATAAGATTAATCCAGATATCAAATAAAATCATTAAAACATGATCAGGATATCAAAAACAGCCATATCTCACAGATTAGAGCACATGGGGGCCTACCCTACGGATCCACCTGTTCTCTTTTCCCCTAGCTCTCTCTTCACGTTTTACGACTAGAGAGACTCTTGAGGTACTTGGAGATAGGTTTGGGTATACAAGCACAATCAAAGGCCTTATTCTACAAAAAATAGAAAAAACAGATTATGGGGTTCTATTCTAGGGATCCACCTGTTCCCCTTTTCCCTAGCTCTCTCTTCACGTTTTACGGCTAGAGAGACTCTTGAGGTACTTAGAGACAAGTTTAGGAAGACAAATATAACAGATGGCCTTATTCTACAGCAATAGAGATGATCCTATTACTTCTAGAATTGAAAATATGAAATAAAAAGGGAAAAGGGACTTACCTGGATTCAGCAAGCAAAGCAGCAGGGAAGCAGGGATTCCTTTCCTTCTCTTGAAGCTCTTGATTATTCAAAATTTCGTGGCCCCTAGCCTAAGAATCTCACCTCTATTTATAGGCAAGCACAAGGGCAAGGCTGGTCCAGAAGGATATATCCTGATCCTCAGGATAGAGTGAAAGTTGGAGATAATGCCCATCCATAGCCAACCAAGGTGACTTCAGCGAATAAAAGACATAATCCGCTCATTAAAGGGATATTGGACTAAAGATAAAGCTCGGAAATCGAGAGAAGAATAAAACTCGCACGAGTCTTTAGTGATCGTAAATGATCCACGGTCCGATGGTGCCCGTAATTCCAATACGGGCGCGCCTGACCGTAGATAGGTTTCGGGCGCGACCGGCCCGTGAATGAAATACGGGCAAAGCCTGCTTAGTCACTTTTTATGCATTTTTGACCTCTTTTAAGCTCTAATTACATGTTTTTACTATTTTCTCATTCTGTAGTGCAATTTGGGGTGTCTACAGCTGCCCCCTCTTTGCTGGTAATTGGAACCAATTACAAGCAGAGAGCAAAAAGACCCACCAATTGCACTTTCTGAGATTTTTGTCTAACCAATTGCACTTTGCAAGGATTAAATGGATGATTTTATAAAAAGAATTTATTTTGGAAGATCTGCTAAAAAGTCCCTCAGCTTAAGGGCCAAATCCTCCTCTCTCCTCTCACTGAGCACTCGTGGCTATGAAGTGAGATTTGAGTCAAAATATTTTTAAACAAAAGTGAGTATGGTGACAATCCTTGCAACTTACAACTAATATAGACATTAATCTTCTGAAAAATGTGGAGAGAATGATAAAATATGCAACTTTTGACTTTGCCCGTATTTCTATTACGGACCAATACTGCCCGTATATTGAACACGGTCAAACGGGACCGTATTACTTTCACGGTCGTCTCAAGCCCGTACTGAGTTTACGGATTTTATGCTCTTCTTAAGCCCGCGACCGCGAACTTTTCCTTCTCTTCTGCTCGCACTTTGCCCTAACTTCTCTTGCCCGTATTCTCTTCTCCGGTCCTCTTCCTCCTCAACAGTGACTCGTCTTCTATTCCTGTAAGACCCTGATTTTTGGTGAGTCTATTTTGTTTTATTATTATTATTATGGTTATAAAAATACATAGCTTGGGCGCTTGTTAACCTAAGTGGAACATGTAGGGTTTTCAGTGGGTGAGCGTGCATCGGATCAAGGAAATGGAGGAGTGATCGAGCGGCGTATGTATCAAGGTAAATATACTAAAAAGGGAAAGTAGGGTTTTGGGGTTTATGGGAATACGCGTATCATACTTACGGAAATACTTTTCGTTAGTCTGGTTATCAGGAGAATTGGGCGATTTCGGCTGGAGTGGCGATTAGGGTTCTGCTTGTGAAGAACAAGAATCGCAAAGGCTAAGGGAAGGATTTTTGGAGTCGAAGTTCAGTGGGTTATTTCTCTCTGCTCGAGAGGATTCGTTTGGCTAGATTTTGCATTCGCGTGCGTGGCCGGAGTAGTGATCGGCCGAGGTTTTACTATTCTAGAATAAGCGTATTCAGGTGAGTAGCACTGATTTACAACTGGGGTTTTGTGTTCTGTGTTTTCGTGAGCTTATTCCTATGCATGGTTGTATTTTAAGTGATCTCTGAGTTTTTCTGGTTTTCTGGAATAACATGAAACAGAGTCGAAGATTGAAATTTATCTTGAAATTAAATGTGTTTAGATTAAATCCAAAAGTAGTTGGGAAGTCTTCTGGGAGTATTAGGAGTGTATTGGAGCAAGAACAGACCTAAACAAACCAGCCAGAATTGGAGATCTCGAAATAACAGAAAACTGAAAATCGCAGTGGGTATCCGCCCACCTAGCGCCCACTTGCGCTCACCTAGGAGGTAGGCGCCCAGTTAAAACTGTACCTACCGCCGAGCTGGCGCTCAGCTCGCGCGCACTCGAAACCGTGCGCGAATCTCGCGCGAACCCGGTGCTCAGCTCGCGCCCATCTCGCGCTCACTTAGTGTCGAGTGAGCGCAAGGTACATTTTAACCTGTTTTTCTTACCGCCGACCAGCACTCACCTGGCGCCCACTTCAGGAAGTGAGCGCATACCCTATTATACTTACTGAAATGGAAATTTTGATTTAACCAAGAGTATTTTGGTGACTTGAGGGTTAAACCACTTCACTATTCACTTGTTTGGGAACTTTGGAATCTACTTTGCCTATGAAATTATTAGAGGAAGATTTAGTGAACTTCTTAAAAGCTTCCAAGTTGAGTTTAGGTTATTTATGAGTGTTGTGCCGGATACCAAACCACTAAGAGTTCCTAGTTACATTTCCTCTGTTTTATACACTGTTTTGATTGAGGAGTTATTATATTCTGGTTTCACTTGTTTGGAAACTTTAAATGTATTGTAAAGATTTTCTTGGTATGAATGACTGAGTTTTATTTCCAAATGGCATGTATTACGGAAATGAGAAAATACTGAAAGTACTTGAGGTACTGCTTGGTCCAGAGGGACAGGTGATGAACTGTGATGAGTTTTACATGGTGTGGAATGAATGGTTTTACTTTGATGTTGGAATTGAGATTATACGATGTTTTACTGTTTTGGTTTAACTTGTCCTGGATCCAGATGTTTAAGCTTAGTAATGTAATGTTATTGTTGGTTGTTGAAATTGCATGGCCTTGTGTGTTGCCACGACCGGTGTAGAGCAGCCAGAAACCCTGAGTAGGCCTGGTTGTCAATGCAGAAACCCGGGGAGTAGGCCTGCATTGGATGACGAAACCCTGAGTAGGCCGTCATTTCAGAGTTTCCGAAACCCTGAGTAGGCCGGAAGTGTGTACATGGAGGTGTGGAGTGTCTACTTGGCATGTTTAATTTATCAACTAAACGATAGTCATGACATTGACCAATCGATGTGTTGCCGTACTTAACTAAGATGTGATTTGTTTGATTAGAACAAGTTTTGATTTGAACTTGGGAATTGATGTTGGTTGTTTAACCGTATGGAGTGTTTGTCGATGCATAGTTTTAAATTGTGATCAACTATTTCTGCATGCATGTGCTACTCGCTGATATATTCGTATCTCACTCTGTTGTTTTGTTTTGTTTTTCAGATACTCGTGGTGAGGCGATTATTGGGGTAGATCCTGCTGAGGCTTATAAGGAGGAAGATTACTATTACCTTCCTTAGACTTGTAGGTTATCTTGTTCTGAATTTGAGAACTTTGAATAATTGAGATGTATTAAAGTTTAATTGGGGTTGAACCATATGATTCTAGTTCAGTTTTAAATGTTACAATTTTGGATAAATGAAATTGTGCACTCTGTCAGGTTATAGCTAGATGATTATCCAGCGATCATAATTGATAAACGATCCTTGCCTAACCTCCGTGAGACGTGTTATATCTTTATTGAACAACACGGATCCGGTGCGTTACAGAGATGGTATCAGAGCCTCAAGCTGGAAAAATTTGAGGTTCTTAGGTAGTATGACCATAGAAAACCCTGGGGAAATATTGTGCGTACGTTAGATAGAACCATGAGGATTAGAAGAGAGTTCCTAACTAATATGGTATTTTGTGCTTACAGGTATACATGGCCGGTAGAGGCAGACGTACGAGAGCTGTGGATTATCCAGAGGAGGATATGCCACAGGAGCAGCCAACTGCACCACCACGGGGAGCCCCACCACCAGTGGAGGACATTTGGGCTACAGTTGGCTCGCTTGCCCACCTCCTTGCGATGGAGAGGGAGGAGAGGATGAGTCAAACTGGGAATGGAAATGGCCAGTGAAATGGTCATGGAGCTGCGGTGGATCAGCAGCGGGTGAGAGAGGAGTTGTCCTTGAGGGACATCGATCAGTTCAGGAAGCTGACTGCCCCGCCGTTTTATGGAGTTCCAGATCCGTTGGAGGCGGAGAGCTAGGTAGCTAGAGTGGAGCGCATGTTTGACACTATGGACTGTCCAGAGGACCGGAGGGTGAGACTGGCTACCTTCACCTTAGAGGGTGAGGCTCAGAATTGGTGGCAGTCATTGCGAAGACAAGCGGTAGATGGGATACAGATGACTTGGGACCTGTTCAGGCAGGTCTTATATGAGCAGTATTTCTCGGCAGAGGTGAGGTTACAGAAGGAGAGAGAGTTTATGGATATCTCTCAGGGATCCTTGACCGTAGCACAATACGAGGCTCGGTTCGCAGTTCTTTCTCGATTTGCTTACCATATAGTGCATGATGAGCAGAGGCGCACCTAGCATTTCGAGAGGGGACTGAGGGCAGACATCAGGCGCATGGTCTCGGTGCTGATGTGCACCAAATACTCTGATCTAGTGGGGAGAGCTCTGCAGGTTGAGAGAGAGAGATTAGAGATTCAGGGACAGAGCAGAGCAGGGTTAGAACACAGCCGAGCGGCACAGAGACACGGAGGGTCCCGGATAGGGACAAGAGACCGAGGATCGATTATGGACAGAGAGATAGGAGAGGCTCAGGAGGTTGTTTCAGTTGCGGCCGATTTCACATCCCAGGTCCGTGCGTGTCACCGCCAGGCGCGTGTTTTAGATGTGGCCAGCATGGGCATCGGGTTGCTGACTGTCCACACCTGAACACTTACCAGTTACTTAAGCCAGCCCTTACTGCACCTACGGATACCCGGTCGGCCGAGGCTTCGAGATTTCAGTATTCTAGACCCGTGCCAGCACTACCAGCACCGCCGAGATTTCCGGGTCAGAGCAGTGGGGGATATCAGAGGCAGCGGGCACCACAGAGTGTAGACACCCCAAATTGCACTACAGAATGAGAAAATAATAAAAACATGTAATTAGAGCTTAAAAGAGGTCAAAAATGCATAAAAACTGACTAAGCATGCTTTGCCTGTATTTCATTCACGGGCCTGTCGTGCCCGAAATAGCTCTACGGTCAGACGCGCTCGTAATGGAAATGCGGACACCATTGGACCGTGCATATTCTACGGTCACTAAAGACTCGTGCGAGTTTGATTCTTCTCTCGATTTCCGAGTTTTATCTTTAGTCCAATATCCCTTTAATGAGCGGATTAGGTCTTTTATTCGCTGAAGTCACCTTGGTTGGCTATGGATGGGCATTATCTCCAACTTTCTCTCTATCCTGAGGATCAGGATATATCCTTTTGGACCAGCTTTGCCCTTGTGCTTGCCTATAAATAGAGGTGAGATTCTTAGGCTAGGGGCCACGAAATTTTGAATACTCAAGAGCTTAAAGAGAAGGAAAGGAATCCCTGCTTCCCTACTGCTTTTGCTTGCTGAATCCAGGTAAGTCCCTTTTCCCTTTTATTTCATATTTTCAATTCTAAAAGTAATAGGATCATCTCTATTGCTGTAGAATAAGGCCATCTGTTATATTATGTATCCCTAAACTTGTCTCTGAGTACCTCAAGAGTCTCTCTAGCCGTAAAACGTGAAGAGAGAGCTAGGGGAAAAGGGAACAGGTGGATCCCTAGAATAGGACCCCATATTCTGTTTTTCTCTTTTATTTTAGAATAAGGCCTTTGATTGTGTTTGTATACCCAAACCTATCTCTAAGTACCTCAAGAGTCTCTCTAGCCGTAAAACGTGAAGAGAGAGCTAGGGGAAAAGAGAACAGGTGGATCCGTAAGGTAGGCCCCCATGAGCTCTAATCTGTGAGATATGGCTGTTTTGATATCCTGATCATGTTTTAATGATTATATGATATATCTGGATTAATCTTATGAGTTCATGATGATTATAGCATAAGATCCGCTCTTTTTCCAAAATTTGGATTTTTCACCACTTTTGCACCTACAGCACTATTTTCGTGATTTTTTAGGATTTTAGGCTAAGATCTTGGATTTATCATGATCAATATGATAGATCTGGATCTAGAAGCCTGAAATTAGATTCTAGGGTTTCATGATGTGGTCTTTGATTTGTTTTCCACTTTTGAGATAAGACCCTACGGTCTAAGTTCTCCCTTTTTTATGTTTTTCATTAATGTGAGTATTTTTTGTTTTTATTTCTGGATTTAACGTGAAATTTGGGCTTTATCTATGTTCTGGACTATTCAAGTTCAATTTTGAAATATTTCATAAAAATCATATTTTTCTAGATTTCTAGAATTTGACTTGGAGCCAGATTTTTGGATTTTTCACTTTATTTTGGTTTTATTGGATTTTATCTTGATTTTGTGTTGATCATGAAACCCTAGGAGTGGTATGATCATATGTGAATGTTCTGGATCAATCAGACTATTCGTATGAGAAAACCATACATGTTTGTCTTTTTTGTGATTTTTTGTGATTTTTATAGCAAGCCTTTTTCCTTTATTTTAACATGAACAATGCCTGGCAACCACCTTGTGTGGATGAATAGGGGTGCCTAACACCTTCCCCTGTTCATAACTTAATCCCCTTACCCATCTCTGGTTGTTTTTTTTAGGAGGGATCTTTTGCCCTAAAATTTGCCTTTTGTGCTTATTTAATATTTTTGGTGTCCATTCACACCTAGATTGAATGGTGGCGACTCTTTGTTTTTAATGAATCCCGCGTGATGATCAAGGAAGTCATATAGGATTGATTTTCCCATGTCTCACAACTGGCGACTCCGCTGGGGACTTGTAGATTTGAGCCTTTTGGTGTTTGTTCATGTTTTTGATGTTTTGGATTTGCTTGCTATTTTGTGTTTTTAGCATGTCTTTGTTTTGATGGCTGTTTGGTGTTCTTAAGCATGTGGGATATGTTTTAAATCTAATTTATGGCTTAAGAATTCATGGGGGTAGAAACATGCTTAATTCTGATTTATAGGATTGTTTCTAGAAACATGCGTAGGGGAGGTTTACTTTGATAAACCATGCTTATTCCTTGCTGTATTTTGATATGCATGTTTTAATTTCCAGCATGTTTTCTATGATGAATTTTGGATACATAACATGAGCACATGTTGGTGTGATTTGGATGATTTTTATGAACATGATTAGGAGCTATAGGGGTGCTTGTTTACTTATGTTTACTTGCTTTAATATGCTCCCTATATGCCTTGGTTTGTTTATGCATGGCTGCAAAAAGAGTGGCAAGGGTTGGGACGTTGTGAATGTACCAATTTTTACAAATGCACTGTGCACATTTTATTTTTACACAGCCTACCTATAACCTATAGGAAGTTGAACCCGAATGTGTGTAGCTTGGCGCACCGAGGTTGTTACTTCGGAAAGCGAAAGTGAAAACATTTACCTTAGAAACTTTGGGCTAATGATGTGATGATAATGTGGATCTGGGATTCTGGTCATCACTAGGCTTGAGTGCTAAGTTGCCATTAAGCCAAAACCCAAAACCCCTACGCTTGAAGGTGGAGATACACGTTTTTGGCTAAAGTACACAATTACGTGGGAATATGGGTTTCTAATTGAGGGAAGGCCGTTTGCATGGCTTACAAACCAGGGCATAAGGCGGATGCCATATTGAAGGTAAACAAGGTAACAAGGTAGCCTTAATTTTTGCATTATTTTCATGTCATAGGGGTGTCATGGTGCCCATTGGTTTGGGGACAAAATTGGTCCCAAGTATGCATGGTTCCTAAGCATGGTGTAGCCTATAGGAAGAGTTTCTAACTCTGTTTAGAATTTATCCTACCCAGGTTTGTACAAGAGGCATCAAAAGGGTACCAAAGTATGAGCATGGTGTCGATTTGGAGGGAACATGTGCCCTCCTAAGCATGTATTTTTGCAAGTATGTCAAAGTCCACTCTGGGACAGCTTAGAGGCCTAGCATGGGTGAACCGTATGTTTGGATGAGTAATCAAAGTGATCAAACCATGAAAAAGCTAAAGAAACATAAAGCTGCTCTGTAAAACCGTAGCTTTAATACGGACTGGGCTCGACCGTATAAACTATACGGTCTGAGCTCGCCCGTATTAAGCATACGGTCACGGCTTGCTTGTAATTTGAATACGGGCAAGGCCGAACCGTGCTGTGTATATGGTTTTAACGGAGAATTCAATTATAATCGGTTTTCTCAATTAAATCCTGTTCCTTTAGCCTTTAAATGATAAAAGGAAGATGAGTTTGAATACAATGCTTCAAAAAATAAAAAGAATGTAGATAAAAGAAAGAGAAAAAAAAACCTGTTAGGCCTCTGAAAGCCTTTGAATTTCAGATTTTTCAAAAACTCTTCGGGCCTCTAAAAGTCTTTGAATTTCAGACTTTTTCTCAAAAACTCCTTGGGCCTCTGAAAGCCTTTGAATTTCAGATTTTTGTCAAAACTCTTCGGGCCTCTGAAAGCCTTTGAATTTCAGACTTTTTCTCAAAAACTCCTTGGGCCTCTGAAAGCCTTTGAATTTCAGATTTTGGGCCTCTGAAAGCCTTTGAATTTCAGATTTTGGGCCTCTGAAAGCCTTTGAATTTCAGACCTTTTTTTCAAACCCCCCCCCCCCCTGGGCCTCTGAAAGCCTTTGAATCTCAGATTTTTTGGGCCTCTGAAAGCCTTTGAATTTCAGACCTTTTTCCTTTGGGCCTCTGAAAGCCTTTGAATTTCAGATCTTTTGGGCCTCTGAAAGCCTTTGAATTTCGGACCTTTTTCCTTTGGGCCTCTG
This sequence comes from Buxus sempervirens, assembly GCA_947561395.2. Lineage (NCBI taxonomy): Eukaryota > Viridiplantae > Streptophyta > Magnoliopsida > Buxales > Buxaceae > Buxus > Buxus sempervirens. The sequence goes on along the minus strand of OX387186.1, from coordinate 16,238,683 downwards.
AAAGCCTTTGAATTTCAGACCTTTTTTTGTTTAGGCCTCGAAAGCCTTTGAATTTCAGATCCTTTGGGCCCCTGGAAGCCTTTGAATTTCAGGTCTTTGGGCCTCTGAAAGCCTTTGAATTTCAGACTTTTTCTCAAAAACTCCTTGGGCCTCTGAAAATCTTTGAATTTCAGATTTTTGTCAAAAACTCCTTGGGCCTCTGAAAGCCTTTGAATTTCAGACCTTTTCCAAAAATATCCCTGGGCCTCTGAAAGCCTTTGAATTTCAGACCTTTTTCAAAAATCCCCCTGGGCCTCTGAAAGCCTTTGAATTTCAAATCATTTTCTCTTTATTATGGGACCTGTTGGAAGCCCTAGAATATTCCAACAATTCAAAAAAAGAAAAAGAAAAAAAAAGAGAAAAAAAAGAAAAAAGAAGCAAATAAAAGAAACAAATCCAAACACGGGTTCACCCAGCTAGCACATAGGCATGCCTAGGTAGGTGAAGGAGATTACATGGGCATTAATATATTCCGTTTTATTTTCGCCAGGTACTAATACACTTGCAATCATAGCTCCTGTAACCAGATCAAGAGCTCTCACCATGAATCCTATTGAGAATGAAGCTGATGCTCCTCATCCAGATGTTGCCCTGCTTCAAGAGCAAATAGCAGGACTAGCCAGAATGCTAGAGAACATCCTGTCCGTGCAGGCCCAACATCAAGCATCCACTTCTAACCCTGCACCTCCACCCCAAATCAATATGTCACCTCCAGTTCAACCAGTTCCTGAATCAGTCTATGAACCCACCCCTGAACCTATATTGATTAGGGAGGAGACAGTTGAGTCAGACAAGGCCAAGGAAAAGGAAAGGATGAGGGACGAGATGGAAAGGAAGTTCCTACATAAGCTAGAAATGATCCAAGATGAGCTTAGAGAAGTAAAAGGAGTGAACAACTTTGGGGGCACCAATTTTGAGGACTTATGCATATACCCCAATGTTAACCTGCCGGCTAAGTTCAAGTGCCCAGACCTAGACAAGTATGATGGCACAGGCTGCCCCATGAGTCACCTGAAGTTGTACTGTGGTGCCCTATGCCAGTTTGGGCAGGATGAGGGCGTCTTGATTCAGCTTTTCCAAAGGAGCTTGACTGGAACTGCATTAAGGTGGTTCGCTACTTTAAACCATGGAAAGATTAGAAGATGGAAGGACCTAGCAGATGCCTTCCTAGCTCAATACCGGTTCAATTCAGAGATCGTGCCAGATAGGTACGACGTAATGAGAATGAGCAAAGGAAGGGTTGAGACTGTAAGGCAGTACGCCAAAAGATGGAGGGAGACAGCCTCTCAGGTTAGGCCACCTATGCTAGAGCAGGAGATGATTTCTACATTCATTAGTACCTTGGGTCAACCATTCTATAGCCATCTAGTGGGTCAGACCACCACGAATTTTGCTGCCTTGGTTCAAGTGGCTGACCGAATTGAAGATGGGATCAGGACAGGTAAAATCATTGACCACTCTCCCATGGTTAGTCAGCAGGACTCTAACCTGAAGAAAGGAAACGGGATGAAAAGGAATGGGAACAAGAAAGAAGGGGAGGTGAATATGGTACAGCTACCATCTGGCCCAAACAAACCCATACAAATCAGCATACCTGCTCATTTTCCTACCCCACCTGTTCCATCTACCCAGGCCCCCATGAGGGTTAATGTTCCAACAGCACCTTCAGACCAAAAAAGGGTTTTTACTAAGGAGGAGAAGGATGCCTATTTTGCAGCCAGGAGAAATAGGGTTTTCACCCCTATTCCAATGACTCCTTCTCAGTTGCTGCCCACTTTATTGCAAGCAGGGTATATCACTTTAAGAGAGCCCAATCCGAATGCATCTAAGGGGAGAAATTATGACCCCTCCACCACTTGTGATTTCCATATGGGGGCAAATGGGCACCTTACTGACAAGTGCTGGCCTTTAAAACATGTCATTCAGGATTTATTAGACCAGAATACCCTGTCTTTCAATACAGGGGCTCCTAATCCTCCAAGGGCTGATATTGGACAAAACCCGCTACCCCAGCATCATGGGGCAGGCCCGTCTAATGTCATAGGGGTCGTCTCATCTGACAAAATAACCTTTGACCCATCTCAATTGATTGCTCCTATAGGGACAACGGTCAAAGTGTATTTTGACAGAAGAGATGAAGGCCAAGAAATAAATGTAATTTCAAAAGGGAATGATAGTGCTGCAAAGAACATTAGCTCATCTCTGGACCGGGTCTCATCTCTCATGGCCCAAATGAACATTGCAAAACCACCTTTGGTTATTAATTGCAGTCCATCTACTTTTACTCCACCCATTCGGTCTAAGCCACCATTGGTCATAAATTGTGACCCCCTTAGTGCATCAGTCACTTCGGCAAACCCCCAACCAAAACAACTTCCTCCATTGGTTGTTAATGTCCCTATTACTCAGACTTCCATAGCCAAGTCCAAACTTCCCCCATTAGTGGTGAATGTCCCTAAGCCTTCCTACATTGAATCGGCTGTACCATGGAACTACAGTGAAGCATTTACTACTACTTTCCCTGTAGCTGAAAGCAAAGAAGATGTGAACCTCATGACAAGGTCAGGAAAAGGTATAGGGGAGGAAGAAAAACAGAAAGAAGTGGGAAAGGAAAAGAAAGAAGAAGAAAAAAGTAAAGGAAAGGCCAAGGTAGGGGAGGATGCCCCTCAGGTAGTTGACAGTGATGCTGCTGAGCTCATTAGGATCATAAAAAAGAGTGAATTCAATGTTGTTGAGCAGTTAAACAAAGTCCCTGCCCAGATCTCAATTCTGGGTTTATTGTTGAATTCTGAAAAACATAGGGAATCTCTGTTAAAGGTACTTCAGGGGGCCCATGTGCCTAAAAATATTGAACCGAATCAACTAGGCCGGATGGTTGGGCAGATCTTATCCCACAATGTTATAACCTTTTCTGAGATTGAAATCAGCCAATCAGGGTACCATCATGCTGATCCTTTGCACATAGCTGTGCTCAGTAAGGGTTGCATGATAGCCCGGGTCTTGATTGATAATGGGTCGGCTCTGAATGTCTGCCCATTGATAACCTTTGTTAAGCTCGGTTTGGAGCAAAACAAAATCAAACAAAATGGAAGAATCATAAGAGCCTTTGATAGCTCTAAGACACACTCCTTAGGGGAGGTTGAACTACCGGTCACAATTGGACCGTATATTTTCAACATCACATTTGAGGTGATGGATATACCTGCAGCCTTCAACTTACTCCTAGAAAGGCCGTGGATTCATGCAGCTAAGGCTATACCATCTACCCTCCACCAGAGAGTTAAGTATATAAAAGGGCAAAAGGTGATTACTGTCCTAGCTGAGAGCCTGGTTCCTCCCATGTGGTCCCCTGACGTACCCTTTATAAACATGGAGATGACTGCAGACAAGTTGACATTCCACTCTTTTCAATTTGAAACTGTCAATTTTATACCTGGAGGGCATCAGGAAAAAGAAGGAAAGATGACCTGTGCTGAGAAGATGGTCAAGAAATTGATGGGAAAGTACAATTTCCACCCTGGAAAAGGTCTAGGGGTTAACCAGCAAGGAAGAATAGAACCGGTAAAGGCTAAAAAGCTGGTTCACAGAGCAGGATTGGGGTCCAGATCAAGAGTTTGGAAGGAACAGAAGCAGGAGAAAGGCATGAAATTCCCTCACATTAGGGAGACTTTTCCAAAGCTTTCTCATAAGATTCAGCTGTCTCCTCCTCAGGATCAGTCCAAACCACCATACTACAATGTCAATCCTTTTCAAAAGCCTTATGTCCCTACCTTGCAACCATATGTTCCACCTCCACCTACCCAAGCATTGGTTGAACCTGAACCACAGGCAGAACAGGAGCAGGATTTTTCTGAGGACCTCGGAGCTTTTTTTGCCATGACTGAAGGCAACAAAGAAGAAGGAGCAGAGGAGCTACCTTTCATTGATTGGGCTGCAGTATAGGTTCCATCTGGAACCAGCCCTATAGAAGAAGCAGGCGATGCAACTTACACAGTATTGGTGATTTCTGATGCGGATCCTGAGCTTAAGGAGCAAGCTTGTATCCCTGCCCCAGATTCTTTTATCTTGAATAATTGGGAGGAAACTCCCCTTACTTTTGAAGCTGCGTTTGTTTGGCAAACAGACATGGCTTCCAAAAAAAAACTCCATTAGTGGAAGGCCCTTTTCCTGAAGGTTTTAATGAGCCTTCGTCTTCAGGAAAAGACTTTTTAGAAGGCTCTCAAAAAACACAAAAAGATTTTTCAATTTTTTATAAAAAAGATAAGTTTTTCAAAAAGGTCCAAACCATTTATGAACCATATAAGCAAACGGAATTGGATCGGGTTGAGTATGACTTCGACCTCGAGCTCGACTTTGACCTAATGGGGCTTGAAGAAGAGACCGAGGACGAAGAAGACGACCCTCCAAGAGAAATCACATATCAATTAGAGCGTCATGAAAAGGGGGTCCAACCCAATATTGAAGAGACCATACCTGTGAACCTAGGGACCGAAGAAGACCCACAAATAGTGAAGATTGGGGTATGCTTATCTGAGGTACAACGGGATGAAATGATACGGTTCTTAGCTGACTACAAAGATGTGTTTGCATGGTCCTATCAAGACATGCCTGGATTAGACACAGACATGGTTGTACATAGGCTACCAATTCTGCCAGATGTTAAGCCAGTTAAGCAAAAACTGAGAAGATTGAAACCTGAATGGACACTGAAGGTCAAAGATAAAGTGGTTAAGCAATTCCAAGCCGGATTCTTGGCGGTCTCCACATACCCTGAATGGCTTGCAAATATAGTACCAGTGCCAAAGAAGGATGGAAAGGTCAGAATGTGTGTAGACTATAGAGACTTGAATAAGGCAAGCCCAACGGATGATTTTCCACTTCCACACATAGACATATTAGTAGACAACACTGCAGTACATAGCCTGTTCTCATTCATGGACAGCTTTTCAGGGTACAATCAGATTAAGATGGCTAAGGAAGATCAAGAGAAGACAGCCTTCATTACACCTTGGGGTACCTTCCACTACACTGTCATGCCATTTGGGCTTAAGAATGCAGGGGCAACCTACCAGCGGGCCATGACAGCATTATTCCATGATATGATCCATAAGGAGATGGAGGTCTATGTGGATAACATGATAGCCAAATCATGCAAGGAAGAAGACCATTTGATTAACTTGAAGAAGGTATTTGACAGACTTAGGAAATACAGTCTAAGGCCTAACCCTGCAAAGTGTGTCTTTGGGGCTACATCAGGAAAGTTGTTGGGATTTATTGTAAGCAGAAAAGGAATTGAGATTGACCCATCCAAAGCTAAAGCAATCATTGAAATGCCATCACCTAGAACGGAAAAGGAAGTTCGTGGTTTTCTTGGAAGGATTCAATACATAAGCCGGTTCATAGCGCAGCTTACTGCTATCTGTGAACCAATTTTCAAGCTTCTAAGAAAGAATAACCCGACGGTCTGGAATGACGATTGCCAAGAAGCCTTTGACACAATGAAGGAGTATCTATTGAACCCACCTGTGTTAGTGCCACCAACCCCAGGAAGACCATTGATCTTATACTTATCAGTTTTGGAGACGTCAATGGGATTTGTTTTAGGGCAGCATGATGAGACAGGAAGAAAGGAAAGGGCGATTTACTACCTAAGCAAGAAGTTCACAGAATATGAAGCAAAGTATTCCCCTTTAGAAAAGACTTGTTGTGCTTTAGTATGGGCAACCCAAAGACTGAGACACTATTTCCTTAGTCATTCTACCTTTTTGATATCCCGAATGGATCCTTTGAAGTACTTGTTTGAAAAATCGGCTTTAACTGGCAGAACAGCAAAGTGGCAGTTGTTATTATCTAAATTTGACCTAACCTATATCACGCAGAAAGCCATTAAGGGTCAAGCTATTGCTGATCACTTAGCTGCACATCCCCTACCAGAATACCAACCCTTAAAGACCAATTTTCCTGATGAAGAAATACTGTTCACAGAAGAAGAGGAAAATGAAAGCTCATGGCAAATGTTCTTCGATGGGGCCGCCAATATGAATGGAAATGGAATAGGGGCTGTTTTGGTCAAACCAGATGGGTCACATATCCCAATCGCAGTAAAATTGAGATTCCAGTGTACAAACAATATAGCAGAATATGAAGCATGTATAATTGGGTTACAAGCAGCCTTAGATCATGAAGTAGAGGAACTTGACGTATATGGAGATTCGAGTCTTATCATCTTCCAAACAACTGGTGAATGGAAGACTAAGGATCACAAGTTGATCCCCTATCACCAGTATTTGGAAGAAATAAGCACAAAGTTTACTCGAATTTCTTTTAATTATATGCCAAGGGCCAAGAACCAATTCGCAGATGCTTTAGCAACATTGGCTTCAATGGTTAGTATGCCAGAAGGTGTTGATATTAAACCACTAGAAATTGAAGTCAGGGATGAACCTGCTTATTGCCTTGTTCTAGAAGAAGCACCAGAGGAAGAAGTACCATGGTTCCAAAACATTAAGAATTTCCTAAATGATCGGAGTTTGCCTGAAAATATTACTTCTACAGAGAAAAGAACAATACAGAGGTTGGCAGGACAGTTCTTACTAAGTGGTGGGCAGTTGTACAAAAGATCACATAATGATATCCTACTTAGATGTGTTGCCAAGACTGAATCAGAAAGGTTAATTGATACGGTACATGGAGGAGTTTGTGGACCCCATATGAACGGGCACATGCTTGTTAAGAAGATTCTACGATTGGGATATTACTGGTCGACGATGGAACACGATTGCTATATACATGTCAAAAGGTGTCATTTATGCCAAGTATATGCTGATAATAAGAATGCACCTCCAAGTGCATTACATAATATGACATCTCCATGGCCCTTTTCTATGTGGGGCATAGACGTCATTAGAATGATCTCTCCAAAGGCATCAAATGGACACAGATTTATACTGGTAGCAATCGATTATTTTACCAAGTGGGTAGAAGCAGCTTCGTATGCAAACATCACAAGTAGTCACGTTCTTAAGTTTATAAAGCATAACATCATTTGTCGCTACGGTCTGCCAAGTGCTATAATATCAGACAATGCTTCAAACCTTAAGAACAAGGATATGAGGAAAATGTGTGAACAGTTCCAGATTACCCATCATAAGTCAGCTCCTTATAGACCAAAGATGAATGGGGCAGTGGAAGCAGCAAATAAGAACATAAAGAAGATTATTCAAAAGATGGTAGTGAGTTTCAAAGATTGGCATGAAATGTTGCCACTTGCCTTACATGCCTATAGAACCTCAATTCGGACTTCTACAGGGGCAACCCCATATTCCCTAGTCTATGGAATGGAAGCAGTGTTACCAGTAAAAGTGGAAATACCTTCATTAAGAGTGCCAATGGAAGTTGAATTAGAAGAAGCTGAATGGATCCAATCAAGACATGATCAACTCAATTTAATAGAAGAAAAACGTTTGAAGGCGCTTTCTCATGGCCAATTGTATCAGAAGAGGATGGTCAGGGCTTACAATAAGAAGGTAAAGCCCAGAACTTTCCAAGAAGGAAATTTGGTATTAAAGAAGATCTTACCCTTTTTGGAAGACCCACGTGGAAAATTCAAACCAAATTGGGAAGGGCCTTATGTTGTCAAGAAGGTCCTATCAGGAGGTGCTCTCATCTTAACAGAAATGGATGGGAAGGATTTTCCTGAGCCAATAAACTCTGATGCAGTAAAAAGATATTTTCCATGAATGAATATTACTAGGAAATGATCTGAGGCCATCTTTCCTTATTTCCTAAAAATTTGTATCCCTAGTTAAGCCAATTTGAGCCTGTTCGTCTTATTTGATAAACCTAAACTGGACTTACAGTTTTATACTGGGGCAAAGCCAATAAGGGGCAAAGCCAATAGGGGCAAAAAGAAAAAAAATAAAGAAAAGAAAAATAATGGCAAATGAAAGCCAAATACAAGGAAAAAAGGGAAATGGGATTGAAATCATCATGACTGTAAGTCCGGTTGACCTATTTTCATACTTAGAAAATTTTGAGCCTTTAATATCTTTTATTTCATAAACCGAGCTTAGCCTTTGTTTCGTCCTATTCTTAAGCCCTCGGTGATTTTAGTATATTCATTCAAATATCAGAGTAATATTGGTGATGACGGAATGCAGAAGCAAGCCCTAGTGAAAACCATAATTGGCGCTAGGGGCAGGAAGGGCATAAAAAAAATCAAAGGATTGAGTTGATCATGTGGTTCAAGTTGAAGACAGCATGAGCATGAGCCAGTGAGCAGATTAGCAAGATTAGCCATGAAGGAAAAGCCATTAGGGGATGATTCTAAGGGCTGTAAGATAGGCAAATTTGGTCTCTCCCTATTGATTGGGCCACCCTTTTCATTATGCAACCTGATTTTTAATACCTTTGATTATATGTGATTAAGTGCTTTGGACTAGTTAAAAAAAACTGTACTTTTGGCCAGTGATGAGAAATCAAGTACTTTTTATAAAACATTGGTTTTTACAAGCATCTGAGAATTCTGAGGCCAATAATATAAAACCTACTTTGTATTAAAATCCTTTGTCTTTCCACTATTGGAGTTTACTTTTGTACAAAGGTATGAAAAAAAAAAGAAAAAAAAAATGAATGATAAAAGAATCTAATCCCTATGCTGTAGCTGCTCCTCAAGCTCACGAATCCGTGCTGCCTGTGTTGCAATGATCCCTGAAGCTCATAGCGCATCTGGATTGCCTAGAAAGGAGAAGACCTCATCTGAAAGTGACAGCCTAAGCTTTAAACTCTTAATGTCAGTCAAAGCATCTTGATATTTCCTGCGAATCGAGCGGACTTCAGAGCAACGAGCTTGCTTTTGTTCTTCAAGCTTCTTTTCCATGGTAATGCGGCGAGATGTTTGCTCCTTAAGCTGTCTTTCCATATCAATACCCTTTATCCTAAGTTCCTGGGCTTCTCGTACCCATATTTTTTGAAGACGTTTGTGGGTTGCTCTCTCAGACTCCAGGATATCCTCATAGGTAGGGGGAAGAACTGCGGGAGGCTCCTCTGGTACTGGGGCATGACTCTGCACCTGCTCTTTGATCCAAAAGAGATAGTCTTTTACATGAGACTCAGAAAAGACTGGACCTCGCAAAAAACGGACATAAGACCACTCATTCATTAATCGAGCATTCAGCCCCATGGTGGCTGGTGTAAGTGGTCCAATGAAGTCCTCATATCCAGATGGGATCATAATCCCCTGTGTTGCTCCAAACTGTCGAAGAACTCTCAAAGGGAGATAAAGCATAGCAGATTTCAAGCCTGCTAAGACCAGAAAATTTCTATCTCTGAAGCTGATCACCGTCTCTGGATTAGGCTGATAAGTGCCACGCCATCTCACCTGATCATCCTGAAGAGTACCTAAGAAGGTGAACCAACCTTGCTTACCACCATGGATGTTAGGACAGCCCCTGTTGCTCATCAAAACAGGAACTTTCAATCGTGGAAAGAAGCGGCGAGTTATTTCTTCAACCTGACTCAAGTGGTCCAATAACCAAAGCTGCAGAAAAAGGGATGTATTTTAATTCCCAAAAGAAAAAAAAAAGAAAAAAAAAGAGAGAAAAAAGAAAAAGAAGAAAGAGAAGAAAGAGAAGAAAAAAAGAAAAAAAAGAAAAAAAGAGAAAAAAGAAAAATTTTTATGTTATTTTTCTTACCTGCAGGATAGGGGCACATGCAAGGAAACGCTTCTTCTTCCTGAAATAGCAGTCAGTTAGAGCTTGATACATCTCTGCCAAGATCATAGGAGCCAATCTCTCACCTTCCCTAACCTGGCAGATAACTGAGATAAGAGCCAAGTCAACCTGGTCGTCACCCCGTGGAAAAAACAGTTGATTAACCACTATTAGGGTCAATGCATTGAACCTGGCATCCTTGTCCTCACCCCTTAGAAGCTTTTCAGTCAAAAAGGTTTTAGACAAGGTTAGAAGTACATCAGAATCCCCTAGGTCTTTCTTCCCTATACCTAAGAAGGTGGAAGCTTCCTTTTTGTAGCTAGGCTTTAGGGGTGGGTTTACAACTTTTTCAGAAAATCTTAAACCAATGATGGTTTCAATCTCTTCTATAGTAGGAGTCAACTCTTTATCATCAAAACGGAAGAGATTGAGTTCAGGAACCCAATGCCCAATAAGAGCTTCAATGATTTCCCACTTGAAGGGAATTTTAGGGATGTGTAGGATATGGCCTAAGTGGATGGAATCCCAACGACTTTCTTCAGCAAGAGTCATGGAGTTAACCTATCTGTCGTAGAAAGAGTCTACAAAGTTATACCTGGTGAGATTAGGAGGTTTGGATCTAACATGTCGTCTTGCAGGAGGAGATTCAACGGCAGGAGAGAGCGGGGCAAGGGAAGCCATGGAAGCGCCTAAGAAGCCAAGAAAATCGAGAAACGACGTGCCCAGGGAGTTTTCAAACTGTTAGAAGGGTCATAATGATGTTCCCCATGTGTTTATATAGAAAAAATCGTAAGGCAGTAAAATCCGTAATTAAAATACGGGCATAGCGCGCCCGTATAAAGAATACGGACACACTGTGACCGTGAAACATTTACGGGCACAGTGCGCCCGTATAAAAATTACGGGCACGGCGTGCTCGTACGTTAAGTACGGTTACTTCCGGAAAAAGGCCAAAAATGGGTAGTTTTAATTTCTTTGTTTCCCTAAGCTTCACTTGTCCCTGTTTTAACATTCATAATGTACTAAATACTGAAAGTAAAGAAGAAAAGAACACAAATGAATATAAATCAAACTTCTTTTATATATATCTGAATGTTTACATCACTTTTACAAAAAATACAAGTATACATGAAAGATCCTATCTACTGTCTATGCAGGTCCACCCCTATGGCCACGGCCTCGTCCTCTGCCCCGACCACAGCCTGAAGATCGCCTGCGCTCAAAGACATGCCGCACAATATTACGGGCGGTGCTGCGAGTCATCCTGCTCAAAACAGACTGAATATCATACCACATGTATAAAGGCACAAAGCCAGCAGTGGGATGATCAGGAGGAACGTACCCTGAAGTATCTACATATCCGGTAGACTCCGTATCCGAATCAGTACGGGATGAGTCCACCGAAGGACCAGCAGCAGCAGGCGTCTCCTCTACAGCCTCAATGTCAGGATCAGCAGGAGCAGATGTCCCAGGAATATCAGCATCAGGACCAGGCTCCACAGGATCAATTGCAGCCTCCTCAATCACCATAGCCTCCACAGCAGTATCCATATCCACATCCGCAGATGCCGCAGGAGCAGTCTCAGGAACTGGGGCAGACTCTGGCACATCCTCAGCAGCAGGCGCAATATCAGCCTCGATCTCAGGCTCTGCTGCAGGTGCCTCCACTGGACTGGGAGAAGTCACAAACTCCACCCGTACCACAGAAAATACCTCACCTCGAAGATGCATAGGCACAAGTGAAGCAGGTGAGGAAGGGCCGGCTGTATCCTCCTAAAAATAACAAAGGAAGCTTCAGTTAGAACAAGATAAATCAAATACAAGAGCAGGAATGGAAAAAGAAAATAACCTGTGTATAAGATGGATCCGCCTGGTCCTGTGCATCAGATGGACCCTCCTGGCCCTGGGCTCTGGCTAGCTGCCCCCGGAGGTCTGAAATGGTAATATAGAGGGCGTCCCGCTCAGCGATCGCAGCATCACGCTGGCGCTCTAAATCAGCATAGCGAGACCGGATCTCTGCCAACTGAGCCTCCTGAAATAGAAAAGAAAGAAGTCAGAAAAATGCTAAGTTGAAATGGAAATAGAAGATCACAAAAGAAGAAGGCATACCGTCATGTCATAGGCCCTGATCACTACCCCTCCAATCTCGGTGACTCCACCACGGACAGGCATGGGTGGCATGAGGCACCCAACTGAAGCCCGCCTAAACCAGGCATCATAGTCACCCTCCTCTAAAAGTGTATCTGCCTCAGTCCAATCTAAGAACTGGGCAGGATCTACAGGCATAGGAGGAAAGGAAGGGGCAGTATCTGGAGGAATGGCAGGAATCCGCAGCCCTCCCACATGCTGAAAGAAGAAGCGCTCGCCGCAGTACCAGATGCTGCCCATCTGACCAATAAAGAACTGATATCTCTGTCGTCGCTGGTCAGGGACAAATGCATCATCTCTGGCTGCATGCAGGGCCAGCACCTCATGAATGTCCTCCATCCGGGGGACAAATAGCTGAAAAACAGAATGGGATATTAGACATCTGATTCAGGAAAAGAAAGAAAGAAGAAAGAAGAGGAGTTAAAGTAGATTACCTCAGACCGGTAAAGCCTGTCCAAGTGGGCCCGGGCGGACCTGGGAAGACTCTTTTCAGAGTCGTGCTCTACATGACACCATCTACGTGCCATGGGATACGTCTCCTCAGGCATCGTAGAGGTAGGCGGAAATAGGGTATGTAAACCCTAGCAAAAAACTGCAGAAAGAAAAAAAAAAGAGTCAGAGGAATACAGAAAAAGAGATAGAAAGAAAGAGAGAGAGAAAAGGAAGGGAAATAAGATTCACCTGCAAGAAGGGCCAGAAGAATTTGCACCCAACTCCAGCCCCTTTGGAGGTAGAGAGGCCGCTCACTGATCGGCGCAGGCCGGCCAAGATGGTGCCAAAAATGAGTAGGCCCCATGCATATCTCCTCGCCCACTGCAAATCTCCCAGAAGACTCAGAAAATGAGGACTAACTGAAGTCGTGTCCTCTGGGAAGAATCATGATCCCATCATATACAGGAAGATAAATCTGAAGGCAAAGGGGAAGATAGGATCCCCAGCAACCAGCTGTCCTAGTCGCCTCCTCAAGAAAGTCTCTCTCAACCATGTCAGAGACAATCTAGCTCTCCCTCTATCCCAGGCCTCAGGAGGAAGAACTACATATCCCAGATAAGATGCCACCTCCTCTGCATCTGGCATCACCATCTCAGGAATAATATCACCGGTCATCCTAATCCCGGTGATAAGGGTGAAGTCAGAAGGCCTGATCCCAATCTCAATATCTGGGAAATGAAAGCTCAGCGTCTCTGGGAAGAACCTCTCAAGCAGTGCCGCAATAAGGGCCTGATCCAAGCGCACATCCGGGATGGTGATAAACAAGCCGAAGCCATATAAGCCTAGCTCCCTGCGGTAGGCTGAACTGCAGGCTCCCAAAAACCTAATGAAGCTGGCCCAGCTCCCTCTGAAATGGGACATCGGATACTCCAAAGGGATATCCGCCCTAATGCACGTTGAGGGATGAGTCCTCAAGCCATGCAAGAGGTCGGTATCCCTAATTTGGGCAGCTACCTCCTCAGAGACCTCTACTCTAGTCCTGGCCTCATCTCTGCCACGGCCACCTCTACGGCCCTCATCATGGCCTATATCTCTACCTCCAGCCCGATGCCTGCTACGGCTCCTATCTCTGCCCGAAGCCTCAACTGCCGGCTAAAGGAACAATTGGAAAGAAGAAAGGATCAAGGAGATGTTTTTGTAAAAGAACATTGAAATTTCAAAAGAGTTAGAGAATACCTCTGGGGTCGCCTCACGTGAATCCCCAGAAGGGAGATCTGGGATATCAGAATCCGAATCCCTCTCAGCCCTCGAAGAAGTGGCCACATCAGAATGATCTCGCCTAACCCTCGAAGAGGAAGGCTCATCTGTAGGATCTCTGGAAGCTGACCTAAGGCAGGCCATCTACGGTTCAAATCAGGGAGTTGGTTAATTATTCTTGTAAAAATTTAATTGCTTAATTTTCATTCTAACCAAGTTTAATTGATTTGCAGGAAAAAATAAAAAGGGAGAATGGAAGAAAATGAGTCAGAAACTCCTGATCAAGTCCAGAGCCAACTAAAGGAGTTCACCTTTTATTATCTGTCTTGGATTTAATCAAGGAAACATATAAAAGTTATATGTGGGAAGTGTAGACTTCTCACATATTCTCTTTATATGACAAAAGAAAGAAAGAAAGAAAAAGAAAACTTTTATGCTTAAAATTTTTGGGTTAAACTCTAATTTGTGGGTATCATGATTTAATTCCCTAAATTACTAATCTTGTGTAATTTCAAGAAATTAGCAGAAAGTTTGAGCGTTCAAGTAAGGAAAGCATTCAGATTTATCAAGATTTGGAACAAGTGATGGCATAAACAAGAAAGTAAACCATGTGTGCAGGGAAAATGTGCAGAAAAATTCCTGGAAAAGGCAAGCTTATCTATAGTACATGCATGGGTTACTAGCAAGCTAATCAGCATGTCAACAATATAAGGTCAGACAGTAGAGAGTTTAAATACACCCAATGACAATGGCAAAGTTGCTCCATGATGATCAATGTCCAAAGCATACAGCAAACAAGGCAGGAATTCAGTTTCAATCAGAAAAATTGCAAACCAGTCAGCTGGGTACCCCAGGAATAAAATCCAAAAGCATGGGAGGTTGTTCATTCAATCAGCTAGTAAAAATATATACATGAACATGTAGAAAGCATCAATTTTCGGATGGAACAGTGGTATAAAAATCAAGGCAGTGTTGAATCATGCAATAAACCAGCATTTGGGGGATTTTGACCATTCAAGTACTAACAATCTGGTACATTCATTCAGAAAAATGCAAAGTCATATTCAGACAGGAAATTACAGTACCTAGAAACAAGCAAAAGATTGGGTCATGAAGCATAAATCGTCTGATTTTACATTTTCGGGTAAGATGCTAAAGAAAAGTTGTGGAACACTGAGCAAAACAATCAAAATCATACCAACTATAGTTACATTCGGGATATTGATTCTCGAATTGAATGGTTAACAAAGGGCGAGCTTACCTGTTTCGATCGAAGGAAGAAAAACTTGCAAAAGAAACCTGAAGTTGGCCTTACAAAGAATAAGATGAAGGATGCTCGAATAAGAGACGTCACCGGAGGAGAATAGAGAGTCGCCGGAGGGAGAGAGTCGCCAGAGAACAGTGATCGTCGGAGGATTGTTGAAGAAGAAGAGAGACGTCCGTAGGAGAAGATACGGTCAACAAGGGCTTAGGGTTCAAATGCGAGCAGAAGAGAAGAAAGGCCGCGGTCGCGAACTTAAAAGGAGAATAAAATCCGTAAACTCAGTACGGGCATCAGACGACCGTGGAAGTAATACGGTCCCGCTTGACCGTGTTCAATATACGGGCAGCATTGGTCTGTGGTAGAAATACGGGCAAAGCCAAAAATTGCATATTTTATCATTTTCTCCACATTTTTCAGAAGATTAGTGTCTATATTAGTTGTAAGTTGCAAGGATTGCCACCATACTCACTTTTGTTTAAAAATATTTTGACTCAAATCTCACTTCATAGCCACGAGTGCTCAGTGAGAGGAGAGAGGAGGATTTGGCCCTTAAGCTGAGGGACTTTTTAGCAGATCTTCCAAAAATAAATTCTTTTTATAAAACCATCCATTTAATCCTTGCAAAGTGCAATTGGTTAGACAAAAATCTCAGGAAGTGCAATTGGTGGGTCTTTTTGCTCTCTGCTTGTAATTGGTTCCAATTACCAGCAAAGAGGGGGCAGCTGTAGACACCCCAAATTGCACTATAGAATGAGAAAATAATAAAAACATGTAATTAGAGCTTAAAAGATGTCAAAAATGCATAAAAACTGACTAAGCATGCTTTGCCCGTATTTCATTCAGGGGCCTGTCGCGCCCGAAATAGCTCTACGGTCAGACGCGCCCGTAATGGAAATGCGGACACCATTGGACCGTGCATATTTTACGGTCACTAAAGACTCGTGCGAGTTTGATTTTTCTCTCGATTTCCGAGCTTTATCTTTAGTCCAATATCCTTTTAATGAGCGGATTAGGTCTTTTATCCGCTGAAGTCACCTTGGTTGGCTATGGATGGGCATTATCTCCAACTTTCTCTCTATCCTGAGGATCAGGATATATCCTTTTGGACCAGCCTTGCCCTTGTGCTTGCCTATAAATAGAGGTGAGATTCTTAGGCTAGGGGCCACGAAATTTTGAATACTCAAGAGCTTAAAGAGAAGGAAAGGAATCCCTGCTTCCCTGCTGCTTTTGCTTGCTGAATCCAGGTAAGTCCCTTTTCCCTTTTATTTCATATTTTCAATTCTAAAAGTAATAGGATCATCTCTATTGCTGTAGAATAAGGCCATCTGTTATATTATGTATCCCTAAACTTGTCTCTGAGTACCTCAAGAGTCTCTCTAGCCGTAAAACGTGAAGAGAGAGCTAGGGGAAAAGGGAACAGGTGGATCGCTAGAATAGGACCCCATATTCTGTTTTTCTATTTTATTTTAGAATAAGGCCTTTGATTGTGTTTGTATACCCGAACCTATCTCTAAGTACCTCAAGAGTCTCTCTAGCCGTAAAACGTGAAGAGAGAGCTAGGGGAAAAGAGAACAGGTGGATCCGTAGGGTAGGCCCCCATGAGCTCTAATCTGTGAGATATGGCTGTTTTGATATCCTGATCATGTTTTAATGATTATATGATATATCTGGATTAATCTTATAAGTTCATGATGATTATAGCATGAGATCCGCTATTTTTCCAAAATTTGGATTTTTCACCACTTTTGCACCTACAGCACTATTTCCGTGATTTTTTAGGATTTTAGGCTAAGATCTTGGATTTATCATGATCAATATGATAGATCTGGATCTAGAAGCCTGAAAGTAGATTCTAGGGTTTCATGATGTGGTCTTTGATTTGTTTTCCATTTTTGAGATAAGACCCTACGGTCTAAGTTCTCCCTTTTTTAAGTTTTTCATTAATGTGAGTATTTTTGGTTTTATTTCTGGATTTAACGTGAAATTTGGGCTTTATCTATGTTCTGGACTATTCAAGTTCAATTTTGAAATATTTCATAAAAATTATATTTTTCTAGATTTCTAGAATTTGACTTGGAGCCAGATTTTTGGATTTTTCACTTTATTTTGGTTTTATTGGATTTTATCTTGATTTTGTGTTGATCATGAAACCCTAGGAGTGGTATGATCATATGTGAATGTTCTGGATCAATCAGACTATTCGTATGAGAAAACCATACATGTTTGTCTTTTTTGTGATTTTTTGTGATTTTTATAGCAAGCCTTTTTCCTTTATTTTAACATGAACAATGCTTGGCAACCACCTTGTGTGGATGAATAGGGGTGCCTAACACCTTCCCCTGTTCATAACTTAATCCCCTTACCCATCTCTGGTTGTTTTTTTTAGGAGGGATCTTTTGCCCTAAAATTTGCCTTTTGTGCTTATTTAATATTTTTGGTGTCCATTCACACCTAGATTGAATGGTGGCGACTCTTTGTTTTTAATGAATCCCGCGTGATGATCAAGGAAGTCATATAGGATTGATTTTCCCATGTCTCACACAGAGGCAGCAGGCACCATAGAGGCAGCAGGCCCCACCCCCACGCCCTCAGCAGACTAGAGTATATGCAGTAGCAGCTCAGGAGGATGAGCCTAAGGGAGGGCATGTCGAGGAGGCTCGTGAGGAGGAGCCAGAGGCGCCACAGCTGGTTGGAGATATTCTTTTCATTCATGGTAGATCAGCCATATGCTTATTTGATTCGGGTGCTTCTAGGTCTTTCATTACTCCTTTATGTGCATGCCATATTGGTTTGGTTCCTTCCACACTCGAGTCTGAGTTACTTGTACACACACCATTGGGGGAAGCCACTAGAGTACAGACCGTATTTAGGGATTGCATGATCAGGTTGGGTTCTTTGGAGTTGCCAGGGGACTTGGTAGAACTGGAATTCGAGGAGTTTGATGTGATCTTAGGCATCGATTGGCTTTTTCGGCACCATGTGAGCATAGATTGCTATAGGGGTACCATTATGGTGTGTCAGCCGGACCAGCCAGTGCACTGTTTCCGATGTGAAGGGTTGAGAACACGGATCAGTTTGGTAGCATCCATTGAGGTTGAGGAGGCAGAGTCTATGGCACTTAGTCTTTCTAGTGTGCCTGTAGTAGCAGAGTTTGATGACATATTCCCAGACGATCTACCGGGATTACCGCCACCTAGAGAGGTTGAGTTCAGTATACGACTCTTACCTGGTACGGCACCTGTATCCAAACCACCATACAGAATGTCACAACCTGAAAATCATGAGATAAAGAAACAGTTGGATGAACTGGAAGCAAAGGGCTTTATTAGACCCAGTGTGTCACCATGGGGTGCACCAGTCCTGTTTGTCCAGAAGAAGGACGGGTCGATGCGGATGTATATAGATTACCGCCAGTTGAATCAAGTCACTATCAAGAATAAGTATCCATTGCCTCGGATTGATGACTTATTCGACCAGTTGAGGGGAGCGTCTTGGTTTTCTAAGATCTACCTAAGATCTGGATACCACCAGTTGAGAGTAGCCCCAGAGGATATAGAGAAGACGGCTTTCCGTACTCGATATGGGCACTACGAGTTTCTGGTTATGCCTTTTGGACTGACTAATGCCCCAGCTGTTTTCATGAACCTGATGAATCGGGTGTTTCACACACACTTGGACAGCTTTGTGGTTGTGTTCATTGACGATATTCTAGTGTATTCTCGGAGCAGAGAGGATCATGTCCGGCACCTCCGAACTGTATTGTAGACATTGAGAGAGCACAGATTGTATGCCAAGTTCAGCAAGTGCCAATTCTGGTTAAGAGAAGTGAGTTTCTTGGGGCATGTGATTTCAGGAGATGGGATAGCAGTGGACCCAGCTAAGGTTCAGGCTGTGGCAGATTGGCCTAAATCTTCGTCGGTGACTGAGGTACGGAGTTTCTTGGGAATGGCGGGTTATTATAGGAGGTTCATTGAGAACTTTTCCCGAGTAGCGGCACCTTTATCTAACCTCACCAAGAAGGCTGTGAAGTTTGAGTGGGACGACAAGTGCGAGTCTAGTTTCCAAGAATTGAAGGGCAAACTGTCTTCAGCTCCAGTCTTGATTGTGCCATCAGTGAGTGAGGGGTTTTCGATCTATTGTGATGCTTCTCGAGTAGGGTTGGGCTGTGTTCTGATGCAGCAGAGACATGTGGTAGCCTATGCTTCAAGGTTGCTACGCACTCATGAGAAGAATTATCCTACGCACGATATAGAGTTGGCAGCGATCGTATTTGCACTTAAGTTGTGGAGGCACTATTTGATGGGAGCCAAATTCGAGATATTCTCAGATCACAAGAGCTTGAGATATATATTTTCCCAGAGAGAGCTAAATATGAGGCAAAGGAGATGGATGGATCTTCTAAAGGATTATGATTTCACACTACATTATCACCCGGGCAAGGCTAATGTGGTAGCAGATGCACTGAGTCGTAGGGTTGTTTCCCAAGATGAGGTAGCCACACTAGCTACTTTCATGGCTAGTCAGTGCACTCTTGTTGATACTGTTGTAGATTGGCCTGGGGAGTTCAGCACTCATGGGCATGGATTGATCATGGCACGAGTTCAAGCAGAGCCAGAGTTGATTCAGAGTATTCGGGAGGGTCAGTTGGTAGATCCCGATTTGTTACGCATCAAGGGGTTAGTAGAGAAGGGTGATGAGGCCACGAAAGATTTTGATGTTCGGGATGGATTGGTGAGATTTCAAGGGCGGACTTGTGTTCCAAATAATGCTGAAGTCAAGGGATTGATCCTAGATGAGAGTCACAGGTCCAAATATGCAATTCACCCTGGGAGTACCAACATGTACAAGAACCTAAAAGCAGTGTATTGGTGGTCAGGAATGAAGAAGGACATTGCGGAATATGTAGCCAAGTGCCTTACGTGTCAACAGGTGAAGGCAGAGCATAGGAGACCTCCAGGTTTGATGCGACCTTTGCCGGTTCCCGAGTGGAAATAGGAACACATATCGATGGATTTTGTGAATGGGCTACCGCCTACAGCCAAGAACCAAAATGGTGTATGGGTGATTGTAGACAGACTGACCAAAACAGCTCACTTTTTGCCTTATCAGACCACTCAGACTTTAGCATCATTGGTTGAGCTGTATACTCGAGAGATAGTCCGGTTGCATGGGGTTCCAGTGTCCATTGTATCGGATAGGGATTCTCGGTTTACCTCGCATTTTTGGCAGTGTTTCCAGGAGGCCATGGGAACTAAGTTGAGCTTTAGTACTAGTTTCCACCCACAGACCGACGGTCAGTCAGAGAGAACTATTCAGACTCTGGAGGACATGTTGAGATGTTGTGTCCTGGATTGGGGTGGGAATCGGAGTAAGTATTTACACTTAGCTGAATTTGCTTACAACAATAGCTATCAAGCTAGTATACAGATGGCACCCTACGAGGCACTTTATGGCAAGATTTGTAGATCTCCTGTGTGTTGGGTGGAGGTAGGTGAAAAACAGTACTTTGGGCCTGAGATTATACAAGACAGCATGGAAAAGGTGAAATTGATTAGACAGCGGTTGTTGACTGCACAGAGTCGTCAGAAAAGTTATTCAGATACCAGAAACCGTGAGCTGAAATTTGAAGTTGGAGACCAAGTGTTCTTGAAGGTATCGCCTTCCAAAGGAATTTTGAGATTTGGGAAGAAAGGGAAGCTGTCTCCACGCTTTATTGGGCCGTTTGAGATTGTGAAGGAAATCAACCCTGTAGCTTATAAATTAGCGTTGCCAGCCCATTTAGCAGGAGTCCATGACGTATTCCATATATCCATGTGGCGGCAGTACATAGCGGATCCTAGTCATGTGATTAATCCTGAACCTTTAGTGATCCGAGAAGATCTGACATACGAAGAGAGGCCAGTTCAGATTTTAGACCGTCGTGAGCAGATTCTTTGCACCAAGGTTATTCCTTTAGTGAAAGTGCTATGGCAGAATCATACTATGGAAGAATGCACTTGGGAAGGTGAGGAAGAGATGAAGAAGAAGTATCCGGAATTGTTTGTTCCTCCTTGAGGTAAATTTCGAGGACGAAATTTCTTGTAGGAGGGGAGGATGTAAGACCCTGATTTTTGGTGAGTTTATTTTGTTTTATTATTATTATTATGGTTATAAAAATACATAGCTTGGGCGCTTGTTAACCTAAGTGGAACATGTAGGGTTTTCAGTGGGTGAGCGTGCATCGGATCAAGGAAATGGAGGAGTGATCGAGCGGCGTATGTATCAAGGTAAATATACTAAAAAGGGAAAGTAGGGTTTTGGGGTTTATGGGAATACGCGTATCATACTTACGGAAATACTTTTCGTTAGTCTGGTTATCAGGAGAATTGGGCGATTTCGGCTGGAGTGGCGATTAGGGTTCTGCTTGTGAAGAACAAGAATCGCAAAGGCTAAGGGAAGGATTTTTGGAGTCGAAGTTCAGTGGGTTATTTCTCTCTACTCGAGAGGATTCGTTTGGCTAGATTTTGCATTCGCGTGCGTGGCCGGAGTAGTGATCGGCCGAGGTTTTACTATTCTGGAATAAGCGTATTCAGGTGAGTAGCACTGATTTACAACTGGGGTTTGGTGTTCTGTGTTTTCGTGAGCTTATTCCTATGCATGGTTGTATTTTAAGTGATCTCTGAGTTTTTCTGGTTTTCTGGAATAACATGAAACAGAGTCGGAGATTGAAATTTATCTTGAAATTAAATGTGTTTAGATTAAATCCAAAAGTGGTTGGGAAGTCTTCTGGGAGTCTTAGGAGTGTATTGGAGCAAGAACATACCTAAACAAACCAGCCAGAATTGGAGATCTCGAAATAACAGAAAACTGAAAATCGCAGTGGGTATCCGCCCACCTGGCGCCCACTTGCGCTCACCTAGGAGGTAGGCACCCAATTAAAACTGTACCTACCGCCGAGCTGGCGCTCAGCTCGCGCGCACTCGAAACCGTGCGCGAACCCGACGCTCAGCTCGCGCCCATCTCGCGCTCAGCTCGCGCTCACTTAGCGTCGAGTGAGCGCAAGGTACATTTTAACCTGTTTTTCTTACCGCCGACCGGCGCTCACCTGGCGCCCACTTAAGGAAGTGAGCGCATACCCTATTATACTTACTGAAATGGAAATTTTGATTTAACCAAGAGTATTTTGGTGACTTGAGGGTTAAACCACTTCACTATTCACTTGTTTGGGAACTTTGGAATCTACTTTGCCTATGAAATTATTAGAGGAAGATTTAGTGAACTTCTTAAAAGCTTCCAAGTTGAGTTTAGGTTATTTATGAGTGTTGTGCCGGATACCAAACCACTAAGAGTTCCTAGTTACATTTCCTCTGTTTTATACACTGTTTTGATTGAGGAGTTATTATATTCTGGTTTCACTTGTTTGGAAACTTTAAATGTATTGTAAAGATTTTCTTGGTATGAATGATTGAGTTTTATTTCCAAATGGCATGTGCTACGGAAATGAGAAAATACTGAAAGTACTTGAGGTACTGCTTGGTCCAGAGGGACAGGTGATGAACTGTGATGAGTTTTACATGGTGTGGAATGAATGGTTTTACTTTGATGTTGGAATTGAGATTATACGATGTTTTACTGTTTTGGCTTAGCTTGTCCTGGATCCAGATGTTTAAGCTTAGTAATGTAATGTTATTGTTGGTTGTTGAAATTGCATGGCCTTGTGTGTTGCCACGACCGGTGTAGAGCATCGAGAAACCCTGAGTAGGCCTGGTTGTCAATGCAGAAACCCGGGGAGTAGGCCTGCATTGGATGACAAAACCCTGAGTAGGCCGTCATTTCAGAGTTTCCGAAACCCTGAGTAGGCCGGAACTGTGTACATGGAGGTGTGGAGTGTCTACTTGGCATGTTTAATTTCTCAACTAAACGATAGTCATGACATTGACCAATCGATGTGTTGCCGTACTTAACTGAGATGTGATTTGTTTGATTAGAACAAGTTTTGATTTGAACTTTGGAATTGATGTTGGTTGTTTAACCGTATGGAGTGTTTGTCAATGCATAGTTTTAAATTGTGATCAACTATTTCTGCATGCATGTGCTACTCGCTGAGATATTCGTATCTCACTCTATTGTTTTGTTTTGTTTTTCAGATACTCGTGGTGAGGCGATTACTGGGGTAGATCCTGCTGAGGCTTATAGGGAGGAAGATTACTATTACCTTCCTTAGACTTGTAGGTTATCTTGTTCTGAATTTGAGAACTTTGAATAATTGAGATGTATTAAAGTTTAATTGGGGTTGAACCATATGATTCTAGTTCAGTTTTAAATGTTACAATTTTGGATAAATGAAATTGTGCACTCTGTCAGGTTATAGCTAGATGATTATCCAGCGATCATAATTGATAAACGATCCTTGCCTAACCTCCGTGAGACGTGTTATATCTTTATTGAACAACATGGATCCGGGGCGTTACAATTCCCGACGACCACTATTCCCCAGCAACTATTCCTCCGGCGATTCTCATTATCTCCGGTGATCTTTGTATTCGCCGGCGACGACCTGCTTCTCTGGTGACTTCAGCAACCTCCATTGCCGAAACTGGTACTCCTTATTTCGAGCTACTGTCAAGCTTCCTCCTTGTTGTTTCGAGCATCCATTGTGGGTGAGCTCGAAATTTCAATTACTTCCTTTGCTAATTTCTCCTTTCGACATAAACAGGTATGTTAAAAAGTCATTTCATTTTTCTTGCATTCCTTAACAGATTATATCCATGATTTTTGCTCGACTATTCCTTGCAATTTTCTCTGAGCATCCGAATATGATCAAGATTATAACTGTTTAATGCCTTGGACACTTCATGATTATCCTGTTTGTATTGCTCATCATGCTTGACCGAAATCTGTTCTATTTGGTCGAAACTTGCTTATTCTTTTGAAGTAAGAAACTGTCTCATGCAATTTCAACAAAATGTGAGTTTTGTATTGCTGTATCTGTTCATTGGTTGTCATGGCCTCGATCATAAGACTTATGACTAGCTGATTTGTGACAGCTCTATGACTTGTTTCTGCCAATGCCCCATGTAGCTTCTATGAATGATTAACTCTTAGTTCTTTGCTCTTTGGCCTTTACCATGCTAATTTCGTTTGATAATAGCCTCTGTATGAACAACAAGATCATGATTCCCCATTTATTCTGTAATAGATTGAGACAAACCTTCTGTCTGAAATCGGGGTACTGATATCCCTCTGAAATTCTTTACTTAAAAGTGATATTTGGAATCACATTTTCCCCAATTTATGTTTGACACATGACTATCTTTCTGCAATTTTTCTTATTCTGGAGTAAACACTTGGTGTGCTTACTGCTCTTGTATTGAACACCTGCAATAACACAAAATTAATAGTTAAACATCAATGCACTAAAGTTTTAGCATTTTAGGAGTACATCGAGAAATCTTAAGTAAAAGTTTGCACTTCCTATAATTTCCTAGTTAAAGCAAAAATAGCCCAAATAAAACAATAAAATTTCTTAAAATAAACTCCTTCAGGGGATTCATGATTTGGTTGGAAGCTTCAGAAGCACTTTTTTTTTCATTCTCCCTTTTTCCTTTTCCCTGCCAATTAATTAAACTTGGTTAGAATAAAGATCAAACAATAAAATTTTAACAAGAATAATTAACCAACTCCTTGATTTGAACCGTAGATGGCCCGCCTTAGATCAGCTTCCAGGGATCCTGCAGATGAGCCTTCCTCTTCGAGGGTTAGGCGTGATCCTGCTGATGTGGCCTCGTCTTCGAGGGCCGAGAGGGATTCGGATTTTGATATCCCAGATCTCCCTTCTGGGGATTCGCGTGAGGCGACCCCAGAGGTATTCTCTAACTCTTCTGAATTTAATATTCTTTTATAAAAGCATCCCCTTGATCCTTTCCTTCTTTCCAATTGTTCCTTTAGCCAGCAGTTGAGGCTTCGGGCAGAGATAGGAGCCGTAGCAGGCACTGGGCTGGAGGCCGAGATGGAGGCCATGATGAGGGCCGTAGAGGAGGTCGTGGCAGAGATGAGGCCAGGACCAGAGTGGAGGTCTCTGAGGAGGTGGCTGCCCAAATTAGGGATACCGACCTCTTGCATGGCTTGAGGACTCATCCCTCAGCGTGCATTAGGGCGGATATCCCTTTGGAGTATCCGATGTCCCATTTCAGAGGGAGCTAGGCCAGCTTCATTAGGTTCTTGGGAGCCTGCACTTCAGCATACCACCGAGAGCTAGGCTTATATGGCTTTAGCCTGTTTATTATTATTCCGGATGTGCGCCTGGATCGGGCCCTCATTGCTGCATTGCTCGAGAGATTCTTCCCGGAGACGTTGAGCTTCCACTTCCCAGATATTGAGATCGGGATCCGGCCTTCTGGCTTCACCCTTATCACCGGGATTAGGATGACCGGTGACATTATTCCCGAGATGGTGATGCCAGATGCCGAGGAGGTTGCCTCTTATCTTGGATATGTAGTTCTTCCTCCTGAGGCCTGGGATAGAGGGAGAGCTAGATTGTCTCTGACCTGGTTGAAAGAGACTTTCCTGAGGAGGCGGCTAGGACAGCTGGTTGCTGGTGATCCTGTCTTCCCCTTCGCCTTCAGATTTATTTTTCTATATATGATGGGATCCTGCTTCTTCCCAGAGGACACGACTTCAGTTAGTCCTCATTTTCTGAGTCTTCTGGGAGATCTGCAGCGGGCGAGGAGGTATGCATGGGGCCCGCTTATTTTTGGTACTATTCTGGCCGACCTACGCCGATCAGTGAGCGGCCTCTCTATTTCCAGAGGGGCTAGAGTTGGGTGCAGGTTCTTCTGGCCCTTCTTGTAGGTGACTCTTATTTCCTTTCTTTTTTCTTTATCTCTTTCTTTTTATCTCTCTTTTTCTATTCCTCTGACTCTTTTCTTCTTTCTGCAGTTTTTTGCTAGGGTTTATATACCCTATTTTCACCCTACCTCTACGATGCCTGAGGAGACGTATCCCATGGCACGTAGATGGTGTCATGTAAAGCACGACTCTGAGAAGAGTCGTCCTAGGTCCGCTCGGGCCCACTTGGACAGGCTATACTGGTTTGAGGTAATCTACTTTAACTCCTCTTCCTTCTTCTTTCTTTCTCTTCCTGAATCACAAATCTAATATCTCATTCTGTATTTCAGCTATTTGTCCCCAGGATGGAAGACATCCATGAGGTGCTGGCCCTGCATGCAGCCAGAGATGATGCCTTTGTCCCTGACCAGAGACGACAGAGATACCAGTTTTTTATTGGTCAGATGGGCAGCATCTGGTACTACGGCGAGCGCTTCTTCTTTCAGCATGTGGGAGAGCCGCGGATTCCTGCCATTCTTCCAGATACTGCCCCTTCCTTTCCTCCTATGCCTGTAGATCTTGCCCAGTTCCTAGATTGGACTGAGGCAGAGACACTTTTAGAGGAGGGTGACTATGATGCCTGGTTCAGGCAAGCTTCAGTTGGGTGCCTCATGCCACCCATGCCTGTTCGTGGTGGAGTCACTGAGATAGGAGGGGTAGTGATTCGAGCTTATGATACGACGGTACGCCTTCTCTATTTGTGATCTTCTATTTCCATTTCATTTGAACTTAGCATTTTCTGACTTCTTTCTTTGTATTTCAGGAGGCTCAGTTGGCAGAGATCCGGTCTCGCTATGCTGATCTAGAGCGCCAGCGTGATGCTGCGATCGCTGAGCGGGACGCCCTCTATATCACGATCTCAGATCTCCAGGGGCAGCTAGCTAGATCCCAGGGCCAGGAGGGTCCATCTGATGCACAGGACCAGGCGGGTCCATCTCATACCCAGGTTATTTTCTTTTTCCATTCCTGCTCTTGTATTTAGTTTATCTTGTTCTGACTGAAGCTTCTTCTCTTACTTTCAGGAGGATACAGCCGGCCCTTCCTCACCTGCTTCACCTGTGCCCATGCATCTTCGAGGTGAGGTATTTTCTGTGGCACGGGTGGAGTTTGTGACTTCTCCCAGTCCGGTGGAGGCACCTGCAGCAGAGCCTGAGATTGAGGCTGATATTGCGCCTGCTGCTGAGGATGTGCCAGAGTCTGCCCCAGTTCCTGAGACTGCTTCTGTGGCATCTGCGGATGTAGATATGGAGTCAGCTATGGATGTTGTTGTGGTAGAGCCTGCTGTGGAGGCCGTGGTGATGGAGGACGCTACAGTTGATCCCGTGGAGCTTGGTCCTGATGCTGATATACCTGGGACATCTGCTCCTACTGATCCTATCACGGAGGCTGTAGAGGAGACGCCTGCTGCTGCTGACCCTTCGGTTGATTCATCCCGTACTGATTCGGATACGGAGTCTACCGGATATGTAGATACTTCAGGGTACGTTCCTCCTGATCATCCCACTGCTGGCTTTGTGCGTTTATACATGTGGCATGATATTCAGTCTGTTTTGAGCAGGATGACTCGCAGCACAGCCCGCAATATTGTGCGGCATGTCTTTGAGCACAGGCGATCTTCAGGCCGTGGTCGGGGCAGAGGACGAGGCCGTGGCCGTAGGGGTAGACCTGCATAGACATTAGATTAGGATTCTTCCATGTATATTTGTATTTTTTTTGCAAAAGTGATGTAAACATTCATATATATATAAAAGAAGTTTGATTTATTTCCATTTGTGTGATTTTCTTCTTTATTTTCAGTATTTATTACCTGATGAATGTTAAAACAGGGACAGGTGAAGCTTAGGGAAACAAAGAAATTAAAACTGCCCATTTTTTGCCTTTTTCCGGAAAGAACCGTACTTAGACTACGAGCAAGCCGTGCTCGTAATTTTTATACGAGCGCACTGTGATCGTAAATTTTTCACGGTCACAGTGTGTCCGTATTCTTTATACGGGCGCTCTATGCCCGTATTACAATTACGGATTTTACTGCCTTCACGATTTTTTCTATATAAACACATGGGGAACATCATTGTGACACTTTTAACAGTTTGAAAACTCCCTGAGCACGTCGTTTCTCGCTTTCCTTGGCTTCTTTGGTGCTTCCATGGCTTCCCTTGCCCCGCTCTCTTCTGCCGTTGAATCTCCTCCTGCAAGACAACATGTTAGATCCAAACCTCCTAATCTCACCAGGTATAACGTTGTAGATTCTTTCTATAACAGATGGGTTAACTACATGACTCTTGCTGAAGAAAGTCATTGGGATTCCATCCACTTAGGGCATATTCTGCACATCCCTAAAATTCCCTTTAAATGGGAAATCATTGAAGCTCTTATTGGGCATTGGGTACCTGAACTCAATCTCTTCCGTTTTGATGATAAAGAGTTGATTCCTACTATAGAAGAGATTGAAATCATCCTTGGCTTAAGATTTTTTGAAAAGGTTGTAAACCCACCCCTAAAGCCTAGCTACAAAAAGGAAGCTTCCACCTTCTTAGGTATAGGGAAGAAAGACCTAGGGGATTTTGACGCACTTCTGACCTTGTCTAAAACCTTTTTGAATGAAAAGCTTCTAAGGGGTGAGGACAAGGATGCCAGGTTCAATGCTCTGACCCTAATAGTGGTTAATCAACTGTTTTTTCCACGGGGTGACGACCAGGTTGACTTGGCTCTTATCTCAGTTATCTGCCAGGTTAGGGAAGGTGAAAGATTGGCTCCTATGATTTTGGCAGAGATGTATCAAGCTCTAACTGACTACTATTTTAGGAAGAAGAAGCGCTTCCTTGCATGTGCCCCTATCCTACAGGTAAGAAAAATAACATAAAAAAAACTTTTTTTCTTTCTTCTCTTTTTTCTTTTTCTTTCTTTTTCTTTTTCTCTTTTCTTCTTTTTTTTTCTTTTTTTTTTTAACCGAATCAAGATACATCCCTTGTTCTGCAGCTTTGGTTATTGGACCACTTGAGTCAGGTTGAAGAGATAACTCGCCGCTTCTTTCCACGATTGAAAGTTCCTGTTTTGATGAGCAACAGGGGCTGTCCTAACATCCATGGTGGTAAGCAAGGTTGGTTCACTTTCTTAGGTACTCTCCAGGATGATCAGGTGAGATGGCGTGGCACTTATCAGCCTAATCCAGAGACAGTGATCAGCTTTAGAGATAGAAATTTTCTGGTCCTAGCAAGCTTGAAATCTGCTATGCTTTATCTCCCTTTGAGAGTTCTTCGACAGTTTGGAGCAACACAGGGGATTACGATCCCATCTGGATATGAGGACTTCATTAGACCACTTACACCAGCCACCATGGGGCTGAATGCTCGATTAATGAATGAGTGGTCTTATGTCCGTTTTCTGCGGGGTCCAGTATTTTCTGAGTCTCATGTAAAAGACTATCTCTTTTGGATCAAAGAGCAGGTACAGAGTCATGCCCCAGTACCAGAGGAGTCTCCTGCAGTTCTTCCCCCTACCTATGAAGATATCCTGGAGTCTGAAAGAGCAACCCACAAACGTCTTCAAAAAATATGGGTACGAGAAGCCCAGGAACTTAGGATAAAGGGTATTGATATGGAGAGGCAGCTTAAAGAGCAGACATCTCACCGCATTGCTATGGAAAAGAAGCTTGAAGAACAAAAGCAGGCTTGTTGCTCTGAAGTCCGCTCGATTCGCAGGAAATATAAGGATGCTTTGACTGACCTTAGGACTTTAAAGCTCAGGCTATCACTTTCAGATGAGGTCTTCTCCTTTCTAGGCAATCCAGATGCACCAGGAGCTTCAGGGATCATTGCAACACAGGCCGCACGGATTCGTGAGCTTGAGGAGCAGCTAAAGCATAGGGATTAGATTCTTTTATCATTCATTTTTTTTCTTTTTTCATACCTTTGTACAAAAGTAAACTCCAATAGTGGAAAGACAAAGGATTTTAATACAAAAGTGGGTTTTATATTATTGGCCTCAGAATTCTCAGATGCTTGTAAAAACCAAAGTTTTATGAAAAGTATTTGATTTCTCATCACTGGCCAAAAGTATAGTTTTTTTTTTTTTTTTGAAAAGCTAATCCAAAGCACTTAATCACATATAATCAAAGGAATTAAAATCAGGTTGCATAATAAAAAGGGTGGCCTAATCAATAGGGAGAGACCGAATCTGTCTATCCTACGACCTTTAGAATCATCCCCTAATGGCTTTTCCTTCATGGCTAATCTCGCTAATCTGCTCACTTGCTTATGCTCATGCTGTCTTCAACTTGAACCACATGATCAACTCAATCCTTGGATTTTTTTTCTTCTTTTTTTTTTCTTCTTTTTTTTTTCATGCCCTTATTGCCCTTAGCGCCACTTATGGTTTTCACTAGGGCTGACTTCTGTATTCCGTCATCCCCAATATTACTCTGATATTTGAATGAATATACTAAAATCACCGAGGGCTTAAGAATAAGACGAAACAAAGGCTAAGCTCGGTTTATGAAATAAAAGATATTAAAGGCTCAAAATTTTCTAAGTGTGAAAATAGGTCAACCGGACTTACAGTCATGATGATTTCAATCCCATTTCCCTTTTTCCTTGTATTTGGCTTTCATTTGCCATTATTTTTCTTTTCTTTATTTTTTTCTCTTTTTGCCCCTATTGGCTTTGCCCCTTATTGGCTTTGCCCCAGTATAAAACTGTAAGTCCAGCTTAGGTTTATCAAATAAGACGAACAGGCTCAAATGTGCTTGACTAGGGATAAAATTTTGGGAAACAAGGAAAGATGGCCTCAGATCATTTCCTAGTAATATTCATTCATGGAAAATATTTCTTTACTGCATCAGAGTTTATTGGCTCAGGAAAATCCTTCCCATCCATGTCTGTTAAGATGAGAGCACCTCCTGATAGGACATTTTTGACAACATAAGGCCCTTCCCAATTTGGTTTGAATTTTCCACGTAGGTATTCCAAAAAGGGTAAGATCTTCTTTAATACCAAATTTCCTTCTTGGAAAGTTCTGGGCTTTACCTTCTTATTGTAAGCCCTGGTCATCCTCTTCTGATACAATTGGCCATGAGAAAGCGCCTTCAAACGCTTTTCTTCTATTAAATTGAGTTGATCATGTCTTGACTGGATCCATTCAGCTTCTTCTAATTCAACTTCCATTAACACTCTTAGTGAAGGTATTTCCACTTCCACTGGTAACACTGCTTCCATTCCATAGACTAGGGAATATGGGGTTGCCCCTGTAGAAGTCCGAATTGAGGTTCTGTAGGCATGTAAGGCAAGTGGCAAAATTTCATGCCAATCTTT
This sequence comes from Buxus sempervirens, assembly GCA_947561395.2. Lineage (NCBI taxonomy): Eukaryota > Viridiplantae > Streptophyta > Magnoliopsida > Buxales > Buxaceae > Buxus > Buxus sempervirens. The sequence goes on along the minus strand of OX387186.1, from coordinate 16,207,658 downwards.
GAAACTCACTACCATCTTTTGAATGATCTTCTTTATATTCTTATTTGCTGCTTCCACTGCCCCATTCATCTTTGGTCTATAAGGAGCTGACTTATGATGGGTGATCTGGAACTGTTCACACATTTTCCTCATATCCTTGTTCTTAAGGTTTGAAGCATTGTCTGATATTATGGCACTTGGCAAGCCATAGCGACAAATGATGTTATGCTTTACAAACTTAAGAACGTGACTACTTGTGATGTTTGCATACGAGGCTACTTCTACCCACTTGGTAAAATAATCGATTTCTACAAGTATAAATCTGTGTCCATTTGATGCCTTTGGAGAGATCATTCCAATGACGTCTATGCCCCACATAGAGAAGGGCCATGGAGATGTCATATTATGTAATGCACCTGGAGGTGCATTCTTATTATCAGCATATACTTGGCATAAATGACACCTTTTGACATGTATATAGCAATCGTGTTCCATAGTCGACCAGTAATATCCCAATCGCAGAATCTTCTTAGCAAGCATGTGCCCGTTCATATGGGGTCCACAAACTCCTCCATGTACCGTATCAATTAACCTTTCTGATTCAGTCTTGGCAACACATCTAAGTAGGATATCATTGTGTGATCTCTTGTATAACTGCCCACCATTTAGTAAGAACTGTCCTGCCAATCTCTGTATTGTTCTTTTTTCTGTAGAAGTAACATTTTCAGGCAAACTCCGATCACTTAGGAAATTCTTAATGTTTTGGAACCATGGTACTTCTTCCTCTGATTCCCCTTCTAAAACAAGGCAATAAGCAGGTTCATCCCTGACTTCAATTTCTAGTGGTTTAATATCAACACCTTCTGGCATACTAACCATTGAAGCCAATGTTGCTAAAGCATCTGCGAATTGGTTCTTGGTCCTTGGCATATAATTAAAAGAAATTCGAGTAAACTTGGTGCTTATTTCTTCCAAATACTGGTGATAGGGGATCAACTTGTGATCCTTAGTCTTCCATTTACCAGTTGTTTGGAAGATGATAAGACTCGAATCTCCATATACATCAAGTTCCTCTACTTCATGATCTAAGGCTGCTTGTAACCCAATTATACATGCTTCATACTCTGCTATATTGTTTGTACACTGGAATCTCAATTTTACTGCGATTGGGATATGTGACCCATCTGGCTTAACAAAAACAGCCCCTATTCCATTTCCATTCATATTGGCGGCCCCATCGAAGAACATTTACCATGAGCTTTCATTTTCCTCCTCTTCTGTGAACAGTATTTCTTCATCAGGAAAATTGGTTTTTAAGGGTTGGTATTCTGGTAGAGGATGTGCAGCTAAGTGATCAGCAATGGCTTGACCCTTAATGGCTTTCTGCGTGATATAGGTGAGGTCAAATTCAGAGAGTAACAACTGCCACTTTGCTATTCTGCCAATTAAAGCCGGTTTCTCAAATAAATACTTCAAAGGATCCATTCGGGATATCAAAAAGGTAGAATGACTAAGGAAATAGTGTCTCAGTCTTTGGGTTTCCCATACTAAAGCACAACAAGTCTTTTCTAAAGGGGAATACTTTGCTTCATATTCTGTGAACTTCTTGCTTAGGTAGTAAATCGCCCTTTCCTTTCTTCCTGTCTCATCATGCTGCCCTAAAACACATCCCATTGACGTCTCCAAAACTAACAAGTATAAGATTAGCGGTCTTCCTGGGGTTGGTGGCACTACACAGGTGGGTTCAATAGATACTCCTTTATTGTGTCAAAGGCTTCTTGGCAATCATCATTCCAGACCGTCGGGTTATTCTTTCTTAGAAGTTTGAAAATTAATTCACAGATAGTAGTGAGCTGTGCTATAAACCGGCTTATGTATTGAATCCTTCCAAGAAAACCACGAACTTCCTTTTCTGTTCTAGGTGATGGCATCTCAATTCCTTTTCTGCTTACTATAAATCCCAACAATTTTCCTGATGTAGCCCCAAAAACACATTTTGCAGGGTTAAGCCTTAAACTGTATTTCCTAAGTCTGTCAAATACCTTCTTCAAGTTAATCAAATGGTCTTTTTCTTTACTTGATTTGGCTATCATATCATCCACATAAACCTCCATCTCCTTATGGATCATATCATGGAATAAGGCTGTCATGGCCTGCTGGTAGGTTGCCCCTGCATTCTTAAGCCCAAATGGCATGACAGTGTAGTGGAAGGTACCCCAAGGTGTAATGAAGGCTGTCTTCTCTTGATCTTCCTTAGCCATCTTAATCTGATTGTACCCTGAGAAGCCGTCCATGAATGAGAACAGGCTATGTACTGCAGTGTTGTCTACTAATATGTCTATGTGTGGAAGTGGAAAATCATCCTTTGGGCTTGCCTTATTCAAGTCTCTGTAGTCTACACACATTCTGACCTTTCCATCCTTCTTTGGCACTGGTACTATATTTGCAAGCCATTCAGGGTATGTGGAGACCGCCAAGAATCCGGCTTGGAATTGCTTAACCACTTCATCTTTGACCTTCATTGTCCATTCAGGTTTCAACCTTCTTAATTTCTGCTTAACTGGCTTAACATCTGGCAGGATTGGTAGCCTATGTACAACCATGTCTATGTCTAATCCAGGCATATCTCAATAGGACCATGCAAACACATCTTTGTAGTCAGCTCAGAACCGTATCATTTCATCCCGTTGTACCTCAGATAGGCATACCCCAATCTTCACTATTTATGGGTCTTCTTCGGTCCCTAGGTTCACAGGTATGGTCTCTTCAATATTGGGTTAGACCCCCTTTTCATGACGCTCTAATTGATATGTGATTTCTTTTGGAGGGTCGTCTTCTTCGTCCTCGGTCTCTTCTTCAACCCCCATTAGGTCAAAGTCGAGCTCGAAGTCGAAGTCATACTCAACCCGATCCAATTCCGTTTGCTTATATGGTTCATAAATGGTTTGGACCTTTTTGAAAAATTTATCTTTTCTATAAAAAATTGAAAAATCTTTTTGTGTTTTTTGAGAGCCTTCTAAAAAATCTTTTCCTGAAGACGAAGGCTCATTAAAACCTTCAGGAAAAGGGCCTTCCACTAATGGAGTTTTTTTTTGGAAGCCATGTCTGTTTGCCAAACAAACGCGGCTTCAAAAGTAAGGGGAGTTTCCTCCCAATTATTCAGAATAAAAGAATCTGGGGCAGGGATACAAGCCTGCTCCTCAAGCTCAGGATCCGCATCATAAATCACCAATACTGGGTGAGTTGCATCGCCTGCTTCTTCTGTAGGGCTGGTCCTAGATGGAACCTGTATTGCAGCCCAATCAATAAAAGGTAGCTCCTCTGCTCCTTTTTCTTTGTTGCCTTCTGTCATGGCAAAAAAGGCCCCGATGTCCTCAGAAAAATCTTGCTCCTGTTCTGCCTGTGGTTCAGGTTCAACCAATGCCTGGGTAGGTGGAGGTGGAACATATGGTTGCAAGGAAGGGACATAAGGCTTTTGAAAAGGGTTGACATTATAGAACGGTGGTTTGGACTGATCCTGAGGAGGAGACAGCTGAATCATATGAGAAAGCTTTGGAAAAGTCTCCCTAATGTGAGGGATTTTCATACCTTTTTCCTGCTTCTGTCCTTTCCAAACTCTTGATCTGGACCCCAATCCTGCTCTGTGAACCAGCTTCTTAGCCTTTACCGGTTCTATTCTTCCTTGCTGGTTAACCCCTAGACCTTTTCCAGGGTGGAAATTGTACTTTCCCATCATTTTCTTGACCATTTTCTCAGCACAGGTCATCTTTCCCTATTTTTCCTGATGCCCTCCTGGTATAAAATTGACAGTTTCAAATTGAAAAGAGTGAAATGTCAACTTGTTTGCAGTCATTTCCATGTTTATAAAGGGTACATCAGGGGACCACATGGGAGGAACAAAGCTCTCAGCTAGGACAGTAATCACCTTTTGCCCTCTTATATACTTAACTCTCTGGTGGAAGGTAGATGGTATAGCCCTAGCTGTATGAATCCACGGCCTTCCTAGGAGTAGGTTGAAGGCTGCAAGTATATCCATCACCTCAAATGTGATGTTGAAAATATACAGTCCAATTGTGACCGGCAGTTCAACCTCCCCTAGGGAGTGTGTCTTAGAGCTATCAAAGGCTCTTATGATTCTTCCATTTTGTTTGATTTTGTTTTGCTCCAAACCGAGCTTAACAAAGGTTATCAATGGGCAGACATTCAGAGCCGACCCATTATTAATCAAGACCCGGGCTATCATGCAACCCTTACTGAGCACAGCTATGTGCAAAGAATCAGCATGATGGTACCCTGATTGGCTGATTTCAGTCTCAGAAAAGGTTATAACATTGTGGGATAAGATCTGCCCAACCATCCGGCCTAGTTGATCCGGTTCAATATTTTTAGGCACATGGGCCCCCTGAAGTACCTTTAACAGAGATTCCCTATGTTTTTCAGAATTCAACAATAAACCCAGAATTGAGATCTAGGCAGGGACTTTGTTTAACTGCTCAACAACATTGAATTCACTCTTTTTTATGATCCTAATGAGCTCAGCAGCATCACTGTCAACTACCTGAGGGGCATCCTCCCCTACCTTGGCCTTTCCTTTACTTTTTTCTTCTTCTTTCTTTTCCTTTCCCACTTCTTTCTGTTTTTCTTCCTCCCCTATACCTTTTCCTGACCTTGTCATGAGGTTCACATCTTCTTTGCTTTCAGCTGCAGGGAAAGTAGTAGTAAATGCTTCACTGTAGTTCCATGGTACAACCGATTCAATGTAGGAAGGCTTAGGGACATTCACCACTAATGGGGGAAGTTTGGACTTGGCTATGGAAGTCTGAGTAATAGGGACATTAACAACCAATGGAGGAAGTTGTTTTGGTTGGGGGTTTGCCGAAGTGACTGATGCACTAAGGGGGTCACAATTTATGACCAATGGTGGCTTAGACCGAATGGGTGGAGTAAAAGTAGATGGACTGCAATTAATAACCAAATGTGGTTTTGCAATGTTCATTTGGGCCATGAGAGATGAGACCCGGTCCAGAGATGAGCTAATGTTCTTTGCAGCACTATCATTCCCTTTTGAAATTACATTTATTTCTTGGCCTTCATCTCTTCTGTCAAAATACACTTTGACCGTTGTCCCTATAGAAGCAATCAATTGAGATGGGTCAAAGGTTATTTTGTCATATAAGACGACCCCTATGACATTAGACGGGCCTGCCCCATGATGCTGGGGCAGCGGGTTTTGTCCAATATCAGTTCTTGGAGGATTAGGAGCCCCTGTATTGAAAGACAGGGTATTCTGGTCTAATAAATCCTGAATAGCATGTTTCAAAGGCCAGCACTTGTCAATAGGGTGCCCATGTGCACCCATATGGAAATCACAAGTGGTGGAGGGGTCATAATTTCTCCCCTTAGATGCATTCGGATTGGCTCTCTTAAGGTGATATACCCTGCTTGCAATAAAGTGGGCGGCAACTGAGAAGGAGTCATTGGAATAGGGGTAAAAACCCTATTTCTCCTTGCTGCGAAATAGGCATCCTTCTCCTCTTTAGTAAAAACCCTTTTTTGATCTGAAGGTGCTGCTGGAACATTAACCCTCATGGGGGCCTGGGTAGATGGAGCAGGTGGAGTAGGAAAATGAGCAGGTATGTTGATTTGTATGGGTTTGTTAGGGCCAGATGGTGGCTATACCATGTTCACCTCCCCTTCTTTCTTGTTCCCATTCCTTTTCATCCCGTTTCCTTTCTTCAGGTTAGAGTCCTGCTGACTAACCATGGGAGAGTGGTCAATTATTTTACCTATTCTGATCCCGTCTTCAATTCGGTCAGCCACTTGAACCAAGGCAGCAAAATTAGTGGTGGTCTGACCCACCAAATGGCTGTAGAATGGTTGACCCAAGGTACTGATGAATGTAGAAATCATCTCCTGTTCTAGCATAGGTGGCCTAACCTGAGAGGCTGTCTCCCTCCATCTTTTGGCGTACTGCCTTACAGTCTCAACCCTTCCTTTACTCATTCTCATTACGTCGTACCTCTCTGGCACGATCTCTGAATTGAACCGGTATTGAGCTAGGAAGGCATCTGCTAGGTCCTTCCATCTTCTAATCTTTCCATGGTTTAAAGTAGCGAACCACCTTAATGCAGTTCCAGTCAAGCTCCTTTGGAAAAGCTGAATCAAGACGCCCTCATCCTGCCCAAACTGGCATAGGGCACCACAGTACAACTTCAGGTGACTCATGGGGCAGCCTGTGCCATCATACTTGTCTAGGTCTGAGCACTTGAACTTAGCCGGCAGGTTAACATTGGGGTATAGGCATAAGTCCTCAAAATTGGTGCCCCCAAAGTTGCTTACCCCTTTTACTTCTCTAAGTTCATCTTGGATCATTTCTAGCTTGTGCAGGAACTTCCTCTCCATCTCGTCCCTCATCCTTTCCTTTTCCTTAGCCTTGTCTGACTCAACTGTCTCATCCCTAATCAGTATAGGTTCAGGGGTGGGTTCATAGACTAGTTCAGGAACTGGTTGAACTGGAGGTGGCATATTGATTTGGGGTGGAGGTGCAGGGTTAGAAGTGGATGCTTGATTTTGGGCCTGCACTTGTTGGGCCTGCACGGACATGATGTTCTCTATCATTCGGGCTAGTCCTGCTACTTGCTCTTGGAGCAGGGCAACATCTGGATGAGGAGCATCAGCTTCATTCTCAATAGGATTCATGGTGCGAGCTCTTGATCTGGTTACAGGAGCTCTGATTGCAAGTGTATTAGTACCTGGCAAAAATAAAACAGAATATATTAATGCCCATTTAATCTCCTTCACCTACCTAGGCATGCCTATGTGCTAGCTGGGTGAACCCGTGTTTGGATTTATTTCTTTATTTGCTTCTTTTTTCTTTTTCTTTTTTTAGAATTGTTGGAATATTCTAGGGCTTCCAACAGGTCCCACAATAAAGAGAAAAAAGATTTGAAATTCAAAGGCTTTTAGAGGCCTGGAGGATTTTTTGAAAAAGGTCTGAAATTCAAAGGCTTTCAGAGGCCTGGGGGATTTTTTGAAAAAGGTCTGAAATTCAAAGGCTTTCAGAGGCCCAGGGATATTTTTGGAAAAGGTCTGAAATTCAAAGGCTTTCAGAGGCCCAAGAGGTTTTTGATAAAAATCTGAAATTCAAAGTCTTTCAGAGGCCCAAGGAGTTTTTTGAAAAAAAGTCTGAAATTCAAAGGCTTTCAGAGGCCCTAAGAGTTTTTGAGAAAAAGTCTGAAATTCAAAGGATTTCAGAGGCTGAAGGAGTTTTTGAAAAATCTGAAATTCAAAGGCTTTCAGGGGCCTAACAGGTTTTTTTTTTTTTTTTTTTTTTACACTCTTTTTTTTCTGAAGCATTGTATTCAAACTCATCTTCCTTTCATCATTTAAAGGTTAAAGGAACAGGATTTAATTGAGAAAAACTGATTATAATTGAATTCTCCGCTAAGACCGCATACACAGCACGGTCCGACCTTGCCCGTATTTAAATTACGAGCTAGCCGTGACCGTATGATTAATACGGGCGAGCTCAGACCGTATATTTATTACGGGCGAGCCCAGTCCGTATTAAAACTACGGTTTTACGGAGCTGCTTTATGTTTCTTCAGTTTTTTCATGGTTTGATCACTTTGATTGCTCATCCAAACATACGGTTCACCCATGCTAGGCCTCTAAACTGTCCCAGAGTGGACTTTGACATATTTGCAAAAATACATGCTTAGGAGGGTACATGCTCCCTCCAAATAGACACCATACTCATACTTTGGTACCCTTTTGATGCCTCTTGTACAAACCTTGGGTAGGATAGATTCTAAACAGAGTTAGAAACTCTTCCTATAGGCTACACCATGCTTAGGAACCATGCCTATCTGGGAACAATTTTGTCCCCAAACCAATGGGCACCATGACACCCCTATGACATGAAAATAATGCAAAAATTAAGGCTACCTTGTTACCTTGTTTACCTTCAATATGACATCCACATTATGCCCTGGTTTGTAAGCCATGCAAACGGCCTTCCCTCAATTACAAACCCATATTCCCACGTAATTGTGTACTTTAGCCAAAAACGTGTATCTCCACCTTCAAGCGTAGGGGTTTTGGGTTTTGGCTTAATGGCAACTTAGCACTCAAGCCTAGTGATGACCAGAATCCCAGATCCACATTATCATCACATCATTAGCCCAAAGTTCTAAGGTAAATGTTTTCACTTTCGCTTTCCGAAGTAACGACCTCGGTGCGCCAAGCTACACACATTCGGGTTCAACTTCCTATAGGTTATAGGTAGGCTGTGTAAAATAAAATAAAATTTGCACAGTGCATTGTAAAAATAGGGTGCATTCACAACGTCCCAAACCCTTGCCACTCTTTTCGTAGCCATGCATAAACAAACCAAGACATATAGGGAGCATATTAAAGCAAGTAAACATAAGTAAACAAGCAACCCTATAGCACCTAAACATGCTCAAAAAAAATCATCCAAATCATGCCAACATGTGCTCATATTATATATCCAAAATTCATCATAGAAAACATGCTGAAAATTAGAACATGCATATTAAAATACAGCAAGGAATAAGCATGGTTTATCAAAATAAACCTCCCCTACACATGTTTCTAGAAACAATCCTATAAATCAAAATTAAGCATGTTTCTACCCCTATGAATTCTTAAGCAATAAATCAAATTTAAAACATATCCCACATGCTTAAGAACACCAAATAGCAAGCAAAACAAAGACATGCTACAAGCACAAAATAGCAAGCAAATCAAAAACATGAACAAATACCAAAAGGCTCAAATCCACAAGTCCCCAGTGGAGTCGCCAGTTGTGAGACATGGGGAAAAAAATCAATTTAATGAATTCCCTGATCATCACGCGGGATTCATTAAAAACACAGAATCGCCACCATTCAATCTAGGTGTGAATGGACACCAAAATATCAAATAAGCACAAAAGGCAAATTTAGCGCAAAATATCCCTCCTAAAAAAAACAACCAGAGATGGGTAAGGGGATTAGGTTATGAACAGGGGAAGGTGTTAAGCACCCCTATTCATCCATACAAGGTGGTTGCCAAGTATTGTTCATGTTAAAATAAAGGAAAAAGGCTTGCTATAAAAATCACAAAAAGACAAACATGTATGCTTTTTTCATATGAATAGCCTGATTGATCCAAAACATTCAAATATGATCATACCATTCCTAGGGTTTCATGATCAAGATAAAACTGAGATAAAATCAAATAAAACCAAAATCAAGTGAAAAATCCAAAAATCTGGCTCCAAGTCAAATTCTAGAAATCTAGAAAAATATGATTTTTATGAAATATCTCCAAATTGAACTTGAATAGTCCAGGACATAGATAAAGCCCAAATTTCACAATAAATCAAGAAATAAAAACCAAAAATACTCACATTAATGAAAAACATCAAAAGGGGAGAACTTAGACCGTAGGGTCTTATCTCAAAAGTGAAAAATAACTCAAAAACAACATCATGAAACCTTAGAATTTATTTTCAGGCTTGTAGATCCAGATCTATCATATTGATCATGATGAATCCAGAATCTTAGCCTAAAATCACAAAAATCACGAAAACAATGCTGTATGTGCAAAAGTGGTGAAAATCCAAGTTTTATAAAAAAAGAGCGGATTTCATGCTATAATCATCATGCACTTATAAGATTAATCCAGATATCAAATAAAATCATTAAAACATGATCAGGATATCAAAAACAGCCATATCTCACAGATTATAGCACATGGAGGCCTACCCTACGGATCCACCTATTCTCTTTTCCCCTAGCTCTCTCTTCACGCTTTACGGCTAGAGAGACTCTTGAGGTACTTGGAGATAGGTTTGGGTACACAAGCACAATCAAAGGCCTTATTCTAGAAAAAATAGAAAAACAGATTATAGGGTTCTATTCTAGGGATCCACCTGTTCCCCTTTTCCCTAGCTCTCTCTTCACGTTTTACGGCTAGAGAGACTCTTGAGGTACTTAGAGACAAGTTTAGGAAGACAAATATAACAGATGGCCTTATTCTACAGCAATAGAGATGATCCTATTACTTCTAGAATTGAAAATATGAAATAAAAAGGGAAAAGGGACTTACCTGGATTCAGCAAGCAGAGCAACAGGGAAGCAGGGATTCCTTTCCTTCTCTTGAAGCTCTTGATTATTCAAAATTTCGTGGCCCCTAGCCTAAGAATCTCACCTCTATTTATAGGTAAGCACAGGGGCAAGGCTGGTCCAGAAGGATATATCCTGATCCTCAAGATAGAGTCAAAGTTGGAGATAATGCCCATCCATAGCCAACCAAGGTGACTTCAGCGAATAAAAGACATAATCCGCTCATTAAAGGGATATTGGACTAAACATAAAGCTCAGAAATCGAGAGAAAAATAAAACTCGCACGAGTCTTTAGTGACCGTAAATGATCCACGGTCCAACGGTGCCCGTAATTCCAATACGGGCGCGCCTGACCGTAGATAGGTTTCGGGCACGACCGGCCCGTGAATGAAATACGGGCAAAACCTGCTTAGTCACTTTTTATGCATTTTTGACCTCTTTTAAGCTCTAATTATATGTTTTTACTATTTTCTCATTCTGTAGTGCAATTTGGGGTGTCTACACACGTTGATGAAGAACATCAAAAGGGGAGAACTTGATGCCATTGCTGTTCCCAGCAAGTGTTCTAGTACCAAGCAGCCCCTCTCATGCTCCTTTCTTGTTGATATAAAGTGTTAGCTGGTTAGGAAGAAGGCCTAGGTAGGTTCAGGTCTGAGTTGTGTGTTATTATGTATATAATCCTTGAAGAGCATGTGCTGGCCGTAGCCTTGCTCTGGGCTTTCTTATTTCTTTGTTTATTTGCTTGCTACAGTCATTAGGTAGGAATGCATATTCCTTTTACCCTTAATAGGTTGCTGTTTTGGGTTAATAGACATGATCCCCAAAGCCACCCCCCGTGCGCCCTTCACTCATTTAGCAATGTTGCAATCTTTGAATATTAGCTGCTATCTTTTTCATTGTTGCTGTTCCATGCCTATGCAATGTGGGTTTATGGGATCATTTTGTTTAGTTTGAGGTACATGCTTGCTGTGGCTTTAATGGTTGGTTGACTAGTGATGTGAAGCCATGAAATTTGCGGTGCTAAGACCCCCCCCCCCCCCCCCCCCATCTCATTGCTATTGGTTGCTGGAAGAAGTGGAGCAGCAGGCCCATGCACCATGGCCAGCTCCCTTGCCTAGCTAGGAGACCCAAAAGGAAGACCAGTGGGGATCATCCCCAAAACTGAACCAGTGTGGACCCACTTAGGGGCCCACAAGACTTGTAGAAGGCCCTAGGAAGCCCAAAATAACCATCCCAAGGCCAAAAACCCAAAATTGGGCCCATGGAGGGTGATCCGACAACTCAGGTCGGATCACCCATTTTTTATATGTAGCCGATCCATATGATCGGCTACAATGAAATTAGTGAGTAGCCAACCTCCAAGGTTGGCTACATACCCGAAATGCTATCTTTGACATTTTCTTGTTTGTGCCATGTTTTTTTTGAGTGGTTTACACCAAAACCATTGAACCAACAGGGTTTCCGGGTCACTCAGAAACCCAATTTGGGACCTGGACCACCGATCCAATTTGGAACATCAGTGGGCCTTCCAACGGGGCCCACCAAGCCCAATAAACCCGAAAGCATGCAAATAGGCAAAACTAAGCGGAATTAACTAATCAAATTGGATGGACCAAACCCAATGCGGTCCACCCGGACTTGTTTTTGTGGGATGATGTTTGAATTGCGTGGTTTGGCCGAAACCAAGGGCAAGGGCCCATCGGGCCCACCAACTAAACCAAGTGAGGGTTTAACCCAAACTCCACGGAATCTGGGCTTTCAAAGCCCAAAGCTGGATTACGGGCCCCAAGCCCGATGTCCAGAACACTTTGGAAGACTAAACCAAGATAAATTGAAAATGCTTTGGCATCCACCATGGGGGTCCACCTAGGGGCCCGCAAATCATTGCGGACCCACTTGTTGCATGGAAATCACATAAGGCTCCAACTTAAAACTAAGTAAAATCAATTCACTTCACTAAAGCCCACAGGGCCTCCTAGGCTTAGACAGAGGCCCACATGGGCACATGGGCTTACCCAAGCCCACCAAGGACACCGTGGACCTCCCCACGGGGCCCACCCAGTCAGACTCAGATCACCTAAGATAAGCAAGATAAAATCAATTAAAGGGGACCCACACCACTCAGGTGGTCCTTACAGACTTAACCAAATTACATATTGGATTAGGAATCGGGTGAGACCAAAGCCAGTTGACTCAAACCAGGGAACCCACGGGACCCGTCATCCGGCGGGGTGGTCTGGGGTGTCTACGGACTTCCCCAGACCACAACCGAGACCCTACTTAGAATCTCAAGCCGCAGACCCAAGCCCTTAATAAACAAAGATTAGGCACCCAGGTGTCCGCCTGCACCCCATCAGGCGGTGGCGACTCCAAATTCCCGTTTCTACCCGTGCGACCAAAAATAGGCACGCACAGCCTGGCGACTACACTGGGGACGTCTCAGCCCAGTAGGACCCTGCTTAGATCGAGTCAGCTTAAGAGGGATTTCGACGGTATTTAGGGTTCTTACTGCCTTGTTTAGTAAGATACAGAATACGCGTAATTACGCATTCTGGGGAGTCCTGTCACAAGGACGCGATAATTGCCTAAGGCAAGTGGAATTTAAGTGGTTCCCTGCAACCCTCCACTTACCTGGGGACTCTCCCAGAACATCGTAATGCATGCCAATTCTGCACCTTACTATACGAGACAGTAAAATTTCCTTTATCATCAAAATCCAGACAAAACTCACCGATAAGACACAGCACGCAGCCCAAACTGCACACACGGGCACGCCACCACGCCGTGGACGGATTCTTTATTTTCTACCTTTTATGATAAACTGCGTGGGGTGACACGCACGAGGGAGGCTGCGTGGATGATTCGACTCTGAATGGATGAGTGAATCAGATAGTGCAACTTCTTTACCAAAACTTAGACCTCTCTAGCAGCCTACCCTTCTTATTCCTATGAACTGATCTTTGGGATAGTATTAACACCTACGCTCCCGTGGCTTGCCTGGGAAAGCAGGGTAAACCCATCCCCCCAGTTTTCTGGAATCCATTAGCACCACTGGTTTCTTACAGTGGCACGCGAGGATCCAGCGCTGGTCCAGACCCTTGTAGGCTTATGTCTCGGGCTCGGTATCCTTCCCCCACCTAACATTTCTGAATGAACCTTGCGCTGAGCATGTGTGGGTGAGTAGGATGTGAATGATGAATACAAGAGGAGTAAAATCGGAATAAAATCCAGAGTCCATTAGGGGCGGCAACCCCCGCTTTTTTGCATCAAATTGAGTAAACCCTAGATTCCGGGTTACCTCAGCCCTAATTTAGGAAGCTCACCTAACTTTGATAAGGGGAACCACCCCAGATCCATGCATTGAGTCCGGTATGCTATGGGTTCTGACCCATTAGAGTCCGCTGGGAGCACTTTAAGTCCAGATTGGTCTTTTAGAGCAGATGAAAGCCGGCTAGGTCAGACAGACAGACAAAAGCATGCTAGATCAGAACATGGGCACTACACCCTAGATCTAGGAATTTTTAGCCTACCCACTTTGAAAGCAATCTGTATCCTCCCTGTACACACATCCCGGCGAGGCGCCGCACGGAATGCGTTGGGGTTTCTGGGTATCAGAGTCGCCACTGCCTGAGATGTGCAGGCAGACACTTGGGTGCCTATACAGGTCTAAGATTTGCTGGTCTGCGGCTTTTTAGAGATTCAAGGTAAGTTCTCGGTTACGGTCCAGGGAAGTCCGAAAACACCCCGGTCCGCCCCATCAAATGACGGGTCCCTTGGGTCTCCCTGGTTCGAATCAACTTAGTCTCCTCACCCTGATCCTAGCCCAGCATGTATCAAATTAAGTCTGGTAGGGACCTTTGCAGGTGTAAGTCCCTTTTATTCATTTTTATCTTTTTAACCATTTAAGTGAAGTGGGTCGGATGTGGGCCCCGTTGGAAGGCCCATTGGTTGCCAAGTTGGGCTTTAAGTCAAGCCCATTTCCCATTAGGGTTATTGGGTAACCCTTATTGGATTTGGTTATTTGATTTTTGATGTAATTTTATTTACAAAAATTTAGTGGGTTAAAGTTTTTAGGGCCCAATGGGCTTGGACTTGGCCCACGGGCAATTAAGCAAATGGCCTCAGACCCGTTATCGAAACGGGCTTTGGTTTGGGCCGGACTGGATGTGGGCCCCGTTGGAAGGCCCACAGTGCATCAAGTTGGGCTTGGAAGGCCCAAGGCTCATTTTTGGGTTTCCAGTCAACCCGGAAACCTTGCTGGTTTTCCTGGTTGATTTGAAATAAAGCAATAAATGAGCAAACAATTAAAAAATGAATTTTTGATATTTTTCTAGTGTAGCCGAAAGCATATGTTGGCTAAACAGAAAATATAGTGTAGCCGAAAATAAATTTCGGCTACATATATTTTTAGTTTAGCTGAAATTAATTTTCGGCTACCTTTGAAAATACCATTTATCAACCTGAGTTTTCAGTTAAGCTAAAAAATTCAATTCTTGCAATTTTTTTCACAGAAAACAAAATCTCCAGGTCTGTGGGTATTTCCAGGGCTTGTGTGGGCCCACAGTGGTTCTGTAAAAGGGGAATTCCACATTCTTGGTCTATTTAGACCAATTCATTCAAACAATCAACCAAAAAGGATTTAAATAGGCTAGGCAGATTCAATGGAACATGAAAAACATAAAGAAAAACAAGTAAAACAGTATATAAGTCAAGGACTATTTATGTACACATGCTTCTTAAGATATCATCATGTGTATGTTCATTAAAGATAGGATTAACATGCTTACTAAAAGAGATTTAAGGGCTGGACTTGGAGCATATACAGATGAGGGATCATGCTAAAAAAAATAATGATTATTAAAGAAGAAGAAGAAACATGCTCACAAGGCAAAACAGTAACCAAATACCTAGGGGACGAACTACTATGATGCATGGACATGATTAGTGAGTGAATATATATAAAAAAAGAAAAGAAAAGGAAGCATGCTACTACTTCCTACAACAATCAATAAACAAGCCAACAGTGGGATATAAGATAACGTATGCTTCCAAATACATGTGCATAAAAAAATTAAACCTACATAGGTATCTACCCTACCATATAGCATATTCAAACAAATACAGCATATTTAAATAAACATAAGGCTGAAATATAAGATTAAACCCAAGAAGGGATGAGAGGGGAAGTTAGGGGGTACAAAAGAGTTAACGAATGAGAGGAACAGACTCCCCTTTTGAATAAAAAAACACATCACCCAAACAGAATTTTAAAGATCTTTAAACCCCCAAACTTAAAGGTCTATCACCCTCTTGAAGCTGATCGAAGCTACACAAGGCCTTCCCCCTTTACCATGGGAGGGTGCTTGGACATAGAAATCAAGGGAAAATGAAAAGAAGGGAAACATACATATCACCATTAAAAAAAACAGCAAATACATGATATAAGAAACATAAAACCATTCATATTTCATTCACTCTCAAATATATTAAATACAAGATGTAAAGGAGCTCACCTTGGGGGTTTAAAAACCCTTGGAGTGTGTTGGACTCCCTAAGTAGTACGGACAGCACCTTGAAGCCTCATCTTCAAGTTCCAAAGGTCACCAAGCTTACTTTATGGGTTAAAGTGAAGAGAGGAGAAGATAGGATGAGCTTTAAGGTGATTTGGAGGGGTTATATGGCTTTGGATTCAAATGGGAAAATGAGGAGGAGGGATTGTGTGAGGATATTGAGGGGGGAAGAAGAGAGGAAAATGAGAGAGGTGAGAAAGATGGTCGAAGAAAAATGAGCCGACCCCCCCTCCAAATGGGCTAATGAAGCCTTTTTATACCCCATGACTAAAACTTAATTCTTTTCCATAGCATCCCCATTTTTTAAAAAGACTAATAATTGCTTTGGGGACACGTATTCCCCATGAGCAAAATATGTTGAATATTTTATTATTTATTAATATCTTTTATTTCCTAATTATCTAAATTACTTGATATTTTTAGATTTTCTTATTATTTTATTTAGATCTTTGTTTTAGTTTTTGAGCACATGCATGCTTTGATTTTTTTATTTTTTTCCTTTATTTTAAACCTTTTAATTAGGTGTTGTATGAAAATATTATTATTTTAATTGAAGATTCTTTTCTTTTTGCTGTTTTTTGCCACATGTGCAGATTTTCCAAAACTTTGACTGCTCATATCTCTTTCATTCGGTGTTTGATTTTAGCAAACTTAGTGGCGTTGGAATCAGTGCGAGATTCTCTATCCTCTGAGAAAGAGTTTTGCAAAAAATTCAGACTTTTAGCAGAAGTGCAAAACTGCTACCCTGGAGCCAATTTTGCTCATATCTCTCTATCCAGAACTCCGATTCCAGCAAATTTTGTTGCTTTGGAATCGTGTCGAAATGCTCTTTCTGTTGGGACCAATTTAGACAGCTGATCCGGGGTTTTGCAGAAAGCCAATTTCTGCTATTTTTTAGATTTGACCAGCTCATAACTTCTTTATCCGGACTCCGATTTGAGCAAACTCAGTTGCGTTAGAATCGTATCAAAGTCCTCTTTCCAATGGTATGAAGTTTGGTGGTCAATTTGCACCCGATCAAAAAGTCAACTTTTTGACCCCTTCAGGTTTGACTTTTTCAATTAGGGTTTTATTCTTTCATTTTTGGGGGTGCAAAAATGAGGTGCTGACACTCCCTTTTGGCTCCCGACAGCCTTAAGGATGAATTCTGTTGAGTTTTCGTAAAAATCTTATAAATTTTCGCCCTCGATGGCAAGTTGTAATTTTTGCTGGGTTCAACACCGAAAGCAGATGAAAGAACAGATAAAAGACAGGAAGACTGATCAGGACTTGAATGTGCTCATCTACACAAGTATGTCTAGGAGTCGTGCCTTCATTGGCGCCAACCCTTAGGACCACACACCATGTGTGCCTGAGTTACATTCTGCACTATTTTAGCTTTCTGCTTTATTCTGTGAAGCATGTTAGAACTGCTAAGTGGTTAGCCTTTTGCTTGAAAATTATGCATGTCTTAGGATTGACTAAGAGTTTGGTGTGGAACCTCAAATTGGTTTGGAACTTCGATCGGATAGTTGGCATGGCATCTTCATCCTCATTTGAGAGAGTCCGTTTCCCTAGGATAGAGAAGTGCGCCTGGAATACCCCTTGGATCCGTTCTTGGACAAGGCAGCTCCAAGGGAGCGAGCAGACTGAATGGGAGCACAAATACCACGTGGGACAGACTTTGTCCCTGTTAAACGTGTCGATCAACTGGGATATGATCCAAGCAGCCCTGCTTTTCTGGGATCCCCAGCTGTCAGTGTTTCGATTCGGGATCAATGAGTTGACCCCCACAATTGAGAAACTTGACATGTTCCTCCGATTTCGCGACCTAGGAGAGCCCGCTAGGCTAAGTCTCAAAGAAAGCTACAAGAATGAAGCTTGCGCTTTCTTTGGCCTCTCAAGGGGAGAATTCCATACCTTAGGAGGTGACAAAGCATTCACTAGGGTCTCCAAAACATTCCTTGCTAAAAAGATAAGAAACCAAAAGCAGGAAAGACCCCGGGCTTGGTTTGACACCTTCACCCTTGTGGTTCTATCGCAAATCTTCTTTCCAACTGGGGGAGACACCATTAATTTGGCCCTCATGGAAATTGTGGATCAACTCAGGGCAGGATACCGAATCATGCCACTGATCCTAGCTCAACTATTCCATTCCCTGACTTTGTCCAAAAATGGAACCCGGAGGTTTCAAGGGTGCGCTCCCCTCCTCCACATTTGGCTGCAAGACCACCTGATGGTGTCATCACCTGTCAGTGCACATTATGGATTAGTCCGTGACAACATCTATGGGTTGGCTCAAAAAGAGATCAAACCGGACCTACCTGCTCGTGAGGATTGGTTTAACCACTTTCTCCACCTGAAGGGAGAAACAGACATTCAATGGTGGGGTACATACAATATTCCCTACACCCCCACTATAGCATTCAAGAAAAGAGAGGGACTTGCCTTGATAGGCCTTACCCATGCTGTGCCATACGATCCGATTCGGGTTCTGAGACAGTTTGGGAAACCACAGGGGATCCCGGTCAAGGATGACATGAGCAGTTTGATTGGTCTACTCACTAGGAGACTAAGGACGCAACTGGAGACGAAGTGGAAGACGATGTGCGTATATCGAGAAGACGTCTTCATCGAATCGCACTTTCGAGACTACGAGCAGTGGATAGCTCGGGAATTTGGCCACGACGGCCCCCCACCTCTTCAGCCTGTCGCCTCAAGCAGCATTCCAGTTCCGCCTCCTAACACATATAGGGACAGGGTGGCCGAGCTGCGGGAGACCCACTCCCGTATCCATTCAGCCTATGTGGATTCGGAACGGGAGAGTAGGCAGGCCAATATAGCCTTGCAACAGGAAATGGAATTAGTGCGCAAGCGCGCCAAGGAGGACCGACGTCTGCGGAACAAGCTTCTGCTAGCCTTGAGGAGGCAAGACGTATCCTCCCACTATGATGATGACCAACCTAGCTAGACTTTGGCTTTGTTGTATTTTGTTATGAATGATGATGTACTTTGTGCCATGGCGGCACCTTTTGATTAAAGAATGAATTTATTTCCACTTTGCTATATATTGTTCAAACTTAACGAGACAAAAGTTTGAAATAAAAGAATCAATCCCCTCCAATAGGGCAACTCGGTCACTGACAGACCACCTCTCTTCAGATAATTGCAATGCTCCTGGTCGCTGCGACCACCTAATTTCCTTTGATGGCATCTCCCCCGTTGAGATCGCAAAGCCCAGCAAGTGTTAAAAACACCCAAGACCTTGAGCTCAGATTACACCCGTCTGTATCTTCCCAAGATCATTCGGTCCAAATCTTAGGGCACCAAAGCCGCCGACGGATGAGTCGGATATTGGTGGAGGAGCGTCCTGGCATAGCCTACCCCTTTTAGTGACACCAAAGCCACCGGTGGTTGAATCGGATATTGGCTGCGGAGCGTCTGGGTACTACTAGCCGAAATCTTAGGGCACCGAAGCCGCCGACGAATGAGTCGGATATTGGTGGAAGAGCGTCCTGGCATAGCCTACCCCTTTTCGTGACACCAAAGCCGCTGATGGTTGAATTGGATATTGGCTGCGAAGCGTCCGGGTACTACTAGCTGAATTCTCAGGGCACCAAAGCCACCGACGGATGAGTCGGATATGGGTGGAGGAGCGTCCTAGCACAACCTTCCCCTTTGTGAGGCGCCGAAGTCAATGGTGATTCAACCAACGACTAGCTAAGGCACGCCTGGGAACTACTAGCCGAAGTTTGGCACCGACGCCGCCAGTGTTTAAACTGGAAATTGGCTGAGGTACGCCTGGGTGCTGCTTTTCAGCTCACCCCCTGCGAAGACCCTGCATTGGTTCAACCCCGTGATTCCGAGCTCAAACAAAACCCCTCAAATCGAAGGTTCTCTTTCCTTGCCTAAGCAGCTAAAATAGATCTGCTTTCAGAAAAAATAGGGTTCTCTCTCCCAGTTACCTGCGGGTAGCTAAAATAGATTCGGTCACTAGGGTTCGCTTTCCCAGTCGCTTCCAAGCGTCTAAAATAGATCAGTTTTCATAAAAAATATTGTTCTATTTCCCAATCGCTTCCAAGCGGCTAAAACAGACCAGTTTTCAAAATTCACTAGGGTTCTCTTTCCCAGTCGCCTCCAAGCGTCTAAAATAGATCAGTTTTCACAAAAAATAGGGTTCTCTCTCCCAGTTACCTGCGGGTAGCTAAAATAGATCAGTTGATTCAAAACCAGGTTCTCTTCCCTTGTTGCCTTAGGGTAACTAAAATAGATCAGTTAGTCAAATCATATCAAAAAACAAAAATAAACAAATAAATTCAATCAGATAAAGTTGTGTAAACAATTTGTGTAAAATTGCACTAATGCCTGCTAATTGTTCCCCCAGGTACCAAAAATTGCTTTCAGAAGTCCGTACCTGTTAAGATCGAGGAGAAGGCTTGATATGGAACAGCAAGGATAACAGACGCCACCAGGGCAGCATCCTGCAGAGTCCAGTCATGCTCAGGTAGTCAGTGAGATGCAGCAGAAGATGGACAGCATGAGTTCCATCATCCAGGAACAAATGCAGGAGCTGAGAGAGTTAAGGCAGGGCCCACCAGGGGTGCCAGTCACCCAGCAGCCGCCGCCGCAGTTCCCACCACAAGCGGAAGCGGTGCCACCGCCGTGTCCAATAAACCCCCCTCCCCTGGCACCACCACCACCGGCAGCGCCATTTCATGTGGCACAACAAGATCAATTTCTGCCTATCCATCTGGGATAGGGTGATGAGGATTGGTACAGAACCCAGGAAGTGCAGTTTGAGGAGAAGCTGACAACAGTAAGGGAGGAGAACAGAACTGAAATGGTCGCCCTAAAGGAGCAGCTCAAACAGCTCCAACCTAGTACAGTGCAGAGTGAGGCTACTCTAGAAAGCCTCTGTTTCTTTTCTGACATCCAGCTCCCGGCTAAGTTTAAGTGCCCTGAGCTACACCAGTTCGATGGCACCGGGTGCCCACTGAACCATTTAAGGTCGTACTCAGGCGACATGTGCCAGTACACCAAGGAAGAGCGAATCATGGTGCAGTTCTTCCAAAAGTCATTAACTGGGGCCGCTTACGCTTGGTTCCTGAGTCCGGACAAGGCTAAGATTAAAACATGGAATGACCTGGCAGCAGTATTTATCCAACAGTACCACCTGAACAGTCAGATAGTACAGACAAGGGCAGAGTTGCAGAGGCTGGCTAAGAAGAGTCAAGAGTCAGTGAGAGAATACACCAAGCGCTGGAAGGAATTGGCAGCATTGGTACAGCCGCCGCTGCTGGAACAAAAGATGACGTCATTGTTTATCGCATCATTGGGCCGACCTTTCTTCACTCTGCTGCTGGGGCAGAGTACGTCGAACTTCAATGACCTGATCTTGACCGCGGATCGGATTGAAGATGCAGTGAGGGCCGGAAAGATAGACGGCAGTGGGCAGATCGCTGCACCGAGGAGGCCCATAACAAGACCAGGTAGCAGAAACCAAGGGCAAGAGCCCAGGAGACAAGAACAGCAGGCGGTCAACTATGTACACCCTGCACAACCCCACCATTTCTCTCAAAGACCAGAAGCAGTGGCACCTCAAGGGACCGGGCAGGCTGCTTACCAAGGGGTAAGAAGGACGAGAGAGGAGATGGAGGCCAGGATGAAACGGGTTTTCACTCCACTCCCATATGCGCCAGGAGAGTTGTTGCCTACCTTGCTGAAGAAGGGGTACGTGCAAGTCAAACCTCCGAATCCTCGTTTGGTCAATGCCAGGAGCTATAACGCAACTGAGCGATGCGAGTACCACTCCGATGCTCCAAGGCACCACACCAATCAGTGCTGAGATTTGAGGCACGACATCCAAGACTTGATTGATAGCAAACGCATCACGATAGTCCCTTCAGCACCACCTGCTCAGACTCCAGCAGCCGACGTGACCACCAATCCTCTCCCGGATCACTCGAAAGCCTCCACTAGTAGGACGGCGAATCAAGTGAGTAGTGATCAGGGCACTGGGCAATTCAACCCTTCCGTACTTATCGGTCGACCAGGGCAGACAATAAAGTGCAGCTCCGAACAGGAACCCAATTGACCACAATTGCAGTTAAGGATAGTACAGACGTCCGTATATGCGTAATCGAGGATGAACCACAGAGCAGTGAGGAAGTCACGGGGCCGTGGAATCCCATACAATGCGGATGGATCAGTGATTCCCCATCCCCTCCACGCAGAGAAGGAGTGGGCAGTTCCAGTGAACTCCAAATCCGGGATAGACCTCAGGTTTCGGACGTGTCAGTGGGCAGTTCAAGGGTGCCTCCCCAGTTATCCGCCGAATGGCCGCCAGAGTACATGTCTGCGACATCAGAACCGCATCCATATTTGGCATACTCTGCCGACTCATCATCACTTGAGTCTGATCCCGCCCCCCTCCCATACGAGATGC
The DNA here is from genome assembly GCA_947561395.2 of Buxus sempervirens. Taxonomy (NCBI): domain Eukaryota; kingdom Viridiplantae; phylum Streptophyta; class Magnoliopsida; order Buxales; family Buxaceae; genus Buxus; species Buxus sempervirens. Next base: position 16,185,552 of record OX387186.1, on the reverse strand, counting down.
ATGAGTGGCCTGGCCTCTCCCATGTCACGGTAGAAGGGGAGCCACCATCCACGCCTGAGCTTGCTAACCTGCCTGATCCGTATGAGAGCTCGGACGAGTCCGCTGATACAGACTCTAAAGACACATCAGCAGAAGAAAGCGGGACAGTGAATGTTATTGAAGGAGATGTCAGTGACTCCCCTACAAGCCTTCCTCTGGTGCATTTCCACCCACCCACAGATCAAGAATTTTTCTACTCGACCCCTCTCCCCAACCTTTCAACCCTCAACATCCATGACATCATGGACTCACCTCCACAAGACCCCTTCTCCCTTTCGTTTGAACCACCCACCCTCAACCTCTCACAACTCAACTTGGAACCACCCTCGTACAAGGCGGTACCCCCACCTTTCTACCATCAAGCTACCTCCACTACCACCACTGAAGCAGAAATCGATTGGATCACCCGATCCGGTCGATACGTAAACACCGACCCCCCACCCGCACCAAAGGAGGGAGCAGAAACAGAAGCAAGGAGGAAAGAAAAAGGGAAGGACGTGGTTACAGAATTGCCACAGACCCCCAAAAGAAAGGGAAGGGCCGCGGAAGAAGAAATCATAGACTTGCACCATAGTGTGTTCACTCCAGATTACGACCTCCTCCAGCAATTGAACAAGGTGCCTGCCCAGATTTCGATAATGCGACTTCTGATTGACTCGTAAAAGCACAGGGCAATGTTAATGAGGGTCCTGGGGGACGCACACGTACCGGAAAACATTGAGCCTGAGCAGCTAGGGGCAGTGGTGTCAGTAATCATGGCACCCCAGGCCATTTCCTTCTCCGCAGTAGATCTGCCACCTGAGGGTTGTGACCACACTGAGCCGCTCTATGTAACCGTGAAGTGTGTGGATCTCATCGTAAAACGTGCCATGATTGACAACGGGTCGGCTTTGAACATATGCCCGATGAGGATATTTCACAATTTACAGTTGAGCCCTACCATGATTAAACCAAGTAGGCACAATGTCCGAGGGTTCGACAACGCCAGAAGAGACTCACTGGGAGAGGTCACTTTAGTGATCATAATCGCGGATAGGCCCTTCACCATGAGTTTTGAGCTCATGGATATCAATGCCTCATTTAACTTGCTAATTGGGAGGCCCTGGCTACATCAGGCAAGAGCAGTATCTTCTACGCTGCATAGAATGGTCCGGTTCGTATCAGGCAACGAGCTTATAACAGTACATGCTGAGGATCACCGAGAATTCGAAAGGGTCGGAGTACCCTATGTGGATTATGAGTTGCCCACCACACTCAATTTCCAAGCTGTGGAGATGATGCAAGTGAATCATATCCCCGAATATAAAAGGGGGCAATGGCTCTCAAAGAGAAAGAGAAAGAGCATGTTTAGCGCTGCTGATTGCGCAAACTGGGGCCTCAGGGCAGGCGAAGGACTGGGCAAGTACAAGCAAGGCATCAAGGCAGCCATCCAACCTTATGAGCAGACTACTGGGTTTGGACTGGGGTTCAAGCCACAGCCAGAAGACTACTCCCGACTCCTTGGAAACCGTGCTGAGAGAAAAAGAGCCAGAACTAAAGGAAGAGACCCCCATTGACCCATATGCGTACACGAGAACTTGTACCACCGCTTCACCAACATGGAGCGTGAAGCAGCCCAAGCCATTGAAAACATAATCCCCCAAGGGTGGGGAGATGAGTTTCTGGACATCCCTGCCGTGGAAGAGGATTACCTGCAAGGCCTGGCTCAGATGCTCTGGGAGGAACCGCCATCTACAGAAATGATTGAAGATACAGTTGAGGTAGACCCATTGGCCCCTGAGGGATCGCCAGACAACCTGCCAGCGTTGGTCGCCCTGGACTCTGTTGATGACGTCACCATGGCATTCGCTCCACTGGAGGAGCCGGTCATCCTTGAAGGGATACCAGTCCTCTCCATAGCGGCCATAAAAGCACCGCCACCAGCTCCCGTGGAGGAATCCAAAGAAGAAGGTCCCATTATATATGTCTGCATGATGGAAGGGCGAGACAGCTCAGGAGCGCCAAGCCGCAGGCCAAGGTCCCCTCCTCCACCTCCCTACATCCCACACCCCGGAACTCGTGATGGTTTGAACCAGATGATCCGCAGCATGCCTCAGGTGCTGGGGCCAGTGCCCGCAGAAGTGTACCACGCCACTTATGGCAAGTGGGCACCACCAGCTTACTCTTCTACTGTGCACGGGATACCGACGGGAATACCCACAGCATTTGCACCTCCTAGAATTGATCGGGCCGACGGAGTCACCATCACCTACGCGCCGCCCGATGATGAGATACCAATGGCAATTCCCCTCAGTGGAGCATGGGTAGGGATATCGTCAGAATCCAGCCCCCAGTCAGAGAGAAGCCAAAACAAGCCAGTGGGAGGCGCAGCACAGGATCCTATCTGTATATCTTCTGACGACAGCGCCAACATGGTACTAACTGGAGAACCAGAAGCGGCAAGCATCATCAACAAGGAGGACACAGCACCACTGAAGAACTGGAGCGCTGTGCCCTTTGCTATCAACAAAGCTACTATCCCAGAGGGGGTTTCTGTCACCTCTGAAATTTCTGTTGTAGCTACTGCTGAAGTTTTTAATGAATACCTGAATACTTCCTACTATTTGCATCTGTTTGAAAATGAAAATAAGCAACTTGAGCATCGCGATCTTAGTGCCAATCCCGACGCACACCTGGAAGGTCTGGGGCACGAGATAGGTAATAAGATTGCCATAATTGAACAAAAAGAACCAAAAGAAATTGAAAAGCCAATACAAACGGCAATAATAAATGAAATGCATGAGCCAGTGTCCAATCTTGAAAATGAGCGAGAACTCGACAATTCAGATTGGGGCACTAGCCCATCGTAACAAGAAGATTCAGATATCGTCCCCTGTGAACCCTTCGAGCAGGAGGACGACGATGAATCATGGGAGACCCCGCCCGAAATCCAACTTGCATTGGAAAGGCACGAAAAGGGTCTCCAGGCTAACATTGAGGAAACAGAGTTAATTGACATAGGTGAAATAGCACAGCCGAGGATCCTCCAAATTGGTAAAAAGCTGTCACCATTATTGAGAAAACAGATGTTTGATTTTCTTAAATCTTATTCTGACGTGTTTGCATGGTCATATAAGGATATGCCCGGGTTAAACATGGACTTGGTTGTGCATTGGTTACCAACAAAGTCTGAGGCCGTACCTGTGAAACAAAAACTCAGGTGCACGAAGCCGGAATGGGCCCTAAAGATCAAGGAAGAGGTCACCAAGCAGTTGGATGCCGGATTCCTGCAAGTAACTCACTATCCAGAGTAGTTGGCCAACATCGTGCCGGTTCCCAAGAAAGACGGGAAAGTCAGGATGTGTGTTGACTATAGAGATCTGAACAGAGCAAGTCCGAATGACGACTTCCCATTGCCGCACATTGATGTACTGGTGGACAATACAGCAACGCATTCGATGTTTTCTTTCATTGACGGTTTCTCTGGTTACAACCAAATAAGGATGGCACCTGAAGATATGGAGAAAACATCCTTCATCACACACTGGGGCACTTACTGCTACCATGTGATGCCTTTCAGACTGAAGAATGCAGGCGCTACATATCAGCGTGCGATGACTCTGTTGTTCCACGACATGATACACAAGGAGATGGAAGTGTACGTGGACGACATGATAGCAAAGTCTAAGGAAGAAGAAGACCACTTGATAAACCTTGGAAAGATGTTTGACAGACTCAGAGAGCACAAACTCCGGCTCAACCCAAACAAGTGCGTGTTTGGAGTTACTTCAGGAAAGTTGCTCGGATTCATAGTGGGCAAGCGAGGCATTGAGGTTGACCCCATCAAAGCCGAGGCAATTCTGGAGATGCCTCCTCCATCGACAGAAAAGAAAGTGAGAGGGTTCCTAGGCAGGTTGCAGTATATCAGTAGATTTATTGCGCAGATGACTCCTGTGTGTGAGCCTATATTCAAGCTGCTAAAGAAAGATAACCCTGTGGTTTGGAATGAAGACTACCAAGTAGCATTTGATAAGATCAAGGCCTATCTGATGAGTCCACCGACGTTGGTCCCGCCAGTCCCAGGACGACCCTTGATTATGTATTTGACGGTCTCTGAGACGGCTGTAGGATGTGTGTTGGGGCAACACGATGAGAAGGGAAGGAAAGAACAAGCAATCTACTACTTGAGCAAGAAATTTACCAACATCGAAGTCCGATACACAGTGCTTGAAAAGACGTGTTGTGCCTTGGTCTGGGCAGCCCAGAAGCTTCGCCATTATTTGCTGAGCCACACAGTCTTACTGATCTCCAACCTGGATCCGTTGAAATACATTTTTGAGAAGCCGATCTCCACTGGTAGGGTTGCGAGGTGGCAAGTCCTTTTGTCCGAATATGACATTGTCTACACAACTAGAAAGGCAATAAAAGGGCAGGCTGTAGCAGATCACTTGGCAGAGCACCCCCTACCGGACTACCAACCATTCCTGACTCACTTCCTTGATGAAGATGTGATGTGCACCGAATCTGCAGAAGAGATAAAGGCAACCAAGTGGCAAATGTTCTTTGACGGGACAGTCAATGTAAATGGAAAGAGGATCGGAGCAGTGTTAATCTCCCCAGGCGGTGTCCATCACCCGATAGCAGCAAAACTTCTGTTCGACTGCACTAGCAACATGGCCGAGTATGAAGCGTGCGTGTTAGGCTTGCGAGCAGCAATCGAGATGCATATACAAGAGCTAAAAGTGTTTGGTGATTCAAGTCTTATTATCTACCAAGTGATGGGAGACTGGAAGACCAAAGATGTAAAGTTGGTACCGTACCAAGAACTGGTCAAGGAATTAGAAGAGGAATTCGAGAGCGTAACGTTTGACTACATGCCACGAGATGGGAACCGGTTCGCGGATGCACTAGCTACGCTGGCATCGATGGCCACCATCACGGATGACACTTGGGTGCAACCATTGGAGATAGAAATTCGGCGCTACCCTGTTTACTGCTTCAACATCGAGAAAAGCACGCCCGAAGAAGAACCTTGGTACGCAGACATCGAGAGAAACATAAGGAACAGAATTCTGCCGGACGGTGCCTCGGCCGCAGAGAAACGAACTATACAGAGGTTGGCGGGGCAATACTTCTATAGTGGAGGTAGGCTGTACAAGAAGTCATACAATTACTCCCTACTGCTATGTGTCAAAGAAGCCGAGGCGCAGAAGTTGATTGAGGAAGTCCATGGAGGGTTGTGCGGTGCACACATGAATGGGCATATGCCGTCAAGAAAGATTCTAAGAATGGGTTATTATTGGATGACCATGGAAGCGGACTGCTACGCTCATGTCAAAAAATGTCAGCTGTGCCAGATTTATGCCGACAACATGCATGCACCGCCAAACACATTGTATTCTATGGCCTCACCGTGGCCGTTCGCTATTTGGGGAATCGACATGATAGGACAGGTCCACCCAACGGCTTCAAATGAGCATCGGTTCATCTTGGTGGCAATCGATTACTTTACCAAGTGGGTAGAGGCTATGTCCTTCATAAATGTGAAGAAATCTCATGTGCTCAAGTTTATCAGAAACAATATAGTCTGTCGTTATAGGGTGCCAGAAGCGATCATCACTGATAATGCAAAGAATCTGAATAATAAGGACATGGAAAAAATGTGTGAAGATCTGAAGATCAAACATCTGAACTCCACGGCATACCGGCCCAAGATGAATGGAGCAGTAGAGGCTGCCAACAAGAATCTGAAGAAGATACTCGAGAAAATGGTGGTCACCTACAGAGACTGGCATGAGAAGCTGCCGTATGCACTGCACGCCTATCGGACGTCAATTAGAACATCAACCGGAGCAACCCCGTTCTCCTTGGTATACGGAATGGAAGCAGTCCTCCCAGTGGAAGCACAGATTCCGTCACTCAGAATCCTAAAGGAAGCAGAGATTAGTGACGTCGAATGGGAAGAGTCCAGATTTGACCAATTGCAGTTACTTGATGAGAAAAGGATCAAGGCTTTGTGCCATGGCCAGCTCTACCAACAAAGAGTGGCGCGAGCCTACAACAAGAAAGTGAAGCCACGACAGTTCAAGGTAGGAGATCTGGAACTGAAGAGAATCTTCCCCCATCAAGAGGACAACAGAGGGAAATTCAAGCCAAATTACAAAGGGTCATTCGTAGTTCACAAGGTTCTGTCCCGAGGAGCACTTATCCTGCAAGAAATGGACGGGGCAATTTTTCCTAAGCCGATAAATGCAGACGCAGTCAAGCTGTACTACGCCTAAGATCATTCTGATTGGGAAGTGAAGAAAGGCCACCCTTGACTCTTCTTTAGACTATAAATCCTTCCAAATACCTTAAGTTCTCCCCTAGTTAGACAATTTTGAGCCTTAAAAATTTTTTCAACCCATTGCAAGTGTTCTACACACCAAATAGGGCATTCCTGGCAAAGCAAAAATGAAACAGGGCACCCATGCCCCGGAAAACCTCAAAAAGAGAAGAAAATGCAATAGAAAAAGAAAGAAAAAAGAAAGATATAGAAAATGGGGAAATGTTTGTCCAACAAAAAGTACAGAAATGCAAATAAGACAGGATGTAAGTCCCACCAGCAATAAAGTAGCACACTCCGCAAACCCAAATAAATAAGCTTTTGAGCCACTTATCCTTTCTTTCAAAACCAAGCCTACATTTCGTCCTATCACTAAGACCTTCCGGATCCCAAAAAGAATGATCAGGGCAAATAGTTAAGTCTGCGTGCATCAGTGATGACGGAATTCAGAACCTCCTAGAAAGGCTGGACATGGCGAAAACCCGAAAAGAGGGCATTGTGTGTGGTCAGCAAAAAAAAAAAAAAGAACTGGTCACATCTGGATTGAGCAGAACAAGATACAAAATAGAGCAGTAACGGTGGCAGACAGTAAACTGAGAAAAATGCACAAATTTGAGGGGTCCAGACCAGCAGGTTGTGCCCAAGTCAAAAACTTCACAATGGCCTGTGATGACAATGCTACTGGAAATAACAAGCACTCCAAGTCCTGTCTGACCTTGGAAAATTCTTTGATATTGCAGACACAAGCACACACTGACACCCCTACTTTCTCTATAATTGTTCTGCTTAACTGTCTTGAACTCCACAATGTGCTACTAACCTGAGTTGATAATCTCTCAACCTTGGCGGAGGCCGCTTCTAGCTGCAATGGGCAAAGAGGCTCGGAGCAGGAAGAAAATAAGAATGCTTTGCATTTATCCCCAGCTGGTCCAAGACTGACCTTTCATTCCCTTCCCGACTTCACAGGTACAGCAAAAATGGGATGACGGACATCCTTCTCCAAAATCCCCAGTAGAGTTCCTTTAGTAAACAAGGGAGGACACCCTCGCATCCCCAGTAAAGTCCTCTCAAGCAGTAAGAAAGTGACACCTGATGATGTAGACTTCTCAAGCCTCGCCCAGTTTGAAGAGGCCAGCTTTGCGAAGAAAGGCAGAAAGAAGACAAAACAAGCTCACATCAATCCCTGGTGGAGTCTCTCGCGCTCAACAAGAGCGCAAATGAGCACGAAGAACTGGCTCCCAAGCGGAAGGAAAAGGCTTTACAAAGAAATAATGACAGCGTGAGGAATCCCCACTTATCCCCAGCAAAGCACCCTTCCCCAGGGAACTCCTACGCTTATCAGAAACAAGGCTCGACCCGAAGGAAGAGTCAGTAAGGAAAAAATTCCTGCCTAAATCCCCAGCAATAGTCACTTCAAGCTGAGAGGCCTCTACCTCATCTAGGAAGGAAAAGCCAACCTGAAGGCACACTGTAGAAGAAGGAATGACAAGACATGAAGAAGGATGGGCATAAATGAAGAGCTCATCGGGCAAGATGGCCCTTTTTGTAATTTTTGATTTCACACTTTTGTAAATAGGATTGGGCAGGTGTGTGAACTCCCTTGAGGCATCGGACAGCGCTGGAAGCACCTCCTCACCAGCAGCAGCACCTCCTTCTCTTCCCTTTTTCCCTTCATTCCCCATCCTTTGCATTCTCTAACCAACACTCGATCAAAAAAAAACTGCTAAAAGCCTCAAGTAAAAGACACAAAATGGATCAAAAGTCTGAAGTCACCTAGAAGCTTTAATAGAACAAACAAGAAGAAAAGAATATTGTCAAGTGTCTGGCATCAACAGGTCGGCCAGCTCAAGTCCAATCTAATCTCTTTCAAACCTAAATCAAACACTGAAGAGTTGCTCTACAAAAACCCGAAAAGCAAAGGGTAAGGAAACTCTGAAGCCAGGAAGTGACGCCACATCATTGGCCGCTTCCCTCTCCAAAACTTCAAAGGACTAAACTCGTCAACCATGTCGACGGAAATGCCAGCGCAAAAATGAGATTCTTTTTTCTCTTTGCCGTTCATCCGCAAGGTGACTCCGGCGAAGAGGGGCAGCTGTAAGCACCTCATTTTTGCGCTCCCGGAAAAGCCGGAAATGCAAAACCCAACTAAAAAGTCAAACCCTAAGGGGAGAGAAATTGACTTTTTGATCCAGTGATAATTGGCCACCTTGCTTTATCTCAATGGATAGAGAATCCCGACACGAGTCCAACGCAACTGAGTTTGCTGGAATCGGAGTCCGGATGAAGGTTCTACAGGCCGGTCAAACTTAAGGGGGAGCCGAAAGTTGACTTTTTCTCGAACCCCGTGCCAAGTGCTTAGCCCTATGTCATTGGATAGAGGGCTCCGATACGAGTCTAACGCAATTGAGCTTGCTCAAATCGAAGTTCGGATGAAGGAGATATGAGCTGTCGAGGTTTTCGAGCAACAAAACCGGAAGCTGCACACGTGGCACAGGAACTGCACACGTGGCAGCCGACACAGCAAAATATCTCGGGGACTAAATCTTAAATATCCAAAAGTCACTAAAAATCTCAGGGACTAAACCAAAATTCGCAGGGACCAATCCGTAATTGCTCAAAAGTGTCGAATCGGTCAAGTCGAGGGGCAAATCCGTAATTTTTCAATTTGTATCCAGTCAAATATGCCGGATACACATACCCCAGTGTGTAACCGACATTCTTCACCGGATACAAAGAGATTTTCCAGCGAGATTCGCGCCGATTCCCCGACAAATTCGCGGCGACATTAAAATTCAGAATAATTGTGTTTTGTATCCGGCATTTAATGCCGGATACAAAGAGAGGTATGTATAGCCGGCCATGAAGGCCGGCAATAAATGATTAACAGTGTATCCGGCATACAATGCTGGATACATTAAGTTTTTTATAAAAAGGGGGCAGCAGCCCCCTTTCAAGAGGTTGGCTCATTTTTTCGGCCTTGCACCTCCTTGCCCCCTTTTTTCTTCATCCGAACCAGCTTCTTCTCAACCTCCCTAGCCTCCAACACCTTCATAGACCACGTCAAGTTCATTCCCACTCTCCCATTCCTTCTTCTTCTCTATTTGCACCCCAACAAGAAGGGGCTCTACTGCTGTGGTTGCTGGAGGAGAAGCCTCCAGCTCTTGTCCAAGCTTCAAGGAGGTGCCTATCACCCCCAAGGAAGCTCCCCAACTCCACCCCAACTCAAGAACACCCCACCTCTTATCTTCTTCTCCTTCTCCATTTTTCTACTAAAACAAGAGGGGCTTTAGTTGCTATTGGTGTTTTCAAGGGGGTGTTCCAGCTCCGTCCACTTCCCAAGGAGGTTGAAGCAAACCTCAGAAACAAGTTGTGTACACCAGGTAAGCTTCTTGGTAATGATATGCTTAACATATGTAAATTTTAATGAATTAGAAGCATGTGATCTCTCCATGTTTGGTGGTGCTGCATTTTTACATGAGGCAAGGGCTCTCCCTACCCCACTACTTCTCTATGTTCTCTTTGGGTTGTGTTTCATCCATGCTATAGGGGTAAGAGGCATACGGTCCAGTTCTTGGGAGTATGAGTTTTTTAGTTCTTTCACACACTTTTCAGTACATATATAGGTTGTTGCTGTTGGGCTCCTTGAGAGCATTTTCTTAAGAGGAGTTTGTTCCTCCATAACTCTATCTAATGTACCCCTATGATAAGCCCCCATTTCCCTTCTTGTTTTCTTTTCTTTTTCCTTACTTCTCCTAGTAACTTTGCTGTGTGTTTTGTTTTGTTTTCTTCTTTTTTTCTCTCTTGTCTTTCTCTTGACTTGCTGTTATGTAATGTCTTTCTTTCCTTGTTTGGTTGTTGTTAGAGATACAAAGCATGCTGCTCCTCCCATGAACCTTGTTTTTTTGTGGGTGTTGATGTATGCTCCCTTTGCCCTTTTTTTTACTTGTTGATACGACGCACCTAAGCTGCTGCTGGGAGCAGCAACAGCACTCCCATCTTTGGCATGCCTCTCCCATACATGATAGGCTTGGTAAATCCTCATGTGCAAGTGCTGTCTTTTTATTTTATTAAAACCAAGCATGCTGCCGGGTTGTGTGCTTCCTTGGCCTTTAGGAAGTTGGTGGTCTTAAGTGTCAAAATATGATCCCCGCTCCCCCAAAATGATCTGCTGTTCCAGGGGTCGAATGCATGCTCCCCCATCCACTTGAAGTGTTCCCCATAGGCTGCTGCTGGGGACAGCAGTGGACCTTGATGCCATTGCTGTTCCCAGCAAGTGTTCTAGTACCAAGCAGCCCCTCTCATGCTCCTTTCTTGTTGATATAAAGTGTTAGCTGGTTAGGAAGAAGGCCTAGGTAGGTTCAGGTCTGAGTTGTGTGTTATTATGTACATAATCCTTGAAGAGCATGTGCTGGCCGTAGCCTTGCTCTGGGCTTTCTTATTTCTTTGTTTATTTGCTTGCTACAGTCATTAGGTAGGAATGCATATTCCTTTTACCCTTAATAGGTTGCTGTTTTGGGTTAATAGACATGATCCCCAAAGCCACCCCCCATGCGCCCTTCACTCATTTAGCAATGTTGCAATCTTTGAATATTAGCTGCTATCTTTTTCATTGTTGCTGTTCCATGCCTATGCAATGTGGGTTTATGGGATCATTTTGTTTAGTTTGAGATACATGCTTGCTGTGGCTTTAATGGTTGGTTGACTAGTGATGTGAAGCCATGAAATTTGCGGTGCTAAGACCCCCTCATCTCATTGCTATTGGTTGCTGGAAAGAAGTGGAGCAACAGGCCCATGCACCATGGCCAACTCCCTTGCCTAGCTAGGAGACCCAAAAGGAAGACCAGTGGGGATCATCCCCAAAACTGAACCAGTGTGGGCCCACTTAGGGGCCCACAAGACTTGTAGAAGGCCCTAGGAAGCCCAAAATAACCATCCCAAGGCCAAAAACCCAAAATTGGGCCCATGGAGGGTGATCCGACAACTCAGGTCGGATCACCCATTTTTTATTTGTAGCCGACCCATATGATCGGCTACAATGAAATTAGTGAGTAGCCGACCTCACCCGAAATGCTATCTTTGACATTTTCTTATTTGTGCCATGTTTTTTTTGAGTGGTTTACACCAAACCATTGAACCAACAGGGTTTCCGGGTCACTCAGAAACCCAATTTGGGACCTGGACCACCGGTCCAATTTGGAACATCAGTGGGCCTTCCAACGGGGCCCACCAAGCCCAATAAACCCGAAAGCATGCAAATAGGCAAGACTAAGCGGAATTAACTAATCAAATTGGATGGACCAAACCCAATGCGGTCCACCCGGACTTGTCTTTGTGGGATGATGTTTGAATTGCGTGGTTTGGCCGAAACCAAGGGTAAGGGCCCATCGGGCCCACCAACTAAACCAAGTGAGGGTTTGACCCAAACTCCACGGAATCTGGGCTTTCAAAGCCCAAAGCTGGATTACGGGCCCAAGCCCGATGTCCAGAACACTTTGGAAGACTAAACCAAGATAAATTGAAAATGCTTTGGCATCCACCATGGGGGCCCACCTAGGGGCCCGCAAATCATTGCAGACCCACTTGTTGCATGGAAATCACATAAGGCTCCAACTTAAAACTAAGTAAAATCAATTCACTTCACCAAAGCCCACAGGGCCTCCTAGGCTTAGACAGAGGCCCACATGGGCACATGGGCTTACCCAAGCCCACCAAGGACACCGTGGACCTCCCCACGGGGCCCACCCAGTCAGACTCAGATCACCTAAGATAAGCAAGATAAAATCAATTAAAGGGGACCCACACCACTCAGGTGGTCCCAACAGACTTAACCAAATTACATATCGGATTAGGATTCGGGTGAGACCAAAGCCAGTTGACTCAAACCAGGGAACCCACGGGACCCGTCATCCGGCGGGGTGGTCTGGGGTGTCTACGGACTTCCCCAGACCACAACCGAGACCCTACTTAGAATCTCAAGCCGCAGACCCAAGCCCTTAATAAACAAAGATTAGGCACCCAGGTGTCCCCCTGCACCCCATCAGGCGGTGGCGACTCCAAATTCCCGTTTCTACCCGTGCGACCAAAAATCAGGCGCGCACATGAACCTTCACCTACCGAGATGAAGCATTTTTTTTTCCCTTCTTAATTTAAATGTTTAATGGCACTTCATGGATCAAGCATGTTATTTATTTATTTTCTTGCTTTCATTTTTGATGGATTGGAATGGAGGAAAATGATCTGTGATCCCAATGATCTAACTTGCTGGGAGATAGAATTTGTTACTGTTGTACTCAATTTCACTTTTTTTTTCTTAAATTACTCTCATGGATGATTAAACAAATGCTTAAAATAAATGATACATTACCTTTAGGATGGGCTTCATGTGTGATGCAACTTTTTTAGAATGAAGACTGTTGTACTCAAGAGGATGACATATGATCTGAGACTGGCATATGTTAACCCAACCCTACTGATTTGGATAACTTAACCTTTATATGTTTTGCCTCTAAAACTTATTCCATATTTTCCCCTGTTTTCTGATTATTTCTAATTATTCCATGGAAACATGTTTCCTGAATTTGGTACCTCACTAGAGCTTACCAAAGCTTTGATCTTTTTTCTGTGTGTGTTCTGTGAAATTTTTCAGAACAAAGCTGTTGAAGGTTTCATTCTTGGTGTAGATTCATACAGAATTTTGCCTTTCCATAATTGATTCTCCAAATTTTATCTATAAGAACTAATTCCTATTTAAACTAGGGAAGATTAACTCTATTTCTGTCATTAGATGATCCAAATTCGTGTTTGATGGTTTGAAATGCGTGGTTTTGTCCGCGGCTTTTCTGTGGGTTCTGAAAAAATTAGAAAAACTGTCCGAAATGGCCAAAATGGAGTTGATGTAAAGTATGGTGGACTGATGTACAGTTGGAAGAACAAAACATAGCAAAATTCCATTTACCTGAGTCAAAATGTTTGTTTGGTATATCCACACATGTAGCAGTCCCTTCCTAAAGGCGTCTTCAAATTGTGTACTGTAACTTCATTAGGAGGACTAATCTTGGATGTTGTTATTAGGCCTGACCTGCTCTATTGTATCACTTCAAATCCAAGCCACAATTTGTTTAAAATATTTTGATGAAAACTTCTGATTAAACTTGCACATAAGAATTACATAAGAGTTATGATTTTTGGTACTTAGTGGAATGCAGGGGAAACTCTATTAATATTCAAAGTAGTTGAAAGATCTTATTAGTATGACACTATATAGAGTATTACTAATAGGTAATAGAACAGTTGAACGGGAAAAGTTCGTCTCCGGATAAGATATCAGCTGTTGATAAGATATCAGCTATTGATTTGAGTGTGGCACTAAAGTTGTACCATCTTTATGGTATCTTAACGTTATAGCTGATATCTTGAAACAATGTACCCTTTATATGTAGCCAAAAGAAATATTAAGTCAAGGCTATAGGGTCATTGTTGTATATTTTAACTAATAACATTACACTTTGTGGGGACTCCTACCATCTCTACCATTGTTTATATCACATGTTGAGTGGTAAAATTCATCTATTTGAATTAGAGTTGTGTGTTTTTTTTATTACAGAGGTCATGGAACCTATGGTAATGTGTATAAAGCTCGAGATCGAGAAACTGGCAAATTGTTGCCCTGAAGAAGATTCATTTTGATACATTGGAGTCTGAGTGTAAAATTTATGGCAAAAGAGATTATGATGCAGGTTAAATGTTATATGCAGCAGTTTTATTCAATTTGTTCAGTTTTATCAATAAAATTAATTATGAATGATAACTACATAAGAATTTTTTTTATTAATCTTTTATTCTGTTAATTCTAAATATGATAAGTATTTTATTTAGTTGCAATCATTGGGTATCATAATATGAATAATGGTGATCGTTATCTTCTTCTTCCTTTTTGTTAGGACTTGATAGAATTTATATCAGCAAATGTACAAAATCATGAATTAACAATTATTATATTAAACTATAATTTTGGCTTAATGTAATTATATTGTTTAATTAAAATTATTTTCGTTAGATACCTTGGTATATTATTCAATTAATATTTAATGTTTATATTGTTTAATTAAAATTCTTTTAGTCAAATAAGGAACTATCGTATAAATAATAGTGATTGTTATCTATTTTTGTTTGAATTTTAGATAAGTTTCAAAGAAGAAATTTGATTTAATAGGACGCATGGTAATTGGAGAAGAAATAGGATTTTAATAGATTCACATCAATAGTTAAAAAAAAGGATAATCTTAAAATTAGATATTTTAGAACTATTAATAACTGTACGTAATCATTATTATGAAATCATGAATTAATAATTATTGCATTAAAGTATAATTGTTAGATAAGTATAAGTATCAGGGAAGAAGTTTGATTTAATAGGACTCTTAGTGTAATTGGAGAAAAATTAGGATTTAATTATTTTATATAAACAATACTTATACTTAGCCCTTTTTTTGTTTTATTTAATTAGAGAAGAAATAAGATTTTATTAGATTCACATCAATTTAAAAAAAAAAAACAAACAATGTTGAAATTATATATTTTAGAACTATCAGTAAATGTGCGAAATCATTCTTATAAAATCATGAATTAATAGTTAGTAAATTAAACTATAATTTCTAATAATTAATTTTGGGACATATAAAAAACTATACCTATGTTTAGACATTTAAATTCTTTAGTTAGATATGTTGGGAATTATCATGTAAATAATAGTGATTGTTATCTATTTTTACTTCAACATCTAATTGATGTCTATCTTGTTTAGTTAGTTGACGTCTCTATCTTGTTTAATTAATTGAAGTCTTTTATTAATTTATTAATATAAATCTAACTTGAATAGATGCATATGTGAAATTAAAGATTATAGGGAAGGACATTTTAGGTATGTGAAAATAAAAAACACTTATGCTAGTCCATGCTTTTAATAGTAGTGTAGATATAGATTTATTATTTTTTGATAAAATTTTTATACAAACTATCTATCTAGTTAAAGGTGGCAATAGGTCGGGTTCGGGCGGGTTTGGATCGGGTTGATGTATGGGTTAACAAGCCAAGCCTCAACCCCCGCTCGTTTAATAAACGGGTTGGAATATCCCAACCCGCCAACCCATTTAAATAATTTAAATTATTACTAAAAATTAAAATTTTTAATTCATTCTAATATCAAAACACACCTAACAAGCATAATAACACAACAATCATTAAAATAGAACTAAAATAACATGAAGAAAAGAACTAAAACATTATATAGAAGTCTTAAAAGACTTTACTTGTCATCAAGGCCTCAATTTATATTAGTAGAGGCTAAGAAATTTGAAATACTTATATGTAGAAAGTTTTTCTTCACTCTATCCTTTGTCACTATTTATATTAAAAGAGGAAAGATTGAGTAGCCCTAACTATTGTTAGTATAATGTTCCAAACTTCTATTACACAAAAAAATAATCGAATGTAATCGGGTCATTTCGGGTTAAGGGGTCAAATCCTAACCCAATCCATTTATAATCAGATTGAGAAATCATGATCCGAACCCAACCCGCGGGTTGAAACAGTCAACCCAAACCCGCCTAAGACCGGGTGGGTTGGCGGGTCACGGGTCATAATTGCCACCTCTATGTCTAGTACATAATCGGTATACATACACACACCTATTATACTTACCTAATTAATAAACAGTGTTGTATGAGTCCGACCTATGTAAAGGTAGGAGATCAACATGTACCCTTTGTGTTTTGACCTCTCTTCATTTGTTGGGTGGGGGACTATCCCCACCCATGTGAGAGACAAAATGATTGCGGCATACCATACTGTATTCTCTAATCAAATTAATGATGCAGCAGCCTTGTTTGATGTAGTTGTTAAAAAAGATGGGGCAACAGCAAATTCGTTTAGCATACGGCGCTGAATTGGATGACCGCCTATAAATAGGCGAGATACCAAAGCAATGAAATAGGCATTAGTCAAAAGACAGTGGTCTTGTAAGAGAGACAGAAAAGGGAGAAAAATATAAGCTCTTGTGGGATTGAGAATAAGGTCTACAAGTGTTCTAGGCTTGGATTTAAACTCAGAATAGTTATGTTTTTTGTATGGAGTATTATTATCAAGTCAAAGAGCCGGTTATTTTTTCCACGGACGCGGATAGGTTTTTGCCGAAATGCATATATTTTTATCTTGTTCACTCATTATTTATTATCAAGTAAAAGAACCGATTATTTTTTTCCGTGGACGTAGATAGGTTTTTGCCAAACTGTGTATTTTTTTATCTTGTTCACTCATATTATTTATTTTTCTGGTGGACATGCATATAGTCTAAATTAGACTTCCATATCAACATTTGCAGACGATCCTGAAGAAAAATCCCAACACAGCGTGTTACAGAATACAAACAAGCCTGGCATTTAACAACTACGAATACAGCTTGCGTCGATTAAAACCAAGAACATACTAACCAGACCAATTTTGGATCGGTTGGATTGGGTTTCAAAACCTACTGTTCGGTTTTGGTTTTAACTAGAAATACATACATATGTCGCGTTCAGTTCTCTTTTCAGGTTCTTCATTCAGTTCGGTTCGGTTTTGGGTTAACAATCACAAATCTTGGTTTGGTCTGGGTTGATCAAGACAAAATCGGGTCACCATCACCTACATCTCACATTGCAGGAGACATTGAAGAGGATGTGAACTTGACATCTCCAATTGCAATAGCGCAACCAATAAAAGGTCTCTTCAGTTCTACGACGTTGACAAGTTTGACTTCTCACTTGCAAACAGAAGTGGATTTCAAGAACTCAGTATGAAAAAGAAAGAAAGAAAAAAGGCTTGAGAAAGAGGTTGTTAAATTAAATTTAAATTATCAAATTACCCATCTCTATTACAGGTTGACAGAGAAAGGAATAGAGAATGACCCAAAGAAACAAATAGGAGATGGGAATTCACAGTTTCAGAATCTAAACAACAATGGAAGTAGACATGCAAACATTAAGAACTGAAAGGAACATAATGAACAAGAACAGCTTACCCATCCGAAGGGACATTCTTCCTACTCTTGCCATGCCTCCTCTCCTTTGCCCTTTCAAGTTTTCCATTACCATGATTCTGCTTGCTGACAGACTCCTCTTCAGCACTGCATATCTGCGACTTCATCTTGAACCCAAACTTCTTCGACACATTTTCCCATGTACTAATATTCTTCCCACGACCCAACTTCTCGATCTCCTGCCTCATGCTTGAGCATTCCTTCTCGAGTTCAGATACCCGCATCCTCATGTTATCCATTCCCACCTTCAGCACTTGATTCTCCCTCACAGCAGTTGCCCAACCTCCCTCATTAGAACCTGCAAGCCCGCTTCGTAGCTGTCTTGACCCATCGAGGTTGTCGGAGACCAGAAAGCAACCAGCAATAGAAGTCCTCAGCTGAAGCTGCTCGAAAAAGAGGACTTGGACAACTATTCTGAGTGGCAATCTCTCATTCTGCGCGGCATGAGTGCAAGCTTCTAAGGAGAGCTTCTGGCAGTCCATAAGCCTGCAGAGCTGCTCTCTCTCTGAATCAGTAAGCCATGGGTGCGACTGCAAGTTCGACAAACATGGAAAGTTACCAAAGGAGCCAGACAAACAAAATAATTCACTTCATAAAGACAGAAATGATTTCAAGATGTGATATTTCATCTGTAAAACGGACAACATCATGTTGGGACAAAACTAACTGGGTGAAATATCAACTTGATAGCAGTTCTGCAGCAGAAACTGAATTGAAAACCAGAAAGCTAGAAATCCACACACTTTCCTACTGTATAGGTTTGTATTTGCAATTGCACCAAGTAGAATTGTAGTGCCTTTCTACCATGCGAATGGATATGTACTTAAAATTGCTCCAATTAGTATTGTAGTGTATACCAATATACCAGTATTGTAGTGTCCTTTTCTACAATGCTGCACTAAATATGCTCATGCATGTATAAACTGCAGCTCAAAGGCATGCAGTTTATGCATGCAAAAGCTGAGAAAAGTCAACCAGTACTAAGTTCCAATAGAAGCGTATACTGGCTGGTTAAATAAGACGAGTTAGGCTCTACATTGCAGCACTATAACAATGCTCTATAACCTTTTTTTTTCTCTTTCCGTTTTTATAACTAACAAGGTTCTATAACCTTTCATCCACTGGCAACACAGAGGTCAAGAAAAATGCTGTGCGGTAAGGTTAGTCAATACCTTCAGATATATGTCAATTGCACGATAAAGACCATCATCCAATGGCCTGGCATAATCAGGGACAGCTGCAGCAAGTGACTGGAACTTTGGGAGCTTCAAATTAATATCAGGGGCAACCTCAGCAAGGTAACCATCAATTAGCTTGGCTACCATTGTTATCGGAGTCAAAGAAGGTGAACCCATCAACCGACCATCATCAACAGAGCACGGGGAAGCCCCACCTGTTGCCTGATCCATAGCCAAGAAGTGCACAAGAATCCGTTGTACACAATCAACATTGTAAAGTGTCTCCATCGAATACGAGAAATTGGGCATCAAGAGGTCTTCTAGTGTTGCCTGGTCCAACTGCATCCCAATTCTTCTCTCCAGGTTTGATATGCAAGATGGACTTGCACGAAGGATCATGGCTGTACGAAGAAGGCCAAAAAGGAACTTGGTTGAAGCTATGCCCTTTTGCACGGGAAGTAATCGATCAATCTCTTCAAGTAAATGTTTTTGGTCTTCTTCAGAAGGTGGGGAGCCTAAAGGCACAGATGCTAGTCGGGTACTAGACTCATTAACACCTTGACGCCTACTGAGACCAGGAAGGTACCTTTTTGCATAGAAAGTGAGGGATCCAGCAATTGTATCCTCTTTAATGCCTCGAGATTCCATGACTGAGATCAGCCTCTTATAAAGTGGTAGACTTAAAGTTGAAACATCTTGATACCACCAATCCGGACTCGAGTTTCTTGGCCTGGCTCCTGTGCTTATACCATTCCATAAAACACTCCCTCCAGGACTCTGCATGAGTCCACCTTGCTCCATCATAGGCCAGCCAAATAGATTTGGATCTGTGCATGCTTTCACAACGAGTGACTCAATGCACCTCTTTACAATGTGGAGGTCTTCAGCCTGGGGGAGGACATCCTCGCAGGTTTGGAGGGCCTTCAGGGAGTCTTTCCAGCTACGAAGGACAACTTGATTAAGGAAAACTTCAGTCTGCGCAATCAGATTTCCCTCCCCATAATCCTCGGTCATCTCGAGATGCTCAGCAGCACATCGAAGGTACACAACATTTGAGGCAGTAAGTTCAAGTTTGACCCCATAACAGAACTTGGCAACAATTTCAAAAGTTTTGGCACCACCAGGGATGTCACGGAGTTGAATGGCACAGCCCTCTTCTGAGTCTTCTCCTTCCTGTGATGTTTCTGCAATCAATCTTTCCATAACACCACTTCTTGACAGCAGTGGAAACTGCAGTGGAGAAATTAAAATTTTGTTAAGGAAAAATGTTCATAATAAATAAGGCTGTTTATTCAGATATAATCAAATAACCATAAAACTACTAAGGTATGAGTTTTTTTCACTGCTGAATCCAACAAAAATGGATATGCTACCAAAGACACAAGACATCACCGATTACTTGGCTTTCTTAATTGAATACCTTTGTCATGTAAAAGAATGCACCGGCCAGAACAAGATCCACGCACTATCCATGTAAAAAGCTCTCTCGTCCACATTCTCAAATAGGAGAAACAGCATTGTACAAGGTCCCAAAGTCATACTGTGTGGAGGCATTAACAACTAATACCAGACTCATTTTGTGCACCAATGCCAATATTCTACTAAACTCAACTAATTTGTGAGGTATGATTATAAAATAAGAAAATATATGAACCAAGTGCCTATGACATTTTTTGCTAAACTACCGACTTCATATACATAGCATATCTGTACAGAAATTATGTTACCACGCAATCTGATCCAAAACAATGCAATTTTGTTCAATTTAAACACCTAAAATTGGCATTTTTTGCCCTTAAATTTCTTAATAAGTATGGTAAATCAAGCATAGTACTAACGCTAGCAACCTTATTTGATGCAACCCTCAACTTCATGCTTCATTAACCAATGAGTACACAATAAAAGCTACTTGCACAGACTTCAGTTCTATCCAATAGTTAATAAAAGAAAATCTATTTTTTCCATTGGTTCCATCCTGTCAAGAAGATGACATATTATACCAATTTTACGAGTCATCTCACTGAATTTTCTCTGGAGCAGATATCAATGTGTGTAGGAATTATAAACAATGACATATTGCATCATATATTTCATTTCTCCCTCACTAAGTCTGACAAAGCAGGCCACAGTGTCCATCAGAGCTCAGGATGGTGGAATGACGCATTGCAACAATTGTGATAAACACTAAGAACACCTAATATTTATAACTTGAAAGTTTACCTTGTGGAGATGGAATGACATTTCCTCAACTTCAGCAACAATATCACTGGGAAGACCAGTTGTACAGAACCTGAAACCATTGCTTGATGTTAAATAATGCAATTTTGAAGGGTCTGATACAGCTAACTAGGACTATACGGACAATTAAGAGAAATATGTGGCAAAAAACTAACTAGCTAGTAGACTAAATCATACACTAGAATATGCATTACACAGATATGAACATAAAAAATGTTTGACACTGGTATTCTCCAAGTTTCATTAAACAATAGAGTATTGCCCTCTTTTATCTACTACCCAAACTTTTTGGATGCTTTCCAGGATGGCTTTTTCAACAATGAATGTCCCCTTATGAACAACACAAAAGCTGAAATTTCAAGAAAAACATCACCAAAAAATTTACTAATGGTATTAAAGATGCCTGTTATTATGAGTGCTACCACAAGGATGAATTTCCAAGGAGAGTAGATCTCATAATTTAGACAACCTAAAGATAACCATCTATCATATGCCATGAGGTAATCCACAATAGGCATGATTTTAGTGGAGTACAAAGAGATGGGGGCCTGCCACTGGATATCTTTCCCTATGAGACTCATTAGATGAGCTTCATCTCTTCATGCATAGTAAATAAGATCAATGCAGCATTTTAAGATGGAGGGCCTCAACACAACCATAATGCACAATGGTTAATACTATATCTTTTTTGGTGGTTAGTACGTATGCTTAACTTTACTCCATATTTCCACGATATATCCTAAATATGACAAAGAACTATCATCATGGAAAGTGCAAAGCATTCCCAGAATTCTGGTAACCAACATCGGGGATTGATTAAGTTCACAAATTTTTCATTCATTGCATCTAAAAGCTGAGGCATTTCACTAATGAGCATAATTAATAAAAATGAGAAGCTTATATTGATAAATTGGCTAACAAATTGAATCAGTCTGAAATATCTGTGGAACTTCATACTCTGTAGAAGTTTCTGTTCATATAGTTTAAGATTCTAATAGGATTGCAGTAGCACACAGGCTCCATACCATCAAGTAATTGAAGTTCAATGTAAACTTGACATCTTCAATTAATTGATTGTGAACTGCCTCTAACAATTGTAGGAAAGACAATCGAACAGGGTAGCAGACAAATTGGCAAATAAATATAATCCACTGTTATCTTCAGAAATTTAAGTAGAGTTAAAACTGAAATCCCACCTGTAGATCTTGCAACATGTTTTAACAAAAACTAATATTATGAATATTCTCTCAGAACAAACATGATAAAAAGAGCAAATAACTATCATACAGATTACAAAAGAATACATTTTAAGGATCATTTTAACAAAAACTATCAACATGTTTTAACAAAAACTAATATTACGAGATACGAGAATGCAAACAAAAGAATACATTTTAAGGATCAAAGAACATACCAGGCCTGCCCTTGCCTTTGGAATGCATCAATTTTGGATCCCAGCTTCATACAAGCCATTTGCGGAACAGAAAAATGGCAACCCTAAACTTGAAATCAAGCTTTACCGGGAGCTATAGACCAAGCCTAAAAGCGAAGAAAAAGAACTCCCAAACACTATACCGAACTTAAATTAGCACCAAATAAACCACTTAGTTCAGGGCAGTGCAGCAACTACCGCCCCAAACCACTCCACAAACCCTTAAATCCATCCCAAAAGACAGCTTTTTAGCTTTACCAAAGACCATAATAACCCATCTAAATGTATTTTCATGATAAGAAACACAAAAGCAGACAGATTTCTGGGCTTAAATTCCAAAGGAGATAAAGAAAAAATTGACAAACCCCAGCTATGAAATCACCATACAGGAGGAAAAGAAAAATATCCTAAGGAAAACAAACTAAAATGCCAGAACTCTCAACACCAGTTTCTCAAAACCCTGAAAGAACAAACCCAAATGTAACTTACTCTTTGATACTTCCGCCAAAATCGACCAAAAAGCTGAAACCCAGTTGCTAAAACCAGCAAATACTCACGCCAAAAGAGCCCTAACCTGCTAACACATTCAACAAAATGCCCAGCAAAGCTCTGCCGTGACCAGCCTCTAAGCCCTTGAAAAACCACACATTAGCAGCTTATACCTTTCAAATTTGAACAAAACTGTGGAGATCTCCGCCCCTAAAACCACTTCAACAGAACAAACCCAGTATAGAGAAGACAACCGATCTCAGCCCAAAACCGCCCTTCAGAAAGACAAAAACAGATCGACCAATGAGCACCAAGTTTACTTCAACCGGCCAAGCATTTCCCCTCTAAAACCAATCCAAAATCCCAGAGCAGAACACTCGGATATCACAATTATTATAACAAAAACTCAAAAAAAATGAGTTCCTTTGGTTTCTTTCCCTCTACTCCAGAACCACCCAAAGATTCCAAAATTTCAAACCCACTTAGCACAACAAGACAAAACCTGCCCTAGCCCATTAAAGAAAAAAACAGAAGAGAAGAAATACCCATAAGAGAGGAGAAGCATCATCTCTACTTCCAAAGAAAAGTATTTATCTCTGCTCCAAATCCTTAAAAAAATAAAAAAATAATGCATGTAACGCCATGAAATGCAAATTCCATCTGTCAAAGAGGTAATGGAAAATTGGAAAAGTTTGACAGCGTATTCATGGCAGCTCTGAAAATGATCTCACGCATGTGGGGTCCTTGCCTTAAACACGCTCATGTCCTTCTAGAACTTCGTTCAGAGAATCTTTAAACCAAAACTAATAGAGTGATTCCGAAGATAATCTTCAATCCTAATAAACAAATAAAATCTAGAGAGCTTTAAAAAGTATGATCATATTCTTGCCAAACCAATTTTGACCATAAACCCATATCAGCACGGTCTCTGTTTTCTCTCATCATTCATATTAGTGTATTACAATATTACGAGACGTGGAAGAAGCAAAAACAAGACTGACAATAGTACCCCGGTAAGATAATTGCTATTTGTTTTTGTTTTTCCAGCTAGACCATGTGGAGAGCTTGCTTAAATATCATACCTTCAAACTTAAAAAAAACAGAGTCCAAGAATGAAAAAACTAAAATATGTAGTGGAATCAACACCAACGCCTCGTTAGGCATTCATTAAATGGGTTTGAACAATTTGAAAAGAAAATGAGTTTGAAGTTTAATTACCTATTAGAGATTTAAATTTACTATTGTTATAATTTTAAAAAAAAAATTTATAAATGATAAGTCTGTCCTTATCATGCAAAGGAGTGTTTAATTAGATGAATTCATAAATTCAATAACAATTTTTGAAATATAGAAACTGATAATAACACAAGCTTTTTCCATCTTTCTATTTCTAGGATTTTTAATCTAGAACAGTTTTCTCTCTAGAATTCTATTTCTAGAGGATCTTTTGTCCAAACTTCTCTCTAGAGCATTCCTCTTTCTATTTCTAGAGTTTTTTTATTTAGATCATTCTCTTTCAAAATTTTCTTTCTAAAGCGTTCCCTCTCTAGGGCTTTTTCTCTTTAAAACCTTTTCTCTAGAGCATTCGTCTCTCTTAATTTATAGAATTTTCATTTTTAAAACCTTCTCTCTGAATCGTTCATCTTCTCTTTCTTGAGTTTTGTCTCTATGACATTCTCTTTGTAAATTTTCTCTATCTAGAGCATTCTTTTCTTTCTATAGTTTCTCTCTATAGATCCTTCTCTATAGATTCTCTTTCTAAATACCAACAATCTCCTATCCCACATATGACTTTTTACCAATCATTGGTTATCTAGCTTAAAAAATGAATTCAATAAGGTACCGTTTGATAACGCTTTTCAGAAGTGTTTTTTGCTTTTGAAAGTAAAAAATTGTTATCAAAAGCAAAAATGTTGTTTGGTTATGCACACAAGAAGCAAAAAAGCAATTTCATTGCTTTTCAATAGAAGCATAGAAATGTTGCTTCTCACTTTAACCATAATTCTACGTTTTTGCTTCTAAAACCCTCAACACAAAACTAGACCTAAAAAAAATTGACCCAACCTGTCTGAATCCAACCCAAATAAACGGGTTTTGGGTTGACCCGTGTAATAGTTGGGCCGGTTTTGGGTTGGGGATTTAGTAACCCGTTCATATTCGGATCAACTTGAATCTAGCCCAATAATTAATCTGTTTAACCCGATAATGACCTGTTTAACTCGATAATGATCCGTTTAACACAATAATGGCCTGTTTAACCCGGTAATGACTCGCTTAACCCAATAATGATCTGTTTAACCCGATAATGACCATTTTAACTCGATAATGGCCCGTTTAACTTAATAATGACCCGTTTAACCCTAAATTGTATAATTAATTTACGTTATTTTCTATTGGTGTATTTTTTATAATTAAAAAATAAAAAATTAATCGGGTTGGTGGGTTGAACCCAATTATTGGCGAGTTGGGTTTGGTTTTGGGTTTTCCCAACCCACCAATAAATGAATTCAACTTGAACCAACTCGATTATTGCTCAACCCGTTATAATATACATCAAGTATATTTTTAAGTTGAATGCATCAATTGTTTACAATAGTTTTATATGATAGCATAAAAGCAATTTATATGCTATTGTAGTTACCAAACAGGCTTTTTTTGTTTTTTAACAGCAAAGCAAAAGTTTATCAAACAGCTTTACTTCAACAAAAGATCTTTTGAAAAGCAAAAAAATAATTATTGCTGTCGAAAGCAAGAAAGCAAAAGCATTACCAAACATAACCTAAAATTACTTTGAATTGTAATTTTGAATTTTTCGTTTTTTTTATTCAACACAATAGAACAATACCATTGATAGCCCATTTCCAATTCTTACTTCAAATTCCACCTCCAATTCCATGAACCAATCAGGGCCTTCTTATTTTATGCATTTTGTAGTGTACCTTCTTCCTATGGATGAAAGGCTACTAATTTTAAAAGAAAGTAGGAAAAGATCATATTTGACACCCAATTCTCACGAGTGGGCTTCAGCAAGAAAGTCATTTTTTTTTTGCTTTCTTGATTGGAAAACAAGTCATTTTCGAAGTTTGCTTTGTCTAAAATTTTTTTCTATGATTATGTATTAATTGTGTAATATATTTTCTATTTATAAGAGAGACGAAGATTCTAAATATTTGTATATCTATAACGTAATAATTTATTTACATTTTTACTACATACACTATTTAATATATCAATAACAAATATAAGGATATATCTATAATTCGCACCTAAGTTTCCTAAACCATAGGCTTTAATGACATATTCCCATTTCGAAACCATATAGTGATATTTTTATTAAAATGGAAAAGGAAGTGGATAAAAAGAATTTAAAGTCCAAATATGAAAAACTTGTCATTGGCTTAATAACGAGGCCTTTTAAAGTAAAACTAAAGAATAAAACCTTGAGGCCCAAGGTACCAAAGCGAACAATATCATTGGTTTTTGTTGTACTTATTTCTATAATTAAGCTATCAATGATAAGCTAATTTTAATATCTAATTAAGTATTTTGTTATTCTACAATTTCCTATGTAGGGTTTTGCGACCTACATCAGATGTTGCCATGTATAATATCTAATGACTTCTACGCTTTAACATTGAAAAATGTAAAAACACTTTTCACATTAAAAAACTAGAGACTATTATATGCTTCACGTGGTAACATCTGACACAGGTTGTACAGACTCGGCACACGATTTGAAACCCTCGTGTAATATTTGTGTAAGCCCCATGCAATGTGTGTGTGTTTGCGCGCGCGTATGCACATATGAAATAGACACCCACGAGGAGAACTTAAAGTCCACAGGAAAAGTGGAGATATGTCATTTCACTCAATTCAATACTTGAAAAGCCCTTAACAGATACTCAAAGGACAACATTACCCCACTTCCCTTTACGTGAACAGTTTGATTAAATTTTCAAGCTAAATAACTTAATTGCACTCCAACTTATCCTAAACTCATGCTTCAAAGCTGGAAACTACAAGGAAAATTTTGTCATTATTGGGTAAATACGTATGATTATTACTTCTCCCTATAACGTAAGGATAAAGAAAAGAACACGGTTCAGGTCAAATGGTAAAGCATTGCTTAATATGTTGGTTAAAGTTTTGTTAATTTTTAAAGTGTGGAAAAATTAAATGAAAAAAGGGTAATTTATTGTGTGTAGAATGTGTTTACTGGAGTGGCATGTACAGGAAAAGGCGAGTGGTAATAATGGTTGCTTGCCTTTTGCGTTACGCTTTGGGGTCCCAAATCCCAATGCGCTTTAGAGTTAGCAGCGTCTCCAATGGCGCCGCTCTCTACTCCAGTGCCACGAGATTCTTTGGAGCGGCTAAACTTGACCTGGCTCAGCTTAGGCTTAGTTTAGCCGCTTATCTTTGTATCCGTTTCGTGACTTTTTATTACTCTTTTGTTGTGTTTTTTTTTTCCCCAAAAGCTAAATATAACGACACATAGTGACGGCTTTAACGGAGTCTTGTGACGAGGTCACGAGAGCCCTCCTATCAATCAAGTCGGAACATTACCAAAAAAAAAAAAATCAATCAAGTCGGAAAATATCTTGATAATGCATAACTTTTATTTGATACATTTACCACGTAAACAAACATCTTGAGACTCAACTTAGACTTTATAATTTGTAAGTATCAAGTTGTCTTCTTCTTTCTACCAAAAAAAAAAGTTGTCTTCTTCTTGACTACCAAAAAAAAAAGTTGTCTTTCTTCTTTTTTTTTTCTTCTTTTTTCTTTCTTTTTCCTCTAACTTTACGATAAAGAAAAAGAGAAAAAAGAGATTACGAGTGCGGCTGACTCCCTGACATGGCTATTGTGATTTCCTCTTGATTGTGGAATGTTCTAGTTTTCGACCAAGTACAATGAATCTTATAGGCAAATGATCGTCCTTGAGACTAACCCTTCTGTGTGCAAGGGATTTGATTTTAGGACCTCCGGCCCTCCAAACCATTGGGTCACCATTTTCGTAATACATATCAAATTGTGGCATATTGATAAATTGAAATTCGCATCTTAAGCAACATATCTTTATATTATTTAAGTTGGTCTTTGAGAGTATTTTTAAGATTTTGACCAAGTCTTTTTAGTTAGAAAGAAAAAAATTCTTTTGTAATTCTTAAAAAGACTCTTATATCCTATAAAAAAAAGAAGTAGAAAAAAAAACTGCCTATACAAAGACTCCTATATATTCTATCAAATTAATTGTTGGGAAAATTCAGTTTCCCTTATGACAATTGGATGAGTCAAAATGTTAAGAATTCTAGTGAAATTCTTTAAAATGTTGAGATGCAAGTAAGTGAATGAAAGAGATTTAATACGATTTAGATCTGTACTTGATGTTGCTTTAAGCTGTTACAAACAGGTTTAGTAGTAACCTGTTGTAGCTACAATTATAACAGAATTTGGAGTTACAAATGACATCTGTTATATTCTGTTGAGGTTGTTAAATTTGTTTGTTGAAGTGGTTCTCAGGCAGTTACAGCAAGTGGGATCTCTGTTATAAAAGGATGGCTGAAACGAGTGAGTCTCTGGTGAAGGAGAGGAGCTTGGGAGATCAGAGAAGTGAGGGTTTGCTGTGGGGTTCTTGAAGGCCTGTGAAAGACTTGAAGAACTGGAAAAATTCAGATCTGGAAAGAATTGAATTGGCAACCTGATCTGAATCAGAAGAAGTTCGTGATGCTTTGAAGCTGTCAAGATGTGTGGAAGATCAAATCCTATGGAGAGAAAGGTTGTGGAATCGACCTAGAAAGTGAGATTTACTTTTGATGTTCAATCTTATAAATCTGAATACTCTTGTTTTAATCTTTTCATAGTAGATTGATCTTTCAGGCGTGGTCTCCCTAAAAGGACCCGAGGTTTTACCTAGATGGAAGTCTAGGGTTTCCTCGTATAAATCTTGTGTCTTTTACTGTCTTTTTGTTGTTTGTTATTAGTTCTTCGCTTGTCTTTTAGATTCCTAGTGAACAGGGACCTAAGATTAGAAATCTCATTAACTATTAAAAAAAAACTACTCACCAAGACGACTCCCATGTTATCTACCTTGTTATAACTAAAATCTATCAAATTAACTACTAAAAAAAAACTACTCACCTAGAAGACTCACATGCCTTCCTAAATAAGTAAAATCGTGGCGACCTACCATGTTAGGAATTGATTATAGATAGGAATTCCTCTCAAATCTTTAGGTGCTCTGCTTCTATCAATCTCCAATGAGATTGATACACATATCCTATTGAATTGGCAAGCTTTCCCTCCCATTCAAAATTTCAAAATCAATTCAAGGTTATGTCTATCAGTCTCATTGATACAAGAGGAGGACTAAAGATTTGAGAGGAATCGTTTCGTACTTATATTTTAGGACTGATGATTAATGAATGGGCTTGAGCAAGCTAATAAGAGTTATGGTAATTGTCAAACCCCGTCTTTCTTGATTGCAGGCTTGTAAAATTATGACCAATCCCACTCAATAAATTAAGACCTCTAAAAGCTTGAGCTTGTAGAACCATGAGCCCAATATCTATACTATTAGTAAAGAGAAGAGGGGGAATATTCCCCCAGATTCTAGCCCCCTCTTTTTTTCTCCAAACATTGCCTCCCAAACAAAAAATCCCTTGCTATATCAAATTTAAACATGTTGTAACTACCTATTTAGAATTACACGATATCTGTTAGAGCAGGCTGTTTATCTAAATGGGCCTCACAAATTTGTTATGGGCATAGCGCGTGCAGTCCCCTAGTTAATTATAATTGAAAGAAAGCTTATAATTTCTTTTTACAAGTACAAGATATCATATAGAAAATAGGGGTTGGCTTTATATAATACCGGGGGAAATACATGTGCCTAGCAAAAAGAATTAAACAAGTGGATGCAATTAATTGGAGATAAAAGAAAAAATTAATTGAAAGATATTTTGGGGAATAGTAGTTATATGTATAAGGATATAAAAGTAAATAAAGTAAAGGGCATTTTAGATAACATGGGATAGTTATCCAAGTGTAAGTCAAGGGGAGATGAAAGTGAATAAAATAAAATGTATAGGACAATTTAGGTATAAAATGTGAACTAGAAAAGAGATGTTGGCTTTATAATAGTAATAGATTATAGATATCTATCACGTTGTGATAAGATGTTGGGAGCCTACTTATTAATGCCGTTTATTGAGTTAAATTGCAATTAGACATCCAAAGAGCACCACACCACAATATCACAAAAAGAAATATTAAAATTGAGATGAAAAGTAACAGCGATTCTCCTAGGAATGGAAGAGAGTGTGCATCATAAAACCCATGATTCAACACTTGATCTTGTAAGTAGGATGGCAATGGATTATGTTTGGGAAGGGTTTTAATAAATCAGAACCCACCCTTAGATATAGGAGTTTATCCAATACCAAACCCTAACCTACAACCATCGATTGGTAATGGGCAGGGTAGGTCTAAGTCTAACCTCGATTGAACTATAAAATGTGAAAAAGTGTTTCTTTAAATAGAATATATACATTAATTGCATATTTATTAATATTTTTATACATAATATATATAAAAATAATATTTAAAACATATAAAAATAATAGTTTAATATATGAAGCCTAACCATTAGGGGCGGTAGGGCGAGTTACCCATTTAACCCCCCACCCCCCCAATTGTCATTAGGGGTATAACTTGGGTCGGTTTGGTTCGGGTTGAGGTCAACCCAAGACCAAACCGAAAATATATATAGTCAAACTGAACCGAATTGAAAACCGAAACTACCAAACTGAAAACCAAATCGAATATATATAGAAAAACCGAAACCCAAACCGAACCGAACCGAACTACATGAAAACTATTCGGTTCAGTTCGGTTCGGGTTAGACCAATATATTCTTATGCTCAAACAAGGGTTTTTTTTCATAATATCCTTAAAGTTTAAAGGTAAACTTTGAAAATTTAACATATTATATATATGATGAAAAGGAATTTCTTCAAATTATTTTGTAAAATAAAAAATTTTACCAATTTTCACAATTGAAAAGGAATTTTGGCATCCTGATGCAGATCAGTGTGCCCAAAACTATTTTTAATTTCAAAATGAATTTCCTCAAGGATTTTCAACAAAAACTCAAAAATATTACGAGTTCATCCTAGTTGACACAGGCTCTATTATCCTTAAACACTACACTTCAAATGAACCAAACCCAATTGTTACCCATTCAACTTGCCAAATCATTCAAGTCCACAATTTAACCACATGGACCGGACACCCAAGCTATCCAAGAACTTTTAGTCAAAAATTTGAGTCTCAACATTACAACTATTGGGATTATTGCAAATCCTAGTATAATATGCTTTTTCTTAGGCCTTCGACCCATTCCTGACTCATTTACTTTCACAAGACCCAATTCCAAGATACTTTTCCAACATGGTTCCTTGACTGTTGGATCTATTTTGGACTCATTCCAAGAGAACCTACATCCAACAATTGAACCTAGTTTTGCCCTGTTCAATACCCAATTCAAAAGCCCAAAAGATCACCTCAAAAATTTTCCCCAATTATTTCAATTTTATATCAATTGTAAGCTATCATGTATCCTGAGTTGGGATTACATAATAAGTCAAAATCAAGATGAATCATTTCCCAAATTATCAAAAATCAAGATTGCTATGATACCACTATATATATATAAAATATAGATTATATGTATAGATTATATGTTATAATATATATATGAATTCGGTTCGGTTTAGGGAAATACATGAATTCGGTTCGGTTTCGTTTAATCGAACTTGTAACTCAAAACTAAACTGACTTAGTTCGGTTTAGGGATTTTTGGACCGAAACCGAACCACTAAAATTGAACCAAACCGAACTGAAGTCGGTTTAGGTTTGGTTTTAACCAGACCAAGTTGCATCCCTAATTACCATCCCTAGTGGTAAGATAACGAATCAGGATTATATGACGCTTGGCCTCTATGAAATATTATTTATTTTCTATCTCCTATTAAATATTATTTATTTTCTGTCTCCTATTAAATTCAGTGCGGAATGGTGAATGGAAGCTTTAGTCCTTGGACGAAACGTAGAACCTAAGACTTACTCATAATACTATCTGATTTCATCATGCGTCTATTTTAATTGGGATTTCCTTGGTGATGCAAAAAAGTCACAAAACAACTTGTTATATGTGAGGTTAGCAATACCACTGAATTTATGAGCTATAATTTTGTATCGAACGTACGAATTGAAAAGCACAAAACTTGGATAAATGAAGAGGTAGAGATGTGGTTATGCTGCCTTTTGCGAAGGGATGAAGTCATCTGCCGCCGAACTCTTTTGACAGGCCCTGTAATATCTTACGGCTGCTGTTTATTTTACATTTTTCAATGTGAACTATCATTTAAATTGAAATTTTTATTGGAAAATATAAAATGAATAGCAGCCGCGAGATTCTGCACATGACAACATCCCAAAGATGTTGAAGGGTGTGACTTAGACGATTTCATCCCTTTGGCTTTTAACTCTTGCTTTTCTTTGTTTTTTTTTTCCTTTGCTTTTCTTTATCTTGATCGTGAAACTTTTGTTTTTCCTTCTTTTATTAAGCTCTATTAGTAGCCTCCCCTTATATGTACCCTTCCTCTACTGCTTTCGGGTAGGCATTTATCTGATTTATGTTAGAAACAACTATTTACTTTTTAAAAGTGTTTTATTAAGCTAGAAGTTCAAATACACCCTTAATTAAGCAATGCAAACACAGCCTACAGTGAGCTCAATGTTAGAATCAAAAAGAAATTAGCCTCTTGGAAGGCTAAAATCCTTCCCCAAGCTGGTATATCAACCCTTATCAATGCTGTCATAAATAGCATGCCCCTCCACTATATGGCCTGTCAGTATGCCCAGGAAAACTGTGGATGAAATTGAAAGAGATTCAAGGAACTTTCTGTGGACCAAACTCTGGAAAAG
Organism: Buxus sempervirens; assembly: GCA_947561395.2. Lineage (NCBI taxonomy): Eukaryota > Viridiplantae > Streptophyta > Magnoliopsida > Buxales > Buxaceae > Buxus > Buxus sempervirens. The sequence goes on along the minus strand of OX387186.1, from coordinate 16,152,811 downwards.
AAAAGACCTATCACACTATAGGTTAGGAAAAAAATTGTATGCCCAGAGAGGCTGGTGGCCTTAACATCAGAAGAGTGGAGGCATTCAATGATGCCCTTCTTGCCAAAAAAGCATGGGCCCTCACGGTTGAAGAAGATTCTCTTTGGGTAAAGATTTTCAAATCTAAATACTTCCACAACAAGGGTTTACTGGAGAGTGACAAGAAGAGCCCAGATTCCCCGGGATGGAAGCAACTCGAGGATGTTAAATATGTAATTGAACATGGCCTAGGCTGGAACATTGCAAATGGGAAAACAGTCCCCATTGATGATGGAAGGTGGCATCCAAAGAATGCTCAACAGATTGTGCCGAACCTAAATGACTTTCCCCACATCAGGAAAGTTGCTGATCTCTTAATACCCAACAGTAGAAGCTGGTATCTGAACTTGATAAGAAGCATTTGGAATGAGAACATTGCAAACATCATATGCACAATACACATTCATCAAAGCAGAGAACAGGACTAAATAGTATGGAAGGAAGGTAAGAATGGTAAATTCAGTGTATCGTCTGCTTATGATTCAATAATGATGTTTATTGATATTCCTACTAACCCCTTATGGAAAAGATTATGGAAGCTTCATGGTCCACAAAAAAATCAGGTTTTTTGTGTGGAAATTAATGCAAAACGGCCTACCTACAAGTGACATCTTCCATAGCAAAATGGGGTTTCAGCTTCAAGATTGTGTACTACGTAATTCCAACCTAGAATTAGTTGTACATCTCTTTACAGCATGCCCCTGCATCAAAGTTCTTTGGTTTGCAACCACGGGGGGATGTTTGACAGACTTGAGAGACAAGAGCACATAAAGGAATGGTGATTCGACAGACTGCAGGAATCAACAAAGGATAACCACATGGCATCTGACTTGGCTAATATGTGTTGGACAGTTTGGAAGAAAAGAAATCAGGTAATTTTTGAAGGAATTAACAGCAATGTAAACCCAGACATAGTTGTGTTTAACCATTTGCAGGAAGACTCACTTAAAATAAGGGAGCAAGAAGACAAGAGGAAGTATAAAGAAGAGCTGAATGTCAGATGGATTCTACCTGGAGGGAGAAACTCAAAGATTAATGTAGATGGGGCAGTCAGAGGAAGACAAGGAAGGGCGTCGTATGGAGTCGTGTGCAGGGGTTCTAGAGGGGAGTTCAAGGCAGCTTTATTGATTGGGGTAACATCTTCTCTGGTTGCGGAAGCATATGGATTACTCGAAGGCATCAAAATGGCCCGAGCTTTGATGCTCACAGCTCATCATCCTGCCCATTGGACATTGCAAACATTATTGATGAAGCTAAGAGCACCTGTTCTTTTTTCGATTTTTTTTCTCTTCATCATGTATCGAGAGAGGCGAATTTTGAGGCCAGACGTATCAGCCAATTTCGCCCCGGATCATTACTCCTGTTTTTGGGTGGGGATCCATCATCCCTCCCCCTTTTTTGTTGAACCTGCTCCAAATGGACTTCATTGGAGGGTCGCATGTCTGTCGGTACGTATGGTTCCTTCTGCTGAATAAAAATTTTTGACGTCTCCTTTCAAAAAAAAAAAAAAAAAAAACACACCCTACAGGAGTGATAATTAAGTGAAGCGGCACCGTAGGCAATTCAATCATATTCCGACAATGGATGACAGGATCGCACGCAATTGCCAGGTTGTCGCCGAACCTACCCAATCATCGTTGCGGTCGCGGATGCAGCAACATAGGACTGCGACTGGCGATATCGTTCTCTCCGATCTCTATCGCTCACCTGACATAACAAGACAAAACTAAAACCAAACGTTGTAGAAAAGGATAAAGCAGAATGTCGAAATTGTCCTCGATTTGCAGCTTTCAGAGCGGTTTTTCCGCGATTCAAAACTCAAGCTCCATGAAAAGGAGGCATAGGGTCTAGATTTTAACTGACAATGGTGGATTTCGGATATCTTTTGTGTTGATGCGAACTGGAGAAGTCGAGTTCGAGGTTGAAGGGAGAAGTTCGAGCGAGTGATAGGGTTTCTGATTTCTTTTCTTGTTTTCCTTTCATTCGATTTGCGGCCGTGGAAGTTTGATTGCTAGTGCCGGAAGAAGTAGACGTCGAACATTCAAAGGGAATACTTGACGAGAACGATACTCGAACTAGGGTTTGCTGTTGTTTATTCGAAAACTTTCCGGGCCTGAACTGCTATTCTTGGTTTGGAATCGCTTCTGCTTGTCTCTGAAGGTGGATTTCGAAAGATTTCTGGTGAACAACTTACAAATACAAACCGGAAAAAAGAGGGAAAAACCTCTCTTTCCATGCTGAAGTAAGACGATCGAGCTAGGGTTTATGAAGAAGCACCATGGGTGCAGTAAACACTGCAACTGATAATCCTCATAAGCTTAAGACTTTGATCAATGAAGTGCCAATCTTGGATTCTGATGAGACGAGATGGTGATCTTGTCAATGATGTCGATGCCATTTTGGTTCCCCTTTCATCTCTAACGTGTTCCTTTTTGCGCTCCTGCTAAAATGCTCACCTCTTGCTAGCATGCGCAGCTAGGCCTAACTGGGTCATGGACCCCTGAGTATTTGGTGTCATTCCGAAGCTTTGGATGCGTCATGGAATCTTTTAACTAATGGGAGTTTTCAGATAAAATAATGTCACAAAGCCTGATACAGTGATACTGTTTGTTTCTGCTTTTTTCTTTTTCTGCTAAAATGCGCATATCTTCTTTGGATGCTTCTCAAGGCTTGGTATTCGAGCTCATCTCCTGGCCCAAGCTCTGTGTTGATGTTCTTCCTTTGTAGGGCAGAAGCAGAGACTATCTACTCGAGTGGTTGGGTGGGCTGTTACTGCTTTTGCCTTCTGGGGATTCCCCTTTGCTGTGTGTTCTCGCGTTTGACGTTTTCTGAACTGGTTTTGTTTTTCCTGGCAGAGCAACGGAAGACATTTTCAGTTCATGCAGTAGTTGCCAGTCTTCTTTTATATCTCAAATGAATATCTTAAACACACTGTTGGACCGATTTTGAACTTCGGGGATACAACAGCTCCTGGGGGATTTTCTATTCATTACAGATCGCTTGCTGTTGTTGCATCTTTTTCCTTTCAAACTTTTGAACCACCAGTGGTTTTGCGGGTGTCAGAGAAGATTGGGGGTTGAAACTTGAAAGTACAAGGGACTTTTGGGTTCTCCTCTTGTTGTCTAAAAATCGTTTTAGCTGAACAAAACTTCTGAAACTAAACCTTGGTATAAGTTGATCTAAAGAGCAGAAACTCTTCTGAATCGTCTTCTCACTTTTTGTGTCCAAGAAATGGGTTGTGGGGCGTCCAGGATTGACAAGGAAGAGAGGGTACGGAGGTGTAAGGAAAGAAAGAGGTTGATGAAGCAGCTGGTGGGGTATAGAAGCGAATTTGCAGCTTCTCTGATGGCGTACTTGCGAGCTGTAAAGAATACTGGAGGAACCCTTCGGCAATTTACTGAGGCAGAGACCTTGCAGCTCGATAGCACACCTTTTGGCCTTGTGGTGCCTCCTTCTCCACTTCCTCCTTTGCCTCCTTCACCCCCACCACCTTTTAGCCCATATGTAGAGAGGTCTCGAGATAACAACAAAAATGAGGAACCTCCCCAAGAAAAATTCATCGAGACTGATGAGGGCTACAACTGCACCCCTCCACCGCCTCCGCCTCCGCCTCCGCCTCCGCCGCCAAGCTCATCCTGGGATTCCTGGGATCCTTTTGGTCCTTCTGCTTCGTATCATTTTGAGAAGAATAGTGAAAGTGTTGAGCAAGTTGAGGAGGAAAACTGGGCGGAGACAAATACGGAATTTGAGGAAGAAGAAGAGGAAAATGATGTTGTTACTGATATTGTTCAGAGTCCACTTCCTGAGAAGCCTGCAGCTGTAGAATTAACTGATGATAATTCATCGATGATGAGCTGCTATACAAAAGATACAGCTGAAATGGCCATGGTTGTCTGGAAGAACAAGAAGACCTTGGCAGGAATTGTTGGCGAGCTTGATGATTATTTCCTCAAAGCTTCTTCCGGAGGAAAGGAAATAACGGTCCTTCTGGACATCAACAGTGGTGATGCTTTTCACCAGAATATCTGCAGAAACAAGAGTATTCTTCTCCTAATGCCTTAAAGCTAATAGATTTTCTCTGATACTTTTCTTCCTTCAAATATTTGTTTTGGTTTGGTTCTCTGGGTACGCTTCACTACAAGTATATGAAAACAAAAGGCTATGCTTCTTTGCTAGCAATATCTTTCTTTTTCATTTTTATCTGATTTACTTCTGCGCTTCCTTGTTTACTTCATTTGGTCATTTGTGGATGGATTGTTTATAGCATGGTTCTTAGCTAAAACCTTGGAGTAACAATGGTAGCCTTAGGTCTCTTGAGGTGATTACCCTATTGGTTAGAATGTCATCCAATTTGAGCTCCATAATACATTATTATCAAAGTTTTCTGTTTCTGTGCCGCTGGGCTGGGCGTGTCACCGAAATTCAGTGAATGGAGCTGAAAACATATTTTCTGTGTTTTTTCACTGAAAAGCCCATAGTAATTGATTTCCAAGATATGATGCAGCATCATAGATATTTATATATGCAGAACACATACTGTGTAACAAAAAAAAAATTAGAATCACATGTCATAAGTCATAATTAGTCATAGGGTCATACAATGGTAGAATATGAAACATATGAATCAAATCACATTCAATTGACAATGAAATGAGAAATTGCAAACATACCTCCCAAAAAAAAACCTGAAAGGAGTGTCTTGGCGGTTTGAATCATATTCTTTTGTCTATGACTTGGCAGAAATGCTTCCATCCCATCCAAAATCTATGCTCCTTGTATAATCAAACTATTCCTCATACTCCTCTTGAGTCATGTGTTGCATGATACCAACTGGAGGATAATCTTGATAGTAAGAATTAACAACCAAAATGAACATTAGGCTCTTGCTTCGATTGAGGCTGTGTTGGTGGAGGAGGATAACCAATAAAGTTATATCTAGGGGGACATCACTCCACCTGGGCAGCATAGAAACTACGCGAATAAGTGTCCACTAGGAAGAACCTATATGGTAAAATGTTTGCATCTACAATCTAGGATATCCCTATGAACAGTAACTAGTGGTATGAGATGAATCTGCTAGGCCAGGTTGCTAAGGACAGTACTATGGATTGTCTCGATGGTTTTGCTGTGGATATTGTCCCCTGTAAGAAATACTGGATCGAACATCCATTGGTGAAAAGCTTTGAGCTATAGAGGAATTGTCTTTGTGCACACCAGTGTGCTGCCTCTCCTTTCCTTTTCCTCTCCTCTGAAAATTCTGTGTCCCACTGATATTCACCATAATGTCTAGTCTTGTGGTCCTGAACCAGTGTGGCATATTCGAATTTCGCTTCTCCAGTGAAAGGACTCGACCTTGGGGCATTCACGCCTACAGCACCCTTAAGCATCATCATCTCGACCATCATCACCTTCATGATCATCATCATCGTCGTCCTTTGATCTGACTCCTCCGCTATGTCATCTCTCTCCTCCTCTGATGTATTAGCATCATCTTGCCCTTCACATGGGGTTGAGGATGAGGTTGGGCTGCTGTTGCTGAAATTGATGGAGGAACAACTCGCATACCTTGATCGAATGTGTGTGAACTGTCCTCTCCTCTCAGTACAATGTCAATGCCCAGCTCCTAATGCAATACGAGCAATAACTAGGCCAGACCTATCATCTGGAAGATCTATCTCAGCACAAGCAATAATGTGTGATAAAATACAAGAAAGAAAAGAAAAGGTGTGTCTGAAATGTCTTTGGACTTTTAATTCTAGTCATTTTCCCCCTCAAAACTTGTTATCCCGTGCCGGGGGGTAGCGAAACTTTGTGCCGAAATGGAAAACACTGATTATTATGATGTTATTTACTTATTGAAGTTATTGTACCTTTTAATTTTTTTTTCGTTTTCTTCTTTTTGAGTTGCTAGTTGACTGTGAAATGTCTTCTGAACTTCTTAATTGTTAGATGATTGAGAATTACATTTATTTATTCAAGTTTTCTGTGATTATCTTAGGGTTCATGAACAATTTAAGCACGATATTTCTGACACTAGATTATTTCTTTTATAGCATTCCCCAATATTAATTTTGCATAAGTTTTTTTTTCCTTTTCTTATCTGGGGTGTAAATTTTATTTAATGAATCTGTTTCTAGCAGTAGTCCAACCCACTGTAATAGCATACAATGTTATGGTACCTTTTCTAGTGGCTCGATGAGAATACATAAAGATGGTTGTCTTTTATATCATTACTTAGTTAAGCAATCTGCATATTACATTTTAAGAATCTGAATCCATTTGTCGTTTCTACTTATATTATGATCTGATATAATGTTTATTTTATACGTTCTTAGTCTCAAGTGCAAACAATATCTGATATGGTTGTTAATGATAATGTTATTAGACATTGATGCATGAGTGAAAGAGTTTTTCTTGATTCCATTTGGGAAATAGAAATTGCAATCATGTTCCGAGTTATATTTTTACTTAGAAATATTTACTAATTTATTAATTATTGTCGAAATTTGGGGGCATTACATATAACAAAATCCCTAGGCATGGTTAGATATGTATTTATGTATGTATAAATATACATAGTGTATCGGGGCTTTATAAAATGATAAAAAATCCATGTTGACATAATGTGGAAGAGAGTGAATTGGTGCTTGATGCTTCTGTTTTATGTGCTCGTGTATTAATTATATAAATTATATAACTCTATATTTTTAAAAAATGGATATCCTCTTTTTGTATTGAATTGGTTCCTGGCCTGATTTTGACGGGCTCTGGATTGTTTAGATCTTGTTACTTTTTTTTTGATCAGTTCGAAATCTTGTTACTTTTTAATCCAACTTGGTAGCTTAAATTGCTACAGCAGAATTGTTCTTTATTCATCTACTTGTTAACTGTTTGCCAGTTTCTTTTTCTTTCATTCCCTTCATTTTCTTTGCAAGAATTGATTAATATTTAGTAATTTATTTTGGAATATGAGTCCAAAGTGTGAAATGCTGAACAATGAGTTCCTGGTAGGTACAATACTTCTGTTTTTCTTACCTCATATTTTTGGTATTCATACTAATATACAACTCTTATTTTCAAGTATCCTATGGTGTTTTGACAACCTATCATTTACAGGGAAGAGGTGCAAGTCTGGAAAGGTGTTTAGTGCTCTGTCTTGGAGTTGGTCTTCTAAATCACTTCAATCCAGCAGGGATATTGTTGAGTTTCAGGGCAGAAGTGAACCTTGTAGGCCCGGTGCACATTGCATCACACTTGATAAACTATATGCTGAAGAGAAGAAACTCTATCTCGAAGTCAAGGTAATTTATGATAGTTATCTTGTAATAAGGTTAGCTATTTTATGCTATTCAACTAAAATGCTTGATCCTGGTCATCATTGGGTTTGTTGTAGTGCATTGGATGATAATGGATTTCCTTCTCCGGCATACTGGAATGCATAAATGTTTTTCATGGTAATGTTTGTGGCTGCGATGGATATAATAAAATCCTTAGGCATGGTCAGCTGAAACTAAATGCAAGCGAAACACTGGAGATGATGGTAATAAACCTTGAGCTTGACCACTAAGTCATCAGATAACTTCTGTTGTGGTTGTTATTGTGATCCCTCTTTTTAACAATTTACTAATAATTGCTAGATACTGTAGTGTTGCGTTTTGACCAAGATTTGGGGAGTCAGACATGGATGTTGTCTCCATGAATATAGTAGTGTTTATATGGGATTTTAATTTTGTCAAATTACCTTATTTTTGTATGCAACGTAAAGTGTGTGGTTGATCATGCATATAGGTTATCACGTACTAAAAGCAGTACAAAGTGTATAATCAATGTCCTTTAAATTCAGTGTAAAAAGTATTAATGATTTTTTTTTATTGCAAATTTAAGGTGCAAATAAAGACATTCTTTTATGTATCTGATCTTGTGTCTGACGCATGATATCATTTGTTTTTTGTTGGGCATGTGTTTGATAAGCTGGAATTTAAGTACTTGCGTTCCATATAAAGACATGCACTGCGCATCATATATCCACTCACATCGTACACCGAAAGTAGAAAGAATTATGTATGCATATACATGCATGGAAACTTGAAATTGTGAATAAATATAAAGATATATATATATACTTACGCAATCATCATCATCAACATAAGCCAATTTCCACCAAAGTGGGGTCTGTGACACGAATATTCTTTTCATCTTGTTCTAACAAAAATCACAGATTCCATTAATTTATGTATACTTACAAAATGCAAAGGAAAAAGAAAAAAGGACATCCATGTCTTGTGTAATACCTTAATTTACTACTAATAACTAGATATCATAAAAAATATAACTACAGTTTTCAACACAAATAAAAGCATTAAAATCCCATATAGAAGGCTTACAACAAAGAGAAACATGTCTCACAACTGGAAATAACCAATGGAAAACGCACTACTACATGCAGGATCTAAGTCGTTAGAATGAAGTTTTCAAGAGAAAGGAAAAGGCATGAACATTGAGTGGTTAAAATCATCTTTTTTTTTTGTTTATTGTTTATTGTTTATTGTTTTTGTTTTTTGGGAATCAATGTGCTCTCAAGTGGGGCCATTTCATTGGTGGCGTATGATCTACCTCACATCGACTGGTGTCAAACTTTTGTTCTTAAAGTCACTTATATAGGTCCTTATTTATATTGTAAAACTGCCCCATCTTGTCCTTTGTAGAAGGGAGTAAGAGAAAAAAATAATTGCAAAATCTAGGTTCTGGTTCTTAATATTAATCCACCAAGGATATTAGGATCACGATAGGATCAGTCATATGTGGTTCACATTAAAAAGTGTTTATCATGCAGACATTTTAGTTTATGGTTTTGTTTTGGATGGTAGAAAACTATTAAGCAAATTAGATAAGTTATAAAGTGAATGTGCCTATCGGATGGTGAGGAGTTAATTACATTAATTTTTCCACAATATCTTTCACAGTGGGACCTAATTAAGTGTTAATCCTGGTATGAAACATATTTGCTACGTTTTAGGATCCTACATGGCTCTTTATACCTCATACCTTACAACTCCTTGCATCTGGCATTTATAATCATCTTACCACACACACACATACACACAAACACACACAAAAAGTGAAAAATAGGAGAAGGATAAGGGAAATAGGTACATAAGCCCTCCATATTATGTCCTGTTTTTCCCTAACATGATATAGAAAATATACTCTTCTCTTCTATATTTTCTGATTTTGAAACCTGCCTCAACAAGGTCACTGTAAGCATTCTACCTGTTTAACCTGCCCCTTTGCTATAATTTCCTCTTTCATAAAAGCTTTGGGCTATTCAAAACTACACAAATCATTCAACTATCAGAATTGCCATTATAGCATGTTTTTTTTGTCTTTTTATTTATTTTTTATTCTTTATCCTTTTGTAAATTTATTGTTATGGTGCAGGATGAAGAGATCACCAAATTGGAGTACGTGAGGAAAGCCTTGTTACTGCAGAAACTAGAGGCTGAGGATCAGGACTGGGTGAAGACTGAAAAAGTTCGATTGAATGTTGAAAGTTTGCAATCTGACATATTGTGCTTGCAACAATCAATAGATAGGTCCTGCTCATCTATATTGAAGTTTAGAGATGAGGAGCTGCATCCTCAGCTGGTCTACTTGTCTTCTGGGTAAAATTATGGACATAATTTATATCATAGAATATGTTGATTAATGTTCCTTTTTCTTCTCTGATGTATTTATTTATTTATTTTTAATTTTCATGTATGAGTTCTGCCAAAAATGCATGTTTGGATACCTTGCCTTCTGTGATGTATTGACCCAATAGTCAAAGCACGAATCTAATATAACTGCAATACGTAATTTATTCATCTGGATGGCTTTTATAGTATTTACATATGTTGACAACTTATATATGACTGCTTGTGTTAAGAAATTTTTTGAACATTGATATTATGGGAAATTCAAACCTTTGGATTAGGAAAATTCAAATCGTAACTTCTCAGTTTGCAATATTTTCTTGAAGATATTATAAGTTTTGTAAAAAGGAAGAACTTGGATGCAAGGGGAATTTCGGTGTTCTAATGTGAAATTTTGATGGAAATTTCATGAAATTTTTGGGAATTTAGAGTTATGGATATAAATATATATGCGAAGTTGGGTTAAACTTCTTGTATAGAGTAAATTACATTTTTGAAATGTTGTTATTGCCATTGGAATTACCCAAGAGGTAAAAAATGCATTAGAACAATATGTTGTTAATTTTTCCCCCTTTCGCAACTATGCGGCAGACCCAATGGATTCTTTCTATTTTCATTTCATACTGTTCCAGGTAGCAAAATTTTGGGCTATATGTTTTGGCATGAAGTGAAAATTTGCATATGTATATACGTATATGTATATATAAAATATAATATATATATGTATGTATGTATGTATGTATGTATGTATGTATGTGTACATATTTATATATCCATACTGTTCCATGTTGCAATGTTTTGGGCCATATGTTTGGCACGAAGTAAAAATTTGCATATTACTACATCGTTGTATCTATATATGAATTTTTTGATTTATTGGAATTTTCAAAGAAGTTGGTTTATTTTCTTTTGGTTCTTCTTTGGATTTTTTATGATATTTATATCTTTTGGAAGACTTTCTATATTTTCTATGATATTTTTGAGTTCTATCTTTTGATGGAAATTTAATATTTTAAAAACCATATGTTTACAGAATGATCCTAATTCTTTTTTAGTTGTTGACTATTCTTTTTTAATTTGTTGTTTTAATCTTAGATCAGTACAAATTGCCAAACCTTTTGCATTTATCTAATCTTAGATAGATACGTGGCTGAATGCCTCGTTCAGCCACGTACCTAGAGAAGCAAATGGAAAAGCGGATAGACTAGCAAAGCATGGAGCACGGAGATCAAACTTCTATTCTGGGCCAATTATAGATGAGTTTTCTGGGATGTGTTCAGCCTAGAAAGCTGGTCCTTTTTGTTGTTATTATTGTACATGGGATGTTTTTTTCAGATTCTTGGCTTTTGGTGTATATTTTGGTGGTGGTTAGCTCACATGGATAGGTTATAGTTCATAGCCCTTTTTTGATGTTTTTTGTTTCTGAAAAGGGATCCCCATACTTGTATTTTCATGCTCATAGGTACTATGTACTATGTACTTCTCCTTTCTTAATCAAATATCATTACTTATCAAAAAAAATAAAAAAATCATCATATGTTAATTTTACATATGGGATTATTTCCTTATATTGTTATGTGTGTGTGTGTGTGTGTGTGTGTGTCTAAGACTTTAAGTTATTCTATGGGGACCTCTTGTGAAGATTTTGTAAGGTGTGAAGCGGGAACCAATGGCTGGTCTCCCTCCATACTATTTAATTGTTTGCGATTTTGTAATTTTTATAGCTGTTGCATCTGAGTAGCTGCAGTTTTGTCAGCTAGCCTCTTTGTGTACCCTTTGTACACCCTAGGTCTGGGCATGGCAACGGTTCCCTTTAAAACTAATAAACTTATGGGTCTGTATTAATGTGTTTAGTTTTTATACTAAAAAATCTGATTTCAGTTTTCATTTCTATTATACACATGTTGGTCTGGTTTCAGTTTTATTCAAATCTTAACCAACACCAAACCATTGCCATCCCTACATGGGTATGTTCTCCTTACCTTCATATGAATATATCTGTTGTATATGTAGAACATGTAGCTCTCCTATTATTTTCTTGATAGAACTGTAAATTTTGCAATGTGGCATGGGCTTTCCAAAGAGTGAGATCCGGTGAACCTCTCTCCACTTCTATAAAATTTCATCAACGCAGCCTTATTTTGCTGCAGTTGGTGCAAAATTCCATCCTTAAGAGGCAGGATTGGCAAGAAATGGGTTCTCATCAGAGAATAATTTGGCAGGCTTAAAATTATGTATGAAAGACCTGAGAGAGCGTACACAATTCAGTTTAAACCTGGGCAGTTCCCGGGCTGGTTGACTGGTTTTAATCTATTTACCTGCTGCCTGCTTAGCTTGAATTCAGGTTGATTTATAGTTTTGTGAAGTTGGAGATGGTACATCAAGAAGGCAGAGGGTAGCTAGCCAAACCTACCCAAGCAGTTGTGTTGGGTTGGCAGGTTTATTTTATTAGTTGCAGAAAAAAAATGTAATGTCATTTCTGTGGTTTGGGTTAGCCCAAGGGTATCAGCAATGATGCTATACCAACTTATATGATTCATGTTTCAGACTGTTGAGCAAAAAAAAACCAACATATGCAAAAGATGAGCGTTACTGAGATAAAGATGTTCATATGGGCATGTGGGAAGACTAAGAAATACAAGGTGAGGAATGAAATATATCTGAGGGTGCCCAAGTACTACGCAAATAGGAGTAAGAAGTAGGAAAGTTAATATGGTTTTGGCATGTAAAGTAGAGATCTAGGGAGGTAGCTGTGAGAAGATTTGAGAGGGTACTTTATTGAAGGGTCTAAAAGGGGTGAGATGCATTCTACTTAATTGTTTGGCCTCTATGTACCTATAGACAATGTGTTTATTTCTGGCGTCCAATATAGAGTTGAAATCACGAGACAATATGTTGGTGGCCATTGGTATCATCCATAGCCGTGGATATAAAACCATGAACAAGAGAAATTTTCATATTCCCTGTCTTGCTGGCTTAACATGAAGAAGAGGCGAAAAGCAGCAGGGGAAGAACAAAGAAAAAAAGAAATATGAAGCAGCAATCGAAGGAATTTGGAATTTAGATTCTCTTGTGGTTGTTTCATTTATTTTTTTACATGCTTACACATCTTGACTGGGAAAACTTGGTTTCTTAGTTTATTGATGTGTACATTTCAATTTCTAGTTCATAAGTGCTTGAAACCCTAGCATAATGCCTGGCTTTGGTTGAGATTTATACTATAAGTAGACCTTAAATATGAGATTTTAATGATTTTGAGTCTGATAAAAGGAGTAGAGAAGTTCCTAGCTTTTTATTCCTTTGCATTTTCTTCTCCTCCTCTTCTTTCAAATTACAAGTATTGAGATTTATGTCAATTGAAACATATGAAATGGCTAGTGAAAGGAGTTCCTTATGCTGGTCCCTTGGGTACTTCTTCCAGGCTGATGCATATGTGGAGAACAATGTATGAGTGTCATCAAGTTCAGAATCATATTTCCCAGCAGATGAGTCATCTCATCAACCATCCAAGTATGGAACCCACTACTGAAAATCATCGCCAGGCGACGGCCCAGCTTGAAACAGAGGTCACTGCATGGTACAACAGCTTCTGCAGCCTCCTTAGATCTCAAAGAGACTATGTCCAGACTCTCCGCAGGTGGGTTCAACTCACCAACTGCCTTGTGGATGACCAGCCACCTAACTTGTCTGGTGTCCATGCCCTTTGCGAAGAATGGCATCTAGCTCTTGAGCGGTTGCCCCATAAGGTACTTACAATTTTGTATCTATATTATTTCCCAGATCATATTTGACAAATTTACAAATGAGAAATCGTAGTAATTAAATGGATTGGTGTCAATCACCATACAAAAACATGCATGCATGTTAGTTGGGATCCAAAGTTAGATGGCTTCTCAGCCTCAGTTTCACAATGTAATCAGAGAATAAGAAGCTTATGTAACACTTTTGATTGGGGAATATTTGATTGTTGGTCCCATAAAATGTACCTCAATGTCAAATTGCTTAGTTATTCGGAAGATATTATTGCTTAGCTCTTTGGAACTTATCATAGCCTGAAAGCCAGCCTGTTCAGATGACTAACCCTTTATTGAACTCATGGTATTTCATATATTTTTTGACATCTCAAAATGAATGAATCAATTCAACTTTTTTTTTTCTTTTTTTCGGTTAAGGAAAATGATTTATATTATGATCAGGGATTTCTTACAGCCCTACCATCCGCTTCCAACTGATTGCAAGTGTCCATCTTTGTTCATTTTGCTAACAGGTAGCTGCTGAATCCATCAAGAGCTTTGTGTCTGTCATCCATTCCATAGTTCTGCAGCAGAATGACGAACGTTGCCTGCAGAAGAAGTCTGATCGGCTTGAGAAAAGATTGAAGAAAGAAATGAACTCCCTAGAAGAAATGGAGAAAAAGCTTGAAGATACTTCCGATGGAAGTGGACTGTCAAGCTTGAGCCCTAAGCATCCTATATCAATTAAGCGTGCAAAAACGGAGGCATTCAGGAAGCACGTGGAGAGTGAAAAGGCAAAGTATCTGAACTCGGTCCAGCTCAGCCGAGCCATGACACTGAACAACCTCCAAACCAGCCTCCCTAACGTCTTCCAGGCATTAACAGGATTCTCCAGTGTGTGTGCTCAGACATTTGAGGCTGTTCAAAGCTGTCAGTAATATGTGATGGGGATGGGTAGATGTTCCATGTCTGATAAATTCAGTACTCTAAATCCCTGAGATCAACTGGAAACTATCAAATATTGTACAATCAAGTTCCTATAAATAGAAATGCTGAATTTTGTCTATTTTTTTTTCTTTAGTGGCAACATTCATCCAGTGAAGTAGTTGCAGTTGCTCCTAGTTTTTTTGCAATTGAACATAACTGCCAAGAAGATGGATCTAATACTCTTCAGAAGCTGTTGGTATGTGCTAGCCAAGGCCCGAACAAGATGCCTACATGTTTATAGTTTGGTTCAGCTTAGATACTTCCAGCTGTTCTGATACTCGCGAAGTACGAGATTAGGATTTGTTAGCAAACTGGGCGTAACTTCCCATTTCGAAGAGAACTCGATAACTATATTTCTATCCAGGAAATAGGATAACATATGTAAGTAGGTTCCATTTGTTTTGATATAAAATCTACTGCAGAAAATGTTTTTGGCTGAAAATGGGGGTTTCCGCGTCTTTGTTTCCATGTAAAATATAATACAGTATAAAATGATTTTCCTAAAAGATAGCTATTTTCTAGAAAATGACTTACCATTGAAAATCCCGTATGTCATTTTCCGGAAAATGACATCATTTAAATGTAGGGGTGCAACTCAGGTCAGTTCGGTTTAATTTGGGTTGAGGCCAACCCAATACCAAATTAGAAATATTTATAGTTGAATCGAATTAAAAACTGAACCGAAAATAAATAAGAAAACCAAAAACCAAAACCGAACCGAACTTCATGAAATCAATTCTGTTTGGTATGGTTTAGGTTAGTCTAACACATGCTTGTGCCTGAACGGAACCGGATTGAAAACTGAACCGAAAATAAATAAGAAAACCAAAACCCAAACTGAACCGTACCAAATTCTATGGAATCAATTCTATTTGTTTTGGTTTAGGTTAAACCAACACATGCTTGTGCTCAAACAAGGATATTGTTTGTAATATCCTCAAAGTTTAAAGGTAAACTTTCAAATTTAATATATATTCTATTATATATATATAATATTAGGTATTATATGTATATATATATATATATATATATATATATATATATATTAGGTTGGTTCGGTTCGGTTTAAGCAAATATATGAATTCGGTTCGGTTCCAATTTGGTTCTGTTTAATCGAGTATCCAACCCAAAACCGAACTAACTTGGTTAGGTTTAGAATTTTTGAACCGTAACTGAATCGAACAACTATCCACGCAGAACCAAAGTCGGTTTGGGTTGATTTGAACCAGACAAAGTTGCACCCCTATTTAAATGTATATATTTTTTGTTAAGTTTTTCTTTATTATTTTCATTTATTCCAAACATAAGAAAATGAAAAATTCTCATTTTCAACTCTATTTTCCAATGTCCATCCAAACAGTTGAAAAACTTTGATTTTCCTGAAAATATTTTCTGACATAAATGTTTTCCAAAAGAAAACGTTTTACACCAAAACAAACGGAGTCGTAGTGTCTTTTGTTTTCTTTTCATTGGGAAGAAAGTTTTAAGGGCCTTTAGTGGAACAATGGAGTAGGACTGTAAACGGAGCGAATACGGAGTGGATCCTGTTGAATCCGAATTCGAATCCGTTTAAGTAATAGGATATCCGTATTCGTTTAAATATTCGACGGATATTTGAAATACACTACCAAGTCCGAATCCGAAAAAAAATGTTACATCCGTATTCGTATCCGATTGTATTTGAATTCGATTAAATATTCGAATCCGTTAAGAGATCCGAAAATCCGATTAAATTTCACCATTACAGCATGAAAAAATTAGAAAAAATTACAGCATAAAAGTTCTACTCCAGCTTTCCCCATAAAAAATTACAGCATAAAATTTCATCTAATTGAAAGTTCTGCTCCAACATAAAAAATTACCGCATAAAAAATTACAGCATAAACTTTCATCTAATTTAAAGTTCTACTCCAGCATAAAAAATTACAGCATAAAAAATTACAGCATGAAGGGTTTTGGTTCTCATTCTCTAGCCTCTTTATCAATGAAAATTCTACTCCTGGTAACCTGAAAACTTCATATAGTATCATGGTTACCTGCAATACAAAATTCAATAATTTCAAAGAGCTTGAATATATAAAATGTCATGCTGTGAAGAAAGCTAAGCAAGTACTTACAATTTTAAGGTGGCTTAAAGCATCAAAGTTTAGTCACCAGTTGACTTTCCCACCTCCTGCTCCCTCTCTCCCTACTTTCTCAACAAACGTGACTTAATGTGCTCTCTGAGAGCATTATCTCCTTTCCTCCTTCCTTTCCCAGGTGAAGTAGCAAAGAAGAAGTTACAATTTTCCCCTCACTCAACAATTACTTGTTGAATAGCAGTTAATAACAACATGCCATACAACAGTTCAGGTAAAGAAAAACACAATGTAAAAAAGAATCAAGGAAATAAGATGGTGATCCAAAGGAAAAGAAAACAACAAGGCTCAATATAGAATCTTCAATACATAGTAAATTAACACAATGAAGAAATGTATCATAAATGGCTGCATGCATACATTTAAACAACCTGTATTAGTAAATTTCAGATTTAAATAAAATTCTGTAACAACTTAAGAAAAGAGAATCTGCTGAACATTCCCAAGATTGCAATTTTGCAGCCTTAGATCTCTTTGCAATCTCATGCAAGAGCGTCACATCTCTTCCACTAGTGTTTAATAAAAAGATAAAAATTAGATTTTATTGCAGCTACTAATCTTATTTTATCTTCCTATTTGAGTGACCTAAAATCACTGTTTTAATATCAATTTCATTTCCTTCTAACATTGCAGCATTATCAACACACACACACACACACACACACACACACACATATTTGCAGTTCAACTCCTAATTGCCAAATCCTATTGATGCAGTTCACATGCATTGCCTCTTAGAAAAGCCTTACAGTGAATCTTCTATTGTATGGTATTATTTCAGTGGTAGATGGATGCCTTGTGCCCGTGCAATAAAGAAAAACAATTTGACCAATTAAATCCATTCCAAATCATTGCAGATTCCCAAGAACAACACTAAAAAGCATATAAAGGCCAGAAATGAGGCAAAATGCATATGGAAGTTTCATAAATACTTAATAAAAAGATGCAATATATAATACATTCAAAGAATTAACAGTAGTGCATTCTTTCAAGATACAGAGAAAAAAGAAAGAAAGAAATGAACTAGGAGTGCCACAATGAGAAGCTGAACACAAAAACCAACCCATAGGAGTGCTTTGTTGAATTCCTTCCCAAATGACTCAATAAGAAATGGTGCCAAGGCATAGCCAGTCTTGAAGCCAGATACCAATACAAGGGAAAGAGGCATATTATAGAGCAGAGTGATTGCATTCACAGTTAAAGAGGTAGATCATACACTTGGCACATCAGGCCCACCAATGGTCATGGCTACAGACCCATGTCATGGTCAATTAAGTTTCAGCCAAAACTAATGCACGACTTTTGAGGGTCACTGGCAAGTTACACCCCTTATCAGTCATGAACCAATTCTATCAACTAAAAAAAAAAAAGGTTTGCCAATACATATAAAAAATCCCTTCTAACAGTCATGAACATTCCAAGCTCTGACCTGTATAACGAAGCAAATGGCTCAACCTAAAGCAAACTCATCACAAGAAATTGCCATTTACCTATTTGTTATATAGCATAATTCAAATTCACATTTGAAGTTTTCATAATAGTAATAACAAAACTAATCAACTTATTGATAAAGGTTCTCCCAATGAAGATAAGGCCAAAATGAATAAAGCTTAAAAGAAACCTAAAGAAACTGGATAGAATTGGGCCTTTTAAACCGCTAAGGACGTGTATGGGTTAATTCAACCAAGAATTCAGGATGTTATGATTTTATTTTATTTTATTTTTTTGAAATTTCAGATTATAAAAGAACCATTCTCATACTAAGGCTATACCTAAGAAGATATAAAATGCAAAGGAAAATAATTTTATAGCATTTGGATGAAAAGGAAATTACTAAACCACCTGGATTTGAAGCTCTTGCCGTGTCAACAACAGTCTTCCCTTTCTCAGTCAGTTTTGGGCGACCACTTGTGCAGCGATTTTCTCTTCAAACTCTTTTCTAATACCATCATTTGCCCAGAAAAAAAAAGTAGTAAGTCGTAAGACTCGTAACAATAGTAAAAAGAAAAAAAAATTAAGGTTAAGAAGAGCAGATATTTTTATAAAAATATGATTGAACAAATACAATGAACTTACTTGCAAGGCAAATGTACATACTGCTGCCGCAGGACTAGCTAGCAAGCCAAATGAAAAAACTGTAACCCTCAATAACATAATTCTGTTTTTCAACCAAAAAATCAAAAAGTTACATAGTATAGCATTAGGATTGAAGATGAAGAAACACCCTCAATAATAATACAAAACATAAATTCATGACTTATTAGAATTCTCATGACTTCAAAATCAATCAAAACAAATATTGAATTGTACAGAGGGGAAACAAAATCACGTGAGACCAGAACCAAATCAGAAATTTTTAAAAAAGTTAAAATGAGCAGTTCTAGAATCAAACGTGAACAGAAAAATGGTCTAGAAATGCTTAGCAGGCTAGGCATGTTTCCCTTCACAATTATACACAAGTAAATCGAACCAAACCGAGAAAAGGTAAATGAAAAACAAACCGATTTTGCTTGGACAATTGAACCTGGATGAAGTTCGTCTTCTGGATGGGGCTTTCAGCTTTGTCTTCTCCGATCAGACAAATGAAGGCGACAGGAGTTCTTCCTGCAACGCTTTCTTAGATAAAAGCCAATCTCGACAATCTCTGGATTTAATGCATTACAGAAGGCAGGGAAGATGGCGCAAAAAGTCGATTAGGGCAAATGCAAAGGGAATCGAAGAGAGATTAGGGCGAGGAGAGGAGATGGCGCGGCAGGGAAATAGAGAGAAGATGGCGCGGCAGGGAAAATGTCGGAAGAGAGATTAGGGTTAGAGAAATGGTTTTCGCGAGACGGAAGAAGAGACAGATCGGGGAAAGAGGGAGAAGAGGGGGAAGAAGAGACAGATCGGGGGGAAGGAGACAGATCGGGGAAAGAGGGAGAGGAGGGGGAAGAAGAGACAGATCGGGGAAAGAGGGAGATGGTGGGAAGAGTATTTGCGTGACTTTTAGCGCCGGTCATTAAAAGACCGCTGCTAAAAATCTACCAAACCCCCGCCGTTGAAGCCATGTTTTTTTGTGGTGTTGACGCCGAGTCCTGCTGAGGGATTTCCACGACGGGAAAAGGCTTGAAAAACAGAGAAGAAGAAGAAGAAGAAGAAGAGAACAAGGGATGACGAAGATCAATGTAGGAGAGTAGCCGCGTAACGGAACGAGTCCCTCTGAGGATCTGAAGAAAAATATGGACGAAGAAGGCCAACCAGTTCAAGAGAGCTCTCCATACTTGCACAGACTTTGGAGCATAAATCTCGGCCTGGGCCAGCTCTCAACACGAGATGAAGACGAGAGAGAGGTGAGAGGAAGATGCGAGAGAGTTGAGAGAGTGAAGACGAGAGAGAGAGGTGTCGAGTCTATCGACTGTCGATGTGAGATTGAGAGGAAGACGAGAGAAACGCCAGTGGCACAGCGAGACGGCGAGAGAGTGTTAACTGTTAAGTCTGTTGAGGGTTTTGGTTTAGGGCAAATGTTGATTTTATACAAGAGGATAAAATTACTAAGTTATCCTTAACAGGTTATATAATTTACAAACATATTATACATATTTAATCGGATTCGGATCTTAATCGGACGGATATTGCCCTTATCCGAATCCGAATCCGAAAATAGGATCCGGATCCGATCCGCCGGATCATTTAATCGGTTAAAAATCCATTTAAATCGGATAATTTAATCGAAAACGGACGGTAAACGGGTCATGATCCGATCCATTTACAGCCCTACAATGGAGTTCTTTTAGGGGATCACTTTCCAATGGGATCATATTTTCATATAAATGAAACACTTAAATTTCAATAAAAAAGCTTATTTTCATTTGCTTTTTTAAAGTGGTCCACACCGTCTTATATTTGATTTGTATTAGGGAATGCAAGCGATATCAGCGTAGAATAGAAAAAAAGGTATGGGTTTTTGGGAATAGAATGTTATATTGGAGTAAGTTAGGAAAAAATTGGAGGGCGTTTTTTCTGATATAAAATGTTAGGAAAAAAAGGGGAGTTGGCTTTATATAAGAGTATAGATTTGAGAGAGGATGTTTTTTGGTTGGAAAGCATAAATCCAAAACTGAACCGAACTAGAGCTAAGCTGTGCATATTTTCGTTTAGTCGAAAAAGTATATTGGCTTCTATTACGATTCGCTTTTGGTTTGAGTGTAATCGAAATAACAGTGTTGGTTTTTGTTTTAGTTTAATCTATACTATTATATAAAGCCAACCCCAGTTTTCTACCTGACATTTCATATCCAAAATGCCCTCCATATTTTTTCAAATTTACTTGAACACCGGGTTTTTTAAGCCACGTGTATCAGTAACTTGCCCATATAAACTCCTTTTGAGATGATCAAAGCCTGGAGGTTGCCAGTGCAAAGATTCTAGTTTTTTTTTATGATAAGAGGTTGCTCTCTTAATTTTTCAACTAAACCCCATTTATATAATGATCACTCAAATTCAAAGACAAAAGACCTTTTCAACTTCTTCAAAATCCAGACACGAGAAACATGAAGATGGCAAAAAGGATCAAACACAAGAACGAAATGATCTTACATAATGGATGTAAAACATCAATACCAAGGAAAGGACTCAATAAATCTGAAATATAAGCATGGAAATTGTGATAAAGTAGTTAATGGACTACTAAACAAAACAAGCTCAATTGTAAAATTGTTACAGACAAGTTCAAGAACAAGATAAATTTTTCTTGTATATCATTTGCAGGTTGTTTCAGTTCTGAGCACAGAAACATCCTTAGCTGCCTGGCATGAAAAACAGCCTCCCTGGCAGGTTCTACCCATACCAAAGTCACCACTGTTCCTTAATGTGAACAAAGTTCTATCACCCTCAATGTGAAAGCAACCCTGAGATTGACCAACACATTTTGCCATGATTGAGTTTAGAATTTCAGTCCCATCCAATCTAGCAAAAGAAAAAGGTGAAAACAAGTAAAAACAAAGAGCTGTGAGATTTCTTGGTATTCCCAATTTCGCTGACTCTACAAACATACATGGGATAAGAAATTCAAATCAGCCATCATAATAATATTTTGTCTGGTTGCGGAATAACAAACGGGATGGCACAATAGCAAAGAACAGAATGGAGAAAACAGAATATAGAACATAAATATTTTGCATGGTTCAGCCTTTAATGGCTTTGCCTACAGGCAAAGATGATGAAAAGATTCCATTAAGAACAAAAGGAATTGCAAAGGGCTCTTATGTTCACAGTGAATGCCCTACAGAAAGTCGAATAATTCCCAAATCTATCAATATCTTTTACCCTAAGAAACGACTGTATTTCCAAATTATATAGTACCCAAAAAAAAAAAAAAAAAAAAAATCAAGTAGGG
Organism: Buxus sempervirens; assembly: GCA_947561395.2. Classification (NCBI taxonomy): domain Eukaryota; kingdom Viridiplantae; phylum Streptophyta; class Magnoliopsida; order Buxales; family Buxaceae; genus Buxus; species Buxus sempervirens. The sequence goes on along the minus strand of OX387186.1, from coordinate 16,130,808 downwards.
GGGTCTGCCGCTATCAGAAACCTTTTCTCTAAAAGTAACTTCTCATTATTTGTTGGTGGTAGAAATAAATCCAACATAGGGTTTTACAAGTCAGTTGTACTCCATGTGGTATCCATCAGGCTCGGATGTAAAATATTTCAGGACAATTCTTGGATATGGTGATCATTGTTCAAGCATAACCTGATATTTATTGGGCTCACGATTCTTATGATTCAATCGAAAAGTCAGCTGATGGGAAAAATGTAAGTCTCCTTGTGGGGTTTAGAAGTCAATTGAAAAAAAAAAAATAGCATAGGGATCAATTCTCATTGTGGAATTTAGGAGTCTATTCGTAGGGCTTACAAGTCAATCTGTTGAAATTTACAAGTCTTATCATAAGGTTTACAAGTCAATTAATAGGGTTATGCAAGTCAATTGATAAAAATTTGTACGTCTTATTATGATGTTTGTATATAATACATAAGGGTTGCTTTTGGTATTGCTTCTCAAAAATTGCTGCAAAAAGCAAAAAAAAAAAAAAAATGTTGTGCTAGGTGGGTGGGTGGGAGTGGGGGTAATGGAGTGATGGTGGTCATGGTGGAGATGATGGCGTTGAAGGGTGGGGGAGTGCTGGTGGGTGAGTGTGTGGGTGGTGATAGTCATCCTGGGTGGTGGTAGTTGTCGTGGGTGGTGTTGGTGGCAGTTGTGGGTGGGGGGCATGGTAGTTAGTGAGTGGATGGTGTTGGTAATAGTGGTTGGAGTAGATGTGGTGTCTATGGTGATGGTTGTGAGGAGCAAGGTTTTCAATTTCGATTTTGATGGGCGTGTTGATCCCTGAAAAAATCGTGCCATTTGAAACCCCGGAAAAATTAAAAAAAAAGGCCAAAAACTGGGAAAAAATTTATTTTTTTTGATTCTAGTGAAATTTTGCCCGCATGCCGCTCTATTTCGCTGGCACGCCGCAAAAAATTGTTGATGAAAATTTTGAAAAAATAAAAAATTTTCTCTTTATATCAAAAAATCAATTTTTTGCTCGTTTTGGCCCATTTTGCTCGGCACGTCGCCATTTTTCGTTGGCACACTGAAAAAATCGGGCGATTTTAAATAACCGATTTTTTTGGTGTCAAAACGCATCGACACTTGAAAGAAAACGATTTTTTACTTTGGTTTTAGAAGCAATGAAGCAAAAAATAGAAAGCAATAATTTTTTTATTTTGCATTTGGAGCAAAATGATTTGTGCAAATTTCAACAAAACCTTCCAATAATATTTGGGCTGTTAGCTGAATTCATCTACCAATGTTTCAACATTAAATGCTACTTATTTGACTAATATATGTTAAAAGAACATGTTTTTTTTTTCCACCCAAAAAAAAAAAAAACAATGAACATGTTTTCTCTAGAACTATGATTTTCAATGGCTTTTGCAACTGTTAGTTTCAGTTTGGAAAAATTAATAATCTGAAAGTATATGTAATTGACTCTTATTGAGGGCAGTGAAAACACATACCTTCAACTTTTGAAGTTCTCCAAGTTTCAAGTGGCCTTGCCTCAGTAGACATTGGTGTCTTATTAGAAACAAAAAACAAAATTTCAATTTGTAACAGCAGGCAGGTGAGGTCTCTTGATCTAACTAAATTCAATTCCCAGTCATGTCATGTTGGCATTGGAGTGTGGTTCAATCATTGTCACGTTAAAAGGTTTTCTTCTCATGCATGTTTACCATTAATATAAACCATAGAGAAGTGTTAGAGCAAAAGTGGGTTCAGATTAATGTTCATAATACAAGTCATACTGAATTTAGAATCTGAGATTGAACTAATAATATACAGCAGTTTATGGTATTGATCTACATTGGGTTTACAAATTATAAGAGTTCTTGAAAACGATTTACAGAAAAGCATCGGCTGTGAGAACTCTACGCAACAACCTTAACATAGTCTTTATAAAATTACAAGAATTCAGGCGTATTGAGATGATAACATCTTGTATTTAAGAACCATTGTCCGATTCCTTTGGGTCCATTACACACTGTTTTGCAGAAAAAAAAAATTATATATATAACGTAATCGATACCTAAAGCAGTCAATAACTAAGTGTTGCTGAATCAGTACTATCTACACTACATTCTTGTGTGTAAATCGATAGCTTCTGTCTGGGAACCCATTTGTTTTCCTTTAACCTCCTCAGCTTTAAGTTTCAGAAAGATGTCAACATCAGGAGTTTATAATGTTTCAGAAAGATCTGGAAAAGTATACTTTTAACGAATGTTGAAAACCAGATTAATACCTTCTACATTTCGACATGGTCCCAATCGATAGATCCATTTTCAAAACCACAGTCTGCCTGTTGAATCCTGTTGCGAGCTAACCTGCTCATCACCGCAAGGCCCTCAACCACTTTGTACAGAGCTGACGACCATCTATCTCTAGGCATCTGGTTTTGATTTAGTGCCTCTTCAATTTCATTTTCATGCTTCCCATCCAAAATACCTTTCAGAGTAATGACTGCATCATTGGTTTTCTTGATGATGCAATTATCATCTTCACTCTTTAAGCAAAGGAGATCATTTTGTGAAGAGGTGAGACTAACAGAAAGGGCAAACCGAGCAGCAGCTGCCCATCAGGAGGAAGTCAACCATCTTCTCTGTCCGTCTTGCTGGTTGGTTTCTTCTCTACCAGACCTGTTCTCACCTTTTCTCCCCATGACTAAGCTGCGTAAATATTGAGCATTTGCAACTCCTGTACTTTGAACCATCTTAGAAAAAGCGTTCCCTTCATTTGACAGAAGATCTTCTGGGGCACCGAATTCTAGTACCTGGATAACAAGTTCAACTTTTTTTTAACAAAATAGTCATCTATTTGTTCATGTAAGTGTCAGATAAATCAATCTTCAACTTAAATATAGTTCGGAAGCTCTCTCTGGTAGTTTCTGATTTTAGTTTATTCAGTTTTGTCTAAAAGAGGATACTTCGGGCATTCTCAAGCTGTACAGATCGGACATACATATGCAGCATGGTCCCTCCTATGAATTTGCTTTAGTGTGAGAGACCAACATTGCAACATGATGTAATGAACTGGGTAGGGAGAATACCAGTACGTCACATCAGGGCAATATCTAACAAAAGATACCATGATGTAGTTTGAAAACCTGCTGCATGCTTACCATGCAGATGTAGAATGATAAGCTTCTTCATGTTCTGCCACCAGTTTGCCATTCCTTTTAAATATACTATAAAGGAAACAAGATAAAGGTACAGTGGAAAGCTGAAAGATTTAAAGACATACCTGACCAGAATCAAGCACAAGAATTCTGTCACAATCAATAACAGTATTTAGTCGATGAGCAATAATGAGCATTGTGTATGATTTGAATTCTTCTCTAATAGTCTTCTGGATAAGAGCATCAGTTCTAACATCAACAGCAGCAGTTGCTTCATCAAGAACAAGAATCTTCGATCTCCTCAGCAGTGCACGAGCAAGACTTATCAGCTGTCTCTGTCCCACACTGAAATTCTCCCCAGCCTCAGAAACCTTTTAAAAACACAATGAATCTGTCAGCCTATGGATGAGAGCAAGCTTTGAAATATTGCTGTTGAGGGACGTGCCGCAACTTGTGCCTGGAGATATATCGATAGCATGGAGCTGCTATATTGCTGGCAAAAAGGAAAATTTTGGATGGAAATCTCCCCAAATTGCTGTCAAGATATTGCGAGAAAAGGAGGGAAATGAATATTTGCCCCCTTTTATCATGCCAATGATCTCGTAAACTATGGATTGCAGGGGTCGAAAATTTCTCCCACCTTATGAAGCATATGAAAATGTGGTGGCATCTCATTTAGTAAGAGGTCTTGTGGTGAAAGTTCATAGAAGTCATTTCCAGAGATCTAAATTTTATTAGTTCATAGGAACTGCAATCATGCAAAAGATAGACAAAAATGATGGGTCAATGTTTAACCTGGCAATCCATAATCACTTTCTATTGAAGGTAGGTCAGCAATTGACATGATATGAGATGAAGTTCATCTAATTGATCAGATGGATAGAGGTTATCCAATTCTCAAAGACAAGTGAGTTTGATGCTGATGGCCAATAGATCTTGCCAAGATTATATGTCAAATAAACTAACAAGTTTGTTCAAGGGCTGAAAGATATTGGATTATAAACAAATTTGGATGCAGATGAACTTGACTGGATTCTGGGCAGCAATGGTGAATCTTGTCTTATTTCAGCCATCAGTCAAATCAGAACTGTTGCATGAAACAAAAGAGAAATAGATGGGTTTCGCATACTATTCTTCTTCAGAAGATGTATGGAAAGCTGAATGTGTAAGAAATCAAATGAACTGTGGAAACAAGGGTCCACACGTCATCTAAATGTTTGTGTTGCAACAAAAACTAAAATGAACATAGATATTATTTTGATTGGAAAGTGGGAAGTGTATATGGCAAAACTTCAGTTATGCTTCTAAGTTCTAATATTTTTTTTTGCTCTAGTAATCCAAGAAGCTTAATATTAGTCACGGAAATTTCAACAAGTACCAATGCACTGTTTGTCAAGTTTGGTCTCAAAAGAAGAAAACAAGAAACGAAAAGTGGAATAGAATTCTCTCCTCTAAACTCAATGCTTATGGATGAAAACCATATACATAAACCATATAAATCAAGATTAAACAAGAGAATCACAACCAAAATCAAGATTAAACAAGAGAGTCACAACCAGAAGTTTATACCACATGCAGGAAGTCTGAGACTTAGAAAAGATTTCTCACGGAAATCTTGTGGTTGAACCGAAGCTCATCATAACAGCATTCATATTATATGTGGTTTTATATATAACTTACAAGGAGTCTACCAGAAAGGTTGCCGAGATAGGACTATAGCAAGTAGGCTTCATTTTAAATAAAGAGAACGAGTTGTAAATGTTGAAGCTTAAAGTGATGCAAGGGGCTAAAGTATCAGATCATTTGGGATGCTGATATCTCTAAGCCGTGTTATTGGTGAATCATACTTAAAGCAGGCTTTCTTCACCCAAGTCATTATAAATTTGTGAACATTAAAGGGTATGAAACAAACATGCAGATAGCTTGCTGATCATGCATGTAATTAGATATCCTCCCTGCCCTCTCTTTTTACCCCGTCTCTTCTCTGCCATCATTAAAACTGGTGGGTTCTCTGCCAATCCCTAAGTCTTTGGAAAATTTTCAATAATTAATGAAAATGAAGATAAAAATAAAAAAGAAAAAACCTCATACCTCAGCATCTAGACCCAAAGAGTTTCTTCTGATGAAATCCTTGAGATGTGCTCTCTCTAAAGCTTCCCAGAGATCAGCATCATTGTGCTCATTAAAAGGATCAAGATTAAATCGGACAGTCCCTAGAACAAAATAAAGTCACAACACATGCTTCAATTTATTTGCAACATACTGAAAGGAAAAGAAAAACAGGAACTATCACTTTCATCAGCAGATATTGTTTCTAGGGTAACAGAAATGTGGGGTGGACGGGTGAAATATATCATAAACTATATCTTGTGATGTATGCAGCATAAAAAACATAAAAACTATTCAACCTTGATCATCAAAATACTAGCTGTCCACATGATGTGCTCTTACTCAAAAGTATACTGACTGCAGAAAGTACAAACGCTTAAAATAAGCACTGTCTACCACTCTTTGCCCTTTCAGAAGTTATCTACCATGCTGCTCCCATTTTTATGCGGTAGCCAATCTAAACAGTGGTTCACCTTTCGGGTGTCATTTGTTGATTGTATTTTCAGTAGTTTGAAGCCCATCTATTCATATAGAAAACCAGCTACATTTTATACTCTCAAATATAACAGGTTTCCATTCTAAGAAAGTCTTGTGGAATAAAGCTAAAAGGCAGATATTTCTTTCCATTCGATATAAGCCTAAATGAGAATGAACAATCTCTGTGGCACTCTGTCCTTGTATATAACATAGATCTACATTTGTTAAACATGAATTATTGTTATCTATTGAACATTGGAAACTATTAATCATGCATTTAATTGATGATGATGTTGACAACATTATCAAGGATGTAGAGCAGTCTTAGTAATATTGCTAGCAAAGGTGGGCAGCCAAATGAAACTCGATGCCTTCAGATCATACATAAGAAAAAATATTTCAGACACTACATTCCAATTCATGTTATGGCATACTGAATAGTTTAAGGCATTAGTAATTCAGCAGCATCAAATATTTAGGATTGGAAAACACGGAACTGATGCCTTCATGATTTAAACCTTGATCATAAAGGACCCTTCATACCTGAGAAGAGAACTGGTGATTGTGGTATTATCCCTAGAACTTTACGTAGATCCATCAGTCCAAATTTTGCAATATCACAATCATCAATCAAAATTCTTCCTCTTTCCAATTCCACAATCCGGAATAAAGCATTAAGCATGCTAGATTTTCCAGCTCCAGTTCTTCCAACTATCCCCACCTTCTCACTCTGAGAAATAAAAAAGGACAAGCCATGGAGGACAGGAGGAAGCTCGGGCCTGTATCGTAGGACAACATCCATAAACCTGACTATTCCTAAGGAAGGCCATCCAGGTGGAGGGCGGTTGTTCTCAATTACAGACGGAGCTTCAGAAGGCAGCTCTATATATGTGCCCACACGCTCAACAGCATTTAAACTGTTTTCAGCCAGACTAGCAAGCCTTAGAACAGCAGTTAACAGGTTGGTGATATTCAAGGCATAGGTGAGAAGCAGACCCATTGTAGATGCAAAGGCAGCCTGGTTTTTGGCATTCTGGTTCTGCATGACAGCAAAGCTTGCTGTAAACCAAATCATAAGGCCTCCGAGAGTTTCCAACCGGATAGCAAGCCAGCGGTTTGAACTCATGTTCACAAGGGTGAATCTGATATTATTGTCCATGGATTTTCCATTAATATTAGCCATCCGATCATAAGCTTTGTATGCACGAATTGTTGACAAACCATTTAATGCTTCTCCAAACTGTGCATAGACAGGAGATCTGGTTATGGAATCCAAGCGTTTCACTTCACGGGCTGTGCTCTGTGAAACACAAAAAAGGGTGCTCATATATTAGTCATAAGTTATATTGAAAGATATAATGAGCTAAAATAAATTTGTGGAAACCAATCATGGAACCAAACAAATATGATGAGAAATGTCCTGAAGGTATACAAAATATGGACTATGTGATTTTTGAACAAACAATGGACTGATTAGTGCTCAGTAAAAAAAAAAAATAATACTAATTCAAAATTCCATTTTAGTAGGAAGTAGGTCAACATATGACATAACATTCCAGATATATTACGTTTGCCTGTTGCTTACCTGTTTCTCCTATCCTCACTATCCTTGTGCTGTTAATGTTTTCTTTTATTTTTGACCAAAACCTCAGAAATTATAATTTATAAGTACCATGCAGGGAAAATTAGAAATGCTGGTGCCATTTTCTCAAAAGGAATATGTAACAGAAGTTTTGAAAGGAATGTCATAGCATGCTAACTTAAAATCACTTAACGTGGGCTGTCTGTCGGCAGTAGATGTGTTGTACCACCTATGGAATTCCAGTAGTAATCATCCCTTTAACACATCTTCATTTATGTTTTACTCCTCAAGGCATGGTATTTGTAATCAGATAAGTATTGTTATCAAGACCAGACAGTTATCAACATTACAAAAATTAGATGCATCTTTTTTTTGGTAACAAAAATTAGATGCATCTTTTTCTTTGGTAACAAAAATTAGATGCATCTGACCCTTAGAAAATGCCAAAAATGACAGGCAAAAGATACAATTTTTACCCTAGCTTTCCTTCCATATCAAAACTCAGGTTTGTTTTGATTACTGATCGTCTGTAGGTTACATGGGCATCCAAAGCAATACAAGTCCCCAACTCATGGAAAAAAGGTGGATCCTATTTTCATTTTTCAATTTAAACTGCATGAAAATAAAGCTTGTGTGATAGAACTGTTTATATAAATAGAACATGCAGTATAAAAACTGCATCTATATTAAAAGAAGTATTCCCAGATTGTAATTGGAATTTCTGTTTAAGGCACCAGGATCTCTTCTACCAAGGAAAAAAAACATTAAGATGACATTTTTCATACCTGATAATATAGATAAGCAGCATAAAATAAAACCAAAAGTGGCATTATAGCCCACAAAGACAGGGTGCTGATGATGCCTATCAGCACAAATGTTGAAAGGAGCATTGATACTTGGCTCAGAAACATGTTTACAAGCATAGCAACATTGCGATCGATGTCACCAAGGTCCTTTGCAAATCTGTTAATTATCCGTCCAATAGGATTTGTGTGGAAGAATACCATTGGAGCTCTCAATATGGAGTTGAGCATGGCATCATGTAACCTTTTGGCAGCATAAAGACTTGAAATTATCAACCAATAAGAGTTTGCCAACGTCACTAGTACCTGAATCCAAAAAAATTATGGGAGTGACAATTCAAGTATGTAGCAGCGCCGGCGATAAAACCCATGAAAAATTTACATAACTTTTAGATTCTAAATGACTAAAATAGAAATATAGGAATATTTCTCTTAAGCTTACAAAAAATTGTGGATAATTTTGCACCCAAATTATTCAATGCATACACAAAAAATATGTGCTGGCAAGATGATAAAAAAATTTACACGTTTCTAGGTCACTAAATAGAATTTGACAAATATTTCTGATCCATCTCATCAAGTTTACTTTCCTGGAGAGACATGATCTCTACATCACATGGAGGCATTATTAAAATAATCGAAAGTGTTGTCAGGTCAGACACAGGCAATTGAGATCGGCGACATGGACAGCCCGTTCCTATGGCTTTTCTTGTGTATAATAGTAGCCATCAAATTGGCAATATTTCTTAGATTTTTGGGCGAGAAAGAAATTGGATTAAGTGCTGCTCCTTTGTGGAGTGAAAGATGTGTTGGGCCCAAGGAAGAGCATGGGAAAAGATATGATCTTTCCCAGAGGGAGAATGTGAATAGACAGGGTCATTCTCAAATCTCAATTGCCACATTTGAAAATGGTATCACATCAGCATTCTGATTATGGTATATCATCACTCTACACTTCCATATCCCAACCCCACCCCTGGGCCCCTCCAAAGGAACAGAAAAACAGTTACCCACGGTGATTTATCTGAAAAGCTTGGTTCAACTACAAGGCCAATCATGAACTAATTGCACACATACCTGACCAAATGAGAGAATTGAATAAATAAGATTGTAAAAACCAGGATCATAACCCTTTGAAGCACTTTGATCTGTCCAAAAACTTAGCCACGTGCTTCTTGAAACTCGAAGAACTTCTATTGAGATATAGCACAAAAAGAGTATCATAACTACCCAAGTGCCTCCTAGTGCATTCTTGTATCTGCAGAAGAAGAAATCAAAGCATCATTTCATGCATATCAATTTGAGTTAATCTCTACACAAGCATCCCATATAAAAGTTGATCACGAAGCACAAGGCAATCTACATATGAAAAATCACAACTATGACACCTGTCAAAGAGGCCATATGCCCATAAAAAACAGGTCACCATGGAGGTTTGTTTGGTGTACTGTGACTAGGCCGACTTCTAAAGGGAAAAACTTTAGAAGGACAACCAGTGTTTACTTCGGGTTAGTCAGACAAAAGATAATGAGTGCCCCTGAAAAATACCACTGCCCATTTTGTTTCTCATCTGATTGCTATTCATATTTGCACAGAATACTTAGGAGGTAGAACTCTTTGAAAGGCATTCCCTAGTCCCATCAATGTACCAGCATATGGACCAATATGACAGTAGTAAATAGCCCTTGTGTTTCCAAAATTCCTGGGGTGTAACTTAAATTACTGAAGAAGAAAGTACTCTACATGGCTCAAGCTGGCTATTATTTCCAGAACTGCCACTGGTATTAAGCTCCCCTGTTGTCCAACTGTTTGGAATGAATGCTGCCTTTGTTGTCCAGACATCAGCTTTTGGTGTGAATGTCATAAAGAGGACTGTACCATTGATATATTGAAGTGACAAGTAAGGATTCCTTAGTGCCTTCTATGTTCCATAAAGCAAAATGTCAGAATCCAATGATCAATTGTTTCTCTTTGATTGGGAATCACAGAAAAAGTAACAGCATTAACTGCAATGCCAATTCTAATTGAAACATCTCATATGCCAGTGCAATGCTTGCTTCATCGACAGAATTTTATGCATCCGTTACTTTTCAAATATGATGCATTCGTCTTCTAATGCATGTAAGCTTTCCCAGTCGAGCAACATGAGTTGATTCATAGCTACAATCAGTATACTTGATAAAGTTGAGACCTAGATTATATTCACATATATGGAAGACAATCAAGGAGATGTGGAATATCACATTGCTCTTTCTTGGTGGATCTGAGAATGAAAAATTCATATTTAACAATTTCAGGAGGTGAACATATTTGTTTCCAGTGCTGACATTAGATTGAAGATCAAAACACTCAGCAATTTGAAAGGATCTCGTAGTTTCACATTGCCAAGTTTGAGACCAGTTAGCAAGGGAGATGGCTACAATTGCATTGACACTGCTAGGAGGCTTCAGAGCAGAGTTCTACTTTGGGTGCAATTTGGGGTATTAGCAAACAAGAGCACTGCAACAATATCAATTCATGAGGGTTAACTTAGATCTATTGAATATCTGAGATCTGAAGGCCTCAGCAAAAAGATTTGAAGTTTGGGACTGCATGTTGCAAAGTAGGACAAGGATCAGGGAGGTACCTTCGGCCTAATATTTTGAATCTTGATTATGCACTTAACTTTGAACTACACTTACACCTGAAATAGAAGCTATTGACTTTAGCACCATGAAAAAACGTTCGGTGTCTATATAAAAACAAGTGTTGAACATGAGTTATTATATTTCCAAAGAAACCAAAAAAAAAAAAAAAATCAACATAAATAAAAAAGGATTCTGAATAAGACTACCTTCACTGAAATTTCAACATTTTTACAGATCTTCACAGGATTTAAAATGCTACTCAGGGATTCCATATAATTGCAGAAATCTACAATGCCAGCTCAGTCTTGATCAAGGAAATTCCTACACTCAAAGGATGGTGAACTCTTTTTTCCCATCCAACCCCCTATGATTAGTTTGCCAAGGTTCCACATCATTGAGATTTCAGATGTTTCAACATGATAGAGCTCCAGGTGATCAAAGAGACTTTTCAGCTTACTGTTCAAGATGACTTGCTTACTGAGCCAATTCCTGTCTTGCTTCATGAACATCAATGTGTCATGAGATGGATCACAAAGTCTACTTGACTATTCCAAAAATCTCAAACTCACTAAAAACTCTAGTTTAGCTTCAGAGAACATGATGGAACAATTGCTTGGATATTTCATTCTATTTGGATAATGAAAATGAATAGTGCTGCAGATATTTGTCAACATAATATATTCTAGATATCCACTTAATGGTTTCTCTTGCGAGTTGCGACCTGTATTATGTATACTAGCCAACTAATCGGCTGTGGATTCTTATATCTACCATTTAATGTAGGAATGAAGGTGCTCTTGGCTTGACATAAATACCCCCTACCTAGATTCTGCAGAACCAAGGTTACCCTTTATTCCATGACACACCCCAGAGGAAAAAATGCTACTTAAACAAGAATCTAATGTATATTTAATTTTTCACAATAAGTTTCCTTACGGTTTGATGCTGCAACAAACTCAAACATGCGGAGACCATGTTTTAATGTCATGTCATATTGCAATTTGTTCTCTGACATTTTCCCTGACCATGGGGTGGGGATATGTCCTCAGTGGGGAACAATAAAATTAACCATGTTTTCCCCCGATATATAGAAATTTTTAAAATTTGAGATTTTGGTTTAACACTGTATTTACAAAAAATTTCAACAAAGGGCGAATATCAATAAAATTTTTCTAAAACCTCATGCCTGATTGCAAGAGCTTTCTAAACACTAGAAATTATCGTTAATGTTCCATTTTTATCTTACTTGAAATCAATTGTATAAAGGTTTTAAGCAATTATTTTTCAATCAAACTAATGTTTGTCAACTATTTTGGAGAGAAAAGTGTTTTCAGCATCCAATTTAGGTGCAAAAGGAAGAAAGGGAATTACAGTTGGGATAAATAAGATCTCAATGTTTTGGTCAGCACATTATTTTTATTTATTTATTTTATTCTTTTGTGATTTAGCTTTTGAATTAACGGAGTGCAGGTGAATGCAACCATTTGATGCATCGGCATGCAGTTTATCAATAATCTTCAAATTGAACAATGACAAAGCCTGAATTTTTTTTGGGAGAAACTCATGTTTGAGTTTATAGCCTATATGCTCGTTAGAATATGATTAAATTATAAAATGGTGTTTAATTAAATCAGTGTTTTCAGTCTCGGCTGCCGAAAAATCACTATTTGCCGGCGTGCTGAGGGGTTTCGACGAAACACAGCTTTTTTTTTTTTAAATTTTTTTCGCTATATGGTCGATTTGGGCGAAATTTTCGTCCAAATCGATAGAGGTGCCGACCGAAACCCCTTTCTCCTCTTAATCTTTTCATTTCTTCTTCAAATCTCCCCATTTGTTACGAAATCTGTCCTAAACTTCTTCAAATCTCAAGATCTTGGTTGTAGAAGTAGATTAGACACGATTTGGAGTGGTATTGGGAGTTCTACAACATTCGTGTTTGATTCTAAAGAAGGTAAAACATGTTTTTCTTCCACTTTATAGCCTTAAAGGTAATAGAATGAATATGTTATGTAATGAAACCCGATCTATTGATGGGTGTCGCCATTTATAATTATTTTTATGAAAATCAATTTTTTTAATTATTTGTCACGAAAATTAATTAAAAATAGGGAAAAAAATATAAAATACAACAAATAATGCCACTTATAATTATTTGTATGAAAATCAATTTTTTTAATTATTTGTCATGAAAATTAATTAAAAATAGGGAAAATATATAAAATACAACAAATAATGTTATAAATTAGTAAAAATTACTATGAATGCCACCTATAATTATTTGTATAAAAATCAATTTTTTTAATTATTTGTCATGAAAATCAATTAAAAATAGTGAAAAAATATAAAAATACAACAAGTAATCTTATAAATTAGTAAAAATTACTATGAATGCCACCTATAATTATTTGTATGAAAATCAATTTTGTTAATTATTTGTTACGAAAATTAACTAAAAATAGAGAAAAATACAACAAATAATGTTATAAATGAGTAAAAATTACTATTAATGCCACCTATAATTATTTGTATGAAAATCAATTCTTTAATTATTTGTCACGAAAATTAATTAAAAATAGGGAAAAATATATAAAGACCAAGAAGTGATCTAACATTTAGTAGAATTGCTTCAAGGGCTTAATTGCCCCAGTTTTACATTTGAACCAGAAGTAAAGACCAAGAAAGATCTAACATTTTATGTTTTGAGTATAGAAATTAATTAATATACTTTGTTACCTCATCAGAACATTCCAGCTGACAACACCCGTCTCGCGTTCCTCCTGCTTGACTAGAACAGACTTGATTTCTTTCTTCTTATTTTCATGGCTTTCATGTCTTACCAGATGATTTGCTTCGCCATTGGTGGAGTGATTAGTAGTCTTCTGATCGTGGTTTGCATCATCTTCTTTTTCTTTCACATGTTCTTCTAGGTTTCCCACATTTTTCATCAAATTTTGGAATAGAAACCCATTATTGCTAAGGTCATCAAAGGTTCCCTCCTCTTTGACCACACCTTCATCAACAAGAAAAATTCTATCCACCTGTGGCAGAAAATGTAGTTGGTTTGTGACAAGCACTCTGGTTTTCCCTCCCAGTTCTTTCTTGATACACTTATCAAAAACCTGGAGACAAATCAGATGCATAGGACAGATTATTACACAGAATGTTCTGAAGAACTGTTTGAATTCAACTATTCAAGATTTGACATTCCAAACTAGTAAAAACTATAATCTGGTCCTTTAACAGACAAATACATTAAAATAAAAATAGAATTATTCAACCAGGAAACTATTTCAAATGATACTTTTCCCATTAACATGTTGAACATAAAAAGGCATCTAAAAATTCAGTATCTTTGGCTTCTGCTTATATGCACTCACATAGACTTATTTCTTCCAAAATGAAATCAGTTCTTACTTGAAATAGAAAAATATAATAAAGGTTATAAAGACAAGATTAACAAAATATTTTTCCAACAATAATATCATATGATTTCCAGTTGATGCCAAAATAGACAATTTTAGCCCTTCAACATCATATAATTATCTAGGGATAGCATAACCAGTATTACCTGTCGACCAACATGAGCATCTAGAGCACTTAAAGGGTCATCAAATATGTATATGTCTGAATTGGAATATACAGCCCTAGCCATGGAAACTCTTTGCTTTTGCCCACCACTAATGTTTACACCTCTTTCACCAATTTCCGTCAAATCACCACCCTTATAATACAAGTATCAGACAACAAAGTAAGTTCAGATCCACAAAGCTACAAACATAATGAAGATCCCAAAATATGCACAAATATTAGATAGGAATCCAAAACTTTTTGGACGAATAAAAAACTGCCCTAGTTTGAATTCATACTTACTGGCAGTAACTCAAGATCATGCTGTAGCTCAGTCACTTCTATTGCCTTCTCATACCGTGCTGGCTCAAAAATGGATCCAAATAATATATTGTCACGTACCTGTATAAGTGAACTTCAAGAGCCCCAATATTACAGCCAGCAAGAATATAACAGGCAAATCAAAACTAATTGCAAACTACTTTAATTGTAATGGACACTGATGCCAAAATCATGGATTGACTATCACATTCATATAACCATTTTTTTATGAGAACAACCAAAATACTAGCTGGTTATGTCTACAAGAATTGAAACCAAGGACTGTAAGATATGAAGGAAATTAAAAAGAGTTTAATATGTAGCTCACAGCCACACGTCCAATTTAAAAGGAAAATTAAATAAAAGAATATTGAAAACTCACAGTTGCATTGAAAATCCATGAAACTTGTGGAACATATGCTACAGTTCCCCGGATAACAACACTTGCATCAGCCATTGGAGGTAGCTCCCCAAGCATTGCAGATATCAATGATGTTTTCCCTTCTCCAGTACTACCGACAACTGCCACCAGGCTACCCATAGGTACATCTAAGTTGATATTTGACAAAGTTGGCTTCTCTTCCTGAAATCAATCATAATTTAAATGCCCCAGATCTTGAATGAAATAAGAAACAAACATACATGAGTTAAACGGACCTAGAACTTAATAAATTTTAGCTTGAAAAATCTCTACATGTCATTTCTAGGTCAATAAGGCTTAAGAGTTCAACATTTGGCTAGAAGTTGAACCTAAGGACTTTTAAGTGAAATCATGTCAACTCTAGAGGTGGCAACCAAAATATACATGCATATAAGTGCAGCAAGACTTATTCAAACTCTATGGCATATCTATAATTACAACCAAGCTGTTAAAAGTTTACTATAGATTAATTATCTTTGGTTTGTCATGGAATCAATTAGTCTGAACTGAAGCTTTGTTCTTGGACAGTGGGTGTCTCATAATCCATTTCCCCAATTACAGTTTTCATGTTCATTCTACTATTTCTGTCCAAAAAGAAAACAAGGGAAGTAAGAAATAAAGATGGTCAATCACACATTATGATTAAAGGGGTTGTCCACATGACCTATAAAAAGGGTCTCTTATCAGATGGATGGTCTAGATTGGTCACATCACCTCTCCCAATATAAAAAATTACACATCTCACAAGGAAACTAAACCAGGTGAAAATAGCAGAAATGTTTTCTCATCAATTAGTGCATTTATATTTCATTTATTCACTTCTAGTCTTCTCTTCTCCTTCCAATTCAGGTAAGCAGATGCTTCCAGTTATTATCCTTTTTTTTTTCTTTCATATAGTGTTTATATTGCTAGAAAATCGGTTTATGCTTCAGACAATCCAATGTTTGTGGGAAGGAGGGGGTTTTAAGAAGGATCATTTAGTTATGTGGCAGTTCATGTGCAAGAGTAAGGAGCAAGGGGGGATTGATTTGGGAAACCTTTACGCTCGAAATTCATCATTACTAGCTAAATGGCTCTGGCGTTTCAGCAATGAGAGGGACAGCCTTTGGCATCAAGTGGTTGGTTCCAAATATGGTCTTACAAATAATGGGCGGGATGCGAGTGGGAGAAGTCTTCCTTCACCTCTCAGTCTGTGGAAAAATGTGGCACCTCTAGCTACCATTTTCCATTCCCACGTTCGTTTTATTGTAGGATCTGGTGTTTCCATATTGTTTTTGGCATGAACTGTGGTGGGAGTCTTCTATCCTACGCCTTTTGTTTCCCAAATTGTTCCGTGTGGTCTCAAACCTGGATGCTCTTGTCAAAGATGTCCTTTCACCTTCCCCCGCGGGATTACATTGGTGTCTTCCTTTTAGAAGGGAATTCCAAGACCATGAGCTTGTGGAATTGTTGTCTTTGTTGGATCTTCTAAAGGACGTTTCTATTTATCCTAACCATGATGATATTCATATTTGGTGCCCTGAAGCTTCGGGTATTTATTCTTGTTGGTCTTTTTTTTTATATGTGTAGACCTGTCCCGTTGACTCCCTGTTTCTTTCCTTAGTACTCATCTTTGGAAACCATGTGTACCTCCTAAGATCAAGGCTTTTGGGTTGACCGGTTTGCTTTACAAAATAAATACGGCAGATCATCTCCAAAATAGAAGAAAATGGCTATCCTTATCGCCCAATGTCTATATTTTATGCATGAGTCAGGGAGAGACTGTGGATCATATTTTTGTCCATTGTGCTTTTGTTAGAGGGATATGGGATTACTTTCTCAGGGAGATTGGATATTGTTAGGCTATGCTTGAAAAGGTGTTTGACTTGTTGTGTCAGTGGAGATTTCTGGGTCTAGTCAGGAGAGGGAGAATCTTGTATAGATTGGTATTTCATGCAGTATTGTGGTTTGTATGGAATGAAAGAAACAATAGATTTTTTTATGACAAATCATACTTTGGAGCACCTATGGTTGAAGCCATTACAATATCGGTTGCATCATGGCCTATGAGATATTTTGATTTCCCTAATATATCCGTAGCTGAAGTGGTAAGGAGTTGGTCTACAGTTTGTTTCACATCAAAGGGAGGTTCAGTACACTCATGTGATTGGATGCCACCCCCAGAAAGCATCATCAAGTTGAGTTTTGATGGTTGTTCGCTGGGGAATCCTAGTCAAGCGGGTGTTGGATGACTTTTTAGGAATCATTTGGGAAAGGTCATCTTTGCTTTTTGTGGGCCCATAGGAGGGACAGATTCCACTTGGACAGAGCTTTTGGCACTTATCATAGGATTATGCCATGTAAACTCGTTGGGGCTTAGGGAAGTTATTGTTGAGGGGGATGCAGCCAATATTTTGAGATGGATGACTTCAAAGGTTCCGGGGCCATGGATATCTTTGGAGCTGATTAGAGTAGCTAGATCCTTGGTACAAGGGGTGAAAGTCTCATTCACACACGTACCAAGAGAAGCTAACGAAGTTGCCAATAGATTAGCTAAGGCTGGAGCTATAAGCTCCTCGTTAGTATTTGGTGATATTTCTTTGTGTTTGCATGTGTAGATCCTCTTTGTCTAGGTAGTGCCTTCTGGTGCTTTGGCATTTTTTATTTTCTTGAGTTGCTGTTTTTCCTTTCTTATCCTTGTATCTCTCACCTTTTATTCAATAAAATTTTCATCACTTATCAAAAACTCTGGTGTTCTATTTCTATGCTGATGAGAATGAATGCACAAATCAAAGGTTACATTTAAAATTTTCAAATTCTGTTGGTGACTGATTCATTGTTTATTCTCTTGTTAGCTTTGTCTTCATTTGGTCTTTGTTTTAGACATTAGATTGTGGTAATTCATCTTGGTTCTTGTGCCTTCTATGGACTGTTCTGCACATAAATCTAAGTGTGTGTTAATTTGAAATTCACTGAGACTCAGTTAATCTTGAAATTCATTTTATTTTGCTTTGTTTTCATAATTCAACCAAGTTTAGGTCACCTTTATTAGTAATTTGTACATCAAATTCTGTAAATTCCTTTAATTTCTCAGAAAATTAATTAATGATTTTTTTCTATCTAAACACCTGCATAACACACACACACACACATCCATTTATTTCCTTAATATGGATTTGCAAAATAAATCTGTAAATTACTTTAATCCGTCACAAAATTAGTTGATGATTTTTTCTGTTTAAACATTTGTACATAAATCCATTTACTTTGTAATTCTTTTGTTAATATGGATTTGTAGATCAAATCTGTAAATTCCTTTAAGTTTTCAGAAAATTAATTGATATTTTTTCTGTTTAAACGCTTGTATATGAATCCAGTTTTTTTGTCCTTCCTTTGTTAATCTGGATTTGTCAATGAAATTTGTAAATTATTTTGATTTATCATAAAATTAATTCATGATTGTTCCTGTTTAAAAACTTTAAACGATCCATTTATACGTCATAAATATTGAGTTATAGGCTAAATCTATAAAAATCCTTTTTACAATCAATTTTTTTTTTTTAGAGACTTGTGCATAAATTTAGTATCCACTTATGAGTGTGCGTGCGAGTGTGTGTGAATGAGTGCATGTATATTTGTTTTCCTTTTAAGAAATAAAATGTAAATTAATCATTACCTGAATGCATGAATTTATATAAATAAATTGTCTATAAATATACATATGTGAACATGTACATACAAATTTTTATAAACCCATATTTATTTATTAATATTTTAATTTTTTCCTTTATATTTCATTTTAGGTGCATGCTATTTTATGATTATAATCATTTTTAGGGATTTGTAAATAACTTCACTACTGGTCTAAAATTGAAAACATTTGTGAATTAATTACGAACAAATTACCCAAATGAGGCAAACGCTACACCCAGCAAGAGTTGGGGCCTCACACATGTCCATCTCCTTTACTGAAATCCCTAACCCAAATTTCTGGTTTGGTTGATAATGGTGGTCCATTCATGAGGCTATATTAATTTGTGTTCTGTAAATTTAAATTGTAATTTTAATTTGCATATAATATTTAAGTATGTGTATTAAAGTATTAATTATATATGTGCATGAATCCAACTTTTTCAACATTTGAACCAAAGACTTCAATACTCGTCAGATTCCAGTTCACTTGTCCAGGCCCATGCAAAAGTAAGTAGAAACCACCATAATATAATGCATTCATGCTTACACATTT
This sequence comes from Buxus sempervirens, assembly GCA_947561395.2. Classification (NCBI taxonomy): domain Eukaryota; kingdom Viridiplantae; phylum Streptophyta; class Magnoliopsida; order Buxales; family Buxaceae; genus Buxus; species Buxus sempervirens. The sequence goes on along the minus strand of OX387186.1, from coordinate 16,111,537 downwards.
CATAGTTGAACTCATGAGACAAAATACATTACATGTCTTCATGCCTATACTAGAAATGAGTATTGATAGACACATCAGCAAAATTCCAAGCTTGTATAATTGAGATGTTTTGACTTAGTGGGCAATTATGGGGGAAACATGTCCCCCTTATCTAATGTGAAATTCCTAATGGGTGATAATAAAAAAGTACAAATTATATTTAGAACAATATAAAGCTGACTAAGGCTCTATCTATTTTGATGTAAATGCAATGTTGAGGACATTTTGGATGCAATATAGGTTATGACATGAAACTACGTCAGCATGGAAATTACTTAAAAAATATTAAATGATAAATGCTTCAGAATTTCTTGTTTTTACCAGAAAATCATCATGTCGATTAAACAACACTAATCAAAGTTACTACTTCATTTTGTTGAATCAGTGTTAATGTTCTTCCCACCGCGAACAAATGGGACTGGTAATTGTGGCACTACCAGCATCTAGGAGATAAACACCACGTCCAATGACTTAAACTGCCACTCCTCCAATGTAAAAAATCTACACTACTATTGGTTTTGACTTTACCATAACCACATACTGGAAATATTAGTATAAAAACTGCTACCAGGACCTTCAACAGTGATATCCTGTTCACCTCTAACCAACACTACCACTACTAATGTTGTTAATATGACCAGTATCTACAATATGATCACCGACATTGATAACTACATCACATTCACCACTAACATCACTACCCCTTTCACAACCATCACTATTGAAGCCACATTTGGAATTTCTATGTCTTCCAACATGTCATTAATACAATAAGCATCATCTCCACTGCTACCACTGCCTAACATGAGCACTTACAACGATGATCAACATCACCATGTTTGCTAGTTTATAAACTGTTTACTCGGTCCATTTTCCTTCAAGCCTGAAAAACCAGGTTCAACATACAACCTCTTATGCCTAAGAGCTTTTAAATGAAAATGATTACAACTGAATTTTTAAAAAATATATCAGAATTTAACCAAAAGAAATGAGCTTAGAAAGTAGACCTTTGAGTCCCAAGAAAAGAATCCATTCTTTATCGAGATGGCTGGAAGGCCAGGTTCAATTGGTGGGTTTGGCAAAAGAAGTCTCTCTTCAGTCAAAAATAATTCCTCCAGACGTTTCAATGACACATTGGCATTGACAATCTATAGAGTCAAAATCACATTAAGAAACTCCTATAGGAATTAAACAAGTTCTAACTATTCCTTATCTATATGAAGAAAGCACATCGTTGGATGCAATTTCATAGTGTAATTAAATAATCACACAAGGAATCTATAATGTATACAGGAGACACATTTAAAACAGAACAAGCATATATGTCTATCAATTTCAAAAACAATAATCATGACACAGTATTATGATAATCCTTGTTTCAGAAGAGAATAAATCTGCAAAGCAACCAAGTGAACCCAATGAAGGCACAAAAATATAAGATCCTCGTTTCTCTTGCTATGAAAGATTGATTAACTTGTTCAATAGGTGACAATCATATCTATCATTTGGTGAATTGATCCTCTGTTTGCAAACCCTGAAAATGAGAGGCTCTCAATTGCACATAATTCAAAATGACCCAATATATACCTTGATGTATCTTGTTCCCTACGTTCCAATATACATGAAATGATTAATTCAATTTTACAAAACAGCGAAGGATATATTGCTGAATATTGCATAAATTTCACTACTTATAAAATTTATACTCCCTGTTATAGTGTAAATTTGTGGAAGAGAAATATGAGACAAAATGATTGATATTTAACTTAATTTTAACAAGAAACTTTTTTAAATTCCCAGAACACTTTCAAATTTGAAATGTTTTTGTTTAACTCACTCCTTATACGAATTGCCAGGATTCCATGGTCATTTTTCAGAAAATTTAAAGAGTATTTGAGGATTCCACGCCTTTTATTTTTTCTCTTACCGCTTTGAGGTGAAAAAGAGGGATCTAATGGAAAGGATTGACAGGTTGGACAGATTAGACGAAAAAGGTGACTTAGATGTTCAGGAGTTAGCCTTGAGAAAGGCTTCAAAGTTAGAGTTGGAAAATTACATCAGGTTCGAGGAAATAACTGGCGGAAAAAAACCTAGAATGCCATGGTTGAGAAAGGGAGATGATAATAATAGACTCTTCCAAAAAATGGCTTCTAGCAGGAGAAGAAAGAATTCCATTCCAAAAATAAAGATGTCAGGCAGAAGTTTGGAGTGTAAAAAGATATCATTGATGGCTTCTTCCCTTTATTTCTCATTGTATTCTTTAGAGGAATCCTTTAGATTCAAATTGGGAAACATTCCAACACCTAAACTGAGTGAGGAGGGTTGTCAGTGGTTAGACTAGAAGTTTGAGGAAAAAGAGGTTAGGCGAGTAGTGGGCCAACTTAATAGCGATAAGTCTCTTGGTCTGGATGGGTTTTCTATGAATTTTTGTAACAAGTGCTTGGATCTAGTGAAGGTAGTTTTGATAAAAGTTTTTGAAGAATTTCACACTTTTGGTATCATTAAGAAGATTACCAATGAGACCTTTTTGAGCTTGATACTACAATTCAGGGAGCAATGAACATTAAATATGTCTTCTAAGGATACGGACTTACTCAAGAAGGGTACAAGTGTTATCATCCTCTGTCCAAAAAAAATGTTTTGTTAGTATGGATGTAACCTTCTTTGAATATCAGCCCAATTTTTCCTCTACTCAAAACTTCTCTTCAGGTGGAGAGTAGGAGTGCAGAGAAGTTATCTATGGATCCTTTACCTAAGTTTGCTTCGCTTCCTAAACTTAATGACCAACAATTATCTCGTGAGGACCAACAGCCACCAGCATAATCACAACCACAACCAATTGTGGATGAGCCGTGCGAGCCACCAGTGAATGAGTTGAGAGTCTACTCAAGACACCAGAAGAGCAAGACCATTCCCTCTTCTTCACGCCGGCCATCAAACCCGGAAAAAGGTGATTCTTTGTCTATCCCCAACTTAGTAGCATTTGGTGGGCATCATGGATCATGAATTATGGATTATAATTTGGATTTTGGTAACCCATATTATAATCACTAACTTTCAAAATCCCTAATCTTGTTTCGATAACATAGATATTTGTAGAATCTAGAATCTCGTTTGGTCAACGTTGATTATTGAGATTAAATTTAGAGTTTTTATATTAAAAATTGCACACAAAAATAATATAATGTATATTGAAAAATTAATATAATGTATTCTTGGAGTCATCTACAGATAAGGGTATATTGGTTGACATTTATATAATGTATATAAATCACATAAGGGTATCCCACCTTCAATTTGCAGACGATACACTAGTATTCTTGGAGGCATCTACAGATCAAATCTTGGGATTGAAGAGCATATTGCATACATTCCATATGGAGTCTGGCTTGAGGGTTAATTGGGGAAAGAGTTCCTTAATGGGGTTGAATTTGGTGAGGAGGAAGCTTTGTCTTTCAGTTGGATTTTAGGTTGTTAGGTAACCTCGTGGCCCATGTCATACCTTGAGCTTTCCTTTGGTGAGTCCCCTCGTAACTTGTCTGTTGGAAATAGTGGTTCATATTTTGGAGCTGGGGGGGGGGGGGGGGGGGGCGGCCTGAGGGGCCCTGTGGGCGTATTTTTGGGATTTCAGAAATACCGGGTTTAGGGTTGGTATATATATATATATATAATAATGTGACCCTAATTGATTTTTTTTTTCATAATGGAAATTTTTGCCATACACAGTGGACGTAGGCACATTGCCGAACCACTTAAATTTGCATGTTCTTCTTCTTCTCTATTTTTCTTATTATTCACGTTGCGCGATTCACAACATTGTCATTTTGGGAGCTGGTGATAGAGAGGGTAGAAAAGAGGTTAGCAATATGGAAGAGGAACTACCTTTCTTTTAGGGGTCGATCACATTGATTAAGGTGGTGCTTGCCAACTTACCGAATTATTATGTTTTTGTTCCGCATGCCTAGGAGGGTGGTGGGAATTATTGAAAAAACACAGACTTTTTTTGGGAGGGATGGGGACAGAGGAAGGCGCATTTGGTTGGGTGGGATAAGGTGTGTCTAGGGAGAGAGAAAGGGGGAATAAGGCTGGGCAAGATCACTCTTCGCAATTCCTCCCTTCTTGCCAAATGGCTATAGCATTTTAGCAAGAAAAAAGATAGTTTGTGGCACCAAGTGATTGCAAGCAAATACAGTAGAGATGGCAATGGATGGGTGATCAACTTGAGGGCCTGTCCTTGAGGAAACTGCCCATGAAAAGCCATCATGAATCTGGCTCCTACCTTTTATTCTCATATGAAATTGTGTGTTGGCTCAGGGTCTTCCGTCCGTTTTTGGCATGACTTATGGTGGGGTAGTGTGGCTAGTCAGTTTCCTCGATTGTTTTCTTTGGTCCTTCATCCAGATGCTTATGTAGTTGATATCCTCTCTCCGTCAGCATCGGGTATTTCATGGAATCCATCTTTCAAGAGAGACCCACGCCTAGCTAAATTGGAGGAGTTAGACTCGCTCTTCCATAACCTCAAAGATGTGTTTCTTGATCCATTAGGTTCGAACAAGGTCATTTGGACATTATCCGCCTCCGGTTCCATTTCTTGTAAGTCCTTCAGTATGGTATGTCATAATCCCATGATTCCTAATCCGTCTTTCTCTGTCACTAGGCTATGGAAGCCAAAGGTTCTTCCTAAAGTTAAGGCCTTTCTTTGGACTGCCCTCTTGTACAGAATTAATATAGCTGATCGACTCCAAAGAAGATGGAAGACAATTTCCTTATCCCCACAGGTATGCTTTATGTGTATGAGAGCAGGAGAGAGCATCGATCATTTTTTTTGTATAGTGTCAGTTCGCATGTGCTATTTGGATGCGAATGTTTCAAGTGATTGGGGTCTCTTGGGTGATGCTGAACTCTTTGGGAGCATGGTTCAAACAATGCTGAGTTAGAGGTTTGGAGACGAAAGGGCGCATCATTTATGGCTTGCTGTTTCATGCAGTGGTATGGCATATATGGCTAGAGAGGAATGAAAGGATTTTCCAAGACATTCGAAGATCGGCGGATCAGATGATTGACACTATAATAGTATCTGTTGCATCATGGGCTTTAGCTCTTCCGGAATTTCAAGGGGTTGGAGCTACAGAGTTAGTGATAGAGTGGCAGATATGGTTTTTTTGAATTCTCCTTAGAGTGGAGGGTGCAGGATTGGGTGTTCCTTGATCATTTCAGGGAATTGGGAGATGGTTTTCATTTCAGTTTTGGTGGTGGCCTTGAATTGTAGTGGAATAGCTTGTTCTCTTACAATACAAGGCTTGACCACAGGTCGGTAATTGTACTTTGGGTTAGTTTTTGGGGTTGGGTGGTGGGTCACGAGGTGGAAATTGTATCTTTTTTTTGTATGCCGCCTACGGTATAGTATGCTTTATGTCAGAAAGGTTGTATAGGAGTGGGTGTTGAGTGGGTTGACCATAGTCTCTTATCAAAAATAATATGTATATTATTATATAATATATTTATATATAATATGACAAACTATATTATAGTATACATAATATATATATATATTATCGGTAATGAAGATCATATATATAAAATGAGAGAAAAAGAGAGTACAAGAGCACAGGTACAAGAAACAAAACTGGTACAAAATAATATATAAAGATTATATAATATTATATTATTATAATGTATATAATATTATACAATATATATAATATACAAATTATAATATTACATATATATTACCATATATAATATCATAATATTATATAGTATAATAATGCCTATATTATTATTATTATTTATAATTATATGTATTATATAATATGTTATCTATAATTTGTAGAATCAATCATACATACATACATACATACATATAAAAGATGGAATGTACACTAGGACCTCTACAACCAGTGCCCAAGTGGGCATACCATCACAAAAACTCTTCCATGAAACACAGCCCGACCCACACAAATACAACCGATTTCACACGACTCCCACTCTGTAACCTGATAGAAATCAATCCGCTACAAAGCTGACCTTGGACCCGAAGCTAAACAAGGCATTCAGCTCCCAAGTCCTCTGGTCAAAGACTCCTATTCTAATGTGCCCAACTTGAATGATACACTTGGACCTAGGGCTGTCAATGGGTTGGATCCTGATCCAATTACCGTCCTGTTCTGATTAAATTTATTTGATTTAATCGGATCTTTATCCGAATAAATGTTCGGCGGATCAAATACGGATCCAAAGATTAGATCCATTTGATAATCGGATTCAGATCTTACTATATCCGTACGATAAAAATCCGAATCCAATTAAATTTAAGATATGATTAAAATTTTTAGAATTTATAAGGGTGTTTAAGTAAATAGGCTAACATACTATATAAGTAAATATGCTAACCTACTATATGTGAAAGTAGTAGGTTTAAAAAATGCCAATTTAATGGGATTTTTAACAGGATGCGGATATTTAATCGGACTCGAATATTAATCGAATTCGGATATGGATTTTATAACCATATTCGGATTCGGATTCAATAATAAATATGAAGGATCCATCGGATATTTAATCGGATTCAGATTTGGATCTTGGTGGATCCAATCCGACAACTAGGAAGAGAAGCACCACCTATGCCACTCTGGCAATACAACCACCCATGATACCGTTGCTACTATTATAGAGTCAAACATGTGATCCACGGACTTCCGAGAATCCTGGAATAACTTGCTATTATGCTCAAGCCATATATACCAGACGACTGCATGGAAAAGGAGACTCTATATGATATTACCCCTCTTCCCCAACCTTTTGACTCCACTGAACAAACCATGATGCCAAAGTGTTTGGTAAAACCCAAGATACTACAGCAAACCAGCACTGAACAAAGAGGTGATCGATGCTCTCCGTCGCCTCCAAATACATACAACATACATGAGGGGATAAAGCAAGCGTCCTCCATCTTCGTTGGATACGATCTGCCGCATTTATCTTGTAAAGAATAGCAGTAAAAAAAAAGCCTTAATCTTAAGGGGCACCTTGGACTTCCATAACTGAGAGACGAAAAATGATAGCGGATGATGATGAACATTTTGACTAACTAACTTGAAAAAGGATTTACACGAATAAGTACTATAGGGTGAGGGGAAGCAAATAATTTCATCAGGACTAGACGAGTCAATGAAAACATCTTCTATGGTTTCTAAGAGAGAGGCCAACTCTTCCAAATCAGCAGGTCGAAGATCTCTTTTGAAAGGCAAATTCCATGATAAACCAGATACGGACAAGGACAATATATCAGCCACGACAGTGTCAGGGTAGAGAACTATGGAAAACAGATGCCGAAAAAGACTCAACAATAATTGATTGACTCACCACCTATCATGCCAAAAAAGAATTGAACAACTAGACCCTGCCGACAACCTGACTTGGGGGTAAAACAACGGTGCCATTCTCATGATAGCTTTCCATGGACAATCTCCAGAAGGGCGTGCCCTCAAATTTATTGACCGCCCATTAGCATCAATACCATTTACTGATAATCACCTTGTGCCACAAACTTTTCTTATCAGTGCTGAAATGCCACAACCATTTGGGTAATAAAGAGGAATTCTAGGAAGCTACCATGCCCAATCCTAATCCACCTCTCTCTCTTCGCCCATCCCACCAAATGCATCTTCTTTACTCCCCCTCCCTCCCATAGAAAATCTCTTTGGACTTCCTCAATTACGGCCACTACCCACCTAGGCATACGAACATCGACATGTAATAGACGGGTAAGTTAGCAACACCCATAATCCTTATAATCACATTTAAGATAGATTGTGATTATGGACTAGATTATAACATTAAATTGTAGAATCTGACCTCAGAATCCCAAGCAAACACACTTTCTGGATTATAGAATTGGATTCTACTAGAATCTAGATTCTATAATACCCACCAAATGCCCCCTGAGACTCCCCAATTCCTGTTGCTAATGATTCTGACTTGTCTATTGCACAACCTAAAAGAGTTAGATCTTGTACTCAGTACCCTCTTTCTAACTTTGTTTCCTACCAAAAACTTTCATCTTGATGCCATACTTCTATCTGCAACTTTTCCATTTTCACTCCTCAAAACTTACAGGATGCACTTAGTGATCCAAAGTGGGGGAAGCAATGCAGTAAGACATGAAAGATCTTAATAAGAACAATACATGGGATTTAGTTGAATTGCCCAAAGGAAAAAAGGTAGTTGGATGCAGTGGGTGTTCACTGTGAAGCTTAGTCTCGACGGATCTGTTGCTAAACTTAAGGCAAGATTGGTGGCAAAAGGCTTCACACAAACATGCGGGATAGATTATGAAGAGACATTTGCTCTAATAGCAAAGATGAACAACATTAGGGTTTTACTGTCTTTGGCAGCAAATTTGGGTTAGCCTCTTCAGCAATTTGATGTGAAAAATGCATTTCTCCATGATGAATTAGAAGAAGAAGTTTACACAAAGCTTCCTCTTGGGATTGATTGTCCCAAGGCAAATGCAAATCTGAAAGATTTCCAAGGTACTGAGGCTGCCTGGTCTAGTCATAGAATATTTATCTCCCAAAGGAAGTATGTTCTTGATCTTATTAAGTAAGCTAGAAAGCTTGAATGCAAGACTGTTGATAATCTAGTAGAGACAAACACCAAGTTGGGAGAAGATTATGAAGGAACTATGGTGGATAAGGGCAAGTATCAAAGGTTAGTTGGAAGGTTATTTATCAATCCCACACTTGCCTAGATATTGCCTATGTAGTTAGTATGGTGAGTCAATTTATGCACTCACCACACGAATCTCATTTGAAAGCAGTCTATTGCATTCTTCAGTATCTAAAATGCTTACCAGGGAAAGGTTAATATTTGTTAAAAACAATCACTTGAGGATAGAATCATAACCTGATGCAGTGCAGATTGGGCTGGATCAGTGGTGGACTGAAGATCTACCTCAGGTTATTATACTTTTTTGGGAGGAAAGTTAGTGACATGGCATAGCAAAAAGCAATCAATGGTTGCTAGATCAAGTGCAGAAGCAGAATCCCGAGCCATGGTGCATGGAGTATGTGAGTTGTGATGGCTAAAAGTGCCATTAAAGGAACTGAAGTACAACCATCCAGACCCTATGAGATTGTATTGTGACAAAAAAGTTTCAATTCATATTCCTCACAATCGAGTACAGCATGATAGAACCAAGCATATTGAGATTGATAGAAACTTCATCAAGGAAAAGCTACAGGCAGCTTTGATATTAACTCCATATGTGAAGATTGGAGAACAGTTGACAATATCCTAACAAAAATGGTTTCAAGTAACATCTTTCAAACAACTCTAAGCAAGTTGGGCATGCAAGATATCTTTGCCACAGCTTGAGGGGGAGTGTTGATGAGTTGTCATATATCTTGGGCTGTCATATTGCCTTAGTTTTATTGAATGATTCTGATTGATGCTATCCCTATTTAGATTGGAATCTTTCCATATTGTACATGTTACTCCTCTTATAAATAAAGGTGGGAATCTTAACAATTTCTGGGTAGGGTTCCATTAGTTTTGATGTAAAAGTTTTTTTTTGGGAAAATGTTTCCAGGAAACTTAAAGTTTTTCAACTGTTTGGATGGACATTGGGAAATGAAGTTGAAAATGAGAATTTTTTATGTTAAGTTGTTTAAACAAGTATGGTTCATATTGAGCGCGATCTATTTTCCGGAAAATGACATGAGATTTTAGATGGTAAGTCGTTTTCCGGAAAATAGTTATTTTTTAGGAAAATGGTTTTACATGGTATTGTATTTTACATTGAAACAAACACTAGGAAAACCCCATTTTACTCCGAAAACATTTTTCAGATTATATTTTACATCAAAACAAACGGAGACTAAGTATTCAACTTTACATACTATCTTCATCATGATGGAAATTGTAGGATAATGATTATTTTATGCTTACCATTAAATAAAACTTGGTTATACTAAATCACCTTCAATTTGCAATAACCATTACTTATCTTTTATTCTGATCAGTATTTGTAATAGAAGGTGAGGAATCCTAATAATTTCTCATCTCTCTGCCTCGAACTCTATGGTTGGGCAAGCACCACCATAATGACAGAAATTCTCCAGATTATACAACTGCCATGGAAATACTCCGTCAAAAATATATGATTAACATAGAATTCTCCTCCATATTTATCTGTAACCTTGGGAATCAGATATGAACGTCTTCCCCAACGAATTACCAGATTCTGAGGCAGGAATACAGGCAAGCAAGAAAATAAACAAGATAGGGAATATAAAAGGAACATCTGATCAAGATCTCTATCGAAACTTTCTGTATGTTGATCCCCCACTTCTCTAGCTCTATAAGCATTATCTGTCTGAATGTATCTGTCGGCAAATAAACAATCATAATTACCCTTATGATATTACACTTCTGGTTATACTCCATGTCTTTAACAAGACCTGACTGATCATACTACCCCCTCGAGTCTTCATCACAAAAGCATTTGAAAGCTCTTCTGCACCAGGAGCTTGTTCTTGTTAGGAGGAATGTGAAGTGATAGTTTCCTGCATGCCTTCTTTATCTCCAAAACTGGACAGGCTTTCTCTACAATGAGACTGAGCCTTGTTATAATTCTTATTTCTGTTAAGTTCATGTATGCAGTTCAGTGTGGTTCTCATCCCTATTTGGAGGTCTAGCATATTTAGAAGTCACATTCTCTACCATGAGCCTTGTTATAATTCTGGCTTCTCTTAAGTTCATGTATGCTTTTCTTGTGGTGGTCATCCCCATTGGGAAATCCAGCAGATTTTGAATTGTTGTGCAATCATAAATTTATAATGAATTTTCAAAAATTGCCATTTATTGCTCGCAATGATGGCAGCATGAGCAACTACTATGCACCTTGATGCTTCATCCTTGTGCGGCCCATGGTCAAAGGCAGCCTTCCAAACAATATTCATCCAATCCAAGAAAAACCCCAAAAAATCCTAGAAAAATCCTCTATAAATTTGTGTGTGTGTGTGTGTGAGAGAGAGAGAGAGAGAGAGAGAGAGAGAGAGAGACATAAGAGAAGGAATCACTACTCAAAAATCCCAATTAAAGAAGACAAAAATATAGCTAGATTATTTAAAGGTATGGTGGTAAAGTAGAATAAACACATTTAAGTTTATAGTCTCCACCATGACGAAGATGAGCTAGTCATCATAGGGGAGGTCAACATTTGAGTAGAGATAGTAGGGTGAAAGCCTATTACTTAAAAGAAAACAAAAAGGGTGAGGGAACACATGAAGTTCGGACCTTACTCAGAAGAAAAAAAAAAAAAGAAAAACGAAAACGAATACCATCACCATCCAAAATGAGAAAACAGGCACTGAAAAAGAAAAAGAAAAAGCAAGAAGTCCAACAAAAATAGAAAAAGGAAACCTAAAATACACTGCTAGTCATTTTCCTTTTTTAACTTGGTTTGGTTTAATTCCTGAGCATCCTAATAAGATTTTTAGCAACTCCGGATTGGAAGGAATTTAGTGTAATTCTTTAGTTTATCATCTGCCTTTCTTAAATTCTGATCATTAAATATTATTAAAAGATTTAGATAATAAGAAGTGTAGAAAACCTTTTAGATTGAGGTCACATGGAGCAGTGTTTATAGTGCGTTTTTGAGGAAGAAAATCGCTTAATTGTATCGCTGATTTTTGGCATCATGCCGGTGAAACGGGACGGCGTGCTGAGCGAAACGGGGCGAAACAGGGGAGGGAAATGAAAATTTGTTCATTTTTCATTGGTGAAATAGGCGGTGTGCCGGAGAAATTTCCCCAAAATCCAGTTTTTGTCCATTTTTTGCCTCTTTGATTTTTCCATCGTTGGCGTTGTAGACACCCCAAATTGCACAGTAAAAATGATGAATAATTGGCAAAAATCATTATCTCATTTGAAACCAGCACAAAATTTGAGAAAATCGGCATTTTTCCTTGTATCCGACAACTCAGGTCGGATACAAGCGTATATCTTTATATCCGACATAAGCAGCTCTTAATGTATCCGACATCATATGCCGGATACATATAGGTGCTCTTGTATGCAACCTGATATGTCGGATACAAGCTTTTTGCTCAAAATTAGGGTTTTCCGAGAGTTTTCACTTTTTACCATCATATCCTTCATTAAAGGAGTGGAAATCTCGGAAATAGCCTTAGGGTTAAGGTTGATGGGCTCTAGACATTATTTTGTGTCTAGCATCATGCAAACCCTAACCCTAGCCTTTGCCTATAAGTAGGGGGCTCCTCCTTAAGCAAATGGCAATTAATTCTTGCCAATAACTTTTGCCAAGAAGTTGGAGATCAAAGAGCTCCGAGTGAAAAGGGGAACCGCTGCAGTCTTGCTTCCAGAAGCCCAGGTAAGCCTCAAACCTCTCTTTATTTTCTGTTTTTACATTTTAGATCTAGATCTCTTCTTCCACCTTTCTGTAGAATAAGGCCTCTTCTATGTGTGTGAAAACCCTTCCCCTACTCAAAGTACCTCGAGGCTCCCCCTAGCCATAAAACGTGAAGGCGGGACCTAGGGGAAACGAGACTGGGGATTGATCCTAGTGCTAGAACCTTGATTGGAATAAGCCTTTTGATTCTATGAAAACCGTTTCATATTCAAAGTACCCCAAGATTATCTTGAAGAACCGTGTTTAATGGGGAGAGAGAACTAAGGGAAACGACAATGGAACGGAACCCTAGGTTGTTTTAGAACCCCATTTGATTGATTTAAATGCATGCTATATGTTATTATATTGTTAAAGAAGGGATTTTTACACATACACACATAGCACTTGTTTTGTCGGATTTGGCTTGTATTTTGGATCTATTGCCGTCATTGTGGTAGATCTAAAATAAATAGCCCCAAGCAATTCTGGAATATTTGTTATCGATTTCAATCAAGTTTATTTCAAATCTTGAAGACCTCTAGGTCTAACCTCTTGGTTTTGGGCACTTTTGCTCAATTTTGGGGTTTTTGGCATATCCTTTCCAATCGGAGAGGATGGTGAGCCGAACTTGTGCCCCATTTCTTCCTAGAGGTTCTTCAATATCTTTTCAAAATGGTTTTAACTTATCTTGCACGGATTCCACACACTTTATCATTGTTTGAGTTGATTTTCTTCAAAAAAAGGCTTAACTTGACAGCAACTGTACCCCAAATTCGGACACTAGTAACTTCATCGTCCGGATGAATTTTGGAGTGATTCCAGAGCCATGGGAAAGGTGAGGCTATCTAGTTTATGCCTATAAAATTTCATTAATTTATATCGAGCAGATTTTTGACACCTCTCTATCGAAGTTGATAGGTCATTTCAGGTCTGATTACAGAACCTGTCACTTCGACTGAGCGCTATGTGTTCGTTTTAAGTCCGATTCGAGTGATTCTTGTTTCTGAGTTTTCCTTTGGAAGTCTAGTTTCAAATCCAGTTGGTTTCATAATTTTTTGACTCCATTTGTGTCGTGGGTAACAGATTTACTCAGAACTGCTCAACAACACTTTTCTGGGTAAATCTGTGATCTTCGGGGCCTGTTCGGGAGGCCACCCAAGGCACATCCGAATGAATTTTTGTATGAGGCTAGTTTCATTTGAAAGATGGCCATACATACTTCATTCACACCAAATTTCATGGATTTATATAGAGCCGATTTTTCTAAATGAATTTCCAAAGTTGTCCACTTATCACTTTTAACTATCTCCAGCAGCAGATTTCAAAGGAGAATAACTTCTAGGATTTTAACCGGAATTGATTGAAAATTTGTATGAGTCTTCTATTTATCATAATCTTTCAACTGGATTTGGTTTGATTCAATTTAAACTAGATTTGAATGATTTCAAGACAAATGGCTCTATCTTTTATCGAATTTTCCGGATTTGACTCAACTTGGTTTTGTGCAATTTTTTCTTTGATTTCCATCTATTGGTAATATTCCAGAAGTGATATTGATATAAAAGAGAATCTAGAATTCATTTGGATTTCTCATGTGGACATATCACATATTTGTTTAACCCTTTTCCAAGGTTTTTGATGATTTTAGCAAGCTTTCTCATTTTTTTAGCATGAACAACACTTGGCAACCACCTTGTGTGGGTGAATGGGGGTGCCTAACACCTTCCCCCGTTCATAATCTAATCCCCTTACCCATCTCTGGATTTGATTTTCAAGTAGAGTTATTTTTACTCTAGTATATGCTTTTTAGCTCTTTTTGCTTATTTTTGAATCTTTTGGTGTCCATTTACACCCAAAAATTGGATGGTGGCGACTCTCCCATTTTCGTTGAGCCCGTGTGATGACGGAGGGAATCATCTCGGTGATTTTTCCATGTCTCACAGGCGTGCCGGAGAAATTTCGTTTCGTGCCAGCACTCCATGTCAAGGCACTGAAACGGTAAACCTTAACATGGAGTCAAGACCTTGATTTAATAAATGTAATTAAAGAAGCATGGAGTTTTGAACCCCAAGGATCAAATAGTTTTAGAGTCATTCAGAAATGTTATCTTCCCAAACCTCCACTCTAACCATAGTCAAAATAATCCCTTTACTATCCGACACTATATCTTTCTTCTCTGGTTTAACACCGGTCGCCTTTTTCTTTAAGTTTATCACGGTTTTTAGGTTCCTCGTTACCAGTCTTCTGAGAAAGATTGCTGGTTTAGCAGGCATCTATTGGCTGACCTTTCTAAAGTTAGTTTGGGGCCTAGCTCCGTGATAACAATGCCACTCTACCCGAACCTGAATCCGGGTCTGTCTCCTTGGTAACCTGAGTGCTGTTCTCTTTACCCTTGCATTCTTCGAGAATCCCTCACCCTTTAATGTCCTTTAAAACTTGTAACTGCCCATCCTTTATACCTCCGTCTGCATTAAACTTGGATTGACCATTTTGACCTACATGGGATAATCTTTCCACTCCACATGTCTCTCCATGTTGAGCTTTGCTAGGATATGCTGCCATCTCTTCCATGGCTGCCAACCTGCCAATCCACCATGCCTGGAGCTTGTCCTCACCTTGGCCGACCACCTCATCCTCCTCTATTTGCTGCAGGGTACAAACTCTGGTGAATAACTAAGGTATCACTCTTTCCCCATTGCAAAACCTAACGCCAAGATTTGGATGTTGTATCAAACAAACCTTCTTCCTCTATTGCTTCGATCCAATCCTCATCTTTTCCTTTTCCACTTTCTAAACCACCCTCTTTTAATTTCTTCCTTCTATCTGCTAGTGATAAATCTCTGTAGTCTACTATTTTATGCCCAAATTTGCCTCACCAATAGCAACATTCAAACAACCCATCTTAGAATATATTGTACACTTTCTCCCTTTCCTTAAAAACCACCATCATTTCATGTGTTAAACAAAAATTGCACCTAAAAGCTTAAGCTGATAAGTGAAAGCTCAACTATGTATATCAAAGGGTCCCAAACACAATATCTCAACACTCCTCTGCACGTGCAACTTCGCACGGGAACATACAAGGGGAGGATATAACACGGCATACATCTTGTATACAAATAAATGCCAAGGCAAACTTTCCCCGGGGAGTTGAACACAAGACCTCCCGCTCCGATACCATATTAAACAAACTTTGCACCTAAAAGCTTAAGCTAATAGGTGAGGGTGCAACTATGTATATCAAAGGGCCCAAACACAATATTTCAACATCATGAACTAATGGTTTTTCTAGGTTCACCTCCATGCAGACCTTAGCAAACTTCTCTAAAGTTCTCTTTTCCATTAGTCCATCCATATATAGGTACCTTCCAACTTTGGTTACTAGTTCCTACATAATATGAGGTTTCCTAAATTGCTAAACAAGGAATACAGATCCACACCATTGTACAATCAATTTTGAAATCATATGGACGGAAGCTAGGTTGCCATTCAATAACAATGGAATATTTTCCACCTACCATCCATGGACCACCCGATTTGATATTTAGGATGACATCTTCTCTTGTGCATTTTATGGTGTAGAAAACTGTTTCCCATGACCAGGAAACTTATAGAGCCTGCCACGAAGGCCTACACGAAGCTTAACTTGGATGTAAGATAACTCGTGCGTACCGTACAACCCCACAACTTTTCAATCAGCCACAACGCTACCTCTTTTATGGTCTCTTCCACTTCCTTCTCATCCAATGTCACTGTGATTTTTTGCTTATGGATATCTGTTTGATCTTGAGTTTGTTAATTTGTACTTTACTTCTGTTTTCCTCTTATTCTTCTTCCACCAAGTCCACCCACATGACCTGCTTGAGCACTTTCTCTAGGCTTTTACTAGATTCTCCTTTCTCCATTATGATAAGTTGTCGGCCAATCTTGTTTGCCATGCTGCAAGTTTTCCTTTCTGTATTTTTCCGATTGCAATTTACTTCACAGGTCATGTACTAACTTACTATTACCTTTTCTCTTCAGGTTCCTCTTAATGTAGATCATAATTACTCGTTGTCTCGGTATTCTCCCCTTTGACCATCATGTCCACCGCCAGCGAGAGTAGATCTTGCAATAACTGGCTGTCATTCTAATGCACCAACCTGATATAACACTAATGAGGGTTATATTTGTAAAAAATATGAATTATGATGGGGTTTGTCTTCTTCCAGCATCATTCACAGTCACTTCAATTCTGGATACAATCTGCTGCCATTGTTTCGCTCTCCTGTTCTCTTGCTCTAACAGGCTCTCTCGATCTCTCCGTTCTCTCACTCTCTCAGAAAAACACCAATGTAGATAATTACTGCGTTTTCTGTAATGAAGTAAGACATAAGAGCATCTATAGAAGGAATTTATGTTTACACAACAGATTTGGCAACTTAACAGCAGTT
Source organism: Buxus sempervirens (assembly GCA_947561395.2). Taxonomy (NCBI): domain Eukaryota; kingdom Viridiplantae; phylum Streptophyta; class Magnoliopsida; order Buxales; family Buxaceae; genus Buxus; species Buxus sempervirens. The sequence continues at coordinate 16,094,650 of OX387186.1, read as the reverse complement.
TTAATAACATTATGCAACAGGATGACAAGTCTGTGTCAGATTGTGTATGTAAAGTAGCCCATAAAGGTCTAGAATAAAATTGAAAAAACTCTTGGTATATGTTGGAAAATATGAGAAAGCAGAAAAAAAATGAGATTTGAGAATATTAAAGCATATTCACAACATGTCATTGAAAATGCAGCATATAACTTGACAATTTATAAAGAAGCAATGGATTCTAACATCTGTATTTGTGCAGGTGGCAAGAAGTGGTAGCAGAGGAGGAAAGGAAAAGGATGTGGGGAATGGAAACCTCCTAAGGCCGAGTAGATCAAACTTAATTTTGATGGGGCGGTGAGCAAGAAGGGGATGGCAGCTGTCGGCGGAGTCCTAAGAAGATCAAATGGAACACCAATTTCTCTTTACAGATGTCAAACTTCAGAAAATTCTGTCTTTAAAGTTGAACTTATGGCTATGTTATCAAGCTAGCTAATATGATGGGTATTAAAATTTTGGAAATAGAAGGAGATTCATCCCAGATGATCAACGATAACATGTGTAATACCCTGTATTTTTCTAATATTATATTAGAAATTAAAATCTATAAATCATTCAGATGTTTGTACTAATCTAAGTTGTGTTTTAAATAGGGGATATGATGGAGAGTGGAGATCCAGAAATTTACGCAGATCCTACAGTTGGATCTTCCTGAGGTAAGCTAATTTTAAATAATTATCTTTAATATTATTGGATGGTTGCATGGAGGAGAGTCAAGTGAGAAGCGTGGGATCGGTTCCTTATTAAAATAGGGTTTCTATTCCCTAATATTTCATGGGCGTGTGATGTTTGAGGTTTTGGAGTTGCTAAAAGCCTTTGTTGCTATTTTGTGTGGGACAGCTGAAGAGAAGGAAAAGGAGAACCACCACCTTCGCTGGTGTTTGGCTTAGTGTTTTGGAAGAATCAAGAGGCAGATAGCAGCCTTTCCAAAATATTAAAGCACAGTTTACTGGTTTGGGTTTTATGGATGTTTTATTTTTCTGAAATGCTGATCTTCAAGCTTCATATATCTGGAGAATTGATTTTCATGGTTATTGGATCCAAAATTTCATTTAAACATGGGTTCATCTTGTGTTTGTTTTCAGAAGACAATCGATGTTACTGAGAATTTGTTGGATTTATTTTGATGATCTAAAACAGTTTATCCATGATCTGGAATGGATGGTTTGAAGTTTTGATAGTTCAGTATGTTTAAAGTTGATTGTACCATTAGTTTTTCTCTGTTTTAGAGATGTTGGATCGGCCATTATGGATTTCTGAAAGTATTATTCAGTTTGAAAATGTTAGATTGATCTTACTGAGTCGTGGAAAATATTTTGATGGACTTATAATCAATGTTTTTGACGAGCAATTGGTTTAAACAGAGTTGAATTTCTGAAAGAATCCAGAAACTTCAAGTTTTTTATTTGACACTCGATTCGTGCCCGAACTTCGCTTGAGTGCAACATTGTTGTTTCTTGGCGGATGCTTCGCGCTTGACCTAGGGCTTGAGCGTGGCATTTAATTCTTCTCCTGACCTTTCCTATTTGAGCGTGAAACTCATGCCCAACCTCTAGCTCAAGCACAACCATAGCCTTTATGTTCAACGCTTGACCTCCCTTGAGCACGAGACATCTTTCATTCCTAGCGCACGAACTCCGGCTGGAGCACCACTCGTGTGCAGACTCTAGAGACCAAACAAAGCCTTGACGTCTGAGCCACACCTAACCTAGGCTCAAGCGCCAATTCACAGACTTTAAACTTTTGCCAATCTAACCAATTTTTCTATTTTAAAATGATTTTTGTGAAATTACAACTCAAGTTCTAATAAGATTAAGGTGATTTAAGGTGGTTTTCACAGGCAAAATGATTCAATAAAATTTAGAAAAGATTTTTGGCACATTCTGTTGGAATAGGTCGTTTTTGGCTTATAAAGAGAAATCTGGAACTTGAAAGGATTTTTAATGTTTCTAACTATTCCAACACATTTGAAAGATTGTTTTAAACATGTTTTGACTTCTGGAAACCTTCATAATAGCTTACAAATTGTTTTGGCTGGTTTCAAGGATTTTATACTTGGTATTTGGAAATTGGGAAGTATCGGATTCTCCTCCATAATGAAGTGAATAGTATACAATTTAATCTCCATGATGGAGTATTTCTGCCATGAATTTCCATAAAGGAGTGATTTGAGTCATGATGGCATATTTGGATGGTTTTAGTTTTAATCCATGTCTAGCGGGCTTAGCTCATTATGGATCCATAGTTTAACTAGATAGCGATGTTTGTCTACCTTTGTTAGGCTTAAGCTTAGTTTCCATTTATTTGGGGTCTGTTTGTTATGCATTTTATGCACTTCATGCATTTTGAGTTCGTATTTTGAGGACCCATTTCTCATGGGTCCTTTTGTCTGTATTGTTCTTTTTACTCTATTTATATCATTTCTCTCATTAATTATCAAAAAAAATTTATGCGTTTCATCCATGATGGAGAGCCTATTTCATGAGGGAATGAGCTACAACAATCCACTTCCACCATGACGGTGAAGTCACTTGTTTTGGATATGTTGCAGTATTATTCTTTGACTAGATTGTACTTGTCAACCCTTCCATGATGGTTGGGTGCTCCGTAATAAACGATATACGAAATCCTGAAAAGACCAGCTGCACATATTAAACGTGAGGTGGCGATTGGACTAGGTTTACCTTTTCAAATTAGTCACATTTCACGAGTCCCGTGAAGTCATACTGTTTTGACTAGACTTAGGTTAATTGATATTAATAATAGTTTTACATTGAAAATGCTTGTGATTATATTGATTTTGCTTATGGTTTTTTGCTTATCAAATTGGATTGTTGAATTACAGAACCTCATAAAACGGTATTTTGAAAAGTATGTGTGGGCTACTTTTATTCATGCATTTTGCTACTCATTGAGATTTTTATCTCACTCCGCTGTTGTCAAATATTTTGTTTTCATATCTTCCTAGTGAGGACGCACTTGATGGGGTAGAGCATCCCGGTGCTAAGGCTTCAGGAGGACAGAGTGGCGGATCCAGAAAATTAGCTTAGGAGGGGCAAACTATAAGCCAAATAAATTCAACTACATTAACATAAAAAATTATTTTTAGAAAAAAAAAATTGGAAAATTATGAAAAAGGGTGATCACTTTTGGCGGGTATATATAAAAGCAGTCCATAAAAAACCTTCTTTCTTGAAAATGGTCACTTTTCAAAATAAAATTGAACAATAGAATAATTGTATTGTAGTTACGTGGGACACAAGCACATCCTACTTAAGACACGAGCGCATTATACATGGGATATGAACATATGATGCGCTTGTGTCCCATGTAGGAGTCAGTCGTGTCCTACGTAGGATGTACTCATATCCCACGTAAGGAAGCTCGTATCCCACGTACAATGCACTCATGTCCCAAGTAGGCCGTGCTCGTACACTGCGTAGCTATAGTAAAGTGGCACTACTTTTTAATTTTTTTTTCAAAAGTGATCTTGCAAGTAAATTATTTTTTAAACATGACTCTTTTTTGACAAATGAGATTTTGAAGACTTTTATAAATAGAGGCTAAAAAGTGATTTTGTCATAATTTGGGGGAGGGGGCAATTTCTTTATGTTTTGGGCATTTTAATTAATATGAAAAAATAATAATTATCATACTTCTATAAACAGAAAATTTGATGGGGGTAATTGCCCCCCCACCTAGCTCCGCCCCTTGGAGGACATAGAAAATTACTTTTGTCTTATGTAGGATTGAGTTTTATTTTTATTAGATGAACTTGTAGTAGAATTTTATTCGTTTAAATGATTTGGACAAATAGGTTACCATGTTATTCTATTTGAGATTATTATGATGTCTTAGAGAGTTCGTGAGAGTTATTTGACTTCCTTTTTATCTAGATATGTTATTAGATGGTTATTGATTTACTTTTGATTCATGTTTCCGTACTTTAAGGTATTAATAAATTTGAAATTGTTAAGCACTTCGGATTTGGGTTTATTTTATTTAATAAATCCAAATCTGGGGTGCTACATCATGAATGCGGATAGAATCCCATGGCAAGCAACTACCATGATAGCTGATGCCCAGCTATGGATTGGAAGATTCAAAGAGGTGGAATTCAAGCATATCAAGAGATAAGGAAACAAGGTGGCTGACGCATTGGCTAAAATGTGTCTAGTTACAGATGGCGAAATCATATGGACTGATCGGCCAAGAAAATTAGATAAACTTTTGCAATATGATTGTAAGACTACAGATGTTTAATATAATTTAATGTTTACTTACCAGAGAAAAAAAAAACAAAAAACTTAAGCATATATCAGTCTCAATGTCTAACCATGCAGAAAAGCTGTATTAAGCAAACAACAATGAAATGCATACTAAGATATTTTTTATTGCAACAAATTCAACTATAACAGTCGAAACAACATAAAAAAAACAATGAAGAGAAGAAAACAACACCTGAGTGATTATATTAGGGAGCATAAATAAGGGAAAACGTAGAACAGCAAACAATGAAAGAGATGAAAATGCCCTTGCAGGTGTCAAATCCCCACCAAGTAAAGTGAACATCCCAAACGAAACCACCGTAACCAGAATGGGTATGCTGTTTAGGATGAAACTGTTACACTGCAAAGTGATGCAACTAATTAAGACCAAACTAATTAAGACCAAACTAATTAAAACAATTAAAAAGTTTTAGAGCCAAGGGCAAATAAACATTGAAAATATGCTCATAAATCATGAATAAGTAACATATGTTTCACCATAGAATTGAACATGACATGTAAACAATTATCCCACCAATTCAATTAATTTATTTGGCTCTCCAAGCCAATATGATAGAAATTTATCATGTGGGAATCAGTCTCAACAAAAATTTTCAAGACAAATGCATTGAAGGACCAGTGACATAGCAGCCTATTTAGAATGGAAATGACGTTCTTTCTCATGAACTTTTGGATCTACTTAAAATCCATAACTCTCATAAAAAAAATATCATATAAAACTATGATGAGGCAAACACATTAAAGTGATATTTAAATCCTGGGCACTATCAAACTGGAATTAAAAAAGTGAAGTTATCTAAAGACATGTTTTCAACCTACCGTTGCAAGTAATTGTGATTTCCGGAACCATAAAAGCTCATCATTTCGGATGCTTTGAACTTTAGACTGGAAGCTTGTCTCCCATGCATAATATCTGACATTTTTTGGAACAAAAAATTACAATATCATACCCAATATCTGACGTTCTTTAAAAGATTAGGATTATTCGACACTGAAATTGAAGCATACTTCACAGTGTCCATGGCAGCCAAGATTTCATTCATGAGGCCAATCCGCTTGTCCGTACGTTGCAAACCCTCCTTAGACAGTTTCTGCATTTTGCTTATCACAAATGTCTGCTCCAAAAAAGTAAAATTAAATAAAGCACTGGTGGAAATACAGGTATTGATATGTGAAAGATTAGATGCAGTTCATCCATCATAGCCAAGAAATTGCCAAAAAGTACATATTTCAACAGGATACATTGATGGATCTGAAATTATTAAGATCTAAAATAATGTGAACAAAGTATATCCTAAGATATAAATAGGTGTAATTCGATTGAAGATTTGGTTTTTCAAGGATTGGGCTGTGCACAAAGTTCTCATGACCAACCTCAACTAGCTGGGATAAAGAAATTTGCTGTTCAATTCATACCTGATACAGATTTTCAGTTTGTACACAACTGTTTACTTCCTGGCATAAACACAGGATTTTAGGCCATGGATAAGGCAGAAGTGGCCAATCCCATCTATCCTTCCTGAACGGTATATGTTGAAAGCAATTCTATCCATATCAGCAAAAACTGTTAACTTCCTGTCATAATCACAGGATTTTAAGGGAAGGGCAAGGAAGAAATGGCCAATCAAAAATATGCATCTTCCCAGGGGCTTCCTGATCAATATATGTCAAAAGTGTCTCTCTATATCAGCCATATAATCTTCTTTGTCTTATGTTTTTCAGCATGAATCCAATAAATGGACTTTTCTAATTCTTAAGTGAAAATTTCACAAAAGGTATTCTAAGCACAAGCCAAAGGTCCTTCATGTTGAAAGTTTCCATGTTGAGAAAGCAGAATGTTCTGGAACAATAGGACTCTTTTCGAAAATCACTATTATGCTCTTCTTTCTAATGTCCTTGCCTAACAACCATGGTCTTCCAGCTGCATCAAAGTTGTTGCAGATGTTTTTTTTCATCTTTATCATTCTCAAATGCTTCAATACTTTCCCATCCATGGGTCAGTGTTTCGTTATCCAAAATCTATTGGAAAGGAAAAGAAGATGAACTTTCCAATGAATTTTATGTGTTTGGTTGACAGGAAATATGCAGCCATTGGAAACTAATTTTCCAAATGAGCACCATTTTCCATTAAAAGCTCCTCAAAGCTTTCATCTTAAAATGAATAGGAAACAAAGGTAAGGAAAAGAAAGTTCTCTTTTAATCTCCTTTCCATTGTTTTCCATCTAACAAAACAAAGTTTTAGCAAAGTTATAATACATGTCATTACAAACCTTGAGTTAGAGCACACAACTTTCTTATCTCAATTTAGCCTTTTTAAACCTCTAGTTTCTTTTCAATCTTTTACCAATATCAATTGCCAAAATCATTCTGAACTTTGGCACACCATCACCTGGTGATTGGCCTTTTCCTTCTGACTTCCCAAAGCCAACTTAGCCACTCCTTATGACTTATGGAAATTCATTGATAAGGAGGAGTTGTAAGTGCACATATTTTCATCAGTCCTTGACTCCTTGTACCGAAAAAAGTTACCAAATTGTTAGCAATTTGCTAGTAGAAAAATACCCTAAACCAATGAGCATAGGAGTTGCAAATAATGAGGAAAAGAGAGTAAACAAAGAAGAATGACCAGGCAAAAGAAGAAAGGAGGAGACTGAATTGCCACATAATTTTGAAATGATAAGGGAATTCCACATAAAATATGTATTTGATGTGAAATTATGTTTATAGAGAATTTTGTCTATGGAAGCTTGGGAGTTGAAAATTAGAATCTTGTTGAAAAAGGCTTTACATATATAACAGATCTCAATATTTCGATTGTCTTTGCATTTTATAGCATGAATTTCATCATTTTGCTTACAAATTTGATGATAATATGAATTTTAAGTACGTACTAGAACCCTAATTTTTGCGAAATAATAAGTTTAGAAGAGTAATGCTAGGATAATTGAAGAATATTATTGAAAATAATGAGATCCATCTGTTCGTTTTTTGCTGCTTGTTCCACTAATGGGGTTTATTGTTCAACTGAGAGCTCATAATGAAGAATTATGTAGATTCAGTAAAAGAAACCAAACACAGTCAAGTTGAAGGGGGGTCGACCTAAGAGAAAATACAAGATTCTAGAAAAGCTACCATGCACAAATTAGTCAACCTACGGTCGACCAAAGGTGTGCTTGGTCAATTGAAGAGAAAAATTCTAATTATTCATGTAACTGATTTGTTATTAAAATATTAATAATATGATAATATTGATCAAGGTGCCAGCGAAATTTCGTTTTTCTGGTAGTAGTGGCACGAAATTGGAAGGGAAAAGCCTTTCTGCGGCTTTTTCCTTCCATGCCGGCGAAATCTGGTGGCACGCTGGCAAAATCTGGGGAATATTTCCCTAGATTTCCCCAAATTTTAGGCAAACTTGGTGGCATGCCGGCGAAGCGGCGAAATCTAACGAAATTTTCCCAGATTTTCCCAAAATGGGGAAATTGTGGGAAATTCTTTTTCCCTAGATTTCTCGACAAGCCCCCAAAACTTCCCTAGGCATGCCCAACGAAATTTGGGCGAAATACAAAATTTAAAACCTTGATATTGATGATAAAAAAGGAATGAATATGGTGAAATGTATTAAAAAATTATGGTTAACATGATACAAGTTGGTAATAGTGATGTGAACGAGAACGTGCAAGTCCAATGAAATTGGCAATACAAAATTGTTTATGAAAACCATTGCAAACTATGAACAAAAATATGATGCAAAAAAGTTAATTGAAACGCTTACTGCCAACGGTAATGATGATGAGAAGTGGGTTTACCGTATGGCAACTTCCATAATAAGAAATGGATGATCTACTATAGTGGGCTTTCCATCTAGCACGACCGAGAGATCAGGTTGGGAGGAATAGGTTGCACTCATTCATTCCATTGGCTTGAGTCCGTAAGGGAATGGAACATTGAGACCCATGGTTGAAACACCCTAAAAACAATGATCTACACATAGATCCATCCTCAAAGTTTCTCTAACTCATTTCAATTTCCATGCAAATTCCAACAGATTGCAAGAGAGCCAATAGACAAATCAACAAAGCCTAAGAGTTTAAATAAAAATTATTTATATTGACAATTAAAGAAAAATCAGATGTCTCTGGAGAATACAATCAAAGATATGCCAAAAGTAATACGAAGAAATACTACCCAATCTCTACTCAAGTGATCCACCATCAGATCTTTCCAAAACCAAACACCAATTAAAGACTTCCATTTCTAGTGGAGCCTTTAAACCCTAATAGAATCACGATACCTAGTGTTTGTAACCGCCAAAGGTACCAAAAATTTTAACTGAAAGGTGACCTTTCCTATCAAACTAGCACACCCTTATAAATTTTGAAAATTTTGTCAAACTAGATGACACAAACAAACAGAGGAGAAAGGTGACCTTTCCTATCAAACTAGCACACCCTTATACATTTTGAAAATTTTGTCAAACTAGACGACACAAACAAACAGAGGAGAAAGAAACATTCCTCATTCCCTCCACATGAAAGAGAAAGATAAAGTTGCGGTGAACAAGTAGTATGAACGACCTCCCACCCTACAAACCCCTAAAGTAAAATTGCAAGAATGTTTTCAACAAAAGCAAAAGTACAAAGACCAGAACACCTCCCAACCCCACAACAGCATTCAAAACTGAAAACAACCCGATTACCTTGTTCAATATTGAACACCCAAAGAATAACATCACTCACTTTCACCATTTCTAAAACATATCCCAAAAGCTCGCTTAGCACCCCACCACTAAAGTAACTCTTAGTCTAATCAATGTTTATAATTTCGTCACATTTCGGCGAAATTACGCTATTTTCCGTGGTGGCGACACGAAACTAGCTTGGAAAATTAAATTTCGAAGATTCTGTGATATCAGCGACATTTCAAGAAATATAGCGAAATTTCGTCGACACCAGGGAAAATTTTTTTATATTTTCCCTAATGTTAGAGAAATGTTGACGACATTTCGCGAAATGACAGGAATTTACATTTTTAGCTTTTTTTTCTATTTTAGCGATTTTTCCCTCATTTCGGCGACATTTCGCTAGTGACACCTAGCAAAATGTCGTTTGAAACAACATTGTAAACCTTGAGTCTAATGAATCAAAAACTCTCCTGCATACTTCTGTAACCATTTCAACAATACTGAAAAATCCAAATTAATTTCCTTCACTTTGAATTTTTTAAAACAAACTGAGCCAAGTCCTCTATCATCTACAAGTAATTCTTTCAACTCTTCTCTAAAAAACTCACCATATTCAACAATCCAGAGATAGGCACAGGATAGCTGAAGAAGCTCATGAGGGGGCCCATAACAGAAGTCAACAAGAAGGAATTCATGAAAACCTTTTTGTGTATTTTTTATCTATAGGAATTACTACACAGAAATATAAACAACCCCATGTATGAAACTAAATTGAGATCAAAATTTAAAACCATTGACAACATAAATATATCGCCTTAACTAATATATCATCCATATTAACTTCCCTAATAAGCAAGATCAACATAATTTGACAAATATGGGATATATCTGCTGCCTATTAATTCATATAAATTTCCCTGTTATCTAAGTAATGAACATTATTACAAAATGGAACTGATATTAAAACTCATCAATGTAATTATTGCATTTAACATAAGAAGTCAAACAAGTTATCAGGCCGGTTGTATTATCAATTTTTGGGAACCAAGATAAAGATCTAGGCTATCAAAAATATTATAAAAATCCAAAAGAAATGGAGACGCTAAATGGCCACAAATAGCGTCAGAAAATGTAAAGAAAGGGTAAAAACAGGATGGAAGAGTTCATAGAAGTGGACTAAATACATTTACCTGTATTGGGAACATAAGAACTAGGACTATTGAACCAATAAGTGAAGCAACACCAAGTTGCTGATAAAGAAGAACCAAAGCAATGATAATACGAAATGGAGCTGACCATAAACTGTGAAGCTGTTGGCATACTTGCTGTAGAGAGAAAACATGATGTTAGTTCAAAACCTCCTAAAAATTATGCCATGTAAAAGCATATTGTTGGGGAGATTTCTACTTTTATCTTAACCTCACTTGATATCAAACGAAAAGTTCTCAATCAGAACAGAGAAACTAAGTCCACATAGATCAAGATCATTCAAGTACGTTGAAAATTTATAGTGCCACAAAAGTGACATCATTGCATAGTGCTCAACTTTCATGATCATTCTACTTAACCAAAACATTGAGAAACCACAAACCATTTAGCATAAAAAATTTCAAAGATCACCAACAAGAGAACTATTATAACATCCATCAGGAAAAGTCACACGAACTTTCTATTTGTCTCTTCACTTTTGGCATTGTCAGGCTTGCTTTTACAGGCACAGCCTTGTTGAAAATCTTCATTGAAAATCTTCAGATCCCCATAATTTTATTATGAAGGCTGAAGGGCTTGGCTTGATTTGCATATGAAAGTTTCACTATAGGCTGATTTATGCTCAAGGAACAAGATGAAGATTTAATAAACAATACTAGGGATAAGCCATCATGAGAAAAAGAAACAAAAAATTATAATAACAATGTTTAATAAAAATAACTTTAGTTATACAAATTTCAGAAAATTTTACAGAGCAAACACTAGAGATAAGCCATCAGGAGCAAAGAAACAAAAACCGCACTACACATATCAGAAGCTTAACTTAGGGTCAACTCTGACAACAAGAAGTATTGTATGTTCCCCCTTGGTATTTGGTATATACCATCTGCCTAAGATTCCAAAACATCCATAAAAGAAAAAGGTTGCTCTTCTAACAACTTCATGGATTTAAGAACATACACTTACATGCAAAGAGGTGCTCAGGTACAAGGCCTCAGGAAGAGGAAGCAGGCTCAAAGAGGATGGGAACAAAAGGTGATTCAGCTATAGGAACATAAGAAACAAAGAGAGGAACAAAAGTAAAAGAAAATTTGGATCTGAGTTTACTTGTGTTAAGTCTTTTAGTTTTACATATTTGAATAGTAAGCAAAACACATGTACCAAGAATTTACATTAAACACTATAGAGTATAGATATACTTTACAGATCTACGTAAATCATTTGCTAAATTTACAAGAGAAAACTGATCAAAGTTTTACACAAGCAGGTCTAAACGTGCTCATCCAAGCTAAGTGATTTTTTATGTCAAGCTGACCACCAACACCTCATTGACAGCCCAGAAAATCACAATTCTATAATATTACAGTTCTGCACATTAACACATGAATAATAAGCTCAAAATTTTGATCATCAAAGTGGCAGCTATTGCCATCACCAAACTAATCATGAGTATGAACTGAAGAGAAGTCAAGAAATGTAATAATTGTGGTAAGACCAGACATTTTGCTTAGACAGTGCAAAGCTCCGCGTCAGATACCATAACCTTGTGGGCAGCAAAGGCTGGTTCAAGGGCAGCATAGTTCATGCTATCACTACAGACACCCAAATGTTTACCCGGAGGAGGATGAACAGACTTTCAAGGAGACCATGATGATTCTATTATGCACAGTACACTTTTGCTCTTTCGTAAACCTATAAAAGTGCTAGTTGATTCCGGTGCATCTAATTCCTTTATTGCTACATTTGCATCTTTATTGGACTTGTCTATGGCTGTTTCAAATAATGTGCTGAGGGTCGTGACTCTATTGGAGATAAGCCATGCTTGAATAGAGTTGTAAGTCATATATTTTGCACGTTGGAGATTGAAGAAAGGAAATATTGGTGGATCTGTTGGACCTTTGTTTAAGTTCAAGGCGGGTAATGATGGGTTGTTGAGGTTAAAGGTCTTGAATGTAGTCCAGGTGCTGTACGGAATCCATGTAAGAAAGAGGTATGCTTTTTAATTCTATGGATGGAATTTGTTGAAGGAGGGAAGACTGTATTGATCTAGAACTAACTAGGGGGTTAATTAAGTCTTTTGTAAATTAGCCTAATTAAGTAATAAATAATTAAGCCAATTTGGGCTTAAGGATCCAATTATATTGGTGGTTAGGTCTTAACTTAGGCCAAATGGATTACGTTCTTAGCCAAATAGAGAGCTGAGGGGTATTTCAGTAAAAGCACATTAAATAAGAGAAACCCTAATTCTAATCCAACTATAAATTTTACTACTATTATTTTTTTTACTGTTTTTATTCTAATTGAATAATGGTTCCAACGTGTGATAGAGGAAGAAATGCTGGATGTTTAAGAGAGTAGGAAGAAGCCCCCACATGTGCTGTCTTGGAATGATTTTGAGGTGCACATCTTGGCTCTTGGAGAAGATCAATGATAAAGACAATTCTGCAACAAGTAGGCGGATTTTACATACCTAATTCCTTTTGGTGATTTTAGATGAGTAGTATGAACTATGAACCAAGAATTGAAAACTTGAGTTTCTTTATTACAGAAGCATGTTTTTTTTTTGATGAATTACAGAAGGATGTGTTATACATGAATTTTCATGGCAAGAATTGAGTTCTTGAGTTTCTTGGATACTTGTGACAAATTCTCGAATGAAAAGAAGCATGATGAACATTGATAAATGATTGTATAATAATATCTGATTTGGTGTGATCAAAATCAACATATTGATAGTGTAATTGTTGTTTAATTGAATCTCAATTGATAAATAATTAGGCCATGGATTGTACATTTTTTTTTCTGATCGGTAATGAAAATCATATATATAAAAGGAGAGAAAAGAGAGTACAAGAACACAAGTAGAAGACTCAAAAAACTGGAACGGACACCCATGGACATAGCACAAGTACAACAAGATGTTCTATACCTGTCACGAGTATAGATACGAGACCAACAATAGTCCCCTGGGACCTAAAAACATCCATCACTCCACCTCCATACCCACCACAAACTCCCCTTCCCTAAATGCACAGGGACACCCAGCACCGTCTAATATCCTTAATCGAGTAACCCTTGAAAGATGGAAGAAGAACAACCCAAGAGGAAACATGGTAGGTAATAGAGCCCACCACAACAGAGAGTGGAGATCGTCTATCCCCAAAGATCCGTCTGTTCCTCTCCATCCAAACACCCCAACAAATAGCATAGGATAAGAACCGGTACATGCAGCGACCATGAGTACACAGCCCAAAAAAACTCCACTGAGAGAAGAACTCAAACAAGGTACAAGGGAAGACCCAATCCATATCAATCAATTCAAGAAAATGCTGCCAAATCTGTCGTGTGAAGCTACAATGAATGAGGATGTGGTCTGCCGACTCCCCGCATGATCGACCTAGGAAGCACATATGTGGAGATAGCACCATGTACGGCCTTCTTCTCTGGATGGCATCTGCAGTGTTTATCTTGTTCCACAAAGCAATCCACGGAAATCCTTTGATTCTCAATGGAATTGATGGTTTCCACAGGGGACTCCAATGGAAGAATCAAGATGGTCAGAAGGGGTAGGTCTAACAAAGGCTAAAAAAGATTTGCAACAAAGAACACCCGATGAACCTGGTAGCCACAATCGCCTATCCAGTTGGGAAGGGTAAAGAGAGACATTCTGAAGGGGAGGAATAGAGTAGATAACTGGTCAATCTCACCTGACCTTAAATCCCACCAAAATGGTAACGTCTAGTTAATGCCATCAGAAGAACAAACAATGACTTCACCGACCCTAGCATTTGGAAAGGAAGCAACACGAAATAACCCAGGAAAAATGGAAGATAATGAAGAGTCCCCCCCACCAATGGTCATGCCAAAATCGAACTCGATTACTAGACCCAACACGAAAACGAACATTCTGATAGAAGACAAGGGCTAGAGAAGAAATCGCCTTCCAAGGACTACTCTTGGGATACCTAGATCTGATCCGAATATCCCATACATTATCTGAGATCCCGTATCTACTAATGATGATCTTACGCTACAGACTGTCGTGATCCTTGTTGAAACGTCAAAGCCATTTGGCCAAAGAGCTGAGTTGCGTGCATAAACATTCCCAAGGTCAATTCGCCCTTTTGTTTTATCATGACACACCACGTCCCATCAAATTAGATGGTCCCTCTTATTCTCCCTCCAATTCCATAGGAAATCACATTGAGCCTTTTCCACTAAGTTAGAAATCTGGGTAGGCATACTAAATAAAGACATTTCGATAGGCCATGGATTGTACATTTCGATAGATCAAGTAATTTCTTGATCATGTAAGGTTGGTTCTTGAGGTAAATAATTGAATGTTTATAGATTACTTTGATCCTAGTAAATTTTTTGAAAGAAAGAAATAATCTTTTGGCCTTATTGACTAAGCCATAGGGGAGGTTTTTGATTGATGAAACTAATTGGAAAAGATCAAATTTACAGGCCTATAAGTAACTGATTATTATGAAAATTTTTAGCCAAAGAATTAATCCCAAACAATAGGCCTATGGCTAATGGATCTATATGAGAAATTTTAATAGACCAATTTATTCGAAAGGGACCCAATTGAGAGGCATATAGTTGACTCACTATAGGAAACTTCAATTGAGGAATTAATTGAAGATCACTATAAGTGCTTGGAGAATCATCAGTTGTTGGTTGAACTTGAAACTTGTTAGACTCATTGTTTGAAACTTCAATTGATGAATTAATTGAAGACCACTATAAGCGCCTGGAGAATCATCAGTCGTTGGTTGAAGTTGAAACTTGTGAGAATAACAGATGGATGGTAATGGGCCACCAACTGCGATTGTAATAATCAGCACAAATTCTCTCTGAGTTTCCTATTCAATTTATATTCAGTTTTAAATTTCAATTATAATCTCATCACGTGTCTCAATTAAAATGAGTTCAACACATATTTAATCGGACTCCACAATATTTGTTGATTATCTATAAGAAAATATATGGGTCAGGCTCTCTACCTTGTACTCTTCAAGTTTTTGACCTTATGGTACACACCTCCCCTGCATATAGTCCAAAAGTTGAGGCAACTAAAGGAAAGAATCATTGGCCTTACACTAGTGTTATTTTTCTTCATTTGGAAGGTCCTCTCTTTGTTGATGGACACAACGTACTAAAAAGGAGGAAGGTGACTTTGCAAGAACTCTATTCTGTTCAAGGTTCTTCACATGGTGTGCACGTCGGTTTCTGCATCTTAAGTGGAGATCTGGGTTATAGTATCATATTGGTGAAAGAAAGGGGGTTTCAAACCATGCTAGAACTTTGGCATGGCCAAGCAACACCATAATGGCTATGGACAACAATCCCAACCAAGGCAATCTAAAATCAAGGTTTACCATTTTGGTGCCAACGGGCGTGCCCAACCCATAACACGAAACGAAATTTCGCCGACATGCCGCCGAAACAGTGGAAAAATAAAAAGGGAAAAAATGGACAAAAATTGGAATTTTTGGATTTTGGGGAAATTTCGCCGGCACGCCGCTCCGTTTCGCCGGCACGTCGCCCTGTTTTGCCAATAAAAAATGAGCAAATTTTCATTTTCCTCCCATGTTTCGCCCGTTTCACTTGGCACGCCGCCCCGTTTCGCCGACACGCCGCTAAAAATCGCCAGAGATGCAATTAAGCGATTTTCCTCTTCAGAAACGCATCCCTACTTCCAAAAAAACGAAATTTCGGCAGTCGAAATTGTAAACACTATTTAAAATATGCCAACTAGATATATACATATATAGATAATTAAGCCAAGAATGATCAAATTAGCTATTGAGGAGTGAATTCAAGAAAATACAGGTATTGCAACAATTCACTTTTGTAAACTATAATTAAATAAATTATTGAACTATACCATTATTTATTAGTGTGTATATATGTATCTATAAGTATATATGTATGTGTGCGTGTGTGTGTTACATATAGCTTCAATTGACAAGACCAGGATAGGCCTAGGGTTACCTTGTTGACTACCACTATTAGTTCATGCCAAGTCCTTGATTAATTTTATTGAAAAAATGATAATTATTGAGATGCTCTGATAGTTGGGGTTGTATCCTGGAATTGATTTAAGCTTGTAGCAGTAGTTGATTTCATGTTAATATTGTATGATTATGGAACAGAGTGTTGCATTGATCATCTTTTCTTTATTATTATTTTTTTTTATCAATAATGAAAGATATATATATAGAGAAAAAGAGAAATGAATACTACACGAGAGCACCCATAGAGGCAAAAGCAAATCACAATCCCAAGACATCTACATAGCCGCCCTCAAAGAAGCCACATCTCACTCTATACTCCTATCAGCCCATAGAGAACAAACAAATAAAATAGTGATCCAGATGGACAACGCACGAATATGTTAGAACAAGGTGTTCTACACATGTTACATAGAATCATACATCGAAGACAAGTGATAATTCGTAAAAAATAAGATCAGCCATCACACAGGGATAATCATTTCTGTATTATTCATGGATATATGTGATTTCCTTCATTGTTGATAAATTGTGTATGTGGCTTTTTATGGAGAATTTTCTTGAAATATAGATGAGTATTGCATGCATACAATTTGCACTTAAATGAAATTGCATGAGCATTAAACACAGTAAAAATGAGGTGTAAGGGTTTGGAACCCCAAAGTCACTAACAAATACAATGGTGAGGATCTGGGATCCAATAGTCATGAACAATTCTATCTATCTCTGCATGTTGTGTGGAGGGCATCTACAGGTGTCCAAGACACAGCTTGTAAAATGTGGTATGAGATGAAAGCTTGGACTTAAGATTCAATCAAAAAATGGTATAGTTGAGACTGTGTTATATTTTAGAGTTAGATTGTGATCCGATCGGCTAAAATCCTGTAAAACTATGATGTACACATATTTGTCCAAACCGATATGGAGACTGACTTTACAGTTGTAAATGTGTGCTATCCAAGGTACTCCAAGACACATCATAACGCATTGCAAGTTGTTTATTTGTTTGCGCACGATTTTAAATTGTTTTGCATGACATGGCACAGAGAAGGATATACATAGGAAATATATGCATCCTAGAGTTGCATTAAATGTATGAAATCATTCTTGCATGATTTAATTGTTGCATAAACATGAATTTGTTAATTAGGTGGCTTATTCTACATGTCTAATGTTTACAATAGGAACCAAATTTGTATAATACTACCTATTAAACTTTGTCCACACCCATTTTTATCACATGTAGATTCAGTTGAAGATCAGGAATTGGGGCAGTAGACTATAACAAGGTCAACTAAGGCGTTGTAAGGTTCTACTTAACTTAGTCTAGTTTAGTTGTTTTCTGTAGTTTTTTTTAAGAGTTATTAATTGAATTGCAATCAAGGATCGACTTTTCGGTGCCGCCTGGCGGCCGAAACGGTTTGCCGGCGAGATGCCGGTGAAATGGGCCGAAAAGGCTTTTTTGGTGAAATTGGCGGCACAACGGCGGCACGCTAGCAAAAAGCCAGCGAAATGGCTTTATACACATGATTTTATACAATCCATGTTTTGGTGAAATTCTACCAAAATTCTGGCGAAATTAGCAAAATTGGCGAAATTGGCGGCGTGCCGGCGAAAAGCCAACGCAATGCAGGGGACCATTTCGAGGTCATTTTTCGTGCCGCTGACCTAGCGAAATACAAAATTTCGGCGGCACCTTAAAATCCATGGAAGAAATCAAGCAAATCAGAGTTAAATAATTCAGAATATAAACCTAATCTATTAATATGTATAAAATAACTAGGATTGCAATCAACGTTTGCCGTTTCGGCGGCACCTCACGATTTCTTCCATGGATTTTAAATTATCATCATTTTCTGATAAACATTATTGGTTCTTACTCTCAGATTAGTTGATTTCTTTTCTTTATTATTTTAAATTAATATGGATGCTATAGTACATGTGCGGATGGTTAATTTCCACTCTAGTTGGAATTGCAGTTGCACCTTGAAGTCGGAGGAATTATTATTTATGTATTATACCGATATGGGCCATGACATAAGAGGCCATACATCCTTAAGTATTGAACCCTAGTCTTTGGTTCTCCGATAGCTAATAAGTCACATGACTCACATCCCAATAGCTTGTCCAGCATCAATTGCTCAAAACATAGTATAATGAAATCTGGATCACAAAAACCGTTTTAGCTTAGTTAGACTTCAAATGACATCAAGCTTTGTTACTCAAAGTCATCAAGCCTTATCTAATGGCTTAAATGGTGTTTGCAATTTTGGAATGTTGCCAAAATTCTAGTAACCCCAACACCAACAAACAACACAATAAAGAATGGGAAAATAAGAGATAGGTTAGAGAATACATTGAAAGCTTAGAGCCACGTTTGTAGGGAGTTCAAAGCAAAAATTATCTGTGATTGTTGGATAGGACCCACTCAACCATAGATATAATCTTAATGCTGAACTTTCAAGGTCAAGTTATAAATTGCATTTGATAAGATTAAGGAATTAAAACTACACCTTTCAACTATTCTAAACACCAGCATCCACAAAGATAAAAAAATGAAAATCTTACCTATAAACAATTTTATTTTTTCTCTAAAATGGAGAGGGATGCAAAATATTTCTTTCGTTCCGCAAACATAAAATGCTATACAAATAACCACAAATAATGTGAGCGCTTATGTCAAGGTTGGGAAGATGATGCAAGAGAAATATTATCCCTATTGGACTTCATGCAGTATGCTCTGTATTGACATGATGTTAGCGGCCATGAAGCACAAGTAAAGCTGCCCATCGTAGCCATTTTTTCTAAAATCATATTCATTTCTACGTAGAGCTACCTCTACATCATAGAAATTATGAAAGAAGAATGTATTAAACATAAAGATAGCTTAGGTATAACATGCCTCATTAACAATTATATTGCCTTGGAAAGCATCGTTGGACATAGAACACAACTAGAGACACTCTTTAAGGGAGACAATTAAAATAGTTATCCTTTGAGTGCCCGATTTCCATTAGCAAAAAATTAGAGAACATTGTCATGTCTAGCCATTATTAAGTGCTAAGGGCAGTTGGTCAAATGTCATCTTGCTAAGAATTCCATCTACATATATGTAAGGCTTATAAAGCAGCAAATCAATGCTACTTCTCCAAAATCATATAGTGAATATATAGCATCAATGATACCCCATAGTACAAGTGTACAACATGTTAGAGCAACCATTTCACAGCAAGGTGAGCACTTATTTGTTGATGTTTAATGTTCATTTTGCATAAACTTTTATAACAAGTTTACTAAGATATTCTTCTTGGAAATGAATACCATCATATTTCATAAATCCCAATTATCATATCAACTAGAATCATGTCATGAATTATTGGATGCCATGCATGAGGTATACACAAAATTCGACCCTAACTCAAAGATGACGGTTCAATTTGGCTATAAGGTAACAATTTAATTTTGGCAAAGAATTTCGTAATTTAAATTTTTCAAACTATTTTTCATTTAATATTGGGGTCTTACTTAACAATTCACAATTTTAAAGATGCAAGGCGTCCCTTGTACTTCTCCTCTGCTTTATAACATTAAAACATCTTTTCAATAATTATCAAGAAAAAAAAAAGATTCATTGGTGTCCTTCAACCAATAGGTGACCAATGCATAAGATTATACCATATAAGTAACCTCAGATGGTCCCATAGTGATGCTTATATCAATTTTAAACTTAAGCATTTTAGTAGACTAAGAACTAAAATATCAATTTTACAAACAAGTAATGATCCATGTATGGGACTATCATCCATAAACTTCAGATTTTAGCTACCTAAGTCCTTGCTCAAGCATCATCCTTTTCAACATGTCAGAGAAACTAGAGCACATTTTCCATTATCAATACCAAGTAGAAGAATACAAACCCTCTTATCTTGTTGCTATATGGTTAAGGAAAGATTTGGAGATTGAGACGTAAACTGTAATGTGAAAGGACCTTTGGATGTCATGCTTAGTGATGATATTGATGAGCACAAACCACTTATAGAGTAGGTTTTAAGTGCTTTGACTTGGAAAAGCCATACAATTGGCCCAACATCTATGCTATGATGGAAAAGGAGGTTGGTATGGGAGCGGAGACTCCTTCGATAAAGGAAGGACTGTCACTCCATTCTTCCACATGGCATGGGCAGCCATAACAAGAAGGGAAGAAGAGTAAACCACTAATGTCAAGTTTGAGCAAACAACATCTAGCTTACCTAAAAGCTATGAGACAAGCTCTAGAGAAGGTGATTGTGGGGCTAGTGGTTGTTGTGGTGGTAGTAAAGATGACAATGATGAGGAATATGAAAACAAACTCAATAATAATTGTACAAGATCTCGAAGGCCTTATGATATTTTCAATGAGTCATAGTTCGAGCATGCTATACATTATGCGGACTATGATGCATCCTCTATAGAGCTTTAGAGGATTGAGTCCTTATAATAGTACTATCAACATAAGGAAAAGTGGAAGGAGCATATGGGTGCACAAAAGAAGGCATCCATGCACTATCGTTTTGGGTCCATTGATGTTATAAGCGGGCTAGGGTTACAATTCGATCGGTTGGTCAAACTAAAACCACACTAAATTATGGAGAGCCAAACCAAAAACCAAAATAAACTGAACCAAAATGTTAAACCAAAAACCCAAAAAAAAATTCCAAATACTGAATTTGCCCCACACACACACACACACACACACACACACACATATATATATATATATATATATATCTGTACATACATACATCATCATCATCATCATCATAAGCCAGCAAACACCAATGTGGTTGGCGACACGAATCTTGTCTCTCCATCCCACTCTATCAAAAATCATATCTTCCATTAGTCTTGTGTTAAAGATTCCATCCATGTCTTTTTAGGTATGCCTCTTACTCGCTTAGGCCCTTCAATATGCATACATACATACAGACATACATACATATATATAGACACACATACAAACACATGTATATATACTTGTATACATATATATATGTAGCCTATATACATGCACAATTATACACAAAAACATACATACGTGTATATATATATATATATAACACACGCGCGCGTATGCGCACATACACACACATGCACATATATACACACATATACATACTTCGGTTAATTCAGTCTAGTTTTTGGTTTATATATGTTTAAGCTATTTTGGTTTGGTTTCCAGTTTGGTTCAGTTTAAGAAAGGTTAAATAGTAAATCAAACTCAACTACCTCAGTCTTTTATTTTTCAAACTGTAACCAAACCAAAAAAAAAAAAGTCAAACGAAAATGATTTCCTTCGGTTTGGTTCGTTTGATTTTTGGGTTTAGACTGATGCATTTTATAATTACACCCTTACATCGGCAGTAAGTTTTGTCCTCCATTGCATCACACAAACGACCTATACACGGATGACATCGTCATGGAGCAAGAGATTACTATCCTAGAGCTAAGTTTTTGGATATACACTCATCCTCCTAAATCAATGGTGACAAAAATCTAAGTCATATGGCAATAAGACCATGCCCTATGTACATGGGCATGACTTTGTATATAGTGGAAGAGGGTATAGCTATGGACATGGCCTCTTCCCTCAAAACTCATTTCCTTTGGACATGATACTTGTACATATCCCTATCCACAATCACATACGCTTATTATTATGTCCATCTCCTACTATCCTCAACATCCATCGATGGATATAGAGTATGAAAATATGTGATGGAATAGACAAGCTAGTAAAATCATACTGAGTTAGAAACAACATTGCCATTATGTGAAGAGCATATAGTATGATGGGGATAAGGGTGGGTATGATGGAAATGGCTTCGAGTTGACTAAGCATTCTTTAATTATGTGAATGATGTGATATTGTTAGGTACTCTTCTAAGGCTCTACTTGGATGAGTGGTGGGCTAATAGATCTCTCTCATGTTTAATATCGTTACTTGATTTCCATTTTTGTTTCCATTTTGAATTTCTTTGGAATATGTTAAAGACATCTTGATGTGTGAGCCTAGATATGTGCTTTACGCATCTATTTTGTCATATTTTGGTTTAGTTCTTTGTCATTTCTCTTATTTAGACCAATATAAAATTTCTCTCTGTAACACAATCATTCATCCATAATTTCTCTATAGTTACACTTGCTTACATCTACATGACCAATCATGTATCATATTTCTTTCAAATTTTGGAATTTCACTCACATTTGATCTTCCAAAGAGGTTTACTTCAAATTCCAATGTTTGAACAACATTTCCCCACTTTTTCCCAGCATGCAAATGCAATTTCCAATAACACTGAAATGGAAAAACTTAGTTCCACTGTTACAAAGTCAGCCTCAACAATATCATCCTTAATGTATTACCAAATTGGCACATTTTCAAATGGCAGATTATATATTTAGATCGAGAAAAAATAAACATTGGTGGACCACAAGTAAATATGTAAGTAGTAGTAAGAAAGCATACCTGTAAAGATTCAGCATCTGTTGTCATCAGGTTAGTTATTTTTCCAGATGCAAACTTCTTGCGACCCTCATGCGTGAGTCGCAATGATTTACGAAATATAGCAGCAACCTGGAAATTTAAAGGTTGTATAATAAATGGATTGATGATTTTAAAACTTTCAATGTCCTCGTAGGAATTTGAAGTTAAAAAATACTGATCTCACTGATCATAGGGACTGATTCAGATCTCAAACCAACCAAAAAAAATGATTAACCTATTTGACAACTTTATCTGAATAATTACTTTTAGATAAGTGGTAATACAGATTATTAAGGAAGAAGTTTAAGTAAGAAGGAAAATATAGTCACAAATGTGGATGTACAACAACAAAATTGAAAGACCGGGCTCATGAAGACAATATCAGAGTGGTCCTTGAAAATGTGTCAGGATTCACTCTCCATTCAGTTGATCCAACTTACGAAATCCCCTATATCAAAAACTGATGTGATTGCAAGAACATGGTTGGGCCCTCAAAGAGAGAGAGAGAGAGAGATTCAATACTTTAATATCCCAAAAAAAAAAAAAAAAAGGAAAGAGAAATTAAAAAAAAATCTTTTAGAATTTTCTTCCGGAATATTTAGATATCACCTATCCATTATAAAGATCAGATAGTTACAATCATCCAATTAAAATGATTCTAACTAATCAAATGGTAACTCCAATGAAAATATATAATATTTTCAATGAAGCATGGTAAGTGTTGCCCTGGTTACCATGTAAGATACTATGCAAAAACAAGTCCCAATCGTTTCACCGGCATATATCAGCTCAAACAGAAAGAAAGAAAGAAGGGCAAATAAACAAACAAACTGAGGGTACGCTCAACTCATGTAATTTTGAAATTCATTTATTACCAGAGTCATAGACAGGTTGAAAAAATAATCATTTTGATGAGAAGATATCAAGTTTTCAAAGCTTTGACTTCTATATTGACTTTGGCATCTTTTAAGGTAGGTTTGATTCATGGAAGTCAAGAGCCTATGGAAATAATGCAAAATCATAAATGTTTAAATAAGACCAAAGAAACAAAATATCTGTATGAAATGTAGGATCTGAAAAAATAAAAAACAAAACAAATAGAGAATTTGCTATACAATGAGAAATCACAATTTATAACAAATGGTGTGAGATCATAAACAAATGATGAATGCTACAATGATTGTCTGAAACTATATGGTCAAACTAAATCGTCAATACATCACATCCGATCAACAATATTTCTACAAGATGAAAACACTATACTTCTGTTAAATTATTTGTCAATATTAAATCATGGTATAAAAACCCAGCCAATATGACTCAGAAGCAGCGCAGCAGGTACCAGTTTTTTAAACCTTGTCTCATATGGCATATCATTATAGAGTAAAAAATCTTAGAAGATCAGGTTTTGTCCAATTGTTATAACCTATATATATAGAAAGAGAGAGAGAGAGAGTTAACAAATTAAATCATTTACAACATCTGTTGTTGAATGCTATAATCTACTGAAATAGGAACCAAATACGGTTGTGGGATGAATATTCTAAACCCCAAAAATTTGTTCTTAATTCATGAATCAAAGAATGAACTTTATGTTTCATCTACCTAATATATTTGTCTAAGTGAAAAAAAAAGTGACTGCCTTGAACCAAAAACCACCTTAAAGATCAAGTAGAATCTCTAACAGAATTTGTAAGAAAGGGAGTTTGATGGAAGCTTCATCTTGAATGTTTCCATAAGTTTTAAGTTTTACTCTTGGCATGCATTACTAATAATGTTCTGTTTAATTTAAGTAAATGGTATGGTAGTATATGTAATTCAACAAAACCTTCGTATACTGGAATTGATTCGACTCCAGAGAAATTATCAAACAATGGAAGAAATATAGCATGCTAGGATAACAGCCCAAACTGTTCTATCAATACCAAGGCTACCAAAAATCTCACCACACCCACCCCCCCAGCCCAACTCCCAAAACAACCCCATAAAACAATCGTCATCATCATCGTTAGCCAGTTCCCACCAAAGTAGGGCCGGCAACATGAATCTTATCTCTCCATCTTGCTCTATCAAAAATCATATTTTCAATCAATCTACTCTTTTGTAATTCTTGTTTTATACACCCCATCCATACTCACTTAGGCCTTCCACTTACTCGCTTAGGCCCTTCAATATGCATATTTTCACACTTTCTTACAGCTGCATCTCTAGGTCTCCATTTTATATGGCAAACCCATCTTAATTACTCTCTTCCATTTTATCCCTAATGCATGCCATGCCAAACAACTTTCTAATGTCATCATTTCTAATTTTGTCCTTAGTTTTCCCACAAGTCCATCCTAGCATCTTCATTTCGGTAATACTCATCTTTTGAACATGTTGATTCTTAGCCACCCAATATTTTGCATCATGCAGCATAGCTGGTCTAATTGCTGTTTTTGAGAATTCACCCTTTAATTTAAGTGGAAAACATTTATCACACAAAACCTTATAAGCACCCTCAACTTAAGCCAACCAGCTCTAATTCTATGCTCAAAATTTTATTCAATTTCTCCACAAGACAACAAAAAAAGGGAAAAACAACATAGAAACAATTCATGCAAAAGAAAATGAGGGGAAAAGGAAGAAGAAACAAAGAGGAATAAGAAATATGTCTATATTCATTATTGTTTCTCTCCTTTTTTTTTTTTTTTTTGATCAGTAAGAAGTAGATATTTTACAAATCAGAAATAGCTTATACAGGTACACAAACTGTGTACCAGAACAAAGACACTACTTCAGCCTAGACACGGAACTAGCATCTAGAAAAAAAAAGGGGGGGCTCTACCTTCCCTTTCTTGTCTATATTCATTATTGTTATTAGTAACTGTATGAAGGACAAGCACATATTGCAAATTTCTTCAGCAATATTACTTCAACAAAAGTAAAGTTTCTTAGGTCAATAGAAAGGCAATGAAATCTGCATGTTATAAGCCTAAACTATCTTTACAAACTTTAAATATCTAAAGATAAGCATTGAAGATCATAATATACCAAAGTTGACCTCAGCCGGAAACCAACACGTATAACATTCTGGAAATACTGCGCCTCACATAACACACCTATTACCTGGACCAAGTTAAATTCTCAAGTTAAGGCAATTAAACAATGGCGATAAGTAATGCTCCATAATTTTTACCACCAAAATTAAATTTCACAATTCTATGAAATGAGGAACTAAGCATAGAAGAAATAGAGAACAAAATTTTCCAGAATTCAAAAACATGTCTATTTATCTCAAAGAGAGATTTTTCTACATTGATTAATGCAACCATCTTGATATGCATCCCATGAGTTCCAAAATAAATGTCTTGGCTCATGAACTAATATTATAGAACAGAGTTCCCTAACCCCTACACATGAGAAGGAACTTGCCTCAATTTTGAGGTCCTCAAAGAAAAGTCTTAGTTTATGCACCATTATATATGCAACTTTAAAATATCCTTCTAAATTACCATGGTTTTTGAAAAACTAATTCCTAAAAAGATCTTCCACCTTTTTTGGTAAAGTGGGCACTCATTAGAGGAATTGATTCAACATTCAACTTTTTTTTTTCTGTAACATGGGAACATACCCTAGGCAGGGCCTCTATACAATTGGACCCACAATAGGGAAGTAAACCCTTGGATACATGAACCCACCCCCAAGGCCCATGTATCATTTATGTTAAAGAGCACCAGTAGGAGGTTTTGAACCTAGGATGTATGAGTTTACAGTTTATCCCAAGGTTCTTCCATTAAATACCAATGCTTCATGGATGCACGTCTTGAACTACATATATCCATCTTAAATAGTTTATCTCTTATTTCTTATAGATCTATATGGCTTAGAACAACTTTTCTGGGTATCTAGACAAATTGCATAGATGTCCAATTATTTGAGAAATAAACAATAATGTTCAAAATAAACAATATTAACTATACAACAAGAATTTAAAATTTTAAAAATATTAAAAAATCTTATTTTTAAATATATGGTTCCATCTGAGGAGTTCTAATTAAATAGATTAAAAATTAATACAAGGGCTCCATCTAAAGACTCTATGGCGATGTCTGGACTGTGGAGATTAGGTCATGAGGATTTTTCAGGGGATACGGCTTATCTCTTTGATGTCCATTTGTATATAGCTTACTAAGGTGGCAATTTTTAACACTTAGCTTTATTTTGTTTTAAGTAAGGTTATAGAGGTTTTCTCGCATACCTATACCACTTATGTACTTATTTTCCTTCTTAATCTAATTTCTCATATTCCTCATTATTCATCAAACAAAAATTATATGGTCGTGCAAATTATTGAAACCCTACTAGGATTAGAATGGAGCAATGCGATCAAGTCATCCCATATAAAGCAAATTAAAAAGAAGAAAAAAAATACCACCCAGTACATTCAAAAAAAAAAAAAAAAACCCCTTATCCTAGCCTCTATTTGCCAAAAAAAAAGTTAATACAATCTGAGAGAAAGTGAGAGACTAAAATGGAGGGGAAAACCTTGAAGGGAGAGACCAGGAAATAATAGAGGGGGAGAACCTTTTTGGAAGAGGATGGGATGGCTTCAGCAAAATTTTTGAATACAAAGCTTTTATTGAGAAAGCGAGAGAGAGAGAGAGAGAGAGAGAGAGAGAGAGAGAGAGAGAGAGAGAGAGAGAGAGGGAGATTGCAACTTGCAGATGTGGTGACCTCCTCCTTCTATCTTCAAAAAAAACCTTTTTTTTACTACTTTCCATAAACTAAAATCCAATAAACAGGTATCAGAGGTACATGCTGGTATTAGTGATGAGCTCTCTAATCCACAATACCACTATTTTCATGGTTTATATATATATATGTATGTATGTATGTATTTATTTATGTATATATTTAGTACATAAATATGTACAAATATAGAATTTGACAAAAGTACTTCCTTCTGCAACTCTTTATGTCACTGAAAGAGGCATGATTCTCAATAAAAAATGGCAAGTTGTAATATTCTATAATTGTAAACATCAACTTCAGAGACAACTATTCTCAACCACCAAAAGATGAACAGCTTGGGAAGACTAGACGTTGATTGTGCCAAGTAATCTAGTGACTAACAAATGTAAGACCTGACGTAATCAAGATTCACTTAATCATTCAACAATTCCTTTCTTGAAAAAGGATGGTAGCACTTCATAGATTTTTTAAAAAACAAACTGAATTAATAAATTTGCTTCCATAGCAGAAGTTAAAATTCAATGATGGTGCAGCCTCAGCTTCACATAAAAATCCCAATCCCTTCAAGACCTCCAAAATTAGACTTCAAAATTTATCCTTCCAAGGTTTTAACTAATCAGCTAGTGTTGTACTCAATGCTTTATCATGCCATTCTATGGCAAATTTGGAGAGAGAAAAATCTTATAATATTTGAAGGGTGGAGTTCATCATTTAATTCCATTTTGGAGGCTACCGTGGTCTCAATGATCTCTTGGTTTACAGTGATACCTACTTTACTTTTAGAGGATATTAAATAGCAGAAATTTCTAGGTGATGGCTTCATATATGTCTTGAGAATACACCATGGACTTTTGAGAGTGGCTTGGCTTCCACCATGCCCACCCTACCCCCCCAAATGGCATTATTAATATTGACATTGACGGCTATTCCTTGGAAAATCCCAAGAGATTGGGTATTGGTGGAGTTTTTAGAAATGAGTTTGGTGACGTACTTTAAACCTTCTTTAGTCCCATGGGGCTCGGTAATGTTAGAATGCTCAACAGGTCTAGTATATGCCAAACAATAAGATTTCCGAGACTTTGTGTTATAAGAGATTGTTCAGCTATTATGGCATGGATGGCTATAGAGGGGAGGTGCTTTTGGCATCTCAAGCATTCTGTCAGGCTACAATATTGGCACTAGAGATGAATATTTCATACAACTAAGTGCCTGGTTTAGCCAACCATGTGGCAGATGACCTACCAAAAGCTGGAGCAATTAGGGAAAATATGGTTCTTGTGGATCCTTCTAGGCCTTTGACAAAGGAAGGATGATTTCCATTGTCGGGTGATGTCTATATTGGGCTGAGTAGAGGACAAACCATTGAATAGAGAATTCATGCAACTTGGGTTTTTGTACACAATTTTTGATATGAGAGTTTGAGTGATCAAGATTGAATGGGCGTGTTGGATACCTCATTATAGGGCTTTTTTTGGCACATCAGTATGACATGATCTGACAAAACTAAGTGTAGGGTCATAACCCATTAATTACATATCAATGTAAATATTATATAATAAAAACTTACTTATCTTCCTAATATGTATATATATAGATTGGGCTTAGCCGAACTCCCTTTGTTATGCTACGGAGAGAATATTGGGTAGATGATTTGTCCTTTGTTTTATGACATTTTTTCTTAATGAAATCCTTTCTTGAATTATCAACAAAAAAAAAATGAATTACTTTACACCAGGATTTTAAATGTCGATTGTTTAGGACATAATGTTAACATTAGAACAGAGAATTTTTGGGAATATTTCAAGGGAAAATTTTTACGTTTCATATTTTTCCCATAAAAAATTACAAAAGAAAACTCCCATAAAAGACGAAATATCAATACAAGGGTATCTTGGATCCTGAATAAAGGAGTAAATTTTGAAGAATATTACAAATTAAAACCATATTTGGCATTCCTATCATAGTTCACATCCTTATAAGTTTAGTATTCTAATCCATAAATTCAAAAGTTACAAAAAAATATGAAATATGAAACTGCAAAATCAAAGGAAATTCCAAAATATTAATAGTTAAGTTCTTTGTTGCCACATTCATGGTATGATATTAGTATTAGAAATACAAATAAATACCTTTCTCATGGATAGGAATAATTCCAAAATCAAAAAAGCATAGAACACTAAATAAGGAAAGTTATGCATCAGAAATCAAAATTTAGCATTGTAAAGAAAGAAAAGAAAGAATACAATGGGATAAGAGTCATACCACTCCAGCAAATATTGAGAATGCATAGATATAACCAATCCAAGCTGGATCCCCTTGTTCCATAGACTAAATGGAATAAACAGTAGCAGTAGCTAGTTAGTTCATAAATCATTCAATCATGTATAGTTAGTTCATAAATCATTCAATCATGTAATATACACATGATAAATTTGTTTGAACAAGTAGCTTATGTTATGAAATAAACAAGCAAGAAAAAAATTGACTTGATCACTTGAATAACTAAAAAAACATAATAACTGATTCCACAGATCATCAGAAAATATCACCCATAAAGGTGTTTTTTAATGAAGTTGCCGCTATGTAGCATGATTTTGCTTGCCAACCTCTCATACTCCTTACAAATTAATGTTTTCCAAGTGATTTGGTGCAATTTTTGTGTTGACAAACTCAAAAATAAGGGGAAAAGAATGATACTCAAGATTGCCATTTCGAGCAAAATTGCCATTTTAAGGATGTTTTCTAAGAAATCTCATGCGTGTTGCCAAAGACGTGCAAAAAATTCCTAAATTTCAGAAGAGTCTAAAAGCTTATTGAAATTAGGAATTCTTCCAACCCCCGCCCAACTTTTGTGCTGCTTAGGGGGAATAGCAACAGTTCAATAAACTTGAACAGCACGTCACAAAATCGGCAATGTTTGTGTTAGGATCAAGCGCTTACAGCAAAACTAATAACTTAAGTTATTGGTTAGAGCACAACTTTATTTTCTTATATGTTAGCAGGTTGCTGGAATTTGGCCCAACACCCCAACAGGTAGGCTTAAATAAGCAAGCCTTTTTTTTAGCTCAAGCTAGGCACATGAACTTATTATAGAGCTCTAGCTCAAGTCACTGATAAGACTAATCAATGTATTCCATTCAAATAAAGAGGAATACTATATAAGAAAGGTATTTGGCCTGCTATAATACATGGATCAAATGTTTGGCAACAAAGAAGCAACATATGCATAAGATGAGCAATACTGAGAGTCTGAGATATAATGGTTGACATGGAAGACTACAAAAGATAATATATAGAGTGAGCATAATTGAGAATGGCTAGGTGTTGTCCAAATAGGTGATAAGATAAATGATAGGAGGTTAAAATGGTTTAGGAATGTAAAGCGAAGACCTCAGGAGACAAATATGATAAGCTATGAGGGATACTCATTAAATGATCTAAAGAGGGGACAGAGGAGGACATAAAAAAAACCATAGATGAAGTCAGTCAAAAAGGATATGGTACACATAATCTAACAAAAATAATAAAGTTTGACAGATTGAAATGGAGAAATAGGATTTGTGTTGTTAATCCTAACCAGTTGGGATAAGGAATTTTGTTCTGTTTTTTTGTTTTTGAGACCGAAATTGAGGAAATTTAGGAAAAGCTTCGAATTTTTTTGGTGCATATTCAGGCATGAGCAAAAGATATGTAAATAAATATAAATAACACAAATTATAATGCAATTAGTTATATAGAGTAAGAAAGAAAAACTTAAGGAGCCAAAATATGTACAGTGATTAAATTGAAATGCAGGAATGTATAATACTATTGCATGATCTCATTTATTTTTTGGTAATTAACATAATCCCATTTCCAACTTTGCTGAAATACTCAATCTCAATTGTATAATAATGTTAATCATTGATGTTTGCTTTATTTTACTATTAATTTTTATTATGTTATGATCTATTGTACTATTATTTTCTTATTTTCTTATCTAAACCTCTAAATAATAAATTTACAATAAATTCGTAATTTAATCAAAAATTACTTTCTTCAACTACAAGGTTTTCTGACATAATTATAGGTCCTACTAATCAAAGGAAATTTATAAGTCATGAATTTTGCTTCCTCATATCATTTTTTTATTGTGAAATCATTACAAACTATTTAATTAAAAGAATCTCTGCTCCTTTAAACCAAAATGTATTGATTAAAAAAGGTGTTTGAAGAATAAAGAAATTCTCAAATTCTTTTTAGTTAGTACATTTGATCTTGTACTACTATATTCTTCTATTATGACACATGAAAATATTCTCATATGTTTTGATCAAAGATTTTGAAATCAAATTTAAATATCTTGAGTACATACAGTGTAGAGAAAGAGATATTTCTACTTACAATTATCAAGTTAAAAAATGAAAAACATAAATATAAATTTTAAATGGGAATTTTGTATTACTAGTTTTAGGGAAAGCTTATCCCCTAATATTGAAAAGACAAAAGACTAAGACGAATAAAAATGAGAAGAGGAAAAAGAAGAATATGAACAAGGAAATTTCCCTCAATGTCTTTACCATTCCCTTTTATTCTCTCTTCTTCCTCTCAGATTCTTCAATTTTTTCTGTAGGCGTAGTAAAAATTTCAATTAAAATCTCAAATTGCTTGCAACTTGTATGTCAAAATGTATTTTCAAATGCAATTATTCCAAAAAGTGAATTTATCATGGAAAAATTCACCAATATTTCTCAAGGATTTTATCAAAAAATTCTGGATGTACTGTCACGAAGGAGTGAAAAAAAAAAAAAAGAAAGAAAGAAAGAAAAATTTTCCAAATTTTGATATACATGGTTCTCAGTTATTTGATTTAAGGTGGAACACTAGGTACTGATCTTACGACAATACCCACCCAATTATAAGATTAAAGAAACATAGGAATGCATGATTTTGCCAACAGAGATAATGGCTGCTCATTTTTCAAGCATACTAAGTTTCTCCCACAAAAGGTACAATATGCATGAATATTTTATGACTTAAATGGATATGATTCAAACAGGCACATAACCTAACCTATGAAAAAAATAACTATAAAGCAAGACAGTTTATTCATGATTAAAAAGTAAGTAAATTAATTGAAATTGATAGAAACTACTCACTTTTGCGCTGGAAAAGCAAACATAGTGAAAGATGTGTGTCAAGAAGAAAAAATATGAAAACGTAGGAGCACAAGAATAGAAAGAAACGGTTGCAAAAAAATAAATAAATAAATAAGAGCACGACATAAGACATATGCTTACCATCTGGTCAATAAAATGCGCTAATAGAGGAGGAAAGCAGGATTAAAAATAACATTATCAAAAACCCTACATTTTAACTTAAAAAATTTTTTTTGATTAAAGATAAGTTTTACATGTAACATCATAACTATGAATTTAAACAGAACTAGTTTACATAAGGAAGATGCCATTAATAAGGAAAAAACAATAGAAGCATGCAAAAGTAAGGTGCAATATTACATGAGCATGATAAAGAAAATCAAAAGTAAAAATCCACAAAATGCAAAATAGACATAAAGCCAATGTTTAGTTCTACCTGTTCTTTAAAAATCAAATTAATATACCACCATGGCCTTTGAAACAAACTCAAAATTAACTACAAATGAGGTTCTCTTCTCTCCATAGTTCTGAAGGTAGCTAATCATACTTGAATTCATGTGTAAATAGAATTCAAACCAGCATATATCATGTTCCATCATAGATACCACCAAATTAGTTGGGGGCTAAACCCCAAAATTTAGCAGCTGAGTGATACAAATGAAATATTGCTTTCTCTAAATAAAATGAGGAAAAAGGAGAAAATTTGAAAAAACGAAGACTACATTGATTTTCCATCTATTTTCCTTTCCAATTGGTTTTCAAATTCAACTCAAGACTTAAACACCTATTTCTTTTTTCCTTTTTTGGAGGAAAAATCCCCTGGATCAATAACCAGTAGGGGCACTCCAACATAGGGATGGGGTTGAGACTTGAGAGGACAAGTGAATATCTACCATGCTCCTAACTCAACTAAAACTCTAAATATAAATTTGATGACATGTTTACCAATATAAGAAAAGGAAAACATCTTTATATATTATATATTTATAAACTTTTTGTTTACCGCCTATCAGTATCCGTTCAACTCAAATGCTGAACATTATTTTAACCACGTATGTTATTTATACAAAAATTAGGAAAAAAAAATTAAACTAAGAAAATGTCAAAAAAAATATTATCTTTATTTTTAACTGTACCTTATATTTGTCTCAGAAATAAATTCAAATATGAAGATTTATTTTAAAATAAAAAAGAAAAGGACCAATTCTTGTAAGAAAAACTTAGAAACATCTATATAATCCTAGATTTTTTTATAAACCTTCTTTTAGTGTCCTAATTCAACTCAAAATCTCGCACATATTTAAAAGAATAATTAAATAGTTTCTTCAAAATGCATTAGCTGCCTCTTAACTGCAGCAGATCCTGCAGCTCCAGTAGATGCTGCCATATACAGCATCTGACAACAGCTGTTTTTTCACATTGAAAAACGTGAAACAGCTGTTTTTTCACTTTCAATGTGGAAAAACAGATGCCATTAGGTGCTGCACGTGGAAGCATCTAACACAGTTGCAGGATCTGCCGCAGTTAAGAAGCAGCAGATGATTTCAACCCAATTTAAGCTTCTTGATGTCTTACTTTATCATAGAACTAAGTTCAAATATAGGACGGGGTTTGAAAATGCATGAAAATTATGACTGCTTGATACATAAAAACCTGATTTATGCATGAAAACTCAGATTTTGGCATGCAAAAACCACAAAATTGTGGATGCTTAATTCTTAATAACTGTTTCCCAAAATGTATGTGTTCAAACTTTTCTACAAAAGAGGCCTCCACAATCAATCTTTAAATGAGAAGCAGGAAAAAAAAAGTTGCAAACAGATAATAAGAGGATTACATCAATTAGTTATCAAAGCACTACTGGGATGGTAACAAACCTGTAAAAGAAGGTTCAATATAACTGGCCCCACAAACTGAGAAAGATCATTCCCGATCTACAATATTAAAGGAAAAGTGTGATTAGAAGAGGAATAGGACTTTCTCATAATGAAAAGTGAAGGCAATTTAGCCCCATAACACTTTAAAATTATATTGTTGAAGTTATACTGACATCCAACATAAGATCCAGATGCTAGAGGTACTTAGGCAGCATTAAATCTCCACTTTCTACAAGCCTTTTCCAATCACTAGGCTAGCAATCTGTACAAATTTTACAATCACCATCAAATAGTGGGATAGTGTGGCTCATATGTTTACTGGGATAGGGTTGTAACTGGAGATTGGAGATATAGGTTGTAACCCTATTCTACTTCAATATAGTGGAAAATCCTCTTCTGTCCCATGGACATAGGCACAATGCTAAACCACATAAAATATGTGTATAAAATTCTTTTTGATATTTCTTTTCTCTTCACATAATCACTACAATGGTTTAAATATAGCATGACCAAGAAAATACCTAACTTAATATATATAGTTACAACAAAGATAAAAGTGCAAAACTTCGAAAACAAACTCTTTAAAAAAAATTCTGAAAAATACGTATTTAATCATTGCAAATGATTATTTCCAGTTGAGAATAACCCTTTTAAAAATCAGTCACCAACAAAATGCACAATATAGGAGAATTGAACAAAATTGAATGAGAAATGACAGTCAGGTTTCTTAACTTTCTTTGAACATCCGATGTTACGAGATGAGAATGTCACAATAGAGCAGTGCGGCATGAATCAAGGCAAAAATAAAGCATTAATATTTTTTACAGATTATATTTACTTTATTAGAATTGTACAGCTAGCGTGTATATCTAGTTGTTAGTAAGTTTCCTAAAATCTATCCTGTACAGCTAACAATAGCAGAGTATACCCTTGTATAAATATGTAACGATGTTACTCAATAGAAGATTATTGAGAATTCAGTACAATTGACAATTATTGACATGGTATCAGATCCTACTCTGTTTCGTGACTAAATATTCTTGTATTTCTTCGTGCGTGGGTGGTTGACAAAGATTGTGTCAACATCCTCTTGGATTTCTTCTACGACTGAGAAGAGATTGTCAATTCTCATTTTGGCATCGTCTGTTCTCCTCTGCGACTAAGAAGCATCCTCTTGGGTTTCTTTTGCAACTGTGAAGAGACGGTCTTTTCTTGTTTTGGCATCATCTGTTCTCTTCTACGCCTGAGAAGAGGCTAGCTTTTCTCGTTTTGGCCTCATTAACATCTTCATTTCTTCAATAGAAAGCTATGTTTGAAGATACCTTTCTCGTCTGAAGAGTGTGATTGGTTACGGCCACTTCATTTCTCATTTCTGAGACTCATTTCTTCACCTGAAGTGCGCATCTGACGTATGCGACTGATTACGGCTTCTTCGTTTCTTGTTTCTTCGACCTGTTTTTTTTGTCTAAAATGTGCATCTGAAGTGTGCGACTGGTTACGTGCTCTACGTTTTCAAAATTATTGCATTAAATTTCTTGAAAACAATGTCCAACGACAACGTTTTGATTCGTTTCAATGGGAAGAATTTTTCTACATGGGAATTTCAATTTCGTATGTATGAGAAAGGCAAAGAGTTATGGGGGCATCTCGATGGCACTACCAAGGCTCCAGAAGATGCCAAGGCTCTCGGTCAATGGGAGAGCAATGATGCCAAAGTTGTGTCCTAGATTTTGGCTTCTATCAAACCCCACATGGTTAACAATCTGTGTACTTTCTCCAAGACCAAGGAAATGTGGGATTACCTTCATCGCATCTATTATCAAGATCATACTGCTCAACGTTTTCAATTGGAGTTGGAGTTGGCCAAATATACTCAACGCAACTTATAAATTGATCAATACTTTTCTGGTTTTCTAACTCTATGGAGCGGATATTCTGGTATTGTGACTGCTAACGTCCCTAAGAAGGCATTGGAGGCGATACGCACTATACACGCTGCTAATGAATGATATCAGTTTTTAATGAAATTGCGTCCAGAGTTCGAACTGGTACGTGGAAGTTTACTAAATCCATAGTTCTAAATATCATGCGGTATCGGTCGACACGGTCAATACGTATCCTATATCATGTGACATGGCACGATACACAACAATATACCCTTAAATCAATTGTATCGGTCGATACAATCGATACAGTTGTTGATACACTTGATACGAAGTCGATACACTCGATATATGGTCGATACTCTCAATACTTAATGAAAAAATGACATGAGAGATCATTCTAAAGAAATACCTATTCTCTAAAATCAAAAGGAGTTTGGAGAAACCTTTACATCCCATTGTTGGAAGCCTATTTTACAACCTGATTTCTCAAATAATTTTTAAGAAACAACTTCTTCCAATGAATCAAATAAAGAAACTTTATTGGTTGACAATTTTCACGGAGGTTGAAGTTTTTTTGATAAATCATTATTTTTTTAATTTTTTAATATGATTTGATATTCCTTTGCATGAATCTACTGATTTCAAGTGAAATATATGGATTTAATTATTTTCTAGAAAATATCATTAATCCGTTTTTAGTTTATCTAGAATATTATAGCTTTTATTAATCAGTTAGTACTCTTTCTAAAGTTTTTCTTCATTTGCGCATATATTGATTTGTTTTCCATACCAATACATATTCTATGTAGCCTATGATGTGAGAAACATGTTTATTTATCATATTTTTAGCTTATCTTTCTATCTAAATCTCTTTTGTTTTATGTATCCACCTTTTTTATGCATATCCACTATTTTATAGTGTATCCATGCGTATCCGATACGTATCTCAATATGTATCCATTTTTGGATTGGTTGATACGACATATCGGCACGATATTTTGAACCATGACTGGATCGTGATCCAGTCCCATCACTTGAAATTTGCCTTGGTGAGTTGCTACGTGAAAAGCAGAGATTAAGCACTCTACAGGGAATGCAATCTGAAAATGGATCTTCGGAGGTAGTGAATGTTGCCTATGCTGTGCAAGGAAGAAGAAAGGACAAATCCGCTATTCAGTGTTTTAGTTGCAAGGAATTCGGGCATATTGCTCGTAATTGTAGCAAGAAATTTTGCAATTACTACAAACAACCAAGACACATCATCAAAGAGTGTTCGGTTTGTCCTCAGAATCAATGCACATAGGCACTCACTCTAGGCAAATGTAATTGAATTCACATCTTCCAATTCAGTACCATCTTCTCTAACTCCTAAGATGGTACAGCAAATGATTGCGGCCACTTTTTCTACCTTTGGGCTTCAAGGTAAATCTCCCAAAGTATCTCAATCCTAGATTGTTGATTTCAGTGCATCCAACCACATAACAGGTAGTACACATGGTCTTACAAACATCCAACCATATGATGGCCAGGAAGAAATTCAGATTGCCAACAGCAGTACCTTACCTATTATTGCTATTGGTCATTTGGGTTCTTCAATATCTAATGTGTTTGTGTCACCTGGTTTATCTACCAATTTAATTTCAGTTGGACAATTGGTTGATAAAAATTGCGATGTTCATTTTTCTCATAGTGGTTGTCTTGTGCAGGATCAAGTGTCAAGGAGGGTGATCACGAAGGGGCCTAAAATGGGACGACTTTTTCCACTGCAGTTTGATTTCCTAGTGCAGTTTTTTTTTGCATGTAGTACTGTCAATTATAACAATGAAATTTGGCACAGACTTTTGGGACATCCTAATTCTGTTGTCTTATCTCATCTTGTTAATAATGGTTATTTGGATAGTAAAGATCAATTTTCTTCATCTTCTATTTCTTTTGATTGTACTACTTGTCGTATTGGTAAGAGCAAGACTGTATCTTTTCCACAACATGGAAGTCGTGCAACTCAGTGTTTTAATCTTATTCATTCAGATGTTTAGGGTATCAGTCCTGTTATTTCTCATGCGAAGTATGGATATTTTGTTACATTTATCGGTGACTACAGCAAATTTACCTGGATATACTTTCTTCGGAATAAAAGTGATTTGTTTTCTATATTTCAGAATTATGTTGTTCATCTAGAAACACAGTTCTCAACCAAGATGAAAGTACTACGATCTGATTCAGGGGGAGAATACATGTTAAGGAATTTCTAGAGTTTCTACAACACAAAAGGATTCTCTCTCAGCAATCTTGCCCTTACACTCCTCAACAAAATGGAGTGGCTAAGAGGAAGAATCATCACCTATTGGATGTAGTGGGGACATTGCTACTTGAGTCTTCTACTCCACCGATCTATTGCGGTTTACTTGATTAACCGGTTACCTATACAAACAATTGGGTATGACAGTCCATACTTCCGGTTATTTGGGGTTCATCCTGAGTATAGCTCTCTCCATACATTTGGTTGTTTCTGTATTGTACACTTACCTTCTTCAGAACGTCTTAAGCTTGGAACTCAAGCTATGAGGTGTGCATTTCTAGGATATAGTATCTCTCACAAAGGATATGTTTGCTATGATACTATTGCTACTCGCATTCGCGTGTCTCAGAATGTTGTTTCTTTGAGAATACTTATTTCTTTCAAACTCATGTGATTGATGATGCCAGTCTTGCTCAGCTACCAATATTTGATCGATTCTCAAACTCTGTTACTTAATTCAAGCCAGGAATGGTATATCAGTGTCGTCGTTTCCCACTTTCATCACCCCTTCCAGTGCCTGATCCCTCGCCTGCTCCATCACTTGATTCTGTGGAGCCCACTCTTCGGCGTTCAAGTCGGGTCTACAAAGTTCCTGACAGGGATGGTTTCTCTCACACTTCACTTTCTGAGACTCTAGATATTGTGCCTGCGCCTACTTCTTATTCTCAGGCATCTTCTCAAGCATGTTGGCAGAAAGCAATGCAAGGCACTTCAGGAGAATTGTACATGGAACCTTTTTCCTTGTCCTGCTAAGTAAAATCAATTGGATGTAAGTGGGTGTACACAGTCAAGTTGTGATCTGATGGGTCTTTGGAAAGATATAAGGCTTGATTAGTAGCTCTGGGGAATCAACAGAAATATGGGATTGACTATGACGAGACTTTTGCTCCTGTAGCTAAGATGACAACAGTACGGGTAATTCTAGCAAATGCCGCCTCGCAATCTTGGTATATACGACAAATGGATGTGAAGAATGCCTTTCTTCACGGAGATCTTAAGAAGAGGCCTTCATAACTCCTCCTCTAGGGTTATTTAACACTCCTTCCTCTACAGTTTCCCGTTTGAAGCGATCTTTGTATGGTCTAAAACAGGCTCCACGTGCTTGGTTTTGAGAAATTTCATTCGACTCTACTTCAATTTCATTTTAAGCAAACTGATGTCGATTCTTCTTTATTCCTCTGTCGCACATCAGTGGGTATTGTACTCCTTCTAGTCTATGTTGATGACTTTATCATTACTGGTTCAGATCCTCAGCTTTTGAGCGACTTTCAGACCTATCTTAGCGCATCATTTCATATGAAGGACCTTGGTTGACTTCAGTTTATTCTTGGTCCTGAGGTTGAGTCTACTCCGATAGGGGTCATTCTCCATCAGCACAAGTATACACAGGAATTGATTGGTCATGCTGGTCTTCAGAATGCAAATGCTGAGATCACACCTCTTGATGTGAACTTGAAGCTGCGTATTGATGAGGGCAATCTTCTCTCTGATCCTTCTTTTTATCGTCAATTGGTTGGGAGCCTAAATTACTTAACAATTACCCGGCCTGACATTTCATTTGCAATTTAGCAGGTCAGTCAGTTTATACAAGCTCCTCGACATCTTCATTAGGCTGTTGTTTGCCGTATCCTTCG
Source organism: Buxus sempervirens (assembly GCA_947561395.2). Classification (NCBI taxonomy): domain Eukaryota; kingdom Viridiplantae; phylum Streptophyta; class Magnoliopsida; order Buxales; family Buxaceae; genus Buxus; species Buxus sempervirens. The sequence goes on along the minus strand of OX387186.1, from coordinate 16,054,324 downwards.
TTATCTGGTTGGTACCTTTGGTCGTGGCTTACTATTTCCCATTGGGCACACTCCTCAATTGAGGGGATATTATGATGCTAACTGGGCTGGTTGTGCTAACACTCAGCACTCTGTTACTGGATGGTGTATGTTCTTTGGGAATTCTCTCATTTCCTAGAAGAGCAAGAGGCAGGACAAAGTGTCCAAATCCTCTACTAAGTCTAAATATCGATCTATGTCTTCGGCTTGCTCTAAAATCATATGGCTTCGTGGTTTGTTGACGAAGCTTGGTTTTCCACCTAATGATCCCACTCCACTTCATGCAAATAACACTAGCGCTATTCAGATTGTAGCTAGTCCTATTTTTCATGAACGAACAAAGCACATTGAGGTAGATTGTCACTACATTCGAGAGGCCTATGATCAGCGCTTGATTCTCCTACCTCATATTTCCACGGATCTTCAGGTTGCTATGATTTTCACCAAAGCCCTCTCTCGTTGACAAATTGATGCTTATTGATCGCCACCATCAATTTGATTGGGATGTTACGATAGAGCAATGTGGTATGAATCAAGGAAAAAAATAAAGCACTAATTTTGTACAGATTGTATTTACTTTATTAGAATTGTACAGCTAGTGTGTATATCTAGTTGTTAGTAAGTTCCCTAAAATCTAGCTTGTACAGCTAACAATAGCAGAATATACCCTCGTATAAATTTGTAACAATGTTACTCAATAGAAGATTATTGAGAATTCAGTACAATTGACAATTATTGACAGAGAATAGGTTCGGAAGTGAAATTAGATCACAGTACATATATATAACATCTAGTAACTCAACCCTAAAAGGCTCTTGTGAAACAAAGTGAATTGTGAAGTTAGTAGTAATTTAGCTGCACAGGTGACTAACTTTATTTAAACAACATACTACAAATTTAACTAAACTGGTCACTCGACAACGCTGATTTTTGTAAAAATCAAGAAAATTTGGAAACAAAATTTTTGGAGATGAATTAAAATTGACTCACTTTGCCCAGGTGCTACATGTGTGAATTGAGATGTGGCGATACATGAAATTTTTTATGTTTATATACATTAGATTTCTTACCCAATAAGAAAAGTTACTGGTGTGATGCTAGTATGCTACATGGAACCATTTGTAATAACTTCGTTACTCATTAAGCAAATAACATAAGGTGTGATACATGGGATCATCTGTACTCATTTAAATATTGTGCTAAATATTAGGGTTTGGAAATTCCCCTCCCTAAACAAGAATAAGGCTTGGGAATTTTAGAGAAAAGCAGAAAAATAAGTAGAAAAAAGGGAGAAAGATAAGGTGAAAAAGAGGGAAAATTCATTGGAGAAGGCTGGAATCTGAAATCTGATTAGGAATCTAAAACTTGTAAGTGATAATCATGTATTTTTATGACTTGGATGCACGCAACAATCATATTACGCTGATTGAAAAAATAGTTTTTAATATTACCTTTTACATTATGGTTCATATTTATTGGATTTGAAAGTTATAATCATGTATTGTTATGATTTGGGTGTAAGTAATAATCATATTTATTGGATTTTAGAAACTGCTTTGTAAACGACTATATTACTTTTCCCATACGGCTTAGATTTATTTGATTTCTACGTCATAAATCATAATAGTGTTTTTTTTTTAAATGATGATATTGATGTAAGAAGCAATCATATTTTTATTCATATTTGGGTTGGACAATTTATTGATTAAGTAAAAGAGATGATTTTCCCAAACTTAATTGTCATATATTTGATAAGCAGCAATCGCATATTTCCACAATTCTGGTATGTTAATATGATTCAGATTAATTGTTTTCTGATTTGTAAGAAATAATATTTTCTTATTAGTCCATAGTTTGCTTTAGAATTCAGATTTTTAAGTGAATAAATCTGTTCATAAATATTCATATCAGAATTAATAAATAGTAATTTCATCTTATATTTCCTATATCCTATATACAATTTATTTGTTTCTCCTACATCTAAATTTGTTTTAGTTGAATCATATGTATTGATACGGGATTGGACGGCTGTTACCGTAATTTATAAACTTTGGTGCCATACAAACAATTTATATATCAAGCAACTAAGCTTTGTGAGTTCTAAATTTTTCAAATCTATTCTGAACTGATGCATTTTCGGGATAGAAGCTAAATTGATATTTAATCTAAAATGACCAGATTAACGATCAGCTGGATTGATTGGTTATCTGTACTGTACTAATTATATATTCATCATATTCGGTTTTTGTGTGACACACGGACACAGTATGCCAAGGATCCATTCATGTCCAATTCCTACCCTCATAAGATAAGCTGCTAGGATGTCACATTTATGTGTAGCCTCTTGGACATCTTTAGCTTCCTCTAGAAGTGAACCTTATGCATACTGAACTTTGGGAACTATAGTGGAGAAGGCTAGTAGAAGACCAACATCCATGAAGAGGAATTACCTATCTCTAGGAAGAAGAATCACACTCATCAAGCCATCATTAAAATATCGTACATACTATTTGTCCATTTTTAAAATTCTCATAACTAGCAATAGATCTTCCGGTCTACTATTTATCTATTTTTAAATTCTCCTAAGACCTCTTTTCCTATTCTTTAATCTAATTGGCCATTTCATCCCACATCTATGCTTGATTCTATGTTCCTTCTTTTATTATTTTGTCTTTAGAAATCACTAATTTTTCTCCATTTAGCTTTCAACACTTTATTTTAGATTATTTTCAATACGTTTTGTTCACATCTAACTCCCAAAATAAAACATCTATCACCATCAACTAGCATTGTGAAGCAATGCTTTCTCCTAAAAAAAATGACTTGTCCATAGTGATGCTAAAAGATTTCTATAATAGAATAAGCAAAAGAATAAACATGGATCATCAAATTTCGTAATATGGATATTTAGGAGAAGTGACGCCAATCAACTGACAAACAAAATACCTTGAAGAGGCCTCCCCACCAAAACCTAGAAAATAACACAAAGAAAGTAACAATTAATATAAGATGAATGCAAACATAAATGAACCAAAAAAAAAGGAAACTTTGGAACTTCTTTTTCATGAAACCTTGCCAAAACATATAAAATATAAGGTGCAAGAATCCTTATAACAGAACCAATATAGAACCATTCCATACCTTCCTCCAAGGCTACTATTTAGTGCTCTTAACAGCCAGGGTTTAGGCCTTCTAGATTCTTCTAGCCAACATCTCTGAAACCTAGAAAGTTAAAATAATAATAGGTTCAATAGACCATGAAAAATAGTATGCTAAAGGAGCTGCATAGACAAAACAATAGAATGCAGACTTGCTATTAAGTGCCTCAGTTTGATCCCATGTATCTAATTTCCAAATGTCCTTCTCAGTGATGGGTCTTTTGTAGCCTTGTTGCATGAGGGAAGTCATCCATCCAAAAATTATCTCTACAAGATGGACAAGAACCAAAACATAAGTTACAGCAACTCAGTATGTCTTGCAAATATAACATAAAATTCATGATGTAATGCATTTGATTCATGATACACATGGTGCCTAAGAAGTTTCATAAGCAATCACAGAGTCCCACATGCATATAACAAAAAGAACTACAAGCAGGAATAGCGGTATATGGATCATCCAAGATCTTTCAAAGGGATGATTAAAAATACAATCCAGATGGACTATGGAATTACATAATTGATGGTTATGATCATCAAATTGGAAGGGCTTGAAAGCAAAGATCCCTGCATGGGATTCACCACATGGTGGACAACAAAATGCATATTATGAGGATGACATGTCCAAGTCATAAGTGGAATACACCCCTACCCTGTGAAAAACAATAATGAATGTCTTCCCCAAGTGGATAATAAAATTTTCAATCAATCAATGGTAGAATGATTTATCCTAACTAGTTTGGACCAGCAACATGAACTTTCAATCCCAATATAACCAAAACAATATCTTCAACCAGCTTATAGGTAGTCAAAACCTTTCTAGTTGACTCTGTCTATGTTCTTTTTGGTCTTTCCTTTGCCAACTTAAATCTTTTAATGAGTACCCTCTCACAACTTCCAATAGCTACCTCCAAAGGTCTAACTTTAGATGCACAAAACATCATAACTTATTCTATTTTATCTTATCACTTATTTGGATGATACCTAACCACTCTTGAATATATTCATTCTTTATCTTGCTTAGTAATTCTACACATTCATCTCAACATCTGCATATCAGCAAATATCCTATACTTATGTTGCATTTTTTTTGCCCGACATTCTGATCCATCCATCAAAACAGGCCTAATGATTGTCTTATAAAATTCTCCTATAAGTTTAAGTAGAACACATCGATCACAAAATATACAAGATGCACCTCTCGCACTTAAGTCATCCGACTCGAATTCTATGTGCAACATCCTCATCAATGTCTTCCTCATTGTGAAAACCAAACATAATTAAATTGGTTACTTTTAGAAATATCTTGTATCCAATTCTTAGTATTGCCACACTATAAGGACCCAAAATAGACAAATAAATGAATAAATAAATGTCTGCCTAAAGTAGTGAATGGGATAGTTCTAATCTGCATGAGAGAGACGCATGAGATTTAATAATCTTCGTAAGGAGAAATTAAATAATGATAGAAATAAAATTTTCGAAGAATATTAAATCTCAGGTAAAAATGTGGTTATTAGAAAGCCAGGAAAAGATTGTTATCGTCATTGAATTAGGTCATATTCATAGGATTGGGTCTCCTGAAGTGAAGAGGACTTCAGCTGAGCTAATATGAAATCACGAAAGGCCTTAATAACTTAGGATATTCCAATTGAAGTATGGAAGTTCATAGAAGAAATTGATGCAATGTAGTTGAAAAAATTGTCTAAAGAATTTTGATACCCAGAAAAATGCCAAATGCTTGGAGGAAGATCACGATGGTACCTATATATAAAAATAAACAAGACCTCTAGAAGTCCACCAATTATCATGGAATCAATCTTATGAGATATGTTATGAAATTACAGGAAAGAATACTAGAACAAAGGCAAAGAAAAAATAGCCAATGTGTTAAAAAATCAGTTTGAATTTTATGCCAAGGAGGTATGCTATCAAGGCAATCATTTTAATTAGATAATTAATAAAGAAGTTGATAGAGAAGAAGAGAGACATTAATATGGCTTTTATTGACCTAGAAAAAGCATATAATAAAGTGCCAAGGCACTTAATTTGGCAGGTTTTGGATAGAAAAGGATAGCCAATGAGGTACATTGAAGTTATTAAAGATGTGTATGAGGTAGCACTAGCTAGAATGAAAGCAGTGAGTAGTGGGACAAATGAGCTCGCAATAATGATAGGCTTACACCAAGGATCAGCTATGAGCCCCTATTTTTGCTTTAATTATGGATGACTTATTTAGTCATATCCAAGAGAAGGTGCGTTGATACATGTTATTTGTAGATCATGGTTTGACATTTTGTCGAAATTTCGATTTCACAAGGTTAACGACACGAAATGTCTAGGGAATACGAGATTTCCTCAATTTTCCTGATTTCGGCGAAATTTCGGGATATTTCCCCATATTTTTCCATGTATGCATTTATTATAAATGTATTAAATAAAAAAAAAAGAAAAAGTTAAGAAAAAAAAATATTTCCCCCATTTCCCTAGGGAGGAGAAATGTGGGGAAATATTCCCTCATTTTGCCGAAAATTCAGTGAAACGCGAAATTTCCATCCTTGTTGCAGATGATGAAGTTTTAGTTGAAAAAACTAAAGAGTGAGTATGTGCAAAATTGGAGTTATGGAGGACTACTTTTGGGTCAAATGGTTTTAAAACAAGTTAAACTAATACTGAGAATATGAAGTATAATTTGAATACAAATGGTGGTAAAGGTAAAGCAATAGTAAAAATAAGAACCAAAAGATTCCTTAAAGTAACCAATATCGTTATCTCGGATCAATTATCCATAGAAGGATATGTTGATAAAGATGTTGCACACACAATTAAGGGTGGATGGCTTCAGTGGGGAGGTGCTTCCAAGGTGTTATATGATCAATGTGCGTCATTCAAAGGAAAATTTTATAAGACACTCATTAGGCCTATTTTCATTTATGGATCAAAATGTTGAATAACCAAAAAGTATCATATCTATGAATTGAACGTTGCTGAGATGTGGATGTTGAGATGAATGTGTGCAAACACTATGAAAGATAAGGAATATTCAAGAGTAGTTAGGTATCGGCGTATCGTCCAAATAAGTAACATGACAAAGGAAAGTAGACAAGATGGTTTAGACATGTAATGCAATGAGATACAGAGGTAGCTGTAAGAAGGTGTGATAAAGTATTCGTTAAAAGATCTAGAAGGAAAAGGGGAAAACATAAAAAAGTGTATTAAAATGTATACGACACCTCGAGTGACTGTGTGAATAAAGCTTAAAAAGCGCAAAAACCTAGAGCAAAAAATCGACGCCCAACCCACGCTCGAGCGTTTGGTCGTGCACCAAAGCCTCGGTCATTTCCTTCATGCCCGACACTTAACCCAAGCTCGAGCACAATCATGCTCGGTTGCACCTAGCTTGAGCGACACACCAGCACCCGAGTTCAAGCCTTAGATTTACTCCTCATGCTCGAGTCACGCATCAAACGACAGCTAACAAAATTTCACCCTTTGTCCCATTTGACTTGTTTTCAAATTTAAATCAATTTTTATGCAATTTCAACTCAATTCCCAACAAGATTAAGGTGCTTTGAAGAAGTTTTCACTAGCAAAATGAATTTATAGATTTTATAAAAGATTTTGGGTACATTTTGGTAAGAAAGGTTGGTTTTTGGCTTTTAAACGAATTTAATGGTTTTCTTCTTCACTCTTATACCTTAGATTGTTTTTGTTGGTCCTTCCATATATTTTAGAAGGGCATTTGCTGTTCTCCCATGTATCTTGGGATGAAACCCCAGTTTTTCCTCCATGTAGCTTGAAGTGGTAATATATTTCTCTCTCGTGTATCTTAAGATGAGCTTTCCTTCTTCCATGTATCTTGGAGTGAATCTATGTCATGCTTGACTATTTTTTTATAAGTAATGAGAGAAATGATATAAATAGGATAGAAAAGAATAATACAGTCAAAAGGACCCATGAGGAATGGGACCTCAAAAGACGCCAAGACTACTATCATGCTTGACTACTTGTTTCCAATTTTGTTCAGTTATTAGTTTTGTTTTTAGCGTCTAGCTCGCCTAGCTCAGCTTAGATCCATTCCTTAGCTAGGTAGTAAAATGAGGTACTTTTTGCTAGGTTAACCTTGTGATCCATGTATGCCTTCCACCGTGTATCTTAGTGAGGCCTTCCTATATTTGATTGTATTGCAGCAATCCGTTCTGTCATATATCTTGGCGAGGTCATTCTTTGGGGATATTGCTGCAATTTGATTGGATTAGACTTCCCAACCCAATACTGTATTTAGTTGGGTGCACTGCAATAAGTAGATGTCCGTGTACTGTATCTGGCCCGCTTCGCATATAAGACATGAAGTGACAATCGGAACGGGTCCTTAGCTTTTCAAAGATGTCTTATTTCACACGTCATGTGATGTCACACATCGCATTGGTATTTGACTTTAAATGTGGAAAACATACGAATTTATAAACTATTAGATTGATTAGTTTACTTTTTGATTTCACCGTTGCTTATTGTTATTTCTCTTGGTTTATTGATATTGGTTTACTATTCAAAAACTCATGCTACTGATTTGGAAATACTTGTATAAATGTTTTTATTCAAGCATTGTTGCTATTTATTAGATTTTTATCTCACGCGTTGTTTTCAGATATTCCAAGCAAGGACGACCATGTTAGGGTAAAGCATCTAGGAGATACTGAGGACTATGTAGAGGACGATTACCACTGCTTGATGTGAGCTTGATGGATGTTATTAGATAATTTGTAGTTGTTTATTTTGACTCATGGTTTGTTATATTGATTTAGAGAATTGACAATTAGTTGACCTTTGTTTCTAGACTATTATAGTTGAGATCTTATTTTATGGTTTAATGTCACTTCTGTACTTGCAATTGAGGTTTTGAATTAATTGAATAAATGGTTTAAAATTTTAATGTACTCTAATATTCATTTAATGTGATAATTCTGGAATTAGTTTGATTTGGGCCCATAAACCTAGCACTCCGGGTTTTGATTTTGTTTTATTTAATAAATCCGGATCCAGAGCACTAGATGAATTCACTCAAACTATTTTCAAGAACAGAATATTATAACCATATAAATGAATCATGTAATTGGAAGGAAATTACACAATGATTAAATTCAACAATGCACATATTGCACCTATATTCTCTAAGATCTCCACCAAAAACTGAAGAGAAAGATTTCCTTGTATCAAGAAATTGATCTTCAGCTATCCATTGTGAAAAATACAAGGTTTATACTCCAATACACCTAGAGGGTGGTGAATATGTGTTGCATAATGGAAATTAAAATTTTCTATTTAACTAAAGACAAGTCATTAAGTAAATAAGTATGCACAAGTCCTCAAAGTAATTCCAGAAAATAATAACCAAGTAGCAAGCCACCCAAATTGCAAAACAATCAAATCATATAAAGCAATAGACAAGACAAGCAATTTGGTGACGAAGGGAAAACTAAAAGAGAGCTCTATATGAAAAAAACCCTTCAAGCTATGCAGGAGCCACCTAAAGATCCACTATGAGAAGAAGGCTTACAATGTGGTTCCGACAACTCAAAAAAACTTGCTAGACTCTAAAACTCACTCACTTGTCAAGCTCCTGAAGAACTCTTCAGATCTGCAGCCTACAGCACTCTAGAACTCCGAAGATCTCCTCATACAATCACGCCAAACAACCACATCTGATACTGTGGGAACTCCCACGTGCAATCCTTCCCAACCCAAAACGCCAAGGCTTTAAACAAGGAAGAATAGAAGAAAGAGATGGCTCCAAGAAAGAAAATAAGTATGGAGATTTTCTCTAGAAGAATAGGACGTCTAGGGTTTCTAAAATATCTCCAATAGGTTTTAGAAACGTCCCCTAGTCCTATTTATAGGTTTCCAAGAAGTTATAGATAAGATAGAATTCAAATAGGAAACAAAAATCTGGGTTTTTAATTTTAGGAACTTTCAGGCTCGAGCCTGGGTCGGGCGCGAGACCAGCCTAAAGGCTTATTTCCCAGATTTCTCTTCGGGCTAATGTCAGGCTAGAGGCTGGGTCGGGTGCGGCCCTCTTGTTTAACTCCATGGCTCAAGCGATAGATCAAACCTTCTCTAACACCAATCACAAGTTTCTCTATCTGAGATTTATTTTGTCCTCGCGCTAGAGCTGGCCTCAAGCTCGGGTCAGGCTTGACTCTAGAGCTCAGCTTTTTCTTCAGGCTAGAGCCGCCCTCTGGCCTGAAATACAAATTTGCTTATTTCAACCTCTTTTTAAACCCGGTTTGAACCACAACTCCTAGAACCTATCCTAAACACTCTAAACCACATTTTGGCATAGAATTAACCCAACTTAAGACTCTAAACCTAACACATTGCATCCGTATTGCAAACTATACTGGATCTATTTACAATGTGAATGAAAGCATGTACCAGATGTCATATTTATTGGCTTTAATGTTGGTCTCCCTTAAAACAGCTTTTTCTTCTAAAACAACTCAAAAAACTGATGGTTTCCTTGACAGAAAATGGTAAACACTAAATTATTCAGTGCAACTAGGTGACAACAGATCAGTGAAATGATGATCAACCATTTATCTTGTCTTCAGCAGCATGATTTATGCAATTCAGCAATTGATTTAATCCAGTTTTTTTTTTTTTTTTACAAGATTAACATTGAACTGGCCAATGCTGTCTACAATTATCCAGCCAGAAAACATTTCCAAGCATCTAAGACTGCAGCAAATTGAAAATGTTTTCATCATTACCATTACAGAACAGAATTGCATTGTATAAAGTGAAATATGTGAGATCCACAGAATATTTATTTCCACCTCAAAACTTTCAGTTAATTCCAATTCTTCTGCCATACCATCAAAGGAATAATAACAGCCGCTATTATTAATTATGGTTTCTTTCATCTTAAGCCTTGAATGACCCCAAAATATCCTTACCGACAAAGAAAAGAATATGATTCGTCCAATATATCTTTATGTATGATCTGGAATTTTCAAGTATTACAATACATCAAAAGTTCTAATGCTGGTTAACAACAAGCACAATAATAACATGGTCTCGAACATGCATGAGAATTACATACTGGAAAATATCTTGGCATGCCTCTCCGGACAAATTTGCTCTCCACCAGGAAGTGCTTCATATTCAATGTCATCAACAGCCTCAGTCCGAATTGGACTATAACCCGGATATGGCTCCAAATTAGGAAAATAAACCAGAAAAAGAATCCCAAAGAAAAGCTACATGAAAATAAGAACAACAAACACAATAAGCGTTTGTAAGAAACTAAGAATAACAGCAATGATAAGACCCAAACCTAAATTCTCAACTAGACAAATGCATCCCATCTGTCGAATCCTGGTCCAGGTAAAAACTCATGACAGGCTATCTTGGCTTCATCATAGTGAATGCAATGTCAATATTATGGTTTTTTTCGCTAAGACTTGGTCATCCCGATTTGATAACAAGCTATAACATGGTGAGATAGTCATGTAAGACAAACTTATCAAAGAACTATGGAACATATAAACCAGCCTAACCAGGAAGGGTAAGAGATGGAATATTAGAGCAACAAACCTGGGAGGTCACCTCACTGATGTATAGGTAGAATACATACCTGCATGGAACATATATAATTATGAGTATGCAAATGTTTGCATGGTTTTTTTTTTTTTTTTTGGTAGCAAAATGTTCGCATGATTCATTCAACAAAAATATGTTCAAACATTTAAAGTCATAATTTTCAAATTCTTCATGACTATATCCATCAATATGTGAATGGCTTTGTGTATAACTCTATAGTTACATTCATACATAAAGTTGCCTAAAATTCAGATGCAAGAACTTAATGATGCATCTTTCAGGAGAAATATGCTTCAAGTAAACAACAACAAAATTAGATCAAAGGTGCAGAACTAATTCACCTAGGAAAGCTCTATGGTGCCATGATGACCAGTGTTGTAAAAAGCTGCTGCATATGCAATAATTCGGTTCTTCCAGAATTCCGGGGGTTATGGCCTATAGAGATTGTGAAGGATTGGAAAAGGTAGTGCTTTTCGGCTCTTATAGTGGAGGGTGGTACGACAAGAGGGACAAGGGGGTTGATCCCAGACATGATTTAGGAGATCCGAAGTGAGACGCGGTGGTGGTCTGAAGCTGAACGGCTTGTTCAACTTTAGAGTAAGGAGTCTTGAGAGGTGCTAGATATGGTTATGATTTGTACAGTGGATTGACAGTGTTTTTGTCTTTTGGGGTATACTTGGGGGCTTGTGAGGATTTTGTAGAGTGTTCTTTTGTGTTTACGATTGTATACTCCATACTCTATACTCTTACTCTCATATAATATATATACACATCTTCATTATTCATCAAAAAATATATATATATATATATATATGACAATTACATATCGCTGTCCCTTCTGATTATGCTAGTCGAGGTAGCATACAAAATATCATGTGGTCGCATATGCAACCATACAACACATGTGGAGGAGAACAATTTTAATGGTCAGTTATATGTTATTTTTTATTTCTGAGTTCTTCAGCCTTAGTTTTTTTTTTGATGAATATGATAATAGTATATATAATATGAGAAATAAGAACAGAATAGGTACAGGTATATATGCTGATCAGGCTCTCCCCAATCCTCAAAAAAGCCAAAAGAAAAAACAAATAACCTCATAACCAAGAACCACCCATTACAAAAGTAATACACAAAACTCCCATTTACAACAAGATTCCCCCCCCCCCCCCCCCCCCCCCCCCCCCCCCCCATATAGCTCTCCTATAAACAAAGCTCTATAAACTCATCAAAAACTAGGCCTACATATGTATCTGATCTGGCCGCTCCATACTTTGCCAAACAATCCGCAATAACATTGGCCTCCCTGGGCACATGACTGAATGAGAAGTTCAATTCATATACAAAGGATTGAGTTCTGCATATGAGACATGAGAACCTCTACAAACCATATGCATCACTACACCCCCATCTCACAATCGTACTGGAATCACCTTCTACAAGAAGGTCCCTCATCCCCCTCTTTCTAGCCTCCTCAAGACCAAAAAGAAATGCTAGAATCTCCGCCCGAGTGGAGTCACCAACCCCCACTGAACCACAAAAGATGAAAGAGAACTCTCCCACACTGTTCCTTACCACACCCCCAATACCAGAAGGACCAAGGTTACCCAGAGAGCTTCCATCAACATTCAACTTTAGATAACCCTGCCCTAGCGCTCTCCACCTAACCACCTCGTCTCTCGTATCTAATACTGAAGAGCAACAGCACATCCTCCACTCTGTTACAACCTGTGAGCACATCCACCCTCTAAACTGATGTGTGATAGATGCCCAAGAAGCTACAGACCCTATAATAATATCAAACAACTGATCTCTAGATAAGCATTCGTCGCGGAAAATCCTAGGATTCCTCTCCATCCACACATGCCACACAACTGCATGGAACACCATCCCATATATAATATGACCCCTACTCCCTAATCCACTGCTCAAAACACACACCAATGGACGAAGGCACCACCCAAGAGAACTCTATCATCTAAAAGAAACGCGTCCATATCTCCCACGTATAACGGCAATGTAGAAACAAATGATCTATACACTCCCCCTCCTCCCTACATAGAAAGCAAATGTTAGGCGATAAAGCATACCTTTTCCACCTCCTCTGTATAAGATCCGTTGTATTTATTCTGTACAAAAGTGTTGTCCAAAGAAACGCCTTTATCTTTGGGGGCACCCTAGGTTTCCACAATTTTGAAACGGGAAAAGACGCTAAAGGAGCAAGACAATTTGGGCGGGACATACAAAAGAAGGATTTACAAGAAAACACTTCGGAATGAAAACGGGCCCATACAACTCTATCACCAGATGAAGGGTCCAAGAAACAATCTTTGAGGAGATCAAATAAGGAGGCCAGCGCTTCCAGTTCATTGGGTCTTATATCCCTTCTAAACTGGAGATTCCATAATAAGGAGGCTAGCTCTTCAGCCTTAGTTTTAACTTTTAACTAATTGACAACTACATCCTTTCTATAGATTTAAAGATCTTTTTATCATTTCTCTGGATTTTTTTTTCTGATTTTTTGCTTCCTTTGAATTTGCCCAATACCTAGTCATTTTATTTTTTAAATTTTGGGTGGTCTGTGCAGTTCATGTGGTTTCTTGTGTGATCAACTATGTCATTAGACCCCTTGGTAGCATGAGTATCCACATTTGAACTGAAAACATTGATAATGACACCATCAAAATTCAAAAATTACATTAATTTTGGTTTAAATTAAGTCAACTATTTGTTCTAAACATTTGCTTTAGTGATAGTCTTAACCGATTTGAGAAAGTCATTAACTCTTAGTTTTTTAATTTTCTTTGATAAATGAAGAGTTTATTAGATTGGGGAAATGAAGAATATACAAATATCTGAGCAGGTTGAAATTCTAAACTCAGTAAACAATCTGCTGATCAAACCAGAAAGAGCAGGAAAAAAACTGTACTATGACAGAAACATAAACGAGTAGCTAACAGAAAACCATCCTAATCCTGCACTTCAACTGGAGGTGTAGTGCCTACAGACAGTGCAGTTCTTGTAGCCCCTTCCTTAGCCAATCCATATGCCACATTATTTGCTGATCTCCTAATATGGTTGAATGAAATATTCAACTCAGCAGCTATAGCTCTGACGCATCTCAAAAAGTAGCTCAACCTCCAAACCCCTTCTTGCTCCCTTTTCATCCATTCATTGATGATACTTGAATCTCCCTCAGCCACTAGATTTTGAATCCCTTCTTGTTTGGCAATTTGTAAGCCTGTTAGTAGTGTAACGAGTTCAGCCTTGATGGAAGTGGCTTCCCTGATGGGTCTAGTATAAACGAGGATTACTTCTCCATTACGATTCTTGAAAATACCCCCTACACCTAGAGCTGGAATTCGGGCCGGTTGGTCTGGGTTTCAATGAGTTCGGGCTCAACCCAATCTAAAATTTGAATTCCTTCTTGTTTGCAATTTGTAAGCCTGTTAGTATGCAATGAGTTCAGCCTTGATGGAAGTGGCTGCCCCAATGGGCCCACCAGTATAAACAAGGATTACTTTCCCATTATGATTCTTGAAAATACCCCCACACATAGAGCTGTAAGTAGAGTGGGTTGGTCTAGGTTTCAATGAGTTCGGGGCTCAACCTTGGCCCAAACTCACCTTGGCCCACCCTAAACCCAAATTTCTTGACCCCAAACCCAACCCTAAAACTATTTCTTGAGGGCTGAGTTCAAACTAGCCCAAATAAAATGTACACTTAAGAAAATTGCATTTTAAATCCTTTTTATGATGAAAGTAAAATTAGAATTTATGAACTAAAATATTAACTAGGATGCAACAATGATTGAAAATTATTCAATACATATAAATCTAAAGAGATAAAATAAATTCACATGTTCCTTTAAGTACCTTAAAAGGAAAAAAACCAAATATCCCAATAAAGAAGGCATTCTTCCTAAAATCATCCGGTTCCTATGACTATCCCAATATATTCCACCTCAACATGGCGGATAACCTTTCTGCATGGTTCTATAAGACGATATAGAAAAAGCATTAGCATTGTAATTTTCCTAATAGCATATTGCGTGTAAGCCATGGGTTCCTTCTTGGATGTTGTTATGTTTAGGTATAACTCATGGTTTTATTTTTAGTTCTAGCTTTTGAGGCCATAAAGCATGAACCCAAGTCCAACCCAAACTCAATTTCAAGCTTAAAATTAAGCCTAGACGAAACTCAAACCCAAACTAAAATCTTAGTTTGAGCTATTATTTGGGTTGGGTTGGGTTCGGCGGGTCGGACAATACTTACAGTTCTACCTACACCAATGCACCTAGATTTCTTAATGAATAGCCGTCAAAATTAACTTTATACCTCTATCTTCTGGTGTTTTCCACTTCTCAATAATGTCTTTCAAACCAGAAAAAAGACAAATTTATGTCCAATTCCTCAAAATATCTGCTGCCTTCAACTTCTTAAATTCCTTGGACAAGACTTACCAAGAAGTTGCTAGTGCTGAAATAAAGTCCATTACTTCCTTCTAGCTATCGATAAGCACATAAGCACCTATGCAAGAGACTATGATGGCTAGTCTTGGTTTCAATGTAAGACAAGGGATCACTTAGGTGAGCCTAAAAGTAATACTTACATAAGCAACTAAGTACACATCAAGGCATGAATTTTAGCTATGCACTTGGCCACTGTTGGAGTACGACTCATATTTTCATTTAGGTGGATCCAAGGGGGGAGGGATCTGAGGAACTATATGCGCGAAGTGAAGCAAAGCACATGAGGAGAGCTCCCTCCCTACTGATACATATGTTTTGTGTTGAGCTGAACTTAAGGGTTCGGGGTGCAAGAGGCGAAGTCCCCTGTGATACAATAAGGATATATTGGGAATTTTCTCTAATATTTCAAGCTACAGTTTTAACTGGATTTTGAGATACAACCCTATTTTTTTAGAAATATTCTTCTCGCTTGTGAGCATAGGCACAATGGCAAAACATGTATGCCAAGTTATCTGATCTTTTTTCTACCTTTTCGTTAGCATCTCACGGTTTAAATTTTAAATATTTAGAGTGAAGGATATGAGTAGGTTATACTAAAGGGCATAAGTATCACTTTAAAATGTTTTAACATACTTAAAAGCCTTTAATAATGACAAAAAGACTAAGACTTCAAATAAAGATTTTTCCTTTTTTTTCGCCTACCCAAATTTCGACATGGACAAATCCAACCGAGGATTTCTTTTTTTTTTCCCTCCTAAAATGTGGATATCCAGTCAAAGCCATTATTATTATCATCCACCAATACATTTGCTTCAATCCTTTCATCTTTGATTAAATTATCTTGGAGCCCAGTTCTAATAAATATCACGGTCTCTTGTGCCTCAAATTGCAACAAGTTGCACGATTCTATCCATTTCTACACCACTTATGTATGATTACAATATACAACATACTATTGTTATATAATATTATATATAACACATTCAATTCATATATTCCCCTAGTCTACACAGAACGTCCAATATTCAATATACTATATCACACAAGCTCACTAGGTGAGAGCCTAACACTTGGAAAACACTTAGTATCCTGGTCCAAAACTTTTTCCTTGTAGTGGATTAACCATGCAACGCTATGACCCTCACCTAACCATGGCCAGCCTTGCCATTCATGTATTTTGGACCCTTATCCAATACTCACAAGATGCATCAACAGGCTACGACTCGCCTTTAAGCCCCATATGCCTTCGTCAACCCACAAGTTGCTTCACATTGCCCTATCATGCACTCGCCCCACTCATGAAGTTTCTCACATCATCAAAGGTCCTCAAGAACTCCATGGTGTCATAAGGCCCCAAACCAAGCCAAGCACACATATCTGCCCTACACATAGAGATATGCATATTTAAGGTCGTTATCGTGCACACTGAACATCCAAGGTGCCCCCGGAGCTCGCTGCCATGTATTAAGTGTCAGAAGCCCATAACATCATGATTGAGTGATCTAAGGCAACTCGTATCTCGTAATACCAACATCGTGCCAACATGATGCTCAAAGCTTATCATTATCACCACAAAGAGTAGCAAAGCGACACCATTTTACCCTACCATCCTTGTCACACAATCCTTCTATGGCATATATGAACCCATGACATGCCACCACACAAGCCTACAACAAACTATCATTTCCTAGCGATAGACCATCCACCTATTATACCCACTAAAGCCGTGGTTGATCTATGACCCACTTTTTTTACACATAAGCACTCATTCTGCCCAATCCCCCAAGCAACAAATCCTTCACACTTTCCATCAACCCAAGTCTTGGTATATTTTGCCATTAATCAACTAGTTTTAGAGTTCCTATATACAAGTTCTATCCATTCAACCCAATTTATTGCTCAAACTACTCTTGTCTACACTTCGTTGTACACTACTTGTCTTCCAGCAGCCATAAACATCTCGCAAGATGCGGAACTCAAGCAAATCTTTGTTGCTTACGTAGGCCTGCAGGATTTGGCACTCAAGCCTAACAACATTCCCATTTTGGTTTTCCTCAATTTGTCCTAGGCCCTCATGCCCATGGACTCCTTACAATCACATTTCCATTTGGCTCTCCCCTACTAAGCAAACATATCATCTTTTTGACAAGAGATTTGACCTTCAAGGCATGGCTCACAAGCCAACTATAACCCGTGCAACACTCACATTGAATTCCCTTGTAATGTGCATATCTCAATCTATAGAGTTCCAAGTTGTGATCCCCTAACCTTATTTGTTGCAACTGACTACTACACTTCCTTTGCACATTCACTTGGTCATCTCGCTTTGAAAGACATTCCCATACAAGTCCTACTCTGTCACCTTAATATGTCTGTGACCTCTGATCTTCATGTATTGATCAAAATTCAAAACTACCCTTTTTGTAAATAACAACATGATCCCTCCATGTAAGAGTGTCAAAGTGTCATGCCGTGCAACCCACATGCCAAGTGAGTCATGCTTGCATGCCATGCTCAAATCGTGCCTAGGACGTGCTTGTATCATGTTGTGTGAACCAAGGCCATGTTGTACCATGCCCAAGCTCCTGCCATGTTGCCAAGCAGGCAAGCCCACGAGTGGCACATCTCATTTTACTATAATTAACATAAGTTATTTCTATAATTTATATTATATATGTTATAATTATATAAATTACTCATAAATATAAGTTATAATAACTTATCATTTATATAGATTATTTACATAATTTATATTATATAAGTTATCGTATAATATAAGCTATTATGTTGCATAAGTAAATATAATTTATTATGTTATATAAGCTATTGTAAGTTACTTATACAAATTACTTACGTTAATCATATTATGTAACTTATTACTAATATAAGTTGATTAGATATTTTATATTTTCTAAGTTATTATAAGTTACATATCTAATTTATATTTTATAAGTTATTATATAACATAAGTAATTATATTGTAAAAGTTAATACAAGTAATTATATTATATAAGTTATTGTATTATATCTAATTTATATTTTATAAGTTATTATATAACATAAGTAATTATATTGTAAAAGTTAATACAAGTAATTATATTATATAAGTTATTGTAAAACTTGTAATTTAATTTGCATACGACAACAAGCTTGTATTGGAGATAAAATTAAAAAACAAACATCATAATTTATTTCTAATGTAAAAATTACACAAAGGTAAAAATTTGAAAAAGCTTTATATTGCATCACTATTGTATGAATACTTCCGAACTATATATGTGTTTGTGTGTGTATATCACTATTTATATATATGTGTGTATGTCTATGCACATCCCAATATATATGTATATGCATGTGTGTGTGCACATCCCAACTATATATATATATATATATATATATATATATATAGACTATTAAGTAAATTCACTTGTTAAGTATTTACAATGTCCATTACAAATTTATTAAAATAAAAAACATGACACTACGTATTAACTATTAAGTACAGAATATGGCATAGTTGGTGAATGATTTGTGTTGAAAGCATTAGGTCATGGGTTCAAGTCCCACTCTACACTATTTTTCAAAAAATAGAGTAGATTGGGTCGTTTAACAAACTATGTCATGCCCAGCTTCCTTCTCAAACCTAAGCCATGTCGTGCCTGTGTGCCCTCTAGCCAAGCCCAGCATGGCACAGAGCCTTTCCAGGACAAGGCCAGCCCGGACCGCCCACACACCCGTACCTCCATGTATTTGCAAGATATCATCCCTCAGGATGTGGCTTGCAAACTCTCACATGCCTCTACACTGAGGCCCATCGTGCATTTAGCCTTCCACGTACAATTCTCAATTTCATCCCATACAACACTGACACTTGTAGTTGGATCCCCAGACTTGCACACCATTTCTCATCCACATGTGGCTCATGTCTTGTTGTTCCAAACCACTCAATATGTCATAATCAAATCATGCCTCCTCTAAGGACTCATACATTCTTTGTTTGTATCAATTTGTTGACATACTAACCATTGGCCATGAATGCATAGCAGCAAAACTATTCTCCCTGACAAGAATAGCATTACTCTTCACTAGATAAGCACTTTCACAGGAGTCTCTTTTGACTCACAATGCAACCAGTCCCTCAAGCCAAACAACCCAACATCGTTATGCAACTACTTGCTGCACCTGCCAACATGTCGATAGCATTCCAGCAGGGTCGCAGCCAAAAAATTAGCTTAGGAGGGGCAAACAATAAGTTATAACAAATTCAACTATATTAATATTCAAATGTTTTAAAAAATTACTTTTATAAAAAAAATTGGGAAGACTATAAAAAAGGCCACTGCCATATAAAAATAGTCCATCAAAGAACTTCTTTCCAGAGAAGGGTCACTTTTCAAAAAAAAAAATTTTTTTTTGAACTATAACTTTACTATAGGTACGTGGTATACAACCGCAACCTACTTGGGACGCAAGCGCATTATACATGAGATACGGGTGTATGATGCACTCGTGTTGCATGTTGGATGCGCTCGCATCCAACATACAATGTGCTCCTATCACAAGTAGGCTGCGGTTGTACCCCTTGCAGTAAAATGACACTACATTTTAATTTCTTTTTGGAAAGTGACCTTGTAGGTTAATTATTTTTGAAAAGTAATCCTTTTCTACAAATGAGATTTATTTGATGGACTATTTTTATAATACAGGTCAAAAAGTGACCTTTTTAATAACTTTTTTTTTGGGTGGTTGGGGGCAATTGCTTTAAGTTTTTGGGTTTTAAATATTATTCAAAAAGTAATAATAACATTACATTCTTGAAAAAAATTGAGGGGGGCCAATTGGCCCCCTATGCCCCCGCCCCGCCCCGCGGCTCCACCCATGCATTCCAGTACACTGCAAGCTTTTGGCTAATTACTATTCCTCGCGCTCACCATGTAGTTCTCTTCATTGTTGTCCCCAGTAAATCAGCACGTGTGCCTTCACCCAGCTCAAGCACTTGTTCTGTTTCAATCCCAAAGCTACCACACATAGATATTTATGTGGTGCATCACAAAAAACTCAGCCATAACATTTATCTTGAGCAAGCACCCAATTCGTCACACATTGATTCACCACTGCTATAATAGATAACATTCTAACCCCTTATTTTATGCTATGTTATAAGAACAAAACTAACATGAATAATTTGACAAACAAACAAATGTTTCAGGTCTTTCACACTGCATGCATATATTACATTCAGTATTTTTGAAACAGTAACAAATGCTAGGGACTCCACAAATAAACAAAACAAGTAAAGAAAAACATGTCGAATTTATGTCACTTTAATTAGGTTGGATGATGTTCATGTGCAATAGAAATTTGAAAACAATATGCTATTGGTTTGATTTGATATAAACAGTGACATTTAACAACCAAATCACTGAACCAAAGAGCAAGAAAACTCACCCATCATAGTACATATTGACTGAGAGAAAGAGATTGAACACAACAGCCTCCCCTACAAGAACATAGACAACAGCAAATTGAATGTACCACCGAGATTCCCTGATATAGATTTTAGTTTCTATACTGATCATAACCAGTGTAGAGCACCAAGCAAGAATCTCAATAAGTAGAGAAATAACCTGTAAAAAGTCCCAATGATTAAAACAATGCCTTTCAATATTTATAAAGCAAGCACTCTTTAACTCAAAGTTACTCTCATATATATTTGAATTGAATAAAGTGATACAAGTGGTCTGGTGGTCTAGATTCTAGGAAATTTTCAAAACACACAAGATCATATATGTGACAAATTGATCTTGTTGCATGTGTGACGACACAAAATTTTCTTAAAATTCACCAAAAAAAAAACTAGAACCAATGAAATAAGAACAGAGAAAAAGCAAAGAAATTTCAAATTAAAGGAACACACAAAAGGTGTAAGAGAACTATGCAAGTTTCAAAACAAAACCAAAAGAAAAAAAATTATTTATACAAGCTGCAAAGCCATAAAGTGAACCTCCTTTCACAATAATGGACAAAATCATTTACAGTACTTAAATAACTGCTAAGTTACCAACTATCACAACTAAATCAACAAATAACAATTAAAAAATAATTTGTTTACTACAGAAAATCCATTGCTAGACGTAAGCCCTCAAGAGCCAATATAGTAAAAAAGAGGAAGGCAGTGGGTACTGATGGAAAGTTATGTGATGAGAAATTTTCCCATGTAGGTATCCATTGATGCACCTTTAGTCTGTAACTTAAGAAAATCATGCTTCCCATTACATCTATTATCTGTATGTCAAAAGAAGTTAAAAAGTAAAGCCCGGTCCATCTCCAGTAAAGAAGAAAAACTGAACAAACTACAGAATCTAGGCTGATAAAGATACTGTAGAACTCATCACAAAACAAAACCATTGACATGATGCCATTAGTACAAAGACCATTTTTTTCAGTGTGTAACTTTCTTCCTTTTTGACAGATGAGTTCCTTTCCGGGTATCTATTTTTTCACCTTTCGGCCCATGTAGCTGTAAAATAAGGGCACAATGAAGGCCTATGCAAGATGTCAACAAAATTCCAACTTTATCAAGGACATATCACGAAGATTGTAATCAGATGTCCTAGCAATAAGTTCACTAATAAGTTCTTTCAATATGAATATTATTTAAGAAAAGCACTAACAAGAAAAGGCCTGCATTGTTGTTGATGAATTAGCAGTCGAATTATCACAAGAGTGATTACTAAAAGATCTGATGTTACAACTAACCAAATCTTCAAGGATTTAGGCTAAACTATGTAAGTTATAGTCTACCGTTATCATCAAATGTCAACTGGGAAAATTGAATCTATGTAACTTAAATGTCTCAAAAGTATGAAGGAATTTTTGATTTTACACCAGGGAGGTGATTCCATGTGCTGGTCCAAGAGTTATAAGTTCAGGCTGATATGGTTGCATCAAAAGTTTCTAAACATCCACATCAAACCAAAGATACACTGAAAACAAGCAAATTGCAAGATGACAACGCTCAATTTTGTCGTTGAACTTTCTCAAAACCCATAGATTTAATAGTGAAGAAATCCAAGAGCCTTCAAGTTTTCTACACGATACATTGGGCAGTATAATAGTGCAAAATAGTAAATTATTATGTCCTAAGGATGACAGTGCAGAGTTGCGGATATAGGGGCCATAAACATAAATGGGATGAAAGTTTATTTTGTTATTTGTTTTGGTTTAGGACTGTTCTTCCCTTGTTTTAGTCTTTGCACAAATAAGCAGCAGCATTCTGGGTAGATTTATCACTAAATTTATTTGAA